>CM070549.1:107343242-108044076 GCA_036346405.1 Phyllostachys edulis
AGTTTCGATTACCGAGTCTCGACCACTCAGTTTCGACTACTGAGGTTCGACCACTCAGTTGCGACTACTGAGTGTCGACCACTTACTTTCAACTACTGAGTCTCGACCACCCAGTTTCGACTACTGCGGTTCGACCAATCAATTTCGACTACTGAGATTGTTGGGTCCCAAATTTGTAATTTGGAATCTACTGTGTTAATATGTGCCATTCCCCGGATCAGTAGATAGCACACACAGATAAACTCTTGGATCATCACATACATCGCATGCCACGACCTGGACCTCAGGGAGGTCGTGGGCAGACCCAGGAGCACCCCGAAGGGAGGTCCTATGATGACCCGGACCTCTGGGAGGTCCCAAAGTCACGACCGGACATAGGATCACCGAAAGGCACGACCACACGGTCGAACCCAGGAGGTCCCGAACCCTCTGTGCACAACCGAGCTAGTCCCAAGGACCAACAGCTAGCTCACACAGTGAACAAAAGTGGTAACATCCATTAAAATAACAACAGAGTTGATTACAAAAGGGGCCATACAGCCGACAAGAAACAAATACAGCGGAAGAACAAAGTAGTAGATCACACGACTCGCCACAGGCAGTCGTCTGGAGGGCGCAGCCTAGACGTCCTAGTCTTCGGGCTCCTCTTAGACCTCCTCACCTGCTCAATAAGAATCAAGCAAGAATGAGCACAACAACCGTGCTCGCAAGTCACACCCGTCAAGTAACAGATTGGAATGCATGCATACAAGGATATCTCAAAGGAGGTCTTATAGGGTTGTCTTTGCATAAAGCTAAGTTTCTTTCCAAATACATGTACTAAGTTCCAAAGAAGGTGTACAATAACTAAAATTCATTTTCTAAATTTTAGTTTTATAGTCGGATAACATTCATCAACAAGTGGTGAAGGATACCCTCCTATCACAAGGCTACCAGCCTGAACCCATTTGGATAGACATCCAAAACCATTTCATAAAACATTTTAAAAACAAAACCAAAATCTAACTTGGAGCAGCTTTGCTAGCTTGTCCATGACCGCGTACACAACTATTCGAATAGTTTTACACTCTGCAGAGGTGTACAGCTCTACCCACAAGACACGATTTCTCTAGTTTGTTTGGCATCCCTCGATACCACCACTCACTACCGAAGGTAAGCAGTCTAGAGCTCGTGACAAGGCCTTTACAATGCGCCATTCCACCGTAGTCCCCCCTTGCTAAGGTTTCACCCCTTGTGGATAGAAACCCACAGAGTTCATAGCCCCCTCTTGCGCCAGGTGGGAATAAATAAAAGTAAGTCATCAAGACACTGTAACAGCCCAAAGTTCTGTTACCAATTTAAAATTAATTAAACTTATTATTTTGTTGGACTTTCGAAATTTGAAAGAATTTGATTACTTTATTTGAATTTCTAAAATTTTAAAAGTAAAAAATAAAACTTATTAAAGTTTTTGAAGTTTTATTTGAGTTTAAGTTGAAAAATAAAAAATTAATTAATTTATGAAATTTTCTAGAATTTTAAAAGCTTTTTCCTAAATATTTTAAAGCCAAAATAATTTATTTGCAAAATTAAAAGCCAACTTTAAGTTGGAAATAATTCTATTAAGTCCAAAATAATGCTAGGAATTTCTGTGAATTTTTTTAGAATTTTTGGATTTTATTTGCTATTTTCTAAAGCCAAAATGAATTAATCGGATTATTTAAAATCGCAAACCAATTTAAAATCTAAATTACCTTTTGGGCCGAATTCACTTGAACCGGCCCAATTCCTTCCTTTTTCGGCCCGAGACGGCCCGTCCGCGCCTCCTCTCTCCCTCTCACTCCCGCGCCCGCCACCTTCTTCCTCCTCCCCTTCTTCCCCACGATCCCAACCAAACCACCGCCATTAGTGGCCGCGTCGAGCTCCAAATCGGCCACGGTCTCCTCCCTTGACTCACAAGACGCTGCAGCGTCTTGCGTCGTCCCCACGACCTCAACCGCCACCACCCCGCCCACCTTTCCCTCTCCCCGCGCGCTGGTTCGCCCGCGCGCCACAACCGCCGCCTCCACGCCCGTGCCCACGATATCCTCCTCCCCGGACCCTATAAAAGGGAGCACCGGGTGCGCCCCATCATCCTAATTCCAACCCCGCCACCCACTCCTCCTCTCCCCTTCTCGTTTCGTCGGATTTCAAGAAAATCGCCGCCGGTCGCCGCAAGACGCCGTCGCCTCTAGCGCCGTGACATCGCCTCCTAGCCGCCATGCCGGGTACCATCAACACCGCAGCCTCCTCGCCGAATCCGGTCTTGCGCCTCCTCCTCATGGGACCCCAACTGAACGCGCCGCCGCCAAGTCCCACACGTCAGCAATTTTTGTTTATTTTTCTTATTCCAAAATTCCCAAGGCTGATGTTAGCCTTGCGCAATAATTAGAATTTCCTTTGGAAAAATAATTCGGGAAATCCTTTTAATTTACAGATTTAGGTTTAAACTTGTAAAATTCATATCTTTTTCATCCAAACTCCAAATTGGGTGATTCAAATTGCTAAAATCTTAGAAAATTATTATCTAGCTAAATAAAATAAAATTATTTCATTTGGAGTTAGTTTAAATTGTCTTTTTGAATTTATTTGAATTTTATTTGAATTTATCGTATTTTCACATTTAGACTTCGACGATTCCGGAGAGTTAGATCCTTCGGAGGATTTAGAGAGTCAAGACTTCAACGAAGGCAAGTTATACCCTTGACCATATTGCCCCAGTATTTTAAAGTTATTTAATTCAGTTTTTAAAATTATTATTGCATGCATATTTTTAGTCAATTATTTTAATGCCCTGTTTAGAAGCTTAGTTATTCCAATTGTTATTGTATGGCCAATTTCGAATATTGAAATGTCATCCCTTTGTCACCATAGATAAATTGTTTGGAAATGCTTAGCAAATGCTTAGACCATGATTTGATTTTGGGAGGATTTAGCCAAACCATTACAAAATTGTTTAAAATTAAATCTATGGTATTGTTTTACCATAGAGAATTTGTAAGGGTGGTTTTTACTTAAATAAAATCAAAATGGTTTGGACTTGGTAAACGGATGAATGGTGAGTCTTGAGGTTTATGCACGGGTTTAATCTGGTTAGGATTAAAGCCCAGGGTTTGATTTTGAAAGACACCCAAGTCAATTAAGGACCGGTCTTCGAGCCGCATCTTGCTATGCCTTACCGTACCACCACATGTCCTGTATGGGCAAGACCCGGCTTAATAATTTGTAATACCTCTTAGTATTTGTGCTATGTTGTATGCGTGGGTGTTGGTTAGACAGTTTTCCCACCTGGCGCAAGAGGGGGCTTCTGGAGGATGGATAGTCCAATGGAAGTGAAACCTTAGCGACACGAATACTTTAGGGTAGAGCATTGTAAAGTCTCAAATCACGTACTCTAGACCGCTTACCTAAGATAGTGGCGGTGGCATAGATATATCTTGGGACAAACTAGAGAATTCGTGTCATGTGGGTAAAGTTGTACAAACTCTGCGAGTAGAAACTATTGAATAGCGCGTCATGATCATGGACATGCTAGCAAAGCCACTCTGAGTTAGACTTATTTTTGGATTTTAAAAGTGATTTCAACAGATGTTTTCAGGATGGTTAGTCCTGTGGGAAAATTGGGCGGTTAGCCATTGTGATAGGAGGGTATCCTTCACCATTCAAATATGGAGGTTATCCACACTATAAAATTGTCATTTAAAATATGATTTTAGATATAGTATGAAAATGGCCTTGAAAATTAATATGATTATTTAAACTTGAAAATGCTGCTTTATGCAAATAAACCCTGCCAATACCCCTTATTTACTTTATGCATGCATTCAATCTGTTACTTGACGGGTGTAACTTGAGAGCACGGTAGTTGTGCTCATTCTTGCTTAATGCAAATAATTTCAGAGGAGAAGGACTTTGCTACCGGTGTGGACCTTGACGACTAGGCCGCTACTGGTCGATTACTGTGGCGAATCAATTTGGACCCCACTACTTATTCTTCGTCTCCCGCTGTGTTCTTTATTGTTGGCATGTAAGCCTCTTTTGTAATAAACTTTGTTGATCATTAATAAAGTTATACGATTTATGGATGTTACCACATTTGTTTACTGTGTGAACTAGCTACTGATCATGGGACTAGTTTAGAAAGGCACAGAGGATTTGGGAGTGTTAATCCTGGGTCTGACAGACACCTACACAATCGGATGGAACGACCACAGTGGAACATTGCAAATTAGTCAGCTAGGTCTTTCCCATTTAGGACATGTGGTTGCACGGTGAGGCATAGCAAAATACACTCGAAGACCGGTTCTTAACTGATCTGGGCAACTTCCACCGAACCCTGGACATTGACCATAGAAATGAATCGATCTCGTGTATGAACATGCACCGATCCAAACAACCAGTTCGCCCAAGTCCAAACCAATTTTCCTTTTGCTTTGCTTTTCAAAATCATTTGCAAACTTCTAGGACCACTCAAGGTCATGGTTAAAACATTTGACAACATTGGTTTTTTGGCAATAAAACTCCCAAATCAAGATTTTTGGTCTAAGCTTGACTAAGCATAGAGTTTTGAAATATGCCAATTCATACTAATGTACCAACTAGCGCTTTACTGAGGTGACAAGGGGAGGTCGAATCAATAACCAAGTTTGGATGTACAAAGGAACTAGGAATAACTATGAAGTTAAAACAGGGATTTAAATTACTTGAATTCAAATAAGCATGCAATAGTAATTGAAACAGAAATTAAATAATTTAAGATAATTGGTTCAATATGATCAATGGTGTAACTTGCCTTGATCGAAAGCTTAGAGGTCCTCTTCTTCAAAGTACTCGGGCTCTCCTGAGTCATCGAAATCTACACGAGAAAACGAAGCAAATCAAATAAAGACCAAATAAAAACCAAATGAACTCCAAAACAAACCAACTAGAACCAATAGCAAGAAACTGAAATGAAAACGGGCCCTTCGGAGGAGGTCCGACGGGTCGGAAGGAGGTCCAACGAGAAGGAGGTCGAGTGAGGTCCTGAGGAGACGACAAAAAGGATACAGGAGGTCCTGAGGAGGTCCTGAGGAGGAGGTCCTGAGGAGACGACAAAAAGGATACAGGAGGTCCTGAGGAGATGACAAAAAGGATACAGGAGGTCCTAAGGAGACAACAAAAAGGATACAGGAGGTCCTGAGGAGGATACGACTACTCAAAGTGGTCGTACGAGGAATATAAAGGATACGACTATGTAGTGTAGTCGTAAGAAGGAATACGACTACGCAACGTGGTCGTTGGAATGAATACGACCACGCAACGTAGTCGTAGGAACAAAGGAAAGAACAGGGCACGGAGAGACTCACCAGGTCAGAGAGAGAGGGAGAGAGAGAGATAGGAGAAGACTGGAGGAGGATGACGGCAGCGGTGAAGATAGCACGATGCTCCAGTGAACTTCTTGGCGATGAGGTGGTTGAAGATGGCGCAAGCTTCAGCAAACTCCTTGGCGAAAAAATCTCGAAGCACGGAAGAACTGGCGAGAGCAAGAGAATTGGCAAAAGGTGATGATAGAGGGCTGCTCAGGCTTATATAGCCAGGGGAGAGTCACTGGAGGACTCAGAGGCGCACACGATCAAGGGCACGTGTGATAGGACAAAGCATGCCGAGCAGGTGAAGGAGATGACGGAAGCAGGTAGGGAAGGAGAAAAGAGGGGGAAGCAGGGTACTACTGAGGTGTTAGCATTTAATGCGACACAACGACATTTAATGCACAAGGACTATTGCGTCGGTAGTGACATAACGAAAGGAAGAAGAAGGTGAGAAGGACTGACAAGTGGGGCCAGTCAACACTCGGGAGGGTGGTCAAGCCAGCGGGAGGTCGTGACCAACGGGGTGTCACGTGACCAAGGGGAGGTCGTGACCAAAGGGGTGGTCTTTGGAAAAAGACCAAGAGGGTGGTCGCAGCACAAGAAGTGGTCGCGGCCCAAAGGGGTGGTCTTTGCAAAAAGACCAAGAGGATGGTCTTTGCAAAAAGACCATCTCCAGGACCACTGGGGAGGTCTAAAACGAGAGAGATCCAAACCACAAAGGAGGTCTAAACCCAAAGGGAGGTCCAAACGAGGTGGAGGTCAAAGAAAGGCGTGGCGAAGTGGGGCCGTCCGATTTTGATCAGGCGGTTCAAAAGAAGTGAATGTTCAGACCGGTTGAACGCGCCAACAAGATCGGGCCGTCCAACGTAGATCGAACGATTCAAAATGAAGTGGACGTTCGAACTAGCCGAACGTGCCAACAGGATCAGGCCGTCCAACACAGATCGGACGGTCAGCGACAAAGGAGGCGCGGAGCTGAGCCGCGCGGGGAGAAAATGGAACGAACAGAGAAGAGAACTCAACACCAGAGAATTCCAACAAACTCAAAACCCACCAAACTTTTGGATTAGTTGAAGTTTGATTTAGTCATTTTAAACACCTAAATTCCAAAATCTCAAGTTAAGCTTTGGAACTCTCATCAAAACCAAATGGTTCTTTTTATTTTGAAAATCTTTAAAAAGGCACTGAAAATCGAGATGTTATATCGCATACAACCACATAGTATATTACATAACAGGCCGTGCGGCCGACTGTTTTTACAGAAGGGCCGCAAAGGCCACACTACTACATAGCTCAGAGTACAGTATACAGGATAAGCGCGGAAGCAAAAGAAGTCGTAGTGGATCCATTCGCTTTGCCCACAAGCAAGCAACTGGGGGTCACGACCTAAGCTTCATCATCTTCTCCACCATCAGGTCCAGTCGCTAGGTAGTAGTCGTAGGGGTCTTGATCAAGTGGAACTGAAAGATTATATTAAACGAGCCTGAGTACACAACCGTACTCGCGAGCCAACACCCAATGCAGTTTATTATAGATGCAAGGCTAGTCAAGGGAAGTTCAGAGTCCTTTTATTTGCACAAAGCTAAGTTTGAATTAGGTTAAGTAGTAGAAAATCCTAAGACTTAGCATCTTTAACAAACATGTTTTATAACTGAGTTTTTATTTGTAAAGTAGTAGTAGAGATTCCATCCCCTGTACCATTGAGTGGCTACGACCACCCAATGCTCAGGCTATCCCGTACTTACCACTGGTCTTCGACCAGGCCATTTCAAATCCCTAGGGTCCCACCCCATCTTTCCTTTCCATCCACAAATCGTTTTGTAAAAATAAAAGCTAGTTCAAGCGAGTTCTTAGCACCGCTCTTGACCGTGAGCATGGCTATCCAGATAGTTTTCTTACTCTACAGAGTTCGTACACTTTACCCATAAGAGATAATCGTCTTGATATATACACATGTTTCCTCAGACATGTGAATCAAGGGAAGATTATCACAAGGCCTTTACAATGCTCAACCTCAATGCAACCCCGCTAGCTAAGGTTTCCACCGTCCAGAGCCATGCTCCCAGGAGGCCCCCTCTTGCGCCGTGTGATTTTTGTGTGGCTTCTACCCATACCCATGCCACACATCCACCAGTGACGAAGCCACGCTGAGGCGAACAAATTAGTTAGCCAGGTCGTACCCATTATAGACTTGTGATTGTACTATCACAAGGACTCGGTCCTTTATTGACTTGGGCGGTACATCCACATACCCCACGGGCATGCATCACCAGCACCAGTCACTCTTTCCGGCCGCCCAAGTTGAAATCGGTTTTTCATGTTTTCCTTTATTTTCAAAATAACTTCTAGTCCAACATACCAGCCAGGCTCCAACCTCGACTGCCCAAATCTAGTTTTTATGTTTTGAAAGATTGTTGTCGGGCAATTTAATGCCCGCACGACCAGGTATCTAAGCAAGGCTAAGCATGACACTTAGATACAGACTTATTAACTAGTATGTAATCCATTAATTCTAGGGTGACAAATGATAATGTCCAAGTTCAAGGATTGAAAGTTTATACACAATTATTGTTAAGATATTAACTATGAGCTAGACCAATATAGTTGAATAAATTGTAGCAATGCAATTTCATGACTTAAAACAATATAATTGCAAAAGTAGGTGCAATATGATCAAAGTATTGACTCACCTTGCTTAGGGTACTGCTAATCTTGTTCTGGATCAACTGGAGGTTCTTCGGTCGCTTCGGCTTCTATATACGTAAGAACAACCAAAATTCAAAATAAGCACATAAGAATTCAAATTGCATTCAAACATTCAAGTGAACTCCAATGTGGGTGTTTTCAGTTTAGTTGAGGAGATTTTGTTAGTTTCCGTTCTTTCATTACTGTGTCCGGTGTTGGACATAGAGTCCGAGTACAGGAAGTAAGCTGTTTCAAAGTCGGTTGCTAATCTGTATACGAGTCCCTGAGTTTCGAGTGCTGTTCATTGCTTCAACTACCTAGTAGGCAGGGGTTTCGACCACCTAGTCAGAAGGGGTTTCGAGTATTATTCATCATTTCGACTACCTAGCCGAAAGTGGTCTCGACCACCTGGTCAGAAGGGGTTTCGACTACGTGTAGTCAAAGGTGGTTCGACTATGCGTAATCGAAGGGGGTTCAACTACCTGTGGTCGAAGGGGGTTTGACTACATTTCAGGCAAAAGGAGGTTCGACTAACTGGCCGGAAGGAGTTTTAACTACCTAGTCGAAAGGTGTTTCGATTATGTGGTCGGAAGAAGTTTCGACCACCTGGTCAGAAGTGGTCGAAAGGGGTTTCGACCACCTGATCGGAAGGAGTCTCGACCACCTGGTTATAAGAGGTTTTCGACCATATTCCAAGCGGAAGGAGGGTCAACTACCTGGAGGTTCGACTACCTGGTCAGAAAGAGATTTGACTATGCGTAGTTGAATGAGGTACGACTACGTGTAGTCGAATGAGGTTCGACTATGCGCAGTCGAAGGAAGTTCGACTACCTAGCCAGAAGAAGGTACGACTATGTGTAGTCGAATGAGGTTCGACTATGCGTAGTTGAGGGAGGCTTCAGGGGAGTAGATAGATGGCTCCGAGGAAATGACTTGGAGTGTACTTCACCGGCGAGGTCGATTTGACTACTTGGGCTAATTTGGTCGAAGGGGAGGAAGAACAAGGTCAGCGGCGGTTCCTGTGAACAAAGAGCAGAACCAATTGAGGGGAAATGTCTCTTAGATCATGGAAGATGAGCTGACACATATAATGTGGCAAGAGCCTCACCGATGGGTGTCAATGGCGATGGCAGCGTTGCGATGGCACTCGGCTGAAGCGAGTGCTCAAGCCTTTCCTGGAGCTCAAGCTCATTTGAGGAATGGAGGAGGTTGGACTAGCACTGGTGTGGTGAGGAAAGGCACTGAGGGGGCTTGGGGTTGCTATATATATCAGCAATGGGGCAAAGATGCCCAAGAGCATGCGATTCATCTGGCAAGGCCCGGCAAGGAGGAGGGGTTGGTGATTTGATAGAGTCAGCAACACAGTGCAGTCGATGTGATGGGTTGAGCGATGGGGAGTAATGGCTGAGTGACACCCTTCACCAGCCCCTAGAGCCCGGTCGGAGGAGCAGGAAACAGGGGAAAAAGAATAGGTTAGGGAGAATAGGAAATAGGAATAGGGTAGAATTTTAGAGTTGTACATAATTCTAGCATTTTCCTTTGGTGATTCTCCTGCAACGACAAACATGGTTTGGTATTTATTGGACCTTCCTAATTGGACTCCTTGATCACTCAGGGGGTTAAGTGTTGGATTCCACACTTTCGATTCTAAGGGTTTACATGTAATATTTAGAAGGGAATGCTTTCAAGTTTGTTTGCTTTGACCATTTTATGTTTCTAGGGTTTCCTTGTCTTAGGGTTCTCTGATTTTTGTACCACTTATGACTGCAAGAAAAGCAAATGCAATTCAAACAACTCTTGAAAATGCAATAAAAAAGAATGACATTAGCTATCACATAAAAAGTTCTAAAATCCCATATTTTTGCATTTACGATTTTTTTTGGATGTTACACCAGGCCCGGTTGGTGTCCCACCGATTCCGCGCTGCCGTAGTAGGTGCGTACATCTAGCACCGTGCTTTCTGCTGGAAGTTGATGATGCCGAAGTTCAGTGCCTCACCAGTGCTCTTCTTCTTTTTAATTTGGTGGCGCCCGTCGTGCAGAATCATAAGCAGGCACCCTCCCCACTCGTCTCGGCGGATCGCATAATCCACTCGAAGGTGGCCAGCTTCATGACGGACTTGGGTGTCAGTTGTGCCAACTCCACCCTGTGTGGTTGAAGGACCCGTGGGACCAGCGGCACGCAAGGAATTCAGAGGCCAACAACAAAGAAGGTGATGAAGACCACGGCTTCATCCAACCGGGACTCGCACCTTCTCGAGGCTCTCTAACTTCCCCTCGTCCACAAGGGCCTAGAGAACCCGCTCTGTTATGGTAGATCGTCCGAGGTTGCTGGTGTAGACCATGTTGCTGCCTCCCTCTTTGTTGTGCTTCGTCGTATCGAAGCTCCGAAAGGTCGCACCACCCGAGGCTCGAAAGTCCGACTCACAGCCTCAAAGGGCAAAAAGCACAAAACCGCGAAGGGGGGAAGTTACGGTTTTCAAGCGCGAGATAAGGAAATGACTAGAGGGTCAACCCGTTTTTATAGGCGCCACGACCGCAAGGGGACAAGGAGTGGAAGTGGAAGAGACATGAGCCAGTTGCCCGGTGACACGTGCCACGCGCACAGCATCCCCCCTCAAATGTCACGCAGTTTGAGGGGGCACAATTACTGCCACCCACTAGCATTATTGCGCATGCCAACCAACAGTGGCCCGCGTGGCTCGAAGGAGTGCCATTACTGCCAACAACTGGCATCATGGCATGCGGCACCCAATGCGCCATCATACCAATAGGAGCGGCCCGCACAACGCTAGAGGGTCCACACAAAGCATGCTTCGCTAGGTCGAAGGGGGACGGTGTGCCTGGACCCGTTAGGAAAAAGGTGCGGTTTTCTCCATGACGAAGCAAGACCTCGACCTCGAGGGGCTTGTTGTAGGGGTGGCCCACCGGCCCAGCGACCCGTTGAAGACCGCAAGAAGGCCCCTTGAGGGCCACAGGCCGGAGGCACGGCGAGGGGCCCTTGAGGGTACCAAGCAGGCCTTCGGGAGGGCCCCGAAGGGCGTGCGAAGGCCACCAGGAGGCCCAGGAGGGCTGAGCTAGAGGCACGGCCAGGGGCTCCTGAGGTTACCAAGTACGTCATCAGGTGAGCCCCGAAGGACGCGTGAAGGCCACCAGGAGGCCCACGAGGGCCCACAGCCAGAGATGCGAGTAGGGGAGCCCCGGAGGGCACCAGGCATACCTTCAGGGAGGCCCCAAAGGAGGCGTGATGGCCACCCGAAGGCTGCCGAGCATCACGGATCCAGGAATGAGGAGACCCCCGGGGCCCCTCAACCCGGGGGCGCCCCGCACGGCGCAAAGGGAGAAGAGCACCGGTGGACCGAGCGTACCAGCCAGATAGACCAAGACCAGGAGGGTCCACCATAGACCGAAGGCTATGCGTATGGAGAAGGAAAAGCACCTACGGCCCCTATAGGCATAGGGTCTTTTAGGGGTAGATCCATAATCTCATGTACCCCGGTCGATAGGCTATAAATAGCCACCTCCCCCATGTAATCAGGAGGATTTTTTTCAAGACAATTAATACACACTAACTTCTCTTGGCACTGGTTCCCTCTCTCGAGGATCCCTTGGTCCCCCTCGCGGTGACCGAGGTTCCCTTTTCTTTACTGTCGGGTCCTGTTGCTACGACAAATATCGAATTTATGAAATGAATGCTAAAAGGGAGGTCTTCTTGCTCGAGACTACACAGTGATGACACACAGGGATTTAGACAGGTTCAGGTCTTCTCCTGGGAGAATAACAACTCTAGTTCTGTGTTCTTGTATTGATTGTGTTTACAACAAGAGAGAAGTCACTGAAGGTTAGAACTAATGACTTCTGTTTGTTCTGTTGCTTGTGTCGCTTCTTGTCTCTGTCCACCGGCATTATCCCTTATATAGCGTCTAAGGGGGTGACAGTTGTCCATGCCAGAAGGCGCCTCATTGGTTGAAGAATAGCACACATTGATGGTAGTTATTGTCAGAGAGACAATACCTCATGTTCGTCTTGCGGTTATGCCAGAGACAGAGACTAATACGTGCAGTTATACCAAAGGATAACGGAACATATTTACTATTGTATGTAATTACACACAATGTATGAGATCCCTAGTTAATTGGGTCCACATGTCTGTAGTTCTTATTGATCATAAGGTGGTCGTAGTTGACCTGGTTGTAGTAAAACTTACGACTATAAGGTGATCGTAGTAGAACTTACAATCAGTAGGTCGTCGTAGAATAACTTACAACTATGAAATGGTAGTAGGATGACATACGACCATACAGGGTGGTCGTAGAATAGCTTATGATCACTACGTATTTATAATCTCTCTCATTATTGATAATGAGAGGTACTTTGAAGGTTGTATAGAGACATTATTATCTATAACGAGTATTATATATAAATAGTTTAATCAATCGAGGATTATTAGATCCTCGTCATGTACGCACCAAAATCATTAACATATCAGCACAACAAGAATATATATCGCTTTTGGAATGATCCATAGGATGAACACAGGATATGGCCTATAGTATGCCATGAATAGCATGGTATATTTCGAAGCCCACGTAATAGACAGTGCACGATACCAAAACTAAAATAATCGGATAAGAAATATGTGATCAATTAAGTAAATGAACCATGGATTTATTTAATACAAGAGAAGCCACAATGAATACGGGATGCTAAATATTTCCTCCAACATACGGGCACACGTACATATGGTATTTTCTGTAACACGTATTTTTGCAGTGCTTATAATTACATGGTACAACTGAGAGTGGTGAACACTTATGTTTTTTTAATACTGCCCATGCTGCAATTGTGATTTTTTCTCTCTCTTTTCCCCTCCAATCCTCCCTCCACTGTTTCATTTACATTAACCTCATATCGTGTTCACAGACAATCTTTCATTTCATTTGTCGTGCCGACACTCTCAAATGGATCTCCTACACCTCATTACTAGGATAATTATCCAAAATATATATACCCCCTAGCGGTATTAATTAGGAATTAATGGAAGATATATGCATGTTCATCCATGGAACACCGATCCATTACATGATATGTTGCTATTAGCTTTCTATAAAAGTTGGGATTCTTTCCCTTTAAAAAAAACAGAAATTACATGATATGTTGTCGTGTGTGTGTGTATATATATATATATACACACACACGTTAGCGAGGGCTACAAGGGCCACCCAAGCATCTTGTACATGGACTCTTCTCTCTGCTAGCTAGAGCTTCTCCTTTGAAATTGGAGCCCAAGGGATTCAAGCTTTACACACAAGGAAGCGATCGAGTCCAAATTAAACCATGCACAAGTAAAAACGCATCGTATACATAGACGAATTTGATTGATTTAACAAGGAGTACTGCTATCTCATCTGTGGTGCGAAATCGAGCAATCTCTTAATTTGAATCATTTCATACTCAAGCAGCTTTCTTAACCATTCTAGCTCATTTTGTTTCGATCGGTCCGATTTGCGCATGCAATGTACAATAATACCATCTTATTTTGCTAGGTATGATAAATACATGCATGCACGGCCCTCATTTCCCACAAAAGCCAATACTCTGTAATTACACGATCGAGTAGCTAATAAGGAACCTCTTCAAATAGTACCTGTTTTAGTCATACATTTCGTTTGATTGATCTTATCACCGCTTTAATCATCAAATCAGAACCTCTTCGAGATATATAATTGTTCTCGGTTTCTTTCTTTTGAGCATTTTATCACGTTTAATAGACATAAGAAAATTACATGATAATATGTTATTTATATGCTGCTGGGAATATGTTTTAATTATCATAATTAATACTAGAATTATTTCTGAACATTTGCTAAAATCGCTATTTTTACAGCGGCAGGATACATGTGCACGACAGCGGAGGAGGAGAAAAAAGAAGTGGTTTCCATTTTGAGTTTTACCCGGGCGTGTCGACCCTCGGCCGGTCAAAAACATTCTAAAACCGGGCAGGTGCACATTCGGAATTCTCGGAAAATGGACGGCGACACATGGAAAAGCGAAAGATGCAGCAGCTAGCATAATCCATGGATGAGGTCGCTAGGCCCGCCGGAGAGGGAGACGGAGGCTCAAGGCTTCCACCATATCTTTGGAATCTGCTGCCTTTTGCTTTCCTTTCCATAAAGCAAAGAGGTCGATCCATTCATTCAATTCTGAATATGTATCTTTTTCCAGCAATCGAGAGTGCACTTGCCATCGATCGCCCTGGGATCTGATCGGATTGGATTTGGCTGGCCACACAAACAAGCCTGCGCCTGCGCCTGCGATGGCATTCTCGCTAGGCATGGCATGGCATGGAGAATGATGCTGCTATCATATCGGGGAAAGCTACACACGACTAGTGAGCGTGGGCTGCATCAGTTACCTGGCTGGGGAGCTGCCACCCTAACCAAGGGGTGTAGGCAGTGGCACCAGCATCTCCATCCCCATCCCCATCCCCATCCCCATCCCCATCTCCATCTCCATCCCATCGACGCGTACCACATCCTCCTCTTCCTTTTCCCTCCTGCGCTCTAGCTTCCATCGATTCTCATCTCTCAGCCTCAAATTGATCAGAGTGTTATGTTGATGAGTAATTAAAGATATTGCATCATTTACATTCATTATGATAAGAGTGCACGAGTCAGGTCAGTGAGAAAGTCATGTAACTATTCTAGTGAGGTCGGTGAGAAAGACGATACATGACTAGTCTGGAGTGCTCTTGATAAAGTCTTAAATTTGCAGAGACCAATTAAAATCTACAATGTAGGACCCTATCCTAACGAAGACGGGGGAGAGTGTGTTATCGACGGGTGAACACTCCGCTTTACCAGTATCAATTGACGAGATGCATATGAGCATGAGCATGACGGTGCATTCGCATATACGAGTAAATCGTTAAACTGTGCAAATTTACCTCTATAAAATATGACTTGTTTATTTGAGTATGATAATGACATTAAATAGATAGATGGTGATGATAACCTTGACAATGGTTGATAAACTGTTGTTTATGATTTTATTATGTATTTGCTGAGTCTTGGACTCACTCTTGCTTTATTGTTGTTTTTAGGTGTCCGTTGACGACATTTCACTTTGGAATGACTAGCGCACTTAGAACCACAAACCCACACTCAAACACTTGATTCATTTGTCATGAGAAATATTTATTATATTGTGATGGAATATCTTTTAAGACGTGATAGACATTGAATAATTCTAGCTGATTGATTGAAACTTGTTTATTCATCCAAGAGACTATATTTGATTGGTTTTGCTTAATTATTGGATTATTATTCTGCTATGCTATCTAGAGTTTAAATAACTGTGCATGTCGTGTCGTTATTCATATGTTATTGTGATCCGTGGATGGATTATAATATTGAATTACTTACTAGAATTTATTGATAATTGATGTTAAGATTAATAGTTAGTGTAGTTTAATGATATTCTAGATCCAGTATTAGACTGGGTGTTACAGTATTAGACTGGGTGTTACATCTGCCGCAGAGATACGCAGATAGATATGCAGATAAGGCTTCTCGTCCACGTACCGTCTCTCCTAGCTGCAGTGCTAGCAGCTAGCCTACTAGTATTCACGCATCATCCATCCATCTACTCTCAAGTCTCACCGACCTAGCTCTACACGAAACACGCACTTAAGTTTGCTCTAGCGTTCTGGTTGATTATCTAACTTTTAATACTACAATTGTGTCTGTGTGCATCGCTATGTCAAGAGTCCCTTTACCGTTATTCAGACCATTACGAGGGAGGGGCACAAGCACATGGACCGTCGGCGAGATTTAACTACTCACAATCTATCTATCCATTTATATTTATACTGATTGGAGGATCTCTCTGCATGTTAATCCTAAAAGATAAAAGGTAGAAATTCTTATATTAATATCTATACTAATCGGAGGCTCTCTTAGAAGCCTCCACGTCAATCCTAGAATGTAAAAAGGTATAAATTCTCATATTAATAAAAAAAAGCTAGAAATTCGCATGTTTATCAGAAAAAAGGGGGGGGGGGCGGAATCCTAACCATCTGTATCGTTTGAATAGATTTTTAAACGGTTAAGATTTATTTATAAGCAAAGCAAAGGTTCTAGAGTTCTCATGGAATAATTGAATCCGAAACACAGATATCTATTGCCTTTAACGTGTTGTAAACCTGGAGTATCACAATATTCTCTCTCTCTCTCTCTCTCTCTAACAACTGGAAGCAAAGTGAGATAGCTAATAGCATACTATTGTATGGTATGTACCAAGTTAAAATATACTAAAATTAAGATTGAATTTAATTCAAATCGATAATTGGAGGGTCTCTTAGAAACTCCCATGTTAATCCTAGAAGGTAAAAGGTAGAAATTCCCATATTAATCAGAGAAAAATAAAAAAGCTAGAAATTCGCACGTTAATCAGAGAAAAAGGGGAAAAATCATAACCATCCATATAGTGTGAATAGATTTTTAAACGGTTAAGATTTATTTATAAGCAAAGCAAAGGATCTAGAGTTCTCATAGAATAATTGAATCCGAAACAGATAGGCATATATTGCCTTTAGCGTGGTGTAAACGTGTGGTGTTACAATACTCTCTCTCTCTCTCCCTTCCTCCCTCCCTCCCTCTCTCCCCCTCTCCCTCTCTCATACGGAAGCAAAGTGAGATAGATAATAACATATTATTGTATGGTATGTACCAATTTAAAATATACTAAAATTTTGAAATAAAATTAAGCATGAATTTAATTCAAATTGAAAAGAAATTCAAAATAAAATTATGAAAATAAATATATATTGAAATTAATAATTTTAGTTATTTTTAATATATATTTTCTATTAAAATTGAATCAGTAATAAATGTAAATCCGAATAAGGTTAAACATAAAAGAATGGCACAAAATTTAAATTAAACTAAATGCAAAATCAATATAGAAAAACTTCATAGTTAGGTATTAAACTCAAAATATAAAATTTAAACATTTACGGCAGGTGATACCCCATTCTGTACCTTAAATAAGGAGTATGTTGTCTAGAGACAATGTGTAACACCCCGGCTCAATGCTGTGCCTAGAATGCCACTAAACTACACTAACTTACATTTCCAATAATATTTTACAATAAATTCCAGCAAGTAATCCAATAACAAAACACGTCCACAGGTCATAATAAAATATGAATAATGAAATGGCAATCACAAATAATTAATCTCTAGAAGCATAGCAGGATATTAATTCAAGATTAACGCAAAACCAATCAGATAAAAATTCTATGAAAAGAATAAACAAGTTCCAATCAATCATCTAGAATATAATGTCGATCCATCACAATATAGTGCAGATTCCTCATGACAAATGAATCAAGTGTTTGGGTGTATGTAAGTATTCCAAGTGTGCTATCCCCTCCGAAGTGAAATGGCATCAACGGTCACCTAAAACAATAGTAGAGCAAGAGTGAGTCCACAACTCAACAAACACAATAATAAACAATATACAATGCTTAATCAGCAGTAAACAATATCATCAACATCAATTGTTCTCTTTCCTTTATTTTCACACCCAATCATTCAATTCTCTTCTCTTTATTCTCATACACAATTATCAAATGCCTTTCATTCAATGCATCTCTACACTACATGTCCACTTCTTTCGCGTATACCGGTATAGCGTGAGTGAACACTCGCGACAATGTTCACTCTCAAGCTTATCCTCCTCAAGGATTGGGGACTGGGGATGGCAATTGTGCCAAATTACCCACGGAGCTGGGCATAGGTTACTTTCTTTGCCCACGGGCATGAAAATGGGAGAAACTCTTTGTCCGTCGGATAAATGGGTACAGGCGTGGGTGAGCTCCACCCGTGCCCGTTTCGTCCATTTATCTGCGATATACACTAACATGTGGGCCAACAGTCAACACTACCACTAAAACCCTAGTCAGTCAATAGACTCAACACTCACTCACTCCCTAGGTCCCAACTCCCAGCCGCCAGCCACCACCCCACCAACACAAGAAGCCCTCATCCACCTCCCGGTCGCCAGCCACTCTAAATCCGCCTCCTGTGCTCCCGGCCCTCATCCACCTCTCGGCCGGCTACCGCCCCCTGCCCTGTTGCCGGTCCTCCTCACGCCCAGCCATCGCCCCTCCTCACACCCGGCCACAGCCACTCCTGAACTCAAGCCACCTCCAAAATCCAGAACCAAATCTGCCCCCCGTCCGGGTCCTGGCCGACTGCCGCCCCTATTCAGGGAGTCCAGTCGCCGCCTCTCCTCACGCCTGGTCGCCTGCTCCCGCTCGGCCTCATCAATGCCGGCCGGACTCCCTCCTCCCGCCAGGGTGCCCGCACGACTAAACTGAGGTAGCTATTGTGGAGATTCAATCCTTACTCTTGAATCCCTCACTACTGCTTGTAGAGATTCAATTTTCTTTGGATTTCCTCAATGAAGTTCATGAACCATAATTAGGAGTTGGTACCTGTTGTGGATTTCCTCGGCGAAGTTCTTTGGATTTAATCGAATCGTGTACGTGCTGTTGGTTGGTCACTTGGTCTATTGAGCCACTGACTGAGCTGTGTAACGATGCAACGACATAAATCTTGTGTGTGCGCTAAACTACTAACGAATTTGTAGTGGGCTTTTGTTGATAGCGATACAAACAATACAACCTCTCCTTTTGTTCTTTTGGTTCATTAGTTGATAATTTGACATGCATTGTTCACAGGTACATGGGCATGCCCGCGGGCGACGGGTATGGGTGAGGTTCTTTGCCCGTCGTCTTTCGCCGGCGTGCCTGTGGGGGGAAATCAGGTCGCAGGCATGGGTATGGGCGAGCATTACCTATGCCCATCGTGCCCGATTGCCATCCCTATTGGGGACCTCCTCCACTCCTGTGGAGTTGTGATCAATATGATCACCTTCTTATATGCAATGAAGTTTATAAATGCACAACTATTCATATATTCATCATTATTAATACTATCCAACATTCTCGTATCCTTCAATATGAATAAAATCATGACCATTCGCGTTGCTTGCAATTAAATAAAGTAAAAGCACAAAAATATAATGGTAGTGAGTGGTAAAAAGATACAGTGATCAACCAATAAACACTGTCTACCACGCACTTGCCTCTTCTAGTTGCGAGGAACGGTTTGATTAGAAGACGACAACAAACCCGACATCACTCCTCCTACAGTAAACGCCTAATCTCAATAACAAGCTACAGCAGTACAAGAACAACAATTATATTACATCGCATCTACACATTTCCCAAATCCGCAACACTCCCCCCTTTACTAGATAGTCACCCCTTACTGTCTCGGTACTACAAATAACATAACTTTTGACTCTCAAGCCCTATCATGGCAAACCACACCAGTTCTAGAATCTACACAAAATTCCCCATAATTTCTTAGTTGGCCACAATTCCTGATTAAATTATTTAACCCCCCTGTTTTTAATCTAGAAGATCGTTCTGTCATCTTCTGGATATTAGGATTAATATTTTTCATATCTATTAATATACACATGCAAATACTGTAAACCATAGTATTTTTGGAATCTAAAGAAAGTTAGCTACCACTTTATAGTTATGCCCAAAATTGAATTCTGCCATCTACCAAGTCGATTTAATAGTTTCCCACGACTGTGTTCAGTAGCAACTGGTTTCTGGACAGCAGTTTTCTCAAAATCATAACTTCTATTCCACCCAACAAAAATTTGTGTTCTTAGACTCTCTAGAATTCTTAGACAGTTATCTACATTTTTCATGTAGAGCAAAAACCCTAATTAATCCATTTGGTAATTTTAATCCACGGTTCACCAAGATGCTGCCAAAAGACGACAACTCACCAGACGACATGCTTACAAAAATCATAACTCTTAATCTACCCAACCAATTGACATGACTTAGCACTCTACATAAAATTAACTAAATTCTCTACATCTATCTAGTAGATGATATTATCATATTATGCGCATACAATACCCGAATTCGCAACAGAAGATTATGACAGACTGACCCATCTACTGATCGAACCTCTGGCGCGACACTTGCTAAATTCCTCTTCTAATCATGACTCTAATCCCTACTAAAATTGGTAAACAAGAGGTAAAAATCCAGACCGTTACCCAGATGTTTCGTCACTTTTTTTCTTCCATTCTCCCTCCCGATCCTTGCCCTTGCCACTGCTCTCCTTTTCTTGGATTCTCCCCTGGCTGGCGCACTGTAGTCACGCAACCAATGGCGAACGCATTTGTTGGCGACACGCACTGGGCGAACGAACTGCTGGCGACGCGGGCAGGCGACCGACGCGCGTGGGCAAGCCAGCACTAGCATGCGGGAGCGTCGACGGCTGGCGCATGGCAACTGGCGACGGGCGAGCGATGGCCATGGCGACGACGCACAGGGAAGAAAGAAGAAAGACCAACGGTTTCTGGTTTTTGGATTCTCCTCTCCCCCACAACACCTCTTAACACAACAGATCCAACTCTCCCCGTATGACTCATTCCAAAAAACAACTCCTCTCTAAATTCAAAGCATCTCGTTTTCATGTATCCTATTTCGTCTAATTACGTATAGGTCCTCAAGAGGGTTATTTTCAGAATATTACACAATGGTTACAAAATCATACATCATCACTTAAAAGGTTCTTATTAAATCATACATGTATTAAACTCGAAATATAAAATTTAAACATTTATGGCAAGTGATACCCCATTCTGTACTCGAAATATAAAATAAGGAGTATGTTGTCTAGAGACAATGGTTACAAAATCATACATCACCACTTAAAAGGTTCTTATTGATACAACAATTTGAGCCGTATAGTGTATGGAACACAAGATATAAATTTAATAATAAAAATTAAATCCATCATTAATATTATTTTTGATTTAATTTAAGCGTATCAAAATAAATTATATGAGGATTCATAAAAAGATTAGAAAATATAAACCCATGTGTCGAATTCACTTTAATTCGGACATAAAATTAAATCAGATATAAATATAATTAGAAAATAAAATAAAATCCAAAGTACATAAATTGGAATTTGGATTGCTATTAAACCTTAGAAAATAATTTAAATTTCTTAAATATTAAATCAAATTAAGAGAAAACATAATTCAAATTTTGAATGTAAAAGAAGTTGTATACAAATTAGAATAAACATATAAGTATTAAAATTGTAAATAAAAACTTAAAGTTCGAAGAAACTTGAATGAAAACATGTAAATTTTACATAAATTTAGAACTTTGAAGTTGTATATGCAACTAGAATTTAAGTACACAATATGGTATTTATCTTTTTAATAAAATAGGAATTAATATAA
This sequence comes from Phyllostachys edulis, assembly GCA_036346405.1. Classification (NCBI taxonomy): domain Eukaryota; kingdom Viridiplantae; phylum Streptophyta; class Magnoliopsida; order Poales; family Poaceae; genus Phyllostachys; species Phyllostachys edulis. Next base: position 107,364,652 of record CM070549.1, read on the forward strand.
ATATATACAATCTGCCAAAATTTACAATCATCTCACTTGTATTTTTTTTATTTTTTGTAGATTGTGAATGGTATTGTGTTCGAAGGGATCATCTTAATTACATAAAAAGTTTAAAAATTGCATAGTGTTGTACTGGAACATGGAAGCCCACAATGCTAAGACTATATAAATACAGTTTAATATCTTTAAAATAAGTAAAAGGTTATGCTAATTCAGCTAGGAGTCGCGCATGTGTTCTTTTAACACTAATAAAATAAATTGAAGCACAATATGTAGCCGGGGAGATGCACGGATTGACGACTAGTGGAGACTAATTAAGGTTGATTATCTACTGACTTCTTCCATAGGAAAAAAATGTCGGAGGCCGGGTTGATTGTAAGCTTGACAATAGATGATGTAAATTAAGACGATCACATTACTTTACTTAAGAGCTAGATAGTGGTAAATATTGGAGAGATGCGCTCCACCGTGCAATTGAGTTGAATTGCAATGGACAGAAGAAATTAAAGGAGGAGATGGAGATGCTGATCCGGTGGCGCTATAGACGACGTACGTGCGGCCTGAAATGAAAAGAGAGAACGAGAAGGAATATAATACGTACGCTTCTATCTCGATGCATGCCTCCTCGCGCGGCTCCATCTACATCCGTTAATTAGCTAGACTCTAGTTATCAGCAGGGAGCTAGCTGCCAGCTTAATTACTACCGGTACTAGCTTGTAATATATATCTTTTTATCCTAACTAATAAAAGAACGGGTTTACAGAGAAAAGCCAATACTACGTAATTAAGGAATATTCCGGACAATTCCAACGTTAATTGGTGAGTTTTAAAGCAATTACACGATCGAGTAGCTAATAAGGAACCTCTTCAAATAGTACCTGTTTTAGCCATACATTTCGTTTGATTGATCTTATATATCACCGCTTTAATCATCAAACCAGAACCTCTTCGAGATATATATATATATATATATATAGACACACACATATGTATATATATACATATATTTCGTTTGATTGATCTTACATATCATATGTGTATATATATATATATATAGACACACTGGAAAGCTGGTATGCACCCTGACTACACAGTACATATATGTAGTTAAGTTAATTTTCTATATATTATACTCGATCGTACCGGGCGTCGGTCGGTCACTAAATTGTCATTACTACACAGTAAGGCAAGCCGCAAGCCTAGAGTAGTAATATTTGAAGCTAGCTAGTGAGTATATAATGAGGTGCATGCGTGGTTCATTACTACTAATTAACCAATTCGATGATCGACCATTGTCTACTGGGATATCATTCATATATAGGCCCGCCTCGCTCGCTTGGCTAACTATGATCGGAACCATCCGAGGTCAAGCCTACTGGGATCATAGGCCGGTGGCGACGGCGGCGGCGGCGCGTCGGCTTCCTCGGGTACCTTGGCGAAGCGGCCTTTCACCCGCGGCCTCATCTCGGCGTACGCTTTCCTGGACGCGTACCGGATTTGCTTCTCGTAGCGCCGCCTCTTCCTCTTCTCCTTGTACCTCATCACCTTCGCCTCTCTCTCCGCTGTTGGCTGCTGGCTCGAGCCCTCCCCTTCGATCATGATTGCCTCTTTGGGCGTTGAGCTTGCCGCATCGGTGAATGTGCTCCCACAGAATGACATCTGGAAATTAAACCAAAATTAGTTAGGATTCTATGTAGCGGTGTCTAGCTATATATATACACGTACGCATGCATGAATAACAAGTACCACTATACATATACGTACACACGTACTCCTCTAGTCACAAATACATGTCGTTTAGGACATTGTTATGGTCCTCGAAATACAACTTTGACCAACAATTTCTTTTATAATATAGTTTGAACACCCAGTGAAACTATAGTACCATGAAAATACTTTTTGAGAAAAAAAAATCTATACATACGATTTCCATATATCAAATCTAAATATTTTAAAAAATATCGATAGTCAAAGTATTGAAAGTTAGACTACACGTATCCCAAACCGACCCGGCATCCACCGTTCAATTTTGGATCAAGATTCGTGTTATTTCTTCTCCCTATCAAATTCGAAGACCTTTGACTCAAAATTTGAAGACCTTCGACTCAAAATTTCTCGCTTCCACCTAAAAAAATCAACTTTCAACTCAAAATATTTGAAAACAGTTAATACCGTAGTTGAAAACTATCAACTTAAAATCGGTGACTTTCAACTCAAATTAGAATACCTATAACTCAAAATTTCCTACTTTCATCTTTAAAAAGTCCAACTTTCAACTCAACTTTCACCAGAAAAATATCGAATTTCAACTTTAAAGATCCAGGTGAGTAGCTGCCCCGTTGGACAGTCACATATTTCCGATATATACGTATATTATGTATGTGTGTATATACAAATTAACCTAATTAGGTGTTTGTGTGTGTGTATGTCACATCTGAAAAAGTACTTGATCGTTTTATGTCAAGCAATTTAAGCGCACTTGAACAGCCAGGGTCCATTTCTGATGAACGCTTCAGCTAGCAGATTGTCTAGCATGCATGCATCCAGCGCTACATTACATCAGTACGCATCCCCCAGATCCAAACTAGGATCTTGTTCCCATTTTCCGCGAGGTTTTGGATCGTCCGATCTTGATCGGACAGCAGTTACAGCTCCAAGAGCTCGGTGGAACCCGTGACGCAAGTCTCGGTTCCATGTACATGCAGACAGAGTGCATCAGTTAATCAGCTGTTAGCTTAAAAACCCCAGGAGCAGGAAACAAACAGCCAAATCGATAATTAACTACATAAAATGAGACGACGCATTTCCCGTTTCACAAATTTTGGCAAGGACTTGCCGTGATGATGTACACACCAGATGGATACCGACAAGGTAAAAACTGGGCATAGTGTCTCTTAGGCTGGTCCCAATGGGTGGTTTCTTACTACAGTTTCTTATTACATGAAAAGCATTTAGATACCACCTTCCCAGTGTATGGTATCCTAAAGTGTGGTATCCTAGGCCTTTGATATAGAGTATTTATTAGTATTTCTACCTAGGATACGGTGTATGAGCGGTATCTAAATAAGATACCAGTCTGCTCTCTCTCTTCCTTAATTACAGTGCCACATCAGACTTTTGCCTATGTGGCAGTCTTAAGAAACTTATCAAGATGGAGCATTGGGACCAGCCTTAGTAACCGTTTCGTTATAGTCATCAGTATTAATTAGCTAGAGGTCTGGTTAGCTAGCTATATATATCCCTATACACGCCTATCGAACTATAATTGTACGCAGTTCAAAAGGGTTCGTCTATACAAGATTCGACTGTTTTCCCAACTCAAAATAGTCAAATTTTAGTTCACTTATAACTTCATTATGCATAAATTACAACAATTTAATTATATAGATTTTATTTTTGGTCACTGTAAATATTCTCGAAAGTCTTAATAACTCATATTTCCATCACATGATTCAAAATCTAACGTATACTGGGAGAAATTGAGCAAAAATAAAGAAACAAAAATAAAATTCTATACCAACAAAATACGGCAATGTGGTGAACCCGTTATGCCCCGAAGAAAAAATCATAATAAATTCGGACCCAATTCATTTGATGAGAAGAAATGCAAATCTCAAAGTATATCGGACGGATGAAAATTCGACTATTTTGACAAAGAAAACAGTCAAATGTTGTTTAGCAAAACCGATAGTTAAATACAGTTTGAAGCTAGCTGCTAGTTAGCACACACGGCTGAGAAGCAATGCAAATTGAAGGGACCAAAGAAATGGAAAAGGTAGACCAAAATTTCCCCTTCCATTTTGTTAGAGGTGGCCGGGAAACACATCTCTACTTGATAAGACAAATAAGCTTCAGTACTATAATTTATTGTTTATCTTTCCATTTCCCCCGAATTAATGTTGACTGTTTCAACTCCATTTCAAGGTCTCTAGCTCTTCACACGCACTCATCTATATGTCGAGATCAGCAATGTTTCTAGGGTCCGCCTATACAAGATTCGATTGTTTTGATCTTAGCCCAAAACAGTCATATTTTAATTCATTTACATCTTCATTATACATAAATTACAATAAATTATTTATGTAATTTTTGTCTTTAGTTGCTGTAATTATTCTCGAAAGTCTTAATAACTCATATTTCTATCACATGATTCTAAATCTAACATATACTTTGAGAGGTTGAGCAAAAACAAACACAAAAAATGAAATTCTATACTAACAAATACGACAATATGGTAAACCCGTTATGTTCCAAAGAAAAATTCATAACAAATTTGGACCCAGTTCAGCGGATGAGAAGAAGTGCAAATTCCAAAGCATATTGGACGGATGAAAATTCGACTATTTTGACAAAAGAAAACAGCCGAATATATTGTTTAGCAAAACCGATGTTTCTACGATCAAGCTGGCCGGGAAAAGATAACAGCTGATCAGAAATATATATGAGAGCTGTCAAACATGTTATTGCTTTGTTTTGAGGAAATTAAGTGAATATGTATGTATAAATCTATACTGATCCAATAACTCGTCACCTCCCAGAACAGCACCGTACGTGTGTGCGCATATAAACCACTAAATTAGAAGAAAATATATATACTAGCCCATCAGGTCACCATCCAAGCTAAGGAAAACACCGCAAATACCCCAAAATGAGCGAGAATTTAGTAAGCCAAACACCAAATTAAAGCGCGCTGGGACGGCATGGCTACCACAACAGAGAGAGAGAGAGAGAGAGAGAGATTAAGAAGCAAATTAAGACGCATGCAAGGCGAACGCGATCGGTGAGAGGAGATTGGAAGCAGTAGTACTGACGATGGTGGCGCTCGCCGCTGGTTCCGTGTGTCGGCCGCCGCCGCCGCCGCCGAGGCCCAGGACGGCGTCCAGCTCGCCCCGGCCAAGCGAGACCTCGAGCGTGAGCCCGTCCGTCCCTGCAGGGTGGTACCCAAAGGGGTGAAATAAGGTGGACCTGCGGTGTCGGTGGTCAGCGGGCGGCGATCGGTCGGCGACAGCCGGCGGTGGGTCGTCGAAGAGCCAGGCGACGCTTTCGTGACCGTCGACGTCGTGGCCGAAGAAGTGGAACTCGTGCAGAGCCCCCGCGGGAGCTGGCGGGGGCTCATGATGAATAACGGACACGGGCGGGGGGAAGATGGAGAAGGCGGCGGCGCGGTTGAGGTCGTGGTGGTGCGGGCAGGCGGCGCCGTGCAAGCCGCAGACGCTGCATGCGGCGCCCGACATGGATGGATGGATGGATCGCTCTCGATATGTGGAGATCGATATATGTAGATTTGTTTAGCAGCTAGCAGCTAGCTGGTAGCTAGGAATTGAAGATGAAGTGGCTGCCGTATATACTTTGTGTCCGTGGGGGCGTGTGTGTGGAGTGGAGGTCGGAGGAGAAGGCGATCGAGGAAGAGGGGAATGAAGGAGCCAGCGAGCGAGCTAGCTAGGGCTAAATAAGTGAAAAGCGGGAGGAGGAAGAGGAGGATCGATCGGATGCATGGATTAGATTTAGGAGGGGAAGAAAGCAAATGCCCTTGGCGCCGGAGCAGATATGTGCTTACGTGGCCGATTCCGAGCCACCTTTCTCGATCGCTTCCTTCTCCCTCCGGCAATAATTTGGTGCCTCCTCATTGGTCGCCACCACATCTCCCTGCCTCCCAATGCAGACGATCCCCATCCCACGCATAGCTACCTCCATCCCCCTCGTTCATTCGGTTAATTTGTTCCTCTCTTCTCCCCCCACCTCACGGTAAGCTTTCGGGACACCATGTATCCCAAGCACCATAGATTGATTATACACGTCGATCACAATAGGCTAGCGGTGACCAGAGCTCGATTCCCACCAACCTCAGGGGTTCGATGTGCCTTGTTATAAAGAAAGAAATAAAGAGAGGGCACGGATCGTATGTATCAAGCAAAATGTTGAAAGCATCTATCGGTTGATTATATCAAGCTTTTAGGTGCTAATTATATACTTGATTGTTATTTTCATATATGAAATTGGATTGATAACTAGATCAGACTTGAGCTAATTGTTTTGCTTACTGTTGTTGGATCATCTCTATCATTTCGGCTCTGTTACTTTCAGCGGTTTAGTTGCATTTGTGCCTCTACTGGATTTGATTGATTTGTGCTCTATGAAGCATCTGTTTCTCTGTTAGCCAAAAGCAGTAAAGGTTGTAATCTCATTTTTTGCACTGTGATGTAGTTTTTCTTCTGTTAGTCAAAAGGCTTAGGTGTTGTTAATGTGATTTCATTTATTCACTGTGACAAAAATCAATCCTCTGTTGGCTAAAAGTATAAAGTGATGTTTTATGAGATAATTATTGATATATTAGTAAAGCATCCATTTGAGCTCAAAGTCTGATTTATTGTTGCCGTATCTAATTAGTGAAAAGTGTAGACATATGTGGTGGGGAGGCCAATATTTGATCTTGACTAGCCCGACATATGAGAGCAAATCTAAATATCTAAATCTGAGCATTATGCTAATTTTGATTGTTCTCAAGTTCTTTCTTTTGAGCATTTTTATCATGTTTAATTGACTTGAGAAAATTACATGATAATATGCTTTTTTTTATGTCATTTATATGTTGTTGGAAATATGTTTTAATTATCGTAATTAATGCTAGAATTGTTCCTGAATATTTGTTAAAACTGTTATTTTTATGCACAACGGAGAAGATGAAGGTAGAAGAAGTGGTTTCCATTTTGAGTTTTACCTGGGCGTGTGGGCCCCCGGCCGGTCAAAAACTTTCTAAAACCGGGCAGATGCACATTCGGTATTCCCGAAAAATGGACGGCGACGCATGGAAAAGCGGAAGATGCAGCAGAGCAGCTAGCATAATCCATGGATGAGGTCGCTAGGCCCGCCGGAGAAGAAGGCTCAAGGCTTCCACCACATATCTTTGGAATCCGCTGCCTTTTGCTTTCCTTTCCATAAAGCAAAGAGATCGATCCATTCATTCAATTCTGAATATGTATCTTTTTCCAGCGATCGAGAGTGCACTGCTTGCCATCGATCGCCCTGGGATCTGATCGGATTGGATTTGGCTGGCCACACAAACAAGCCTGCGGCTGCAATGGCATTCTCGCTAGGCATGCCATGGAGAATGATGCTCCTGCTGTCATATTCATATCGGGGAAAGCTACACACGACTAGTGCGCATCAGTTACCTGGCCGGGGAGCTGCCACCCTGACCAGGGGGGCGTGGGCAGTGGCACCAGCATCTCCATCTCCTTCTCCATCTCCATCGACGTACGATCCTCCTCTCTCCTTTTTTCCTCCTACGCGCTTGCTTCCATCGATTCTCATCTCTCTCTCTCTCTCATTTCAGATCGTCGGCAAGCAACCCGGTAATGCCATCTGCCTGGTGGCGAGATATCTGAATAAGGCTTCTGTCGATCTCTCCTAGCTGCAGTGCTCGTAGCCAGGGGTTTTTTTATCGGTAACTATTTTTTACCGGGGGGGTCCGATACAGGCGATAGAATCGAAAATCGGGAAATTTCGGCCGAAAATTTTAATTTTTTTTGAATTTTTCGGATTTTAAATTCAAAAAAAAAAAATCAAATTCGAACAAAAATCATCAACAGAGCTAGTTAGCATGGTAGCAAGATTGGGATGGGCTTGTATTACTTCACTCATTCATCAACTGAACAAAATTCAAGCAAATTTGATTTTTTTTTTTTGACAAAATTCATTCAAACTACAAATTTTGGATCCGATTTGAATAACTACCGGGGAGGCCGATAGAAACGATAGATCCGATATATCGGTGATAATCGGACGATTTTTAAATCCCTGGCAGGACCACACGTCCAGCCGATCAGAGGATTTTATCTTCTTTTGCATCAGCGTAACGGAAGGAACTCGGCCTCATTGTTCTCGCATTAGCATGCATGATGTTTGTATGACTAGCTCGATCAGTTGCTTACAAGAACGAAGAAAAGTGTGAGCTAGCAGCTAGCTTAATTTGCCTTCGATCATATGATATAATCTGCATGCGTGTCCACTCCAGTTACTACTCATTTTAGTTACGTACTAGTCAGACCAACAACTACGATACTCCTACTTTGCTGTGCAATATTGCAAAAAGCAAGGATGGAAGATTCTCTCTACATATCCATTTGTGCCTTTAGTTTCCTTTTCCATCTTTCTTGCCTTTACCAAAGCTAGGAAAGGTATTTGATCGATCGATAAGTAAAGTTGTCATCAAATGATATAGGAATAATAATACCTTCTATGTATGTATGTACGTATGTACCTATCAGACTGGACTCGCTAGCGACGGTTCCTCAATACGTTATTAGCACGATCGACTCCGGCCTCTCTCTAGGCCTATTCTACACGGATCGAAAGGTAACCGTCGTAAATCGAATCATATTTTCTAGATCGCTTTCAATTCCGCAAATTTGACTTTCTAGATTATTTCCTACAGTGCAAATCCGCTCTAATCTACCGCGAGCCGACTTGAAATCGTCGGCCAAACCGATCGGCAGGTTGCATGAAAGAGTAGATGTCGATTGCACTGTAGATTGTAGATTAGATGAACACAGGAAAAAAAAATGGCGCCGGCGCCGCATGCTGCCGTGCCATCGTGCAAATTTCGTCTAATCTATGCGAGCCGACTTGTAGTCACCAGCACAATGCTGATCAGATGATTGATTGAAAAGAGGAATTGTTTATTGCATTGCCTACTAGTATTCACGCATCATCCATCCATCTCCTCTCAAGTCTCACCTACCTAGCTCTACACGAAACACGCACTTAAGTTTGCTTTAGCGCTCTCGTTGATTTTCTAACTTTTAATACTGCAATTGTGTCTGTGTGCATGGCTATGTCAAAAGGCCCTTTACCGTTATTCAGACCATTACGAGGGAGGGGCACAAGCACATCGACCGTCGGCGAGATTTAACCGCCGACAATGGAGATTAATTAAGGTTGATTACCTACTGACTTCTTCGATAGTAAAACAAAATGTCGGAGGCCGGGTTGATTGTAAGCTTGACAATAGATGATGTAAATTAAGACGATCACTTTACTTTACTTAAGAGCTAGATAGTGGTAAAGGTTGGAGAGATGCGCTCCACCGTGCAATTGAGTTGAATTGCAATGGACAGAAGAAATTAAAGGAGGAGATGGATCGGAGATGCTGATCCGGTGGCGCTATAGACGTCTGTTCGGCCGCCCTGAAATGGAAGGTAAAGCTAGCTAGAAAAGAGAGAATGTGAAGAATATAATACGTACGTTAATTAGTTAGTGTCTTATGTTGGTTTATTTAGCTATGTTGGAATAATGTAGTTTTTGATAAAAAAAGACTATCACTAATCCCTTGCAGATTATCATCTTGAGTGGACATTGGCTGAGTACTTGGGCAAATTTACAGAAATCGTCTCAGAAGAAGGCAATGATAGCTAGGAGCGCCAGATCAGAGTTTGTGGCGAAGCAAATATTAAACTTTCATGGATGGCAGTTTAGTCACAGAATTTATAATAATTAAAGTTTCATTTCATTCTTCTTTTGATTGTAAGGCTTCCAGCTACTTTTTAACAATTTGTGTTCATTGTGGTACTTGTCTTCTTAATAAATTGGGCTGTGTGCATCCTTGATGCAGAGACCGGGAAAGATTGTTCTCTTCCATTATCTAAAAAAACTAGACTCTCATTATCAGCAGGGAGAGCTAGCTGCCAACTTAATTACTACGGGGACTCGTAGTATCTTCTTATCTTAACTAATAAAAGAACGGGTTTAACTCCGCGTGCCCGGGGGGAAAGCGTCCTACCCCCTTCATCCCCCGCGACTCGCGAGCTCGTCTATGTTCCCACTTCTTCCGCAACCACTCAAATCGTCCGTTTCGAGTTCACTGCATCACGTCATCTTCATCCTAATCCCCCCTACGTTGCCTCCTCCGCTTGCTCAGCGATGGTCGAGCAAGCATCGCCTCCCCCCCCCTCCTAAAAAATATATTTTCGGTATCCAAAACCCTGGCCGAAAATGGCCAGCACGTGGGGAGAGAAGTCAACATCAACTTTAACTTCTAAAGCTAAACAATCTATGAGCTAAAAATAATAATTTCTGGTGGTGGTGGTGGTGATAGTAATAGGTGATGTAATATGCTGAGTTAATAGTTCTGTTTATATGTGTGAAAATAAAATTATATTTATTACGTAGTTTAGGATTGCATCTGCTCATCTGCTGATATGTATATGGCTCATTTTGTGGTTCTGTTACAACACACGATGCATCGGCGTCGTACTGGTTATTAATTAATCCCTAATTAATTCGTCCATAATTAAGTAGCAGCACGCAGTCGCCTTGATGTGGAGCTGTCTGTGACATGTGTGGCAGGACATGGCGCGTACGGACAGACAGTTCAGCAAATTGACATCCATCGATTTGTGATGCCAACGCGTGCGTCCCTCGGAGCAACACACTGACACTGATACACGACAGCATAATGTGCACATGACGCATGGGTCGAATTCTAATCTCCTTCTCCAGTAGCGTCACAGCGCCGACACACGATTTTTTTTTCTAATAATCTATTTTTTATTATTAATTACAACATTATACCTACGATAATATTTTTTACAAAAATATACTCCTGTCGCCGAACCGCCCCAGTCACCCAACGAACAAACGACATTGAAGTTAACGTCCAACAGACAAGCGACGTTATTGCAGTCACCCAACGGATGGGCGTTAGGATATATCGCCTAACCGCACGGCGGCAGGGCCTTCCAGTCACCCAACGGTTCGGTGACTGGATGGTCTATATAAACGCCACGTGACTCGCCCCCACCACCGGCCAAGCGACTGCAAAAAAAATTGGGCGAGCAGAAGAAAGAAGAAGAGAGGGAGAGGAGAGGAAAGAATGGGGAAAAAAGAGAGGGAGAAAAAGAAGAGGAGAGGGAAAGGAGGAAGAAGAAGAGGAGGAGAGGGAGGGGAAGAAGGAGAAGAGGATGAAAGATTCGGTCGTGAGGTGTTTTTTATCTTATAGTGTATTTTTTTTTAGTAAGTAAATAGTTTGTGTAGTTAAAATAATAGTGTAAGTAGCACCCGTAGAGAATTTTAGTTAGAGAAAAAAGTACAAAATCGTAATGTTGTTAATTTATATGCAAGTAGCAGCGGTAGAAAACTTAAGTTAGAGAGAAAAATAGTCTATGAGGGAGAATTAGTGCTGTTTGTGAGAAGTATTGTAGTTGTGTCGGTGCATGCGTGACCGACTATTATTCGATGAATAATTAGAAAGTTGGTAAGTAGTAGTGGGTACTCTGGCCAAGCGCATGAGGAGGATGAATTATTTGTATGGACTAATTAGTACAGGTTAATTAGTATGAACTAATTGACTTAGGTAATTGGTATAGCTCTGTAGAAGACTGGAACACCACTTGTAGCATTTCAGATTGCAAGTTAGCGTTAGAATCGGATAATGCCTGATATGGAATAGCTCGATTTTCAGGTTGAATCAGAATAGTGTACTACACATTCATTATGCCCTTTGCCTGAGGGAACGAATGACGTCTTGACCATGCTGTAGTGTAGTTGTTCACGATAGGCGAAGGGACGTACAAATGTAAATTACAGTGTAGCAGTACTTGCATATCGTGCGTTGCGATCTGACTAGTTGCAATATTAGAAATATTTGCAGGCAGACAATAAGTCATATATGTACCGACTACATTGAAAGTGCATTACAGTGTTGGCACCGTTCGTGAAGGTCCGTGCGGTGTTGACTTGAGTAGTTTTCGGCAAGCCACTCTGGTACACTCGGACGGTGAGAATGCACGAATCGCAGATGTGATGCACTGGCTCACCTGTAGCTTCTCCTTGGACCCTGAGGTGTGCGTGAAGAATCTAGACCCGCCATTATGTGTTAATGGAGTTTTGGTTATTAATGACAAATCTATTTTTGAGACTAACACTCTTATTGATATATCTATTGTTTAGTCTCAGCTTGGATATAAAAGGAAAAATCCAAACAGGTATGTATTCATTTTGATAAATCTAATTGTGATATTAACATGTTTATTGATATACCTATTGCTTAGTCTCAAATTGGATATAAAGGTGAAAATCAAAGAGGTATGCATTCTACATTATATTTCTATATATTGTTGCATTCCTCGGATCCAAAATATAGGATGAATTCCACCAAAAGTCTAACTTGAATATGTGTATATGTTCTTATTTACACATTTGTGTATGCACACATTTAGGGGGAGTTTACACTATGTTTTGTGGTTTCATTATTATTGATCCATATTCCCGTTTCCACATATATTAAGGATCTTTACTTTGAAACATATCCTTGAGTATATATAACTTGTGTAGTTAATATATTCATATGAATATATGAGACTTGTGTAGCTCATACATGCTCATATATCCTTTTTAGTATATACAACTTGTGTAGTTCATATATACTCATACCAATCTACATTCAATTATTTGTAATTGAAGTGGTTGTCATCAATTACCAAAGAGGGAAAGATTGTGATATCTTGTCCCACCATTATGAGTTAATGGTATGTTGTGGTAATTAATGACAATCACATTGTGGAACTAACATTTTCCATGAGTTGGATGAATAGGTTGTGTTCTATGAGGATGGAGACTTTGGATGACATCATGAGTTGATTGTCATCAAGTCAAGACTCGGGATGAAGAAAAACATCATTTGTTGATGATATTGAAGAGGTTGGAGTAAAGGATGCATCATGTGTTGATGTGTATCAAGTTCAAGAAGAGGAGATGATCATGAGTTGATCATCAAGTCAAAAGAAGACCCATCATGTGTTGATGGAAGTCAAGTGAAGGATGCATCATGAGTTGATGCATATCAAGTCAATGACCTGGACTTGAAGCGAAGATGTGCGTCATCAAGCTTCAAGTGGTTGCGCAAGGCAAAGGTATGACTAGCTAGGGCTAAGGATATGTTCCTAGTCTTTTACCAGTCTCGATGTTTGGTTGGGAGACCGGGTAGCTAGTATAGTTTGTCATACTATTAAGAGGGGTCCTGTCTAGTAGCTTGAGTCTCATCATGTGTTGATAGCTCAATCTCACTTGCTCTAGCTCTCTCCGAGGCATGATGCTATTATTTGCAAATGCGTTTTGCAAATAGTCGAGGCTCATGCGTTTAATCCTTGTAGCATGTGACTATACTTTGCAAATGGTTTAAGTCCATGTACCTACTCCTTGTGGCATGATCTAAGTTTGCAAATGTGTTTTGCAAATTATTGGGATTCATGTATTTTCCCTTAGCATGGTCTAAGATTGCTTGTTGCTAAAACTTTGGACTTAGACCATGGTAGTGGCTCTTTGGAGTTGTGCTTTTTGATTTGATAAAATGTGTTTGAGATCAAATCAAATAGGTGGGTTGTGTAGCCCTCTGAATAAGTTTTCATAGAGTCCAAGATCACTCAATTCCGACATCGGAGTCAAAAGTTATGACCGTTTTTCCAAGTGTCGCCTGTGCTGAAATCCAGGGCTGGACTGACCGCCCACATGCCTGAGGTCTGACCGCCTACATGCCTGCGGACTGACCGCCCTTATAAGGCCGGTCAACATTTTCTAGAGGGCATGTTTTTCGGTTTTCTTGCACCCGGAAGGCCCGGACTAACCGGGGGTCCGGTCAGACCGGACCCTGTGAGGGCGGACTGACCAAGAATTGCATGTAACGGCTATTTTTATAGCCGTTGCACTGTAGCCCGGATTGACCGACCCTATGCCTGTGGTCTGACCGGGTTTCCCCGATTTTGAGCAGATTCTCCTCCAACAGCTAGTTTTTGTGTGTGGGCTATAAATACTCACCTTGGCCAGTTGGAGGACAACCTTTGGCATCCCATTTCACTCTCTTGAGCTAGTGTGAGCTTCTCCTCTCAATTGTGCATGTGTTGCACCTTGTGAGCAAGGAGAGAGGTCTCTAGTTGCATGTGTTGCATCTAGAGGTGGATTTCGTATCCACTTGAGCTTGTGCATTCATTGCACGTGGTGAGAGTCAAATAAGGGGCTTGGCTTATTACGCTTGATGTTTGCCGACACCTAGACGGCGTGGAGGCGTCGTGGACCGGTGATCTTCTCAAGAAGCTTGTGAGAAGGCCCGGTGTGTTGTGAAGGTTGGAGCTCACCTACCTGGAGCGGGAAAGAGCTACCACTAGTGGAATCGAGGTGTTTGGCTTAATTCGTGGAGCCAGTCCAATTAGTTTGGACTTACCTCAACGTGGATTAGGGGAGACCGGCAAGCCTCCGAACACCACGGTAAAACGTCATTGTGTCATTGTGGTTTGCTCTCTAGTGATTTAGTTTGTGCAATTTACATTCCTATAATTAAATTGATTACATGTCTTTGTATGATTACTATCATTATCAATAGACTTATATTGTTGGTGCACTTAGTAAAGACTAGTTGATTTAGGTTTTAATTGTGTAAAACCAATTTGATTTACAATTCCGCATTAAAACTCGGTTTTAGCCAAAAGATTTTAAAACCGCCTATTCAACCCCCCCCCTCTAGTCGGCCTCCTCGATCTTACAGTGCGACGTCATCATACAAGGATTTTGGAGCCGATCTCCCACGGACATCAGATGGGAGTTGAGAAGAGTGATGCACACGGTTGTGCGGAAGGGCTTTATAGAAAATTTGTCGGCGCCGTGGATCTGAGTGTGTCTTTGCTTGTGCAAGCATGCCCAAAAGAAGTCTGTCTGGGGCCCTACTGGGATATCATCCGGGTGGTGGGGCGACTCAGTGCCCAAACATGTTGGTGAAGAAGAGGACTCGGAGACCGGTGCTACGAAGTGTTCAGAGGATGTTGCTCGTGACGAGCCCGACGCGGTGGATACAGGAGAGGAATATCGGTTACCGCATGGTGAGCCTACAGGATAGGCTGATGAAGGAGAGCATAGGGAGTACATATTGCATCAAATGGATAGCGATGACCGGACAGCCTTGGCTGAAGAGGAAGCTGTACAGGAGGACGATGAGGAGAGTTCCGATGAGGAAGGAGCTCCCATCCTTCAGGAATGGAACAGATTTGACGCTGAGAGTGTAGCTACGCATGACGAGCACAAATCGACGTGGGAGTACCATGCCACGGAGGTTCGGTTGCACTCAATGTTTGCTGATAAGACATCCTTACAGGATGCCATTAAGCTGTAGGCTATGTCCATGCAGCGGACGTTTCGGGTCGTGAAATCTAGCCATGAGTAGTACACCGTTAAGTGCGAGCAGGCCGGTTATCCTTGGTGAGTGCACGCACATAGACCGAAGTATGAGACTCACTGGATTGTCTCGAAAGTGGAGCCGCACTCCTGCATGCTCAGTAGTGTTTTGTCAAGGCATCGTAATCTAACGTTGACCTTCATAGCCAATTTGATGTATGGAGAGATAGTGGAGAAGAAGGATGTGGAGGCCAAACACATTATGGTGGCTATTGAGAAGAAATTCAAGTACAAGATCAGCTACGCGAAGGCAAGGCGTGCGAAGCAGAAGGCTTTAGAAAGACGGTTTGGGTCTTTTGAGGCGGCGTACGACAACTTTCCTTGTATGCTTGAGACGCTGCAGGAAATAAACCTGGGTACGTACACTGCTGTAAAGGACAAGCCATCTAAAAATCCGTGAGGTTTTTCGATATTGCATAGGGCCTTCGTAGCCTTCAATGCCTGCATCGAGGCTTTTAGGCATATGCTGTCCGTGATCTCAATTGACGGGACCTTTTTGACCGAGAAATACAAGGGGCAGATCCTTACGCCCATTGGTGTTGACGGGAACAATCAAATTCTGTCGTTGGCCATCGCATTCATCGAAGGTGAGAATTACGACAGCTGTTTGTGGTTCCTAAGACATGTGAGGGTGGGAGTTGTTGGAGCTCGTCCTAGTGTGTGCGTGATCCATGATCGCCACGCCGGGATGCTGAAGGCCATAAGAAAACTTCAGGTCGACCCCGAGGAGTCGTTCCCTTGGCCGGATATGAGGAGTAGATGGTGCATTCGCCACTTGAGGGCCAACTTCTTCAAGAAGTTCCCGAAGCAACCATTGGTAAAGCTATTTAAGAGGCTGGCTCTGCAGAACCAGCAGCGCAAATTTGACGCTTTATGGGCACTACTGGATGAGCACAGTAGAAAACACGTGGACGAGAGGAACCAGGGACCAGAGTTTGAACCTGTTGGTTCAAGGAGGAGAACCTCGAGGAACATCGAGTGCTTCTCCCACTGGATCGAGGCCGAGCCATTGGACAAGTGGTCTCTGCCGCACAACACGGACGGGGCAAGGTATGACATAATGACCACTAACTTTGCGGAGGTGTACAACTGGGTTCTTAGGGGCCTTCGTTCTCAATCCCTCGTCGCCATTGTGGAAGGTGTTCTGCACAGCACAATCGGGTATTTTAGGGAGAGACATGCAAATGCCACACTTCATGCCACCAACCCTCAAACATCGTACTGCTCGAAGATTACGGCATACATACAGGCGAAGACAGAGAAGGGGCAGTCACACACGATGTACGTGATGGGCAATATGAAGCATCACTTCGATGTGCTCCTCCGGGATAGAGCCAGATTTGGGACGGCTTGTTCTCTTATCACCCACAAGGTATGCCTTGGAAATCATGTGAACGAACCTAGCTGTATGTGCAGCAAACCAAAGCTCTTATACAAGCCATGCTCTCATGTCCTCGTCGCATGCAGGATTGTGCACATGGACCCTGTGAACTTTGTGTCGGAGTACTTCTTCAAGGATAGGGTGGTGCAGGCATGTACTGTCGAGCTTAGAGGGTTCAGGGTTGTTGGTAACTTCGCCACATTGGATATTGCAAACAGGATCTAGATTCCAGATGTTGACATGATGAAGGGTGGCAAGGGTCGTCGACAGAGTCATCTTATTACCAATGATATGGACGAAGCACAAGCAGGCGTTGGGTAGGCGTTCTGCGAACCTTTGTGGCGGGAGGGCCACATAGCGAACGATGCAAGGCACCGGTGAGGTAAACCTTGGCATGGTTTGCGGTAGCACTTCTTCGAGTGTGCAAAGTGGGACCAAAATTGCAAATCAGTGTACATTGTCATCTGTACTTCGTACTGTTTATGTAACTGTTCTGCTACTACCAATTTTTACTTGATGTGCGTACTGCCGTAGCACATGTACTGTATGTTGCACGTAATGTTTATGTAAGTGTTGTAGTACTATCTCTTTTTCATTACTTTTCAAAGTACTATCCTGGTAGCCTAGTACTTGGTTTGTTTGTTTACAAGTTAAATTTACTCCTGCTTTACATTCGATGTTTGATTTGCGCGTATTTGGTAACTTGAAGTTGTTCTGCACGTATGGCTCATGACCCTCACGGATCCGACTGGAGTCTCGGCCTCCTGGAGGAGCGCATCGACTGGCTACATCGCGTGTCGCGTCGTGTCCACCCCTCTGCCTTTCGGTCCTCGTCAGACCAGGCCTCCAAACCGTCTTTCCCTCTCGGGGCCGAAGCCTCGACACTCAGCGCAGAGGAAGGGGCCCAAGCGAGCCCGTAGGGGAGGACGCGAAGGTAGAGTGGGCGGTGGCGACGCGGGAGGGGATGCTGGGGGTGCGGTTGGGGGCATCCCCATACACTGGCTGTATATTTGTTCGTTATGTGATACATAAATTTTGCACTTAATGTGTGATGCTTGTAATACTTTTGCATTCTTATGTGTACTTGTTCATACAATGCATGTTTGTTCATTGCATATCGACGCCTATAGCTTAATGCACATGACACCTCGAACCAACAGTCAACTCGATAAAAGGCTACCGCAATGACGCGTCCACCATTTAGCTACATGCTTTATGAGATTGAACATAACAGCGTACAGAAGGGGAGACTACCGAGGTACAAGCTTCTCCGCCCGTGTCTAATGGTAGAAGGTGCCTCGCACTACCCATATAGAGTGTTGTACAGGGGGCGCCTCGGATGTGGCTGGTCGTCGTTGTAGTGGTACGCACATATGCAGCTAGGGTTCGTGCAGCAGCATGTGGGATCATAGGAACTTCCTATGTTCACGACCTCCTCGTTGCTCCTCTCACGCTGCATCTATTGGCGGAGGTCATTATTTTGCTCGTTGAGATTGTCAATCCGCGCCTCCAACTGAAAGATTCGATCCCACAATGTATCCACATATATCACAACATGTCGTTCATGAGGAGGATCGATCCAGCGGACAAAGTCGTATTTCGCCATCTGCTGCAAGAGACGGTTAGCATGGAGGCCCTATTAGCAGTAACATGAAGCAAACTATTTGCTAATTGTACCGCAGTGTGTGGGCATCAGAAGAAACATCGTCTGCCATCGAAAGGGGCGTCCATGACCTACACGACAGCGTTCTCCTTGTGTCCGCATTTCGGTCATACTGGTTGAGCACGCTTGTTCGGCATCAACCGGTAGTTAGGGCCGAAGTCCTCCCTCCTTTCAAGGGTAAGGTCTTACTTCAGCGACCCCAGTTGGACTAGTCCCTCGGTGTCTGGGTATGTTACTATACGATGGAGAAGGTTCTTCTTCCTACGGTTTCAAGGATCAAGTGGTCCTACTTGTCGAGCGTGGGGCGTGCATTTTATAGCCCGCGGGGGGAGGGTAACAAAGCAGGTAATGTGTTAGCTTGCAGATGATAAGACCAGAGGCGAAATTGGTTGCTGGCGCAGAGACAAAACCAAGCGAGGCTGACTTTTTGCGATGACAAGATCTGAGGGCAACTTTGCGCAGTGACAAGACCACACGGGGCAGCTTTGCGTAACTTTTCAGACCGAAAGGACATGACTCTGCAAAGAAAGACGTGACAACACTCTACCTCGTTAGCTTTTCAGACCGATAAGATAGCACTTTGCAAACCAAGACATGACTTCTCTCTGTAAAGAAAGACGTGATAAAACTATACATCCTCAGCTTTTCAGACCGAAAAGACATGGCTCTGCAAAGAAGTGTTTCAGCAAACAAAGTTTGCTTGGACGACATCCTCAAGGTTATACCTCGTCTGATATGCTTATCAGCCATCCTTTCTCTGAACGAATAAAATAATAGAAAAATTACAGAAGCAACAACACTGTGACGGGAGGCTCCACAAAAAGTTTCATAATTTTCTAAACTCATTTTCTATATTTTGAAATTACTACAAATAGCGCTGAAACCGCCACGAAATCCTGATTTTGGAGAAAAGGAAACCCTAATTTACAAACCTCGGTGCTCATATTTCTTAATGAAAGTTTTTTTACAAATCTCGATCTAGATATTTCTCACGATCATTTGAAACCCTAATTGAAATGGTTGAAAAAATTTCGTATTCGAAAAAGTGCTAACCCGAACAAAACCCTAACCGCCACCTGAACGAAACCCTAAATAGCGCGCCTTTAAAAAGAATTAAATAATAAATAATAACAAACAAGCCCGAAACCTCCTGTCGCCAAACCATTGGGCGACAGGAATGCTGTCGCCGTGATGTTAGGCGATATGTCCTAACGCCCATCCGTTGGGCGACTGCCATATCATCGCTTGTCCATTGGGCGCTAACCCGATGTCGCTTGTCCATTGGCGTGGGGCGATCGCCCAATGGTTCGGCGACAGGAGTATAATTCTATAAAAAAAAAATATTATCGCAGGTATATTGTTGTAATCAATAATAAAAAATAGATTATTTTAAAAAAAATTCCCGACACACTCACAAATCACACCCTCACCCCATTAGTTAAGGAATAATTAATAATTTGTCAATTTAAATACGTGCAATTCAAAATTTACCACTTCACGTGTCTATAACATGTGGGTTTAGTCCCAGAGCCACATGTCATAGACACATGAGTGGCAAATCCTGAATTACACATCTTTGACAGTAGCAAATAATCAAACCTCCCTTTAATTAATGGGCGCAATTAGCGCTCGGGCGAAGTACGCTCCGATCCCAACCTCCAGTCACAACTTTTGCAACAAAAAAAATCTACGTGTGCAACATTTGAAACTTGCAACATTTAAAACTTACTCATGAAACATTTTGATTTCATGTATGCAACAAAATTTCACAGCACAAAAAACTCCTCGTAACTTCGAGTGAATGCAACACAAGGGGAGAATGGGTGCAACATTAAAAACTAGGTTTCAAACTAGGTGGGAAAAAGAAGATGCAACATCTCAGAATCAGAATCCCAATGTTTCAAAAATTGTTGCTATATCTGGAAACACCTATTGCAACATCCCGTGAATGACCACGCAACATTTTAAAGGTTTCTTGTGCAACAAATCAAACACGGTGGAAAAAATGCAACAGAATGGCTTCTTGTGCAACAAATCAAACACACTGTTGTAATAAAAAAAAAACTCTTGCCGCAACATTTGATACAATGCGCCGCCTCCCGCCGGCCATTCCAGCGAGCCGCCTTGCCACCAGACGTGCACAGGTGCCTCTGCCGCCTTCTCAGCCATCGCCGCACGTCACGTCGCTCGGGCTACCTCGGCTCGTCTCCTGGGCCTCTGCCGCTCAGGCTACGTTGGCTCACCTCTTGGGCCTCCACAGCCACCGGCCGTCGCCCAACTCCACGGGAGCGTCGACGGTGCTGCCGTGCCACTCGAGCTCCCCTGTCCCCCTCTTCTCCTCCACTACTCCTTAATTGATCCTGTGGTTGATGATCCACAGCTTAGTAGATTAGGATTTGATGGATGGAGATTGGACTGAGAATGGTTTTTTGGATCTTGTTTTGGCTTGGCTGTGGTGAGACGATGGGAAAATGGGAATGGGGAAATGTACTGATGATAGAAAAATGAGAATGGGAAGTGCTTCTGGCAGCGAGTGGAGATAGAGGGGGATGAGTCGTAGGAGGGATAAAGAGCGAGTGGTTGAAAACGATACGTGTGTCGTACGATCGGTAACGTTAGGATCGTACGCCCGAACAGCGAGTGGTTGACAACGATACGCGTGTCGTATGATCGGTAACGCTAGGATCGTACGCCCGAACAGCGAGTGGTTGACAACGATACACGTGTCGCACGATCGGTAACGCTAGGATCGCACACTCGAACAGTAGCATTGTCCTTGATTAATTGGGAAAATTCGGATTGTTTTTCCAGTTTTAGAAGTCACCGTTTTTTTCCTAATTAGTTCTGTGCCACTAGGATTGGACCGACGAGCTCACGCCATGCTGCCGCACCTCTGTCTTTGCCGCCGAAGACAATCTCGCGTAGCGCCAGCACCGTTCTACCACGGGCGAGCTCGGGTAGTGCCACCTCTATCTTGGGAGAGCTCACTTCATGCATCCTCCTGCGCAGTGATATCAAGTTGTGCCACCTCCGCCTTCGAAGGGCTCACGCACCTCGCCACACATCCATCTTCACCGCTGAAGACGAGCTCGGGTAGTGCCGACACCGTATCTACCGCGGGTGAGCTCATGAGGCACCGCCTCCACCTCAGGAGAATTCACTCTGTGCATCCTCCTCCATAGCCAGATCGGGTCATGCCGCCTCCGCCTCCAACATAGTCACTCGTTGACATGGCACCTCTCCTTCACCACAGCGAAGTTGGAACACATCATCTCGGCTAGGTGAGCTTGGCACACACCACCTCTACCACGGCGAGATTTGGCCACGCCACCACCGTCCTAGGCGAGATTAGGCGTTGCTACCTCGCCAGATCATGATATGGAGAGAGAATTTGGGGAACAAAAGGAGAGGGTGAGAAGAAAGGGAACAGACAATTCTAGATTTTTGTGGAAAAAAAGCTAGCTAATAATGGCAAAATCCAAATAATTTTGCGATCCTAATGGCATAAAACTAATTAGACAAAAAACCAGTAACAAATACCCAAATTGCATAACAACTAGTGGCATGGATCATATCTTGTATCCCCTACCTTGGCATAGGCAAAGGCACAAGGCAACAGTATCATGCCTTTGACCGTCCTCAGCCGTCGGATCTGGAATGTACGATGGAGTTCAGGAGTGAATAGTAGGTCTGCTATAGTAGAAAACAACACTTTTTATCTATACGGCTTGTGTGGGATGGCTTCGGCTTGGAAGCCGTTCTAAACGGGTGGCTTTCTCTAGCCGCTTTTAAAAAAGTCGAAAGCCGTTTTCAACATTGGGAGGCCAAAATCTGCCCTGGGACAGCTTCCCACGGCTTCGGCGGGATGAGGTTCTGAGTTTTCCCCTAGAGTTGGAGAAATTTACCCCATCCTATCACATATATAAACCCGAACCACACCTATTCCACACCCGAACGCCCTCCTCTTCCTTAGCACACAGTGGCGGTGCTAGGGTTTGCGCCCCCGCGCCGACGACGCCGTCTGCCGCTTCCGGCGTCCGCCACCACCGCCGGCCACTCCCTTTGTCTTGGCCACTGACACCGCCTCCGTCCTCCTCCCCCGACACCGCCAAGGCCTCTGTAGCCCCTCCGACCTCTGCCGCCCACGCGAGTGTCGCCATCCTCCTCCCACGCCGTCGTCGCTGTCCTCTTCCCATGTCGCCGCTGCTTCAGTCTCCGCGGCCCCTCCAACCGCGCCGACGCCGCCCCAACCTCTGCCTCGCCGTTAATTGCGGTTAATTGTCATTAAGTATCATTAATTGCCATTAATTACGGTTAATAGTCGTTAATTACTGTCATTTGTCTTAGGAGCATTCTAGACAGTTTTCAACTTAGAAGCTCCAACTATCCTGCTTAAAAGACAGACTGCCAAACACCAAACATATCCAGCCGGAAGTTGCTTTTCCGAAAACCTACAGCTCTGCCAAATAGACCTATAGTTTTAAACAGTGATGCTACAATCTCTCTTCGCCTTTCTCCCTGACAAATTGTTACTGTAGATCCCTTTGTTCCCTCTCTCTCACTTTCTTTTGGCGAGGAAGCAGGCAGTTCCCGCACTTCTGACGGGAAAAAGGGAAAGGAAAAAAAATTCGGAGTAGCATCAAACTTCTGACGGTTGATTGACACAGCTTATATTATAAGTAGTCTGTCTGTTTCTAGCTAGACGACACATGGTCTCCAATATTACACTTTAGAAACTACTTGTCCTAGCTAGCGATATTTTAGTAAAAATCACAAAAAAGGAAATAATACCGAAACCGAGAACCCTTCCCTACTCGAACATATGATACCATTTTCTCTCATTGTCTTGTCTGAACCCAAACAAACCCAATATCCATTGCAGCCTAGTTGAGGCCCATTCTTTTCCTCTCTTCTCCTGTCTTCCGCTTTGAGGCCTCCGCCGACCTCGAGCAGCACTAGCTCGACGGCGTCGCCTGGCTCATCCGCCGCTAGCTACCACCTCACCTGTTGAGTCTTTGGCTTGGCCATTGAATATTCTAATTAAATCTTAGAAAAATCTCAAAGGTCTACTCATACATGATAAAAGATCAGAAATTTAGTACCATATTATTAGTCTAGGTGAGAGGTGATCAATATATAAGATGGAGTTGGTCTTACCTAATTGAAGCAAACAAAAGAACACACGTGCGTGCTCGTTCGCTTGCTTCGCCACGCCACGTCATCGCGTGATTTGCGTGTGAATAGTCCAACGATTTCGTGGGCTCCTCCATCCCTTCTTCGGCGTGCACCGACTTGGGGAGAGTAGTGTTGTCTGAAGCCGACGCCTGTTCTCCGCTCGGCTGGCTACTGGACGCGGCTCATGTAGCCGATGGTGCGATAGTCTCTGGTTGTGTTCGATCCCTCGCCATAGAGATTGCAAAATAGAGGCGGGCCTTCAGCATCGGCCCGGGTGTCTGGTTGCCGTCCCCCATTGCGCCCGTGACCACGGCCTCCTCGGCTGCCTCACCTCCCTCGTTCGAGGGGTTGCCTGCCATTGTAACATCCCAAAGTTCTGTTACCAAAATTAAAATTAATAAAGTTATTATTTTATTGGATTTTCTGAGTTTTAAAATAGTTTCCTTGCTTTTCCTGAATTTCTTAGATTTTAAAAGGTCAAAAATAAAATTTATTAAGTTCTCTGGGATTTAAAGTTGAAAAGGATAATTCAATTAATTTCTGGAATTTTCTGGAGTTTAAAAAGATTTTCCTATTTTTCAGGAATTAAAAATAAATTATGTACAAAAGTAAAAGCCAACTTTAAGTTGGAAATAATTTTATTAAGTTCAAAAAAATAACATCCCATTTTAGGGCCTTTTTTAAGTTTTAAAAATAAAAGGGACCAGTTGAAATTTTCTAGATCTGTTAAAGCTTAATTTGAAATTTTAGAAAATAAACCAATTTAATATGAATAAATCAAACTTAAATTAAATTCAAAAATTGGTTTATTTGATTTTCTGAATTTTTGGGCTTTCCAAGTCCCTTCGTTATTTCTTGGATTTCTATTTATTTTATGGCTTTTCCCAAAATTTCTTTTCTCTGTTGAAAATTTTAATTTAATTCAATTATTTTGAATGTGTTGGATTTCTTTTGGATTTTCAGCAATTATTTAAAATCCGAGTGTGAAATTCAAATTCAAGTCCCTTTTCTCAAATCCAAAGCTCGTCGCCAAAATTTCCAAATTCAAATTTCCCTGGCCCAATTCTTTTCCTTTTCCTTTTGCCCCTTTCTCTCTTCTTCTCCTTTTCTTCCTTTTCCTTTTTCTTTTCCATCTTTTCCTCTTCTTCCTTTTTCCTTTTCTCTTTCTTCTTCCTATTTTTCTTCTCAAGAGCCCGTGTGCCATGCGCCTTGGTCTCCAGCCGGACCGCACGCCAGGATTCCCGATAGCGCCTCGAGCCGTGCGTTGCCCATGCCCTACGCCCACCTCCTCCGCTCCCGGTGCGTCACCCGGCCTGCCCATCCCCGCGCGTGCCACCCCCGGCCCGACCTTTTCTGCGTGCTCTGGCCAGCGTGCTGCTCACTTCACATGCCGTGTTGCCACCCTTTCTTTCTCTATAAAAGCTGGCCAAAGGTCCCCTTCTGCCCCTCCTCTTCTCCCCTTTCTCCCCCCACCCACCAGAGCTCGTTGCCATAGATTCTTCTTTCTTCTCCAAAACCAGCCACCACCACTCCTTCCTCAATCTCCGTCTCCGAGCACCCATTTGCCAAGCCAAGCATGTCTACCATTGTCTCGATTTCGCCAAATTTTGTTGTCAAAGCCGCTGTGGCCGAAGCTCCTTCCTCGCTGGTTTTCCTCGCCATTGAAGCTCCTTTGTCCGTGTCTCCACCACCATGGTGTTCACATCGTCGCATTCTTCGCGGTGCTCCCTCCCTTTTCCCCGGAGCGCCGCCGGTTTGCCACGCCACCATAAACCCAAGACGTCCTTCGCTGCTCCAAGTCAGGCCACGCCCATGGCTTCCCCGACCTAGTGGGTTCCATTGTGGTGCTTGCCAGTTGCCTCTGTTGTCCCCCTCGCCGGCGCCGCCTTCACTCCCGAGCCGCCACTGAGCTCCCTGCTCTTTGTTGTGCTCTGTGTCTTCCTTCTTCTATTTTCCTCTTAAGGTCACCTCCATGTGGGGTCCCCAAGTCCCCCATGCTTGGGAGAACTGATGAGCATCGATGGGAGAGGCGGGGGGGGAGGAGTGTGGTGAGACAATGAGCCACGGATGCGTTTTTATAGGCAAAGAGCATCGGAAAGAATCTCGCGTAGAGGAGTGTGGTGAAGAAATGAGCCACATATGCGTTTTTATAGGCAAGGAGAGTTAGAGAGAATCTCGCTCCCTCCCTCCTGTTATTTCTCTAATGTCCATGTCTTGTCAATTGTCACCAATCCCTCCACCCTATTTCCCGATTCTCGTTGCCTTGCAGCTTTGTGTTTGTGCCTGGTGGCTGGTGTTGCTACCTTCTTTTGAAAAAGAGAGTACAAAGTACCAATGTGACTGAGTGCAGTCTACTCCATGTGAGAGAGGGAAAATTACTCATCTGTACAGCCACTAGTGCGCCGACAAAAAAAACTACAACAGTCATTCCATCTGATGCGTCACTATTTCTAATATCTGGTCTTCTCTCGGTCTCTCTTCCATAGTCCAACTGACATCATAGGCAGTCATGAGAAAGAAATTAATGCACGGTACTCCAACACTCCAATAGTCCAATGTCCAATGTCCAATCAATCTAATCCCCTGTTCAGCAATTAAAGAAGCCAGCGAGACAATAGTGAGTGGTCGGTAAAAATTAATGCCTATGAAATCAGGGAGTAGCTAGCTCTGGATCTTTTTTGTTGCTCTTGTCTCTTTTCTCTGAATCTTTGCTCGTGGTGGTACGAATCAAGCCAAGAAGAATAGGGTGGCCATCTCCCCTGACGAGATGGTGCCTTCTTCCAGGCGAGGCACGAAGAGCTTTGGGAAGCATGTGCTCCAAGCGAGGCGCGCTGAAAGCATCTAGGCCCCTAAAAATTATTTTGGTAATTAATGATAATATGTGAATATGGGATTAACGTGTTCATTGAGTATTTACAAGGTTAAGTCCCATTGCTGAATTTGATGACGTAAAGATGCATGCTAAAGGACAACATGAAGATCTACATGGCTTGAAGACAAGGTACAAGTAGTCTAAGATCCTTTTATGTTTTACCAATCTTAGGAGATTTGGTTGGAAAACTGGATTATAGGTTAATTGCCGTACTATTAAGAGGGATCTTGGCTAGTAGCTTGATAGCATGTTCTTGTGCCATATGGATCAATTTAGGATCATACATGCATTTGAATTCGCACTTAAAATTGAATTTGAAAGCCTTAAGTGCATTTGTCGAAAATCGGTAGTACCGCAGTTATAGTGGCGGTTGAACCACTCTGTGCGGTATGACCGCACCTTACTTGGCGGTAGTACCGGATTTTGAAGGCTAAAGCCAACTGAGCGCTAATGTGGTACGACCGGCCTTTGGAGCGGTGAAACCGCTTTGCGGTCATTCCGATATTTAGTTGGCGGTTCGATAAAAATAGTACCAGTGCATTTTGGCTTCTGGAGCTCTCTTGGATTTTCGATTGAACCGCGTTAAGAATAGGTTGTACCGATTTTTGGCTGAACCGATTTTTAATCGGTGGTTCAAGAAAACCAGAACAGCTGTAAAATTGACCCAGAGCTCTCTGTGATAATCAGTTGAACCGCATTTGGGAAACGGTTGAACCGCGCTGCGGTTGTACCAATGTTTATAAGGCGGTTCATATTTTCTAGAAAGCATGTCGTTTCGGCAGATTTGGAAACCCCATGATCGGTTGTACCGTACTTCAATGCGGCTTAACCGGGAGATGCGGTTGAACCGGAATTTAGTTGGCGGTTGTACCGAACGGGAAAATCCAACGGCTATCTCAAAGTAATAAATGCCTCTATTCTAGTTGTTACGGAGTTCTGACACAAGTACGGTTCAACCGCACTCTAAACAGCGGTTGTACCGAATCTGGCTAAAAGTTGGGGATTTGGTCCCCAACGGTCATAATTGTTGGTGGGTGCTATAAATACCCCCCAACTGCCCTTGGACAGGTTGCTAGTGAACATTTAACATCCTTAGAGCCTTGAGAGCCAAGTGCATTCACTCAACACCCAAATTCTCTTGTGCATTCATTGTTTGGTAGTTAAGTTCATTCAAGTGCATTAATACATCCTAGTTGATCCTTATTGCACTTGAGTGCCGTCAAGCGAAGGTCTTGGTTTGTTACTCTTGGAGTTTTGCCGAACTCCTAGACGGCCTTGGCGGTGGAGCACGGTGATCTCTTCAAGAAGATTGTGAAGAGGCCCGGTGCAAGCTTGTGAGTGGTTTTGTGTTCACCATCTCCGGAGCGGAGGAAGAACAACCATAGTGATCGAGGGAAGGCTTAATTCGTGGAGCCGGCTTAAGTTGTCAAGCTTCCTCAACGTGAACTAGTGAAGACTGGTAAGTCTTCGATACCACGGGAAAACATCATTGTCTCATTGTGGTTACTCCTAGTCTTTACATTTCCGCATTTATATTTCTAGCTTGTTTATTGTGGTTGAATTGCTTAGCTAGAAGTGTAACTTGTTTAGACTAAGTTGTTAATCGGCTTACATTGTTAAATAGTTTAAAAGTTTAAAAACCTCCTATTCACCCCCCTCTAGTCGGTTATCCTTGATCCTACAAGTGGTATCAGAGCTTGGTCTCTCATTGATCTAGACTTAACCGTCCAAGAGAGAAAAGGATGGCTAGTGAGGGAATGGCTTTAGGAAGGGCTCCTCTATTTGATGGCTCTAATTACTCTTATTGGAAAATTAGAATGTCAATTTATTTAAAGGCCATGAGTCCAAGCATTTGGAGAATCGTAAATGAGGGTTATGCTATGCCTCTTAATCCACTAGAACTCACGGAGCAAGATACGCGTAATGCTCATTTAGATGCTCAAACTATGAACGCTCTTTTTGGCGCTTTAAACGCGGATAAGTTCAATAGAGTTAGCAACTTGGAAAATGCTCATGCCATTTGGACAACTCTCTCGGAAATCCATGAGGATACATCCACGGTCAAAGAAGCCAAATTGCATAGGCTTCGGATCAAATATGAGATATTCATAATGTTGCCTCATGAAAACATCAATGAGATGTATTCAAGACTTAACAACATTGTGAATGAGCTCAAAGGTCTTGGAACTAACCTTCTTGATGTTGATATTGTGCGCAAGATGCTTAGGGCTCTTCCGGACAAGTATAAGACATTGGTGACACTATTCCTCAACTCTCCCGAATTGCCAAGAATGACACCAATGGGGCTTTTGGGCAATCTCATAACAAATGAGTTGTTCAAGAAGGACAAAGAAGAGCTCTTGGAGACATCATCCTCAAAGAAGAAAATTACCACTTTCAAGGCCAAGGCGGAATCAAGTGATGATGAGGATAAAGAAGAAGACTCCGACGAGGAGTATGCACTTCTTGTAAGAAGAATGAAGAGGGTCATGAAGAGACGTCCTAATAGAAGCTACAACTTCGACAAGTACAAAAAGGGGCAATCTTCAAGTGACAAGAAGCGTTATAGTAACATTAGATGCTATAATTGTGAAGAGAAGGGGCACATTGCTTCTCATTGTCCGGAAAAGAAGGAAGGCAAGGACAAGTCTTACAAGAAGAAGGAGTATAATGGCAAGAAGAAACTTTTCAAGAAGCTTCACAAAGGTGGCAAGCATGAAGCCCACATTGGAGAGTGGGATTCAAATGATGAGTCAAGCGACTCCGATTCCGATGAGGATGAGTCCCCCAAGAAGAAGGGACTAGTCGGCATTGCTATCAAGGAATCTCCGTCGCTATTCTCCACTCCCACTTGCCTAATGGTTAAAGGAGATAAGGTGAACTATAAAACTGGTGAAAAATATTGGGTGCTTGATAGTGGATGTACTCAACACATAACCGGTGATAGAAAGATGTTCACCGCATTCGAGAATGGAAAAGGAATCGACAAGATCACATTTGGCGATAATAGCAAAAGAAAGGTAATATGATTGGGTAAAATTGTTATCTCAAATGACCTTTCCATTTCTAATGTATCTTTGGTAGAATCATTAAATTTTAATTTACTATCGGTTGCTCAAATATGTGATCTTGGACTAATTTGCTCTTTCTCTAGTGAAGGTGTAACCATCTCTAATGCAAAAGATAGCTCTTTAGCTTTTAAAGGTTTTAGATTTGGAAATATTTACTTGGTTGATTTTAGTTCAAGTGATTCATGTTTAAAAACTTGTTTAATGGCAAAAACCTTATTGGGTTGGCTTTGGCATAGAAGGCTAGCTCATGTTGGAATGACTTTTCAAACATGATTTAGTTGTTGGCTTGAAAGATGTGAAGTTTGAGAAGAATAGACTTTGTAGTGCTTGTCAAGCCGGTAAACAAGTCGCTAATTCTCATCCTTCCAAGAGTATCATGTCAACTTCTAGACCATTGGAACTCTTACATATGGATTTGTTTGGGCCAACAACCTATAAGAGTATCGGGGGTAATAGCTATTGTTTAGTCATTGTGGATGATTACTCTAGATATACATGGGTATTCTTCCAAGATGATAAAAGTGAAACCTCCGGGATTTTTAAAAACTTTGCAAAAAAGGCTCAAAATGAATTTGATTTCAAAATCAAGAAAATCCGTAGTGATAATGGTTCCGAGTTCAAGAATACTAAAGTTGAAGACTTTTGTGATGAACTTGGAATAAAGCATGAACTTTCCACAACTTACACTCCGGAGCAAAATGGAGTTGTAGAAAGGAAAAATCGTACATTAATTGAAATGGCAAGGACAATGCTTGATGAGTATAATACTTCCGATAGCTTTTGGGCGGAAGCAATTAACACCGCTTGTCATGCCATAAATCGTCTTTATTTGCATCGTCTTTTGAAAAAGATATCCTATGAGCTTCTTGTAGGAAGAAAACCGAACATCTCTTATTTTCGTGTTTTTGGTTGCAAGTGTTATATTTTGAAGAAGGGTGTTCGTCTTTCAAAATTTGCAAGTCGTTGTGATGTTGGTTTCTTGCTTAGCTATTCTTCAAATAGCAAGGCTTATCGTGTCTGTAACCAAAACTCCGGCTTAATTGAAGAAAGGCATGATGTGCAATTTGATGAAACTAATGACTCTCAAGAAGAGCATGTGAACTTGGATGATGTAGGTAATGAAGCTTTGAGAAAAGCAATGGAGTATATGCAAATAGGTGACATCAAGCCCGAAGATAATCCATCATCTTCCACACAAGTTGAGCCTCCAACCTCGTCCACAAATCAAGTTCAAATTGATGAAGAGGACAATAAGGAAGATGATCAACCATCCAATCTACCACCAAGAATTCACAATGCAATTGCAAAGGATCATCCAATAGACCAAATATTGGGTGATGTAAGTAAGGGTGTTCAAACTCGATCTCGTGTTGCTTCTTTTTGTGAACATTAATGTTTTGTCTCTTCTATTGAGATAAAGTATGTAGAAGAAGCACTTGAAGATCCAGATTGGGTGAATGCTATGCATGAAGAACTCAATAACTTCACCCGAAATGAAGTTTGGACATTGGTGGATCGACCCAAGGAACACAATGTTATTGGTACAAAATGGGGCTTTAGGAACAAGCAAGATGAAAATGGTTTGGTTGTTCGAAACAAAGCAAGATTGGTCGCTCAAGGGTACTCACAAGTTGAAGGTTTGGATTTTGGTGAAACTTTTGCTCCCGTAGCTAGACTTGAGTCAATTCGGATATTACTTGCTTTTGCATCATGCTTTGATATTAAATTATTTCAA
This sequence comes from Phyllostachys edulis, assembly GCA_036346405.1. NCBI lineage: Eukaryota > Viridiplantae > Streptophyta > Magnoliopsida > Poales > Poaceae > Phyllostachys > Phyllostachys edulis. Next base: position 107,395,765 of record CM070549.1, read on the forward strand.
ATGGATGTTAAAAGTGCATTCTTGAATGGTAAAATATCCGAACTTGTGCATGTTGAACAACCTCCGGTTTTGAAGATCCTAAAATCCAAATCATGTCTATAAACTCTCCAAGGCGCTCTATGGTCTTAAACAAGCTCCTAGAGTATGGTATGAACGCCTTAGAGATTTTCTAGTCTCAAAAGGATTCACAATCGGGAAAACCGATTCAACTTTATTTACTAAAGCTCTAGACGATGATTTCTTTGTTTGTCAAATCTATGTTGATGATATCATTTTTAGGTCTACTAATCAAGATTTTTGCGAAGAGTTTGGTGATATGATGTCTAGGGAATTTGAAATGTCCATGATTGGAGAATTGAGCTATTTCCTTGGACTTCAAATCAAGCAACTCAAAGATGGAACCTTCGTGAGCCAAACCAAGTACGCAAAAGATTTGATCAAGAAGTTTGGCATGGAGGATGCAAAACCCATCAAGACTCCCATGGCAACCAACGGTCATCTTGACTTAAATGAGGGAGGTAAATCGGTAGATTTAAAGCTTTATAGGTCTATGATTAGTAGTTTGCTTTATCTTATCGCATCTAGACCCGATATTATGTTTAGTGTTTGCATGTGTGCACGTTTTCAAGCAAATCCAAAGGAGTGCCATTTAATGGCCGTTAAAAGAATACTAAGATATTTAAATCATTCCTCTAGCATTGGCCTATGGTATCCCAAAGGTGCTAAATTTGATTTAATTGGATATTCGGATTCCGATTATGCGGGTTGTAAAGTGAATAGAAAAAGCACCTCGGGTAATTATCAATTCTTAGGAAGATCTTTAGTATCATGGTCATCCAAGAAACAAAACTCTATAGCATTGTTCACCGCCGAAGCCGAATATGTTTCCGCGGGAAGTTGTTGTGCTCAATTGCTATGGATGAGGCAAACTTTGATGGATTATGGAATTAAAACTGATAAAATACCTCTTTTGTGTGACAATGATAGTGCCGTGAAAATTGCAAATAACCCTATTCAACACTCAAGAACCAAGCATATAGATATTCGCCACCATTTCTTGAGAGATCATGTGAGCAAGGGAGATATTGAAATTAGCCACATAAGAACCGAAAACCAATTAGCGGATATTTTCACCAAGCCATTAGATGAAGGCCGCTTTTGCAAATTGAGGAATGAATTAAATGTCATAGACTATTCAAATGTTGTTTGAACTCTTGCCGCATGTATTGTGCTTCATTTGATGTTATTTGACTATTTTATGAAAGTATTTTCAAATCTTTTATTAAAGATAGCTATGAACAGAAAAACTATGTTCTTATATAAACACTAGTTTATTCTATGCATAATGATCCTTAACGATATTTATTTGAGTGCAAAACTAAGGATCATTTGCAAATAATCTCAATTCCAAAGTCAATCCAGAGTTGTTTCTTGAAGCTCTAGGATGATCGGTTCAACCGGCGTGTTATGCATGGTACGACCGTTTGTGCGGTACGACCGGCGTTATAACTGCGGTTCAACCAAAGTGCGGTTCTACCGAAAGTGTGTTGGCGGTTCAACTGCGTCCGTTTCGAAAAGGGGCAGTAACTCCCTGCGGTTACTGTTTAGCCCAAAACTTAAACTCTCGTGACGGTTCAACCGTCCCCGTAGCCGCACCACTTGCCTCGGCCGTCTCTCTCTCTCTCTAACCCAAAAACTCCTCAAAACCCCTACTCAAAATCGTTCAAATCTTTAGTAGTTCTTTGTTCCTTTGCTGATCTTTGCATCTCTAGGGTTCAACTCCTCCATTCCTTAAGGTAAAACCTCTTTTGATTCGAGTTTTTACCGCATTTGGAACCCTAGGTATCATTTTAGGTTAATTGAAAATGTGGATGATCTTTCGGTTTCTAGTTGGGCAAAATGGTATGTTTGATGTCAAATGATGCTTGCGCATTCATTCCATGGATTCACTCCATGAAAAATCATCAAAAATCCAAATTTTTGCTAAAGCCTAGAACTCGGTCAGGATGATCGGTACAACCGGTTCTTGAGCGTGGTTCAACCGAAATGCGGTTGTACCGGCCATATAACGGCGGTTTAGCCGATTTTCCTGACTGAAAAACAGAAAGTTCATTTCTCTTTCACTTAATTCTATTTTGATTAAATCTTTGGACTTCTTGTAACTTATCCTATCTCTGTAGAGATGCCTAGGATGAGGGTAGCGACTCGAAAGTCGCATGACCTCCAAGGGGGCAATCTTTACATCAATCGTCTGCGGCTCCATCTCAACCCCCTCAACGATCGCGTCCTACAGCTTCAACTCAACAAGCGAGATCAGTTCGGCAGAAAGTTGCGCATAGCAAGGGCAAAAGGCCAGTGCTCGAACCTGAAACTAAAGAAAGCGAAGAAGACAATTTTTCGACTCGATCTTTGAGATCGAGTCGATCAAGCGGGGACATTTGATGACTTGGGAGAGCCTCCAGAGCCTCCAACTGATTTGAGATTGATTACGCCAGATGAGTATGCTCTCAAGAGGCATGTAAATCAGTATACTTTCAAGTCAGATTGTGTTAATCCTAGATTTCATACTGTTTTCCAAGAACAAGTGTGTGAGCAGCTTTATGGACACCACATGAAGTTCGCAGATCATAGATGGATTAAGTGGTCTCACATAAACGCATTGGACAACTACAGTGGTGTTTATCAGTTATTTCATCGAGTAGGTCTTCATGACCTTGTTGCACTGAAGCAGAATTATGATGATGAGCTGATCAGGCAATTTTATGCCACAGTGCATGTCTCTGCAGACTTGGAATCTTTTAGATGGATAACTGTTACCAGAAATCTAGAGAGCACTAAAGAGGAGTTTGAACGGGTCTTAAGGGTTCAGTCTAGCTCTTGGGAGAAGATTTTTGAAAGCCCCACCTTACTGCCTCCCGCTTGGGCTGATTATTATGATTCCTCTGTCAGAAATAAACTTGGAACAGTTACTGGACTCAGACCCGAACCAAGCATGGTCAACAGAATTATCAATCACACCTTTTTCCCAAAAAGTGGGAATTTTGATGCAATAAGGGGACATGCTTGGAATATAATTGATCATATCATGAAACGGATAAAGTTTGATGTTGTGGATGTAATTCTCTAGGGCATAGTATCTTCCAAAAATGATAGGATCAAGAGGATTTACTATGCACCATACATTATGGCATTAATTACCAAGAAGATTCAGTATCGTGGTGGATTGGGTTCAGTCCATAAGTCTTATAAGCCACGAGACAGTATTCCTCCTCGTCGTGCTACTGAGGATGATCCCATTGCTGAGGCTGTTCCTACTATTGATACGGCTCCTGCTGAAGGTTCCATTACACAACTTCTTGAGAATCAACAGCTAATTCTTAGCCAACTGCAAGAGATGAAGAATGCTCAAATAGAATTTCAGAATGAGACCCTCAACAAGCTAGCTGACATGGAGTTAGTTAGAAATGATTTTCAGAATGAGGTTCATAACAGAATGGCAGCCATGATGGAAAGCATTAATGATTTAGATGATTTATTGAGGACTCCTTAGCGATACACTCGTCGTCCTCCTCCACCCTCTAGGGCCTCTGCTTCGTCTGCTGTCCCTCCCTTGGCCCTATTCACAGTGCTAGAATCTTGACTCGGCCACTGTTTCAGCTCCTCCGGCACCTTTTGGCTCAGCATCTTAGGTTTCGGCACCAGTTCCTCCTCTAGATCAGGCCACAGCTTCTCAGGACTCTGCTCCTCTAGCTCCAGTTCCAAAGCCTCAGGATCCGGCTCCTCCAGACCGGTTTCTCAGACCTTGCTTCGCAGACCAGTTCCTCCTCCTCAGACCCCCGGTATCGACGTGTTTTGGTACTTTGATGCCAAAGAGGGAGAAGTGAGAAGACGTGAGAAGGCATAGTTTTAGGGGGAGCAAGTCTTTTGCTATTGCTACTATTACCATATATATTGGGCTTATGTGTTTTGTAATGTGTTTTTATTGTTGAATCTTTGTGCTTGTAATAGTTTATAACTATGTTGCTCTCATGTTGAACTTATTGAATGATGGTTATGGTTATATTATTATATTGGAATGCAATCTCAATTATTGTCATATTTCATTATTGCATTTCCCTCAAGTTCAATCATGCTAAAGAAACTCCGCTAAAATTTCAAAATTCTCTACATGTGCTTGCGAAATTTTCTATCATTTATATGCACATGTTTAGGGAGAGCTTTCTTTAAATTGGATTAAACAAGGAAATAATTCTCTTATATCTTTAAGCTTATTGCAAGAATTATTTTGTTGTTAAGTCATCAAAAGAATATATACTCATAGTATATTGAAAACAATCATTCTCTCACATATTAGGTGTGTTGTCATCAATTACCAAAAAGAGGGAGATTGAAAGCATCTAGGTCCCTAAAAATTGTTTTGGTAATTAATGATAATATATGAATATGGGATTAACGTGTTCATTGAGTATTTATAAGGTTAAGTCCCATTGATGAATTTGATGACGTAAAGATGCATGCTGAAGGACAACATGAAGATCTACATGGCTTGAAGACAAGGTACAAGTAGTCTAGGATCCTTTTATGTTTTACCGGTCTTAGGAGATTTGGTTGGAAGACTGGATTATAGGTTAATTGCCGTACTATTAAGAGGGATCTTGGCTAGTAGCTTGATAGCATGTTCTTGTGCCATATGGATCAATTTAGGATCATACATGCATTTGAATTCGTACTTAAAATTGAATTTGAAAGCCTTAAGTGCATTTGTCGAAATCCATGAAGGCGTCTGTGGAGCACACCATTCCTCTGAGTAACCACTGGTCGGTAAAGCCTTAAGCAAGGCTATTCTGAACCAACCGCCCTTCATGATGCAAAAGAGCTTGTGACGAAGTGTGTACAATGTCGGTTTCATAGTCGACAAGTACATCACCAAAGACAAGCCTTACAAACAATTCCTCTTTCTTGGCCTTTTGCAACACTGGGACTAGACATTCGGGACCTTTCCCAAGAGCACCGGGGCTTCAATTCCTTTTCGTCATGATTGACACGTTTACAAAATGGATTGAAGCCGAGCGGTTGTTAAAATAACAACCGAGGCCGCTAAGATTTCTCTTGAAAAATGTGATCACGCGATTTGGTGTACCCATCGTATCATCACAGACAATGGTTCCCGATTCTCCAAAGATCAATTCCGGGAGTTCTGCGATGAACTTAGTGTCAAAATTCATTTTGCTTACATTGCACATCCGCAGAGCAACGGAAAGCGATTGAGCGGCTAATGGTATCCTTATGCGAGGATCAAACGCCGAGTATTGACCGATTAATCAAGCGGTCAGCGCTTGGGTTAAAGAACTTCCCTCGTGTTATGGGTCGTTCGAACCACGACCCGGTCGTCGCGACCGGTGAAACTCCATTCTTTTTCGTTTATGGTCTTTGAAGCCATGCTTCCTCGAACTCAAAATTGGCTCTGCCGAATCGATCGCTTTTGCGAAAATGATCGAATGAGCAACGACTTCGGCAGCGTCGATTTCCTTGAAGAACAGCGAAACCAAGCCCTTATACGATCGGCGGTCTACCAACAAGCCATGCGAAGGTACCATAGTCGTAAGGTGCGACCTCATGACCTTTTCAGAGGTGATCTGGTTCTCGAGAAAAATTGAGCCAAACAAATCGCAATAAACTTTCTCCTAAATGGGAAGGTCCTTACACTGTGGTCGAAGTAACCCGACCAGGTTCCGTACGACTGGCTATGTCTGATGGGCAAATTTTGTCAAATTCTTGGAACATCGATCAATTGCGTAAGTTCTATGTTTAATTTTCATTTCTTTCATTTCTTTCAATTTCAATTTCATTAAATTCATTAATTAATTAAGAAGTGCAACCTTGCTTATATATATACACCTACATTCTGGTCGTTTATTATTGTTAGTCTGGTCGGAGAAGACATTTTTCTCTCCGATATCCTTTATAAGGATCTCTGATACTCTATGGTCCTAGTCGTGAGCATTTTTTTCAAATGATTCCCACGCGCGACTACACTCTTTTTTTTTAAGAAAATGAGTAATCGAGCACCACACAACTACCTATCTCATGAATGATATGCTTACGATTTTGAAGATTATGCTACATTATTTCACGATTCGGTCTATTCTTGTCGCAGCTCTTGGTGGGACACGGAAAGCCTCCTAGTCGAAGTCTCTCCTTTTTCGCAGCGTGGTCACGCTTAATGGAAGGAGCTTCCTAGCGACGGTTCTTTTCTTACGATCCTCGCTACGATCGGATCTGAGAATTTGAACACGTTTCAACAAATGTGTCGTATGCCTTCGTGTCTTAGCATTAGTTCCACCAGATTATGGGACAATAGATATAAACAAAGTTCACTTATAATTTGTTGCATACATATTTGCATTTCTTCTTATGTCAAGTTTGACAAAGTCTTTTTTCGACCATATATAGTGTTTTTGATTGGTATTTCCATTATGACAAACAAAGATCTATAACTAGTCGAAATCATCTGTTAGTCTGACCACATTTGATTTCCTAGTCTTTATAACGATCGCTTTTGTCTTACATGTCCAAACATACCTTCAAAAACTCACATACATGGTTATGACCTCTTTTTATTCTCTTTCTTGGCTCTTTGCTTGTACAAGAACGTTCTTCTACTATTAAGCGATCGGGGCTAGGAAATATACGAGAATTTTAAAAAAGTCAAACAGGATAAACAAAAGCTTTGTCAATGACATAAAAGGTAAGTTTTCATAGATATTCAAATATTTTTACACTTGCAGGAACCTACTCTAAGAAATATTCCCTGCCTAACTACTGCTTGTCGGAGATTCGACCTCCATCTCCTCTACAACTATATCTCCGAGTGGCCTAAGTTCTTCCATGAACTTGGTCGCCTCCTCAGGTGGGCAGTTGAAGTCATCTTTAACAGCTTGGAGATCAATGGAGGGGTCGGAAGCTTTCAGTTTTGCCAAAGCAAAACTAACTCCACTTGCAACACCTGTTTTTAGGGCCTAGGCATAATTCGTCCGAGTAGTTTTGACCAGAACTTTAAGATCCCCTAGAAGTTGACCCAAATAGTTCATTTTCTCTATTGGATCTCTTAAGATAGGCACGCTTGATCCTCGATCCCAAATCAAAGATCATCTTGTTCAAAGTATGAATCTTTTCATCAATATTTTGAGCAAGAGCGCCTCCTTATCTGCTCAAATTTCGAGTTTTTTTACTCTGCTTAGCATTTCGTTTGCTCGCAAAAACAAATCAGTTAATGAACACAAGCATCATTGAAGGGAAAATCAAGTTTACGACATATTACCTTTATTTGTTTTGCTAAGTGTTTCATATTTGGTCGTTGCTTCAGCGATCAACCGGTCCTTAGCTGAACTTGCTTCAGCAAATGACTGGTCCTTAGCTTTTATTTCTTCTTCAAGAAAAGTCTGTCTTGGCTTTCTCACCACAACCTCCTCTTTTATTTTCTCCAGATCTATCGAATGCGATAAGGAGAATAATTGTAGAGGAGCAAAGTATTGAAGAAGAAGCGAAGTTTAAAAGGAAAAGTTCTTACTTTCCAACTCGGAGTGCTTTTGCTCCAAGTCCTTAACTTCATTGGGTCGATCCTCCGATCACAAAGAAAGTTCTCGACCAATTGCTACACAATTAGCATTCTCTTTCTTAAGTTCCTTATAAACTTTGTAAAAAGAGTTATGTAACCGGTCGTAGAATACTTACGAATTGCTGGTCATTATAACCGCAAAAATCAAATCAGGTGCATCTTGAGCCGAGTATCCGATACTTTACGCCACGCCTCATCAAGCTCCTTATCCTCGATGAATCGGGACGAAAAGGAACTTGTTAGGTTGGGAAGGGTTATCGGCGATGATCGGAACTGTTGAGACCTCTCGAGGCATCTACCTCCACGAAGGGGTTTCAATCACCAAAGGATCCAACTCGGCCGTTTCTTGTCACCGCCGGGGCTTCTTCGACCACTACTTCCTCGGGAACTTTGTCCCGAGAAGTGCTCTGATCGAGAACTTCCACAGTGCGAGTCCTCGGGAAGAACACAGTGGAAATGACCGGAACACCGAAGACCTATGCAAACCGAAGATGGGAAGTTCAAAATATCAAATCATCAAGGAATTATTAAAGATACATACTTATACGATCACTTTCATTTGTACATACCTTGTTAATTTCGGATTTGACTCAAAAGCGCCAGAGAGAAATCTGCCGCTAGCCTTCCTTTTCTTCTCTTCCAATTTCTTGGTTCGGACGGCAGGTTTGTTGAACCCTCACATCCTCCAACAAGATGTCGGAAGCTATGTCCTCGACCGGTTCGTCAAGGTCCACATTCCCGACTATCCGGTGGAGGAGTGGTTTCTTCAATCTCCGGATCGCTTGTTTCAAGAATAACCGTAAGGTCGCACGACCACTCGAGTCTCTGACCTCATGATTACATTCTCGGGCCTTCAGCTTATCCACCTAAATCAAAGAACAAATTTGATTAGGTGAAGAAATCCTTTATCTAAAAAATTTTCGTACATATATGACTCCAAAATGTTCTATTACCTCGAGGATTCATCTCCTTCAAGTGCCTCAGGGCACGACTCGGTCGGAACCAAGGTGGGACGTTGATCCTCACCAGATTGTATGATTCGCAATCCGACCGACTGCAAATATAGAGCACGATTGGAGATCTGGTCGGAATATATGTATATACATGGTAAAAGGAATTTAATAAATTACCTTAAGCCTTGCCAGTCTCCCTTCAATAGGAGTTGCGAATATAGAGCACGATTGGAGATCTGGTCGGAATATATGTATATACATGGTAAAAGGAATTTAATAAATTACCTTAAGCCTTGCAGTCTCCCTTCAATAGGAGTTGCGGCTAAGATCTTGGGGCATTCAGCCTTTTCTCCAGGCTCCCCCGCACAGATCAGCCTGACTCGTTCTCTAACTTCCCAGGGGTAAGAACTTTAACAGAAGGAAGAATAGACAGATTTTAAGGTAATACATTTATCAAATCAAAATACCGATCGGAATTTATCTCAAAGACTTACCACCTTCTGAGGTAGCTTCATCACGATCAAGGCACCAGAGCAGGGAATGAGTCCGGAGCTTCAATGGGCTAATCTGGCGAAGGGTAAAATCCTTCACCACATGCCACGAAGTCAAGCCCCCGACTAAGAAGTCGAGATGGCATCCGCCCATCTCTTGACTATCCTCGTCTTCTTTACGGTTTCCTTCCACTTGGAGTTTTCACTTGCTCTAGTTCCGTGAAGTAGAGGCCATCGTCTTCAGAACCGTCATGTAAAACCAAGATTTTTCCATGACGACCACGAAGATTTCAGCGTACATGAAGATGTACTCATCGGCCTTCCCGTCATGAAGACGCAATGTGCATTCCCCAGAGCTGCCAGATTTTGCCGCAGATTTTCCCATCACCATGCGGTAGAAATAACTAAAGAGCTTCAAGTTCGGTTGTATTCCCGGTATGCCTCGCACAAATATCTGAAAATACTAATATTTGTGATCGAATTTGGGGCCAAATTCACCAATTCCACCCGTAATGTTCAAGAACGCGGAGGAGGAATTTGTGTACTAGAGTCTCAAATTTCACATTCGATGTAGGCAAGAAAAACAGGATTTCGCCATCTTCACGGCTCGGAAAATGCTCTCGATCGCGGTCTCCAATTAATCGATTCCTATCTGGGAGCATTCCCATCTTCTTCAAGGCCTCGAGTTTTTCTTGCCCAATTCAAGGCAACCACTTTGTAATCTGCTCCGACATGGCGAAAATCCTCAAGAATGAGTAGCAAAAGTTGGAGACTTTGTGGTCGGAAGAACAGGAAAAGACTCTAGAGGATTTCTTGGCGAGAAGCTAAAGGAAAAAATTCTAAGAGCCCAAATGAGAGGAGATCTTATAACCTTCCGATACTTTTGAAGGATTTCTACAAAAGTCCAACCGACAAAAAGCTTTTTTTGTTCAAGCAGACGAGGAACTCTTCGCTTCCCAAGGCAAGTTCTCAACTTTAAAGTGAACACAGACCGCTTTCGTATACCACGACATTAAATGGGGTTGCGCCGTCTGATTTCATCGGGAAAAGGTATATACACGACCAGTTCATTTAAAGTTCGGGGGCTAGCTGACGAGGATTAAAACATCTATGTATTATTTTAATATATAATAAAAGACCATACGTCTTCATGGTCGTAACCCTAAGATCGACGACCTCCACGGTCGTTAGTATTCGAGAGGTTACTTAATGGGTACCCTGGTCGGATGAGGCTTTGTGCCTAATCCCCGACCAGATAACCGCTCGTAAAATTACTGAACTGGTATTTCTTATCGTATGATGAATGGAACACGTGTTATCGTTCCAAACCATGCGATGGTACAACCTGAGACACCGACTATTAACCACCCTACGGTTAAGCTTTTCACAAGCAACGCAAGGAAGTTAGCACATTGCTAACTTTCTACCGTTCGACCGGTCGTAACGCTTCACGAGGACGTCTTTCTCCAGAGTAATCGCCACCTCTTGGAAGTTATTTAAAGGTGAAGCACAAGAGACAAGGACAAGAGACAAGAAGGGAGACGATAAGCGACACACAAAACAAGGCCAAGGCAAAGATATGCACAGAAGCCTAAGCGGTGGAATTAGAAGCTAGATAATCAGCCTTAGACTCATATTCTAAGTCTGATTACCCGATTAAGCATTCCTCCATTCAGTGTAATTCAGGGTAGTACTTAGCCACATCTTGTAAATCCAGTTCATATCAATAAAGAGCGACCCCCATTCCATTTCAGGATATTCCACGTCATTTTCCTCGTTTATTTTCGTAAGATCGGCGATTCGATCGTCGACAGTACCGCAGTTATAGTGGTGGTTGAACCGCACCTTACTTGGCGGTAGTACTGGATTTTGAAGGCTAAAGCCAACTAAGCGCTAATGCGGTACGACCGGCCTTTGGAGCGATGCAACCGCATTGCAGTCGTTCCGATATTTAGTTGGCGGTTCGATAAAAACAGTACTAGTGCATTTTGGCTTCTTGAGCTCTCTTGGATTTTCGGTTGAACCGCGTTAAGAATTGGTTGTACCGATTTTCGGCTGAACCGATTTTTAATTGGCTGTTCAAGAAAACCAGAACAGATGTAAAATTGACCCAGAGCTCTCTATGATAATCGGTTGAACCGCATTTGGGAAACGGTTGAACTGCGCTGCGGTTGTACCAATGTTTATAAGATGGTTCATATTTTCCAGAAAGCATATCGTTTCAGCAGATTTGGAAACCCTACGATCAGTTGTACCGCGCTTCAATGCGGTTTAACCGGGAGATGCGATTGAACCGGAATTTAGTTGGCGGTTGTACCGAATGGGAAAATCCAACGGCTATGTCAAAGTAATAAATGCCTCTGTTCTAGCCATTACGGAGTTCTGACACAAGTGCGGTTCAACCGCACTCTAAACGGTGGTTGTATCGAATTTGGCTGAAAGTTGGGGATTTGGTCCCCAACGGTCATAATTGTTGGTGGGTGCTATAAATACCCCCCCCAACTGCCCTTGGACAGGTTGTTAGTGAACATTTAACATCCTTAGAGCCTTAAGAGCCAAGTACATTCACTCAACACCCAAATTCTCTTGTGCATTCATTGTTTGGTAGTTGAGTTCATTCAAGTGCATTAATACATCCTAGTTGATCCTTATTGCACTTGAGTGCCGTCAAGCGAAGGTCTTGGTTTGTTACTCTTGGAGTTTTGCTGAACTCCTAGACGACCTTGGCGGTGGAGCACGGTGATCTCTTCAAGAAGATTGTGAAGAGGCCCGGTGCAAGCTTGTGAGTGGTTTGGTGTTCACCATCTTCGGAGCGGAGGAAGAACAACCATAGTGATCGAGGGAAGGCTTAATTCGTGGAGCCGGCTTAAGTTGTCAAGCTTCCTCAACGTGGACTAGTGAAGACCGGCAAGTCTTCGATACCACGGGAAAACATCATTGTCTCATTGTGGTTACTCCTAGTCTTTACATTTCTGCATTTATATTTCTAGCTTGTTTATTGTGGTTGAATTGCTTAGCTAGAAGTGTAACTTGTTTAGACTAAGTTGTTAATCGGCTTAAATTGTTAAATAGTTAAAAAGTTTAAAAACCTCCTATTCACCCCTCTCTAGTCGGTTATCTTTGATCCTACACGCGCGAAGAGCTCGCCGCTGGTCGCGTACTCCATGGCGAACATGCGAAGTATATCCTAGAGTGCGTGGGCTAGAGGGCATCATGCTGTGGGACAGTGGGAGTGTGCTGCACCTCCACCTTCTCCCCCACCCTCGGCGCCGGTGACTCCCCCCTGCGGCCTCCCCCACCTCCCTCTTCTCCCCTTCTCCCGGTGGTGGCGGCGGCGAAGATGGCGCGCCGAGCGTGTTAGCGCAGCCGTCGCGGCGCCAGCGGGCTTGGCGTGTCGCCATGCTGCGGCCGTGCCGCCTGTCGTGCCACGTCTATAGGCCTGGCCCGGCCTTCTTGTTAGTGCCGTGCCAGCACGGCCCACCACGTGGCGTGCCGTGCTATGCTCGGGCAGGTCGTGCGGTCGGGCTTCGTCTTTGGTCTGCAATAGCCCGCCTAACTCCTGTGTCTAGGTAAAAGTAATGGAAACTTACACTGTGCTATGCAGGGTTTCTAGTCCTCAAAAAAGAAAGGGAAAACTCTGTTGTTGTTTTGCTTGCCGATTGTCTGTGCCAATGGTTGCCATGGAGTAGTCGATTTGTAATTGCAAGCTTGTTCCTCTCCTCTGGGTCCTTGTCAGGATGGCAGTGTGCGGCCTGAACAGTATCATATTTTCCTCTTGTGAGCCTGACCCTTTATAATTCTTGGCATTTTTGGCCCCTGTGCATCCGAAATTCCAAATCTAGCCTCTCTATCCCTCAAATTCCACTTCTAGCCTCCTTCCTCCGCTTTGCAGGCTTGGGGACCGCAGAAGAAGACGCTCGAGTAAGGCCTTCTTCTGTTGTTAGTTTCTTTGCGCTTTGCGCTCAAGCGCCAAGCAATCGAGGAGGGGGCTAAAAGTGGAATTTGGGGGATATGGGGCTAGATTTGGAAGTTTGGATGCATAGGGGGCCAAAAATGCCATGAATTCGACCCTTTATGGTATTTTGCCTAGCCAGATTGAGTTTCATGCTTGTACTCTTATTACTCTTAGTGCAACTAAAATGAGTTCTAGTCTTCTAGTATCTAGAGAAAAAATTGTTTCCCAACGTGATAGCATTCCAAGTTTCACCTTCGTATGTTTCACTAAGTGTCATCCAAGTTCCAGATTTGAAGTTCAACTTGCTCTTTAATTTGCTTTCATTTTCCAAGTTGAGATAATTACATATAAAAATAAAACACATGTAGGAGGAATTATATGTCTTACCAATAAAGCAGAAAAATGTACCCAAATTCGAGCCAAATAAAAATAAACTTGTTTAGAGTAAACTACCGGTAAAAATGACGCACGGTGTATTCATTCGCAAATAGATTTTCAGCTTGACTGTGCTATTACTCCATAAATAAAGTTGAAGCTTGCCCATAAATTAGCGGAAATGGATTTCAATGCAGAGTTTCTACACTACCATGCATTAGAAGCTGATCTCCACCGTCCGATCGAAAATCAAAGGTCTAAATCAATAGCTACAATGTTTTTCATTACAGTAAGATCGTTACAGTAAATATTTTGTTGTTTCGATCATGTGCATCACAGTGGATCCGAATCCTAAATTAGCGGCCGCCTCGTCCTTCAAATGGTTGAAATCCTCCAGTTATAATCGTTGTGTGTGTGTGTGAGAGAGAGAGAGAGGGAGAGAGAGGACAACACTATACTATTTTGGTTGAAATCCTCATTGTAAAAGAAAAACGAGGCAATGAACTTGTGATGTGTCTGATGCCAGTGCTTCAGTTCCCTTCTTCTTGTTGTTGATGTTGTTTTACTTGAAGGTGCCGTAGAGAATTGCCTCCACAATACCAATCAAAGGGAGACACCTGACATCGCACATCTCCCAATTGTACACCTCGGCTAGATTGGTTGTTATGACACCATATCGAGCACCACCCTTGTCATGTAGCAGTGACTATTTCTTCTTAGGCTCATGCTCAATCCAGTCCAAGAAGCATTTCACCTGCACCCTCGTCCTCACCACACTAGGACCATCTATGGTTAGCTGTGGCAATGCTTCGGGGGCCTGGTCGGTGATTGGGGCGGCCTTTTTCGCTGCATGAGAAAGGAACAAGATGAGAGAGAATAGAGTATGATAAGAATAGAACAGACCGAGATGCGAAAATAATTAGAATAGATGAGAAAGGAACAACCACTTAAATCAAATTAAGTTGATTTGATTTAGAAAATAAATTTTGAAGCTTTTAGCTAAAACGACCATGCTAACTAAGGTTGCGTTCTACAGTCGATATGGCTCTGATACCACCTATGTCGGGACCCGAAAATGCATCTCAGGAACCCTCTGTGTATTCTGAACTAGTCCCAGATCAGTTGCTAGCTCACATAGGAAACAGTGATGAAATACCATTTATTTATTCGATTTAACTAAAAAGATCTCAAAGTAACAAATAGTAATAATAACTGAACCTTATGGTTAACGTTTACTTAACTTGCCACACAGGGCTAAAGAAACAAATAAACTCTTGCAGCGGAACGAAACTCTTGAAAAGACCAATCAACATGCCCACAGACAATCGAGTGAAGAACGCATCCTAATCCGCAAAACCTTTATAGTCCTCCTTCTGAAAGAACTCCTGAGCAGCTTGATATTCTTCAACTGAGCAACAGAGGCGTAAAGTCGTGAGTACATAAAGCACTCAGTAAGCCGTAGGGAAATGTATGCAAATAGTATTCATGCACGACTTGACAAAGGAGCTGTATGGTTCTTTTGCAGAAAGCAGCATTTACGATAAATACAATAAATAGATTAAAATGTGTAGTTGAAAACAATAATAAGTAATTAAACAATTTCTTTGAAACAACCAATGAATTTTCCGTTCACTTCCCAACTAAACCAAAGATAAGTGAATCATGAATTCACCAATCGACACAAACCACCAAGTGGATTTCCTGTTTACTAAACAAACATTATATTCATCAAGTGAACTTCCCATCCACACTCCGACACATTTTATAAGAAACTCTATCTCCCGTGTGAAATCTCTGAGCACGTCCATAACCGTGGACACAGCTATTCGAATAGTTTTACACTCTGTAGAGGTTGTACAGCTTTACCCACATGACACGACTTCTCTAGTTTGTTTGGCATCCGTCGATACCACTGCTCACTACCATAGGTAAGTAGTCTAGAGCATGTGACAAGGTCTTTACAAAGTCTTGTTTTGATCCAGTTCTGCTCGCTAAGGTTTCACCCTCCTAGCCCCCTCTTGCACCAAACACAACCCAAACAGAACCAAATCAAAACACCGCTAATTAATTAGCCAGGTCTGTCCCATACCAGACATGTGGTTTGTACGGTTAAGGCCCAGTTCAATGGCGCACAAGATTAAGTCCTTGACAAGTTACTTAAGTGATTTTTCCACAACCCAAACCGTGCTAAACCCACAGCCTCAATCTTATCCACCATCCACTCGCCCGAGTGAAAACAATTTTTTTTAACCAATACCAATGACTCACCTCGTCATGGTACACAAATTTTAACAACAGTGGCTAACCACCATAATTCCATATATCATTAAGTCAATATTAATCATTATGACACATGTGATGATGAGCCCATCGCAACTAAGCTTGACTAAGCATCTATACGATACCCATGTTGGTGATACAAATATGTCCAACTAAAATTATCCATGCTAGGGTGACAAATGATTCATGGCATTCAATTAATCAATGGAGGCATAAAGACAACAGGTAATAGCTAATCCCAAAACAATTTGTATAAAGATAGCATGTAATTGTATAAAACAATATACTTTTGAAATTATAGGTTCAATATGATCAAAGGACTATGGCTTGCGTTGGAATAAATTCTGGAACTTATCTTGATCTTGATGTACTCCTCCTTGCTCAAAACTTCCTGGAGTATCAACGTCTACTCGCAAACAGAGAAAATAAACCAAATAAATAAATAACAGAGATGAAAAAAACTCTAAAAATTAAATAAAAGTCTCAGATAAATATATCTTGAATTTAGATGAATTTAGGAATTTTAATGGACTCAATCGGAGTTCGGATGCAAAAGATATGGACTTTGGAAGTTTCACATGAAATGACAGAATCAGAATTTCAGAATTTAGGGAATTGTTTCTCTGAAAGAAAAACAATTAATTGAGTCATGCTGACATCATCAATGATTTTCAGCTGAAAGATAATTAGGAAAATAAATTTGACAAGTGGGGCCCACTGTCAATGGGATGGTGTATGGTGGACTGAGTCTTGGGACTTTTGATCGATGGTCTACCACATGGTCTGACACTTGGATGCTGACTAGATGTAATACCCCGGCCTACTCGTAGTGCGACCCATGTGGCCCATGAGGAGTCATGTGGTGGGATTAGTCCCATATTGCTTGTCTAAAGTGAGTTGTAGTAGTATGTAATGCCTGTTGGGTCCAAACTTAGCACCTCCGGGTTAACCCTTTTACATGAAGCGAGGACGACAGTGTAAGTAGGGTGCTATGTGTGCGCGGGTCCGCCCCACGGTGGGCTGGGCATTGAGCGGATTTTAGGCCAGGGTGTTACACTAGAATGTGACGAAGATGCCACATGGACAAAAGAGATGAAGTGGCTGCTGATGTGGAGAGGTTAGGTGGCAAGGAGAGAGAGGAGACCAGAGAAAGAAGAAGTGCAGAGAATCTCTAGACCGAGGCAATGGCAGCGGCAAAGGAGATGATGGTGAAGGCAACTAGTAGTAATCGGGCGGCAACTGAAGGCAAAAACGGGTTCCCGAGTACTTGGCGAAGCTCCTGGTGGTATTAGCTTGGCACCAGTGGCGATGAGACAGCAGCCGCGGCGACTATGGCGGTTCACGGGTGATGGTAGTGAAGGTGGTTAGATGGCGCCTGAGGAAAAGTAGGGTGAGCATCGACTTGGCATCGACAAAAGGAACTCATCAGAGTGGACAATGCGGCCGGAGGGCGACAAGGGTGACGACGCAACAAGGTTGATCGGAGATGGAGAAGATGACCGGCAGCAAGGTAAAGGCGACCGAGAGCGAAAAAGAAAGGTAGGAATCGGATGAGGAGAATATGGGACGCAAAGTGATGCTCAAAGATAAACGAGAGAGCTCACTAAATAGTAGATCAGCAATGGTGGTCGGCGGCCGAATTTGAGCAACAATGGCGATGGTGGTGTAGAGGTTCTCGTGCAAAGGGGATGGCATCACGGCGTAGATCACGAGCTTGCAATTCCAACGGAGGTGACGGCTTGGGCAGAGAGGGACCAATGACGGTGAGCTCCTAAGAATGAAGTATTCTTTACAAGACCGCTTCCTTTTTTGTAAATCAGCAAACCAAAGTGAAACCAAGAAAACCAATCTAGGTTTTGCGAGGAGGAACTCAGGGCAAAGGTTTTGACGCCAGGAGCTTGACTTAAATAGCACCGGATGGGAGAATCCCAAAGGAGCACGGCGCTGCTTGTGTGAAACTCTCGGACTCCAGAGTTTTGTTCGGGAACGCTTGAGGAAGAAGATCACGTGATGGATGGCCTGGTCCCATCAGCAGTAAGAGCAAAGAAAAAGGAAAAAGCCAAGGCTACCTCAGCTCGGGCCTTGTGCACGGGAAAAGAAGATGCGGCCCAAGGCTGACTCGCGCGGAAGAAAAATGAAGGAAAGCCTGGCTCAAAGAAATGGATGAGCGGCCTCGGGTGAGGTGAGCTGAGCTTCGGCACAAAGATAACGGGAGGCGGCCAAGGCTAAGCTTCGGCTTGGGCCAAGGATGGCGCTGGCCTTCGGCCACGCCCCATGCACGCGCAAGGGAAAGAAGCAACCTGGTGTGCACGGTTTGGGCCAAGGGAAAGACGGACCGGCGGCTAGCTTCGGCGCGCAAGAAGAAAGAATGAGCAGGTTGGGCTCCAAATGGAATAGGAAGTGGGCCAAGGAATTGGTTTGAGCCCAAGGACCTTTCCGAGATTTTAGTTAGGTTTTTCTTTTTAGAAAATAGTAGAGAATCCAATTGGCAAATAGAAAATAGCAAATGCACTCGGAAAAATTCTAGAAAATGTATCGAAGCACATAGAATCTAAATAAAATAATTTTGATAATAATTGATGTTGAGATTATTCATATTAAATTGTTTTTGAACTCTGAAAATTTCAATTAAGGTTTAACTTTAACTAACAAAATTCAAATGGTTAATTTTCTTTTAAAACTTCAAAACAAACCAAATTTTTGGGATGTTACATTACCCCACTTCGGACGTGTGGAATCTTGAATGTCGACATGAATGCCAGGATTCCTGTCTTGTATATATGACTCAGAGTAGCCCTGGGAGGTTGTGGTAGGAGCCTTCGAACATACCGAACATTGATTCCAATGCCATCTGTTTTGCCCTCCACGCCTTGGCATAACTGTCTATGTACTAAAACCTTGCCTCATCGCTCGAATGATGGATCGTGGCTCAAAATCTAGATTATGCACGATCTTACCGTACATGAGGTTCACGATGAAGCCTGATGACATGTTCTCAGAGGGATCGACCGACTCAAATGATTTACACATATGTGAGGGACCACTATAGAACATTTCCAGTAGGTGTTTCACTTAGGCTGAAATGTGTATACTCACCAAGGGCATCCCTCTATGCCACACTTCACGTCGTAGCACATTGGGCTAGACTTGATGACTGTGAATATACGTCGCACCGACAAGACCCAGAATTTGACGGCCTCCTGCACTGCCTCCTTGCATTTGTACATAGCTCATTGCCTGACCTCGCTCTGGTCGTACTCCCACGGCACACGGGAGCCTTTGTTAATGACGAGGTTGTCGAACTGGTATGTGTTCCACTCAGATGGAACCTCCTACTGGTCCACAATATCCTCGTCATCGGATCCTTCATCTTCTGACAATACCATGCAGCCATGGTCTTCGAGATTCATCCTTTGCACTAGGGCTTCTAGCTCCTCACCCTCATCAACAAGCCCACTAGCTTGCCTGACTAAAGGAGCTCCTTCCGCAGGGTCTTCATCGACAACATCAGCAACTCTAGGACCTTCGGCCATTGTGTGTGCCGCACTGTGGCTGGAGTCCCTGACTTCTTCTTTAATATCACCACCCCTTTTTGTTCAGTCGCCGATGTATGAGTGGGCTTGGTGTATGCCTGGGCCAGAAGGACCAAATCCCACCGTTCCTCCCTCGCCCTGCGTACATATGATTGCCGTGATCTTGTTCCCTTGAGCTGCAATAACTCCCAATTTGTGCCCTTTGTTGCTTGGGGGGCAAGGCAACTCAATCCCAGATCATACACAACATGGTTCAAATCGAAGGAGTGAAACAACCACAGCATCACAACGCCCCATATATGTTGCTCTGGTCTTGTTAGGGGCACGGCCGTCGATTGGAAATAACGCAAATCAATTCCATCGGGACCCTGAAAAATAGCCCCCTGACCGTAGTAAATTTTGAAGTTGATGACGTCCAACATATTTGACGTACTGCATCGTAAACAAGATTTCCACGATTAACCACATATCTAAAACTAAACTACCAACCGAAAAGGATTATTTACAACATACTACACTACGTAACCGTACATCTAAAACTAAATAATCCATTCGGTTAAAAAAATTACCTTAAAGGTGGGCGACAAGACGGGCAGCGCTTCGCTAGCTTCTCTCCTCCCCTCTACTCATCTCTGCTCCTCTCCCTTCCATTCCCTCTCTCATTTTTTTTCTATATAAAAGTGAGTTTTCCTATAATTTTAGGGTTTCAATGATCTTTTTTTTTTGAAATAGCGATAGGGATTTACGGGATCCCTATCGCCATTTAAAATGGCGGTTTTCCAAATTTAATATTAATTTTTTAAATCCTCGTCGCCAGCTTCAATGCGCTGACGAGACTTCTTCAGATCGTTGTCCTCTGCCGCCAATTGGAATGGAATGTAAGTCTATCGCCATTCCAATTGACGATAGAGACGTAGTTTTGTAAAAAAAAACTATTTATTTTTTGTAATTATCTTTTAAATTAATATTATTTCAAAAAAAAAAAGTTCCTTCAGTTCTCTTCTTGTTCTTGTTGATGTTGTTTTACTTGAGTGTCTGATGAAGTTGTTGGTGCTGTCTTGCTATATGTAAAGTCAATCAGTAATTGTGAACTAGTTATTTTTTTTGGTTGAGCTCGAGGATTAACCAACTTGTTTTGGAGCTAATTTGGCATCAGTCGCATATTATTTGTTTTGTTTGGACTAAAGTTTTGGATTAGATTTAGAAAGAGGGGAGTTATAGATTTTGCTAGAAAGAAAAGGTGATGAAGGGAGATCGATCGGATTAGAAGGTGGTAGAGCGTAGAGCGACGTCCTGCTGCTGCTGCTGCTTGCAATCCCCCAAAAGGAGGATCAGTCTCAATCTTCTTCTTCCCTGCGGTCGCTCTCCCCACCTCCGCCTCTAACCCCCGCTTCTCCCCCCATCCCCACCCTTCTTCTCGTCGCCTCCCCACCGCCCTCCGCTGCTCCTCCGAGAATAAGGAGACGATGGTCAATGCCATCAGGGTCCACGAGCACGGCGGCCCCGAGGCAAGCACCACCACCACTTCACTGACGCACTTCCTCTTCCTTCCTTTTTCTTTTTCGTCTTGTTTCTTGGTTGAGAGGCCAATTCCTGCCCTAAGAAAATTTCTTGGTGCGCTGCTGCCTTGCCGGTCATGACTCATGAGCAGGTGATGAAATGGGAGCAAGTGGAGGTCGGCGAGCCCAACCAAGGCGAGATCCGGATCAAGAACACCGCCATCGGTGTCAACTTCATCGACGTCTACCACCGCAAGGGGGTCTACTCCGCAGTCTCCGCTCCACTGCCCTTCATCCCCGGTACACCTATAACCTACCCGTGATTCCATCCGTCTTCACGAGAAATTTACTGACGTTTCTGGTAATTGAACTTGCCCTTGCTCTGTGAGTAATTGGAAACTGCTTTGTACTTGAGCATGCACGATAATAATATCAGGGTAGGGAGTACCTGACCTTCTAAGACTTTCATCACAAACATATGCAAAGGGATGAAGGGGTGGAGAAAAAGCTCGACTCGGTTCAAAATTGCTTCAGTTACACTCATTAATTGGTTAAACATTGAAATGAGTCAATTTCTAATGAAATCGGATTTCGCTCTAGCTCGGCTCGTTGGCTCGATTATAAAAATACTTCCAAACTATAAATAAAATGATATTAAATCAAACTGTGTCAATTTCGGGAAAAACTCGATAAGACGAGGACTTGGCTCGATATCCACCCCTCATGAAACCCCTGGCTAGTTAGTACTCAAACGAATATTGATTAGTTTTCCTAGTTTGGAGTGATGGATAAGTCTTTTTTTGTGTTGGCTTTTGACTAGCATCTTAGCAGCTTTAGACTAGCATCTTAGCAGCTTTTGACTAGCATCTAGGACAACATCTTAGACTAGCATCTTAGCGACTTTTAACTAGCATCTAGGATGACTTTTGACTAGCATATAGGACAAAGATCTTAGACTAGCATCTTAGCATATACTTGGTCGGTTAGCGACCTATATAATTTGTATCCCCAACCCTCAAAGTTGGAATGGCGCTAGTGAGAAATAAACAAAGAAAATTGCCCCATCTCCAAGTGTCATCCTCTCAATGAGAGTAAGGATCTTGCTATCACCAAGTGCAAGAATCCAAATGACTAACAAGTGGTATCGAGTCAGATTACTCGCAACCCGAGCATCTCTCCTCTCAATCCCTTCTCCACCTCGCTTCAAATTTCCGCAGCAATTTCGGTAAAGCGGCTCTCTCTCCACGCAGTTAGCTTCTGGCACGCCATGTCCGCAGATCTCGGCCTTCGATCGCCTCGAAAGACGCCGGGCGGCGTAAGAAGTAATTAATCATTGCATGGCGGGAACGCGAGCGGAAGCGGCGCAGACAGGCCGCGGCGGCGAAGGGCGCTGGTGGCGGCAAAGCAGTGAGCTGAGGTGGAAGGAAGCGGCGGCGGCGGCAGATGCGCAAAGCGTCTGGCGGCACCGCAGAGGTCGAGGTTTCAGCGGCGAAGAAGCAGCTCCATCTCTCGCCGATAACAGGCCGACGCGACCTTGAGCACCGGAGAGAGGAGGCGCGGAGATGAAGGGCGCGAAGGCAACCGCAAGACGCCACGAAGCGCGGCGGCCAGACAGTAGCGGACGCACGCTGGCGCTCTCGAGGAGACGCTAAGACGGCGGCGGGCAGACGGGTCAACGGAGAGCGCGGCCTTCACAGCGACGCGCTTTCTCCCGGTTGCACCGTGGTCACCACGAGTACCAGTGTCGTCAGGACATCGGCCCGGCTGGCGGGTGGCCTACCTCACCAAGACCAACTACGCCGAGCGGGTCATGTGATGAGGGTAAAGCTCCAGCGCGGCATATGTGGGATGCGATCCGGTGACGGAGACGCCGACCACGCATCAGATCGACGGCGCTGGATGCTTCATCGCCGCAGCCCCGCCGAGATGCGCTTCGCTTACAACAAGCGGATCGCTAAAGAGGCTTGGGACGCCATCGCCGCAAAGACGACGCGGCGGCCGCGCCGCAAGTCTACATTGCGGGCACTACGCAAGGAGTGGGAGAATCGCCTTCAAGCCAAAGTGAGGACGTTGATGACTTTGCTCTCCGTCTCAACACTCTGTTGCGAAGTTGGTGCGTTCGGCGACGACACCCACGGCGAGAGAGCGTGGAGAAGCTCTTCCATTGCGCCCCGAGAAGTACAAGCAGATGGCTCGCCGACGAAGTCTCGCTGACCTTCCACGATGACGATCGAGGAGGCGCGGTCGCCTCAAGGGTCGCGGACGATAAAGCGAGCGTCTCGGGACCCGTCACCATTGGCGGAAGCTCCTCTCGGGAGCGATTGGGCTGCCGGCCAAGGTGACAGAAGAAGGGAGCCTTCTTCCACGACAGCGACGCCGCAGCGGCAGCGGCAAGCAGCGTAAGACGCCAGCAGGGCGCGAGGACGCGCCGAGGGTGATGACCGTGGGCGCTTCAGGCGGCGCCGCTGGCAAGCAAAAGCAAGACGGCGATTTCTTGCCACAACCGTGGCAAGCACGGTCATTGGGCTAAGGATTGTCGATACCACGACGCGCCAGCCCACGTCGCAGAAGTGAGGAGGAGGAGCACCGGCTCGTTCATTGCTCATCGCGAGCATCGAACTACCTCCGGCCGCACCGGCCGCGGCGGCTCTCCTCCACCTTGACGAGCCAAAAGCACACGCCTCGGCGGCAGCTAAAACAACGACAAGACCGACGGTGGTGCTCGACACCGCGCCACCCACCACATGACCGGCGGCGGAGTTCTTCTCCGAGCTCAACTCAGCGTTCGAGGCACCGTCAAGTTCGGCGACGCCCGCCGTGGAGATCAAGGGCGTCGGCTCTGTCGTCTTCGCCGCCAAGATCGGGCGAGCACCACCGCTCACCGGTGTCTACTACATCCCGCGCTGAGGAACTCCATCATCACTTGGGACAATTTGGATGAGAACGGATCGCGCGTGGAGATTGAGCACTGGTGTCACAAGATCGGGATCATAGTTGCTTGGCCTCGTCAATGTTAGTCATGGACTCTTGCACTTGGTGATAGCAAGATCCTTACTCTCATCGGGAGGATGACACTTGGAGATGGGGGCAATTTTCTTTGTTTATTTCTCATTAATGCCATTCCAACCCGAGGGTTGGGAATACAATTTATAGGTCGCTAACCTACCAAGCATATGCTAAGATGCTAGTCTAAGATGCTAGTCAAAAGTCGCTAAGATGTTGTCCTAGATGCTAGTCAAAAGTCGCTAAGATGCTAGTCAAAAGCACCAACACAAAAGAGACTTATCCATCACTCTCCCCTAAGTCTTGTGTGTCTCCTTGTGAGGAATCTGAGCCATCCCGATCCCTGCGCCAAGCTCTCGAACTTGACCCCCCAAGAGACTTGGTCGAGGTCGTGGTGGTCTTGGTTGTTGATGTAGTTGGTCGGGACGCCCCTTCATCCAGCGACTTCGATGAAGTGATACCTCACCCGGATGTGCTTTGTCTGCGCTCATGGAAGACGTGGTTCTTCGCCAAGGCTAAGGCGGACTTGTTGCCCACCCCGAGCTCCACCGCTTTGCGTCTCGCCAAGGAGATCGCCATACCGTGCCGCACCACAGAGCTCGAGTAGAAGCGGTAGTGGTCGCAATGTACTCGCTCGCAGCCTAGACAAAGCCACTACCGCCGCTTGACCGATCGCTACCGACGGACACTTCGAGGAAGTACTGATATCCCGGTGCTCTTGCTCGTGTCGATGTCGCCGGGCGTGGTCATTGTCGTATGCAGATAAGTGAAGCGCCACGGGCACCTTGGTAGTGCAAGCCGAGTCGGAGGGCCCGCGACGAGCGGAGGATCCTTTTCACGACTTTGGTGCTCCGTCGTCCGCATTGATGAACCGGCCGACGAGCCGACGGCGAACGCTAAGTCCGGCAATGTGGACAAGGTAGCGGCGGTCGCCCACAATCTAATGCGCCGCAGCGTCGCAAGGCCCACCTCCTCCGCCAGTACTCTCACGACTTAGCCGACCTCTCCTCCATAGGAGTGTGGGGTGGGTTGCGATCGGTGAGGCCGCCCACCCACGATGCGCTTGGCGTGGCGGTCTGGCGAAGAGAGATGCCGAGTCGTCTGGTGGACCTCGATCCCGAGGTAGAAAGAGAGGGCCCGAGGTCGCTCATCCGGAAGGTGGCCTTCATCTCCGCCTTGAACGCCTCGATCTCCTTCTCCTTGGTACCGGTGATCACAAGGTCGCCGACGAGACGCCTATCGCCAGGCATTGCCTCCCTTGCTCGCCGCAGAACCCATGACCTCGTGGAGCTTCTCGGCCGAATCCCATTTGCTTGAGAGTGGAGTCCACCTTGGCTGTTCCAGGCTGCCGCATAAGCCGTAGAGGCCTTTGCGCAGCGGAGGACTGCTTGCTTTTTGGGGATGATGAATCCTGTGGTGGCGGACGAGACCTCCTCCTTCAAGTCGCCGCTGAGGAAAGCAGACTTGACGTCCATGTGATGGACGCACCACCTCCCCGAGGCTGCGAGCGAGGAGGAGACGACGGACTCCATCCGCAACAGCAGCGCCAAGGCATCGCCGGTCGACTCCCCCGTGGGACGAAGCCTCGTGCCACGAGACGCGCTTTGTGCTTGATCACCTCTCCGGCCTCGTTTTCTTGAGCTTGAAGACCCACTTGAGAGAGATGGCGTGGTGGTTTACCGAAGATCGCCGCTTCCCACGTCTTGTTTTTCGACGGCGCCCATCTCTCTCGCATCGCGGCACGCCATGCCGTTCTCTCCGCCTGGCGAACGAGGCTCGCTGCCGCCCCTGGCGAGGTGCGGCTCGCCGAGGTCGCGCAAGGCCAGCCAGGACCGGCCGCCACCGAGGAGGTCGCCCACGCAGACGCAGAAGCGAGAGGCTCGCCGCCGTGGTAGGCGCCGATGCGATCTCGCTCGTTAGACGGAGTGGCGAACTCCACTGCGTGCCTTTGCAGGCCGGGCCGCCGCAAGCGAGCTCGGGCGAGTAGGCGCCGGTGTGGGAGAACGAGGCGGGCGGTCTTGGCGGTGGACTCGCCGAGCTCGTGGGCTTGCTGGAACCAGTGGTGGCGGTGGTGGCGACTCGCCGGAGGTGGTGGCGAAACGGTGGTGGGGTAGGCGAAGCTCGGTGAAGACGAGCCGTTGGCTTCCGCCGCCTCGGCGGACGAGTCGACAACGAAATCGCTGGTCGTCGGAGTCGAGCCGCCATCCACCATCTTGTCCCACGCTCACCCGCCTTCGTCGAACACGACGCCACGCGTGATCGCGACGCCGCCGTGTCGTGAGGATCGAGGACGCAGAGGCCTTGGCGCCTCGCGTAGCCGGCGAAGACTCTGGCGTGCTCGGCCGCCGAGCTTGCCGACGTGGTTGAGCTCCTTGACGAAGGCGAGGTACCAAGACACGGAGGTGGCTCATCGCGGGCTTGCGCCGTGCGTGCCTCGTATGGTGTCTTGCCGCCGAGGGCCTTGGTGAGGCGATTAAGCAAGTGAACGGCGGTCATCATCGCCACCTCAAAGAGAATGCCAAGATCCCTCGCTGAGGAGGGCGCGGCGGCTACCACCGCTCGGTTGCGGCGCTTCGACGACGCCGTTCTCTGCGGGGTGTACTGGCGGAGAAGTGACGATGGATCCTCGTTGGCGCGAAGACGCCGCGAACTTCGCCGCCGTGAACTCACCGCCGTTGTCCGTAAGGACCCGGCTTGCGGCCGCGACTCCGCCTCGCAGCGCCTTGAAGGCACTTGATGGCGCCCGCGCGGATGCCTTGACGCCGAAAGCAGATGACAGCCCACATCGTAGAGCTGGCGGCCTCACCGATCGCGAACCCACCACACTCCTATGGAGGAGAGGTCGGGCTAAGTCGTGAGAGTACTGGCGGAGGAGGTGAACGCGACGCAATCTGCGGATTGTGGGGCCTTCGCTACCTTGTCCACACGCCGATCGACTTGGCGTTCGCCGTCGGCTACGCCACCGGTTCATGCAATGACCGACGACGGAGCACCAAAGAAGTCGTGAAAAGGATCCTCCGCTACGTCGCGGGCACCTCCGACCACGGCTTGCACTACCTAAGGTGCCGGCGCAAGACTTCATCGGGCATACGACAATGACCACGCCGGCGACATCGACACGAGCAAGAGCACCGGCGGATATCAGACTTCTCGGCAAGTGTCCGATCACCGGCAATCGGTCATAAACAGGTAGTGGCTTTGTCTAGTCATGGCAGAGTACATTGCAGCCACTACCGCTTCTACTCAGCTCGTGGTCGGCACGGCCGCTGGCGATCTCCTTGGCAGAGACGCAGAGGCGTGGAGCTCGTGGTGGACAAAGAAGTCCGCCTTAGCCTTGGCGAAGAACCCTGTCTTCCATGAGCGCAGCAAGCACATCCGGGTGAGGTATCACTTCATCAGAAGCTGCCTGGATGAAGGGAGCGTCCGGGCCAACTACATCAACACCCAAGACCAGCTCGCCGACCTCCTGACCAAGTCTCTTGGGCGGATCAAGTTCCAGGAGCTTCGCGCCAGGATCGGGATGGCTCAGATTCCTCACAAGGAGACACACAAGACTTAGGGGGAGAGTGATGGATAAGTCTTTTTTTGTGTTGGCTTTTGACTAGCATCTTAGCAGCTTTTGACTAGCATCTAGGACAGCATCTTAGACTAGCATCTTAGCAGCTTTTGACTAGCATCTAGGATAGCTTTTGACTAGCATCTAGGACAGCATCTTAGACTAGCATCTTAGCATATGCTTGGCTGGTTAGCAGCCTATAAATTTGTATCCCCAACCCCTCAGGTTGGAATGGCGTTGTGTGAGAAATAAACAAAGAAAATTGCCCCATCTCCAAGTGTCATCCTCTCGATGAGAGTAAGGATCTTGCTATCACCAAGTGCAAGAATCCAGCGACTAACATGGAGAGTTAACCATTGTGTTCCCTTAGATGTCTGAAGCTACCAACATTTTACGCAACAATTTGATCTCTGATTTGTTTTACTGCTCAAAATTGGAAATAGCAATGTGGAAATAGCAATGGTATATCCTGATCATAAGGCCAAATAATTTGATCTCTGATTTGTTTTACTGCTCAAAATTGGTTCTTTTTCATTTTATCCTGTACGTGTCATATACATAGCGTCAGAGTATTGCTTGTATAAATGAGCTTGTGCTTTTTCACCTATGCTGCATTCCTGCTATGAGTTTTGCTGTTTCTATGGTCAAAATTTTAAGCTACTCAACCTCCAGGAATGGAAGCTGTTGGTGTGGTGACTGCAGTAGGGCCTGGGCTGACTGGCAGAAAAGTTGGGGATGTTGTAGCATATGCTGGCAACCCAATGGGCTCTTATGCTGAAGAGCAAATTATTCCAGCCAGTGTTGCTGTTCCTGTTCCACCTTCAATAGATCATAAGACAGCGGCTTCTATAATGCTCAAGGGGATGACTGCTCATGTCTTAGTTCGCCGTATATTTAAGGTAAATTTAATCTTTTTTCCCTGGAGGTTCGTAGTCTCTTTCATCTGTCGAGTAAATCATCCTTTGAAGGTTGCCTACCTGGCCATCCAAGGTGTGGTGTTCTACACTTATACCGATGTCCTTCAGATAGCACTCCCTTTACTCTACTTTCAATGCTTGTAACTGAAGTTGCTTCATTCAAATAACCAGTTCATGTAGCACATATACTCATGGGCAACTTCTACCGTATTTGCACATGTATAGTTCATCTATCTCTTAGAGTCTTAGGCATGTATTATATATACATATATCTATTTACCATCCTATGGAAACAGATAGCATATAGCGGTCCGATGTGCTTGCTGATTGTGGTATAGCATCCATTTATTCTTTTGTCCTCATTGTTTTTTTTTTGCATACTAAAGTACTAAAGCTGTGTTCACATGTAAACACTGTGTGGCTAGATTAAAATGGTGATCCATGTAAGAATTGTGGCCAGTAGGCCAATCAAAACAGCTAAACGAAACACACTATGTGTCTCTCGGGGCATGATCAATATTCATTTTGTGTTGCCTTTAGAAGGGAGACTAAACTATTTAAAGTGGAGAAACCTGAGGTGTCATAACCCTCCACTAAATGAATGAACATGAGCACAAAAAAAAAAAGATGTCATCCTCTACAGCAAATGTGGAGCTCTCCCTGACATTACTGTGCGTATATTAGATATGCTCAGAGCTTAACAGTACTTCATGAGTTACCTGATTGCCATATAATAGGGAGCTTGACTGCATTTTCATTACCATGCAGGTTGAGACTGGTCATACTGTTCTGGTCCACGCTGCTGCTGGTGGAGTTGGCTCACTCCTTTGTCAATGGGCAAATGCCCTTGGTGCCACTGTCATTGGGACTGTTTCAAATGAAGAGAAAGCTGCACAAGCAACTCAAGATGGATGTCGCCATGTGATCATGTACACAAAGGAAGATGTTGTGACAAGAGTCAAGGAGATCACAGCTGGAAAAGGTGTAAATGTGGTCTATGATTCCGTTGGAAAGGATACATACAAGGTACAGTTGTTGTACCAGCTCCTAGGTATCAAATTTAATTTGCTATGGGTAGATAGTTTGATCCTTTTAATGATGTTTTGCAAACAAGTGCTATGCCTGCACTTCAATCTTTAAATACTGAATGGTGGCCATAATGACTTCATATTGTGATCTTTGCAACGAAAGATTGTGGTTCTCGCACATACAAAGTTTTTTTTTTGTAGGCAGTATTGGTTATTGTGACTTGAGTACTCTCCTTTCAAAAGAATCAGATATTTGGTCCTCACATAGGCATGACTCAGTAGTTTAATTAGTTTAGAGCACCTTCATTTTCTTACATTTCGAAAGGCACAGCGTGTTATTTAGTGTGTATCTTGCAGCCAATGGCCTTGCATAGCTCGTGTAACTATGTAAGTACCAGAAATGTTGCATTTTGTTTCCCCCATTTTCAAGTGTGAGTTTACATCGCGTACATCATTATTCTGACACGAGGAATGATATCCAGGATGTTTGTTATGCAGGCTTCTGTGGAATGCTTGGCATCTCGCGGTTTTCTGGTGTCGTTTGGGCAGTCGTCTGGTACGCCTGATCCCATTCCGCTAAGCGACCTGGCTTCCAAGTCACTGTTCCTGACCAGGCCTAGCCTGATGCATTACACGTCTACTCGTGATGAGCTGCTCAAATCAGCTGGCGAGGTGTTCGCTAATGTTGACAGTGGGGTGCTGCGCATTCGTGTGAACCATACGTACCCATTGTCTGAAGCTGCTCGTGCTCATGCAGATCTGGAAGCTAGGAAGACCTCAGGGTCCATAGTACTGATCCCGGATAACTAGACACGAATGGGGATAAATGGCCACAAGCTCTGCTGCTTATGCTGATTACTGTATGTTTGTCATGTTCACAGCCTTGAGTTGGCAGCCAATGGTTTGAATGAAAACAGAGGCGTTTAAGCTGCATAAGTATCTGCATATGAATTGGATGGACTTTGCATCTGTGGCTTCGCCTTCCCTTGTGCACGAGTCCACGTCTAAGTATGCAGGACCTGTTTGTTTTGGCTATGCTTTTCTGAAAATCTGTTTTTGGTTGTGTTGCAGGGCTTTCTGGCTGTAGGCTGAACGGCTAGGCTTTTCTGATTTGGTGTTCGGCTGTCTGGCTTGAAGATAGGTTGGCTATAGCTTTCGAGATGTGAAATGTCTGAAATGCTCATGAGGACAGTGCTGGCTTGTTTGATGCCGTTTAACGCAATTAACGATATTTAACGATATTTGACGACATTTAACGACAATTGACGATATTTAACAATATTTGACGATATTTAACGACAATTGACGACGACTAATACAATTGATGAGAACTACCGCAATTGACGAGAACTACCGATGTTGACCGCGACACGACAATATCTGAGTAAACAACGTAATAAATCACAATTAACGATTTAACGATAATTATTACAATAAATATTTATTACAACAAATATCTGTATTTTTCGAGCAAAAGTCAGAAGTTGAAACTGTTCCAAACATGGTCGCTGTATGCGCGCGTGCACACATCGTCAAGCTGAGCACTCTTTTGCATCATCGTATTCGTGTGATGCTAATTGATTGTGATGAGAGACGTACGGTACGGGTGGCACGCTGATATATATATATATATATATATATATATATATATATATATATATATATATATATATATATATATATATATATATATATATATATATATATGTGTGTGTGTGTGTGTGTGTGTGTGTGTGTGTGTGTGTGTGTGTGTGTGTGTGTGGGGGGGCGATCTAGTGCTAATGGGTAATTGAGTACTAAGGTGCTAATACCAACTAGAAACGTTGGATCTAGATTGAACAGCTTAGATTTGGGTGCTAATCCCACCTCCAATCCACTTATCCTTTTTGCACTAAACCCCCTGCTGTCCCTTCATTTCACATCGCCAATCCAACCCATCCCTTCTCGTTCTTTAGCACCGCCCTTCCTCTCGTCTGCGCCTTCTTCGCCATCGATGGCGTCGAAGGGGGGCTTGCCGAGGCGAAGGGACCCCAAAGGCGTCGGCTGCAAGCCGAGGCTCATGGGCGGCTAAGCCGAGGCGGCGGTGGCACGTGCCAACAAGGAGTAGGCTAGGGCTGCCGAGGCGAGGGGACCTCGAGGCAGGCCGGGCAGCAAGCCAGAGCTCATGGGCGGGCTAAGCCGAGGCAAGCAGAGCTTGAGCAGTGTGTATGACACAGGCGAAACCGAGAGAGGCTAGGCCACACTGGTGCAAGGCTGTGGAATCGGCGCCGGGAGGAGAGAGGCGGAGGAAGGAGGCGCCATGGGACCAAGACAGGGGGCTCATGGCTAAGCCAAGCCAAGGCGCAAGAAGCCAACGAGGAGCAGGCGGGGGCAATGCTGTGGGAAAACCGAGAGGAGGCGGTGCAGGCTAAGCGTGGGGTCGAACTCGGCGGCGGCGGCGCCAGGGGGAGGCAGCGCCCGGGGAGGGAGAGAGGCCGAAGGCGCCAGAGGAAGGAGGCGCCATGGGAAGAAGCTCCATCGGAGAGTTCAATGGGGAACGAGGGAAAATAATGAAGATAAAAATTGGACGTCTGGGGGTTATCGCAAAAAGGATAAGTGGATTGGAGGTGGGATTAGCATCCAAATCTGGGCTGTTAAATCTAGATCCAATGTTTCTGGTTGGCATTAGCACCTTAGCACTCAATTACCCATTAACACTAGATACGCCCTATATATATATATATATATATATACACACACACACACATATACATACATACATATATATGACGTCCGTTTCGTACTCTTGGGAGTATGTACTCCTACTTTCAATATACCATTTATACTTCTTTGTCACTTTCAAGATACTTAAATATCAATTATAAGATACTCCAATACGACTTGATTGAAAACTTTTCATTTGAGCCCTTTATTTATGTTATATACCCTTTTCATATATAAAAGAAGTATATATATAAATTTTGCTATAAAAGGTGGATTTTAATGAATTTTTTTACGGAACTCTCTTTGGAGTATCTTATAATCATTATTGGAGTATACTCAAATTGATAAAGAGGTATCATCATACGATTTAAGTGGTATATGAGATGTGGGAGTACGTACTCCCAGGAGTACCATACCATTTTCCTATATATGTGTGTGTGTGTGTGTGTGTGTGTGTGTGTGTGTGTGTGAACATATCTAGTGCAAATGCGACTGACGACTATCAGATCTAGAACATGTGGCTCGGATGTAGGTGGGCGGAGCACCACATGCTTTCAAAGTGGCAATTTGACGAAATTGGTATGAAGAACATGAGGGAAAGGAGTCTATGTAGTCTTGTAATATTGCTTGTACTCTGAGTTTGAGTTTGATGCCTGATACCTGACCTTGTAAATAAGGCTTTCGGTTTGAGTTTGATGCCTTATACCTGACCTTGTAATTAAGGCTTCCGACCTGAGTTTGATGCCTGACCTTGTAAACAAACCATGATGAATGAAGTTGTTAGTCCTCTTTGTGACCTGATGGATGAAATTGTTGTCCTGGAATTTTGTCAATTCTCTTTGTCACCCGCACTTGTGAATGAATATCACTCAATCTTGTCCTGGAATGGGTATATATTGGACTAAGAAGTAGCAGCTAGCTACCAAGAAGTCAACTGCTAAGTAGTAGCAGCTAGCAATCAGACACATTTTGCAATCAGCTATTCAAGAAAATTTTGATTTTGTCCCAGTTTTTGGGTGCTAAGAGCATAACTACTTTACATGCACATATGCCTTGCTACAGGGTAATGGAATATCATATTTCTACAGGACAAAGAGTTAGCTCGTGCTGCAGGGAAGCTAGCGAACACATTGCATCTACAGCCGAGGCAAACTTGAGAAATTCTTCTCAGAACTTGAGAAATTTCACAGACGCAAATTTTGTAGAGAAATTTGTAGAGGCAAATTGCTTTTGAGAAATTGTTGTAACTTGAGAGCATAGAGTATATTGTCAGGTTTTCAGCTACCAGTATCAACATGTATTTCGTATTATGTACCCTAAGTATGAACTGAATGCTATTGTCATTGAGAGGATATGCTTCCAAAAATTTATTCTGTATTGTTGCAAGTTGTTTTGGCACTTCATTTCTCCTCTGTGAATGCCCATTTGATTGCTATAGACGCCCTTCTCCTAGTGCGAATGCCATACCACTGGGTCCAGAGTCTACAAAGCATTGTTACATTGAACAAATGAATAACCACACCATTTCATTTAGTTACAGACGCAAATGGATAGAAAGCGCGAATGTTTTTACAGAAAGATTGCATAGTGTGAATGCCATCCTTTGTGGAGTGTACAGAACATGAATCACAGAACATAGACAATAATTTTCATCAGGAACAACATTACTTTTGGCAGTCAACCACAAAATTATTTTGGCAAGTCAACAAAATTTTTCGTCTGGAATAGACCATTTTCATCACAAAACAGAACATGAATCACAGAACATCACTGCCAAGTCAACAAAAATTTTCATCTGGAACACCAAGACTAATTTTGGTAGTCAACCAGATAGCAGAACATCACACAACATGAAACACCAAAAAATTCTTGGAAGCATTCTCACAAGTTACCAAGAACATCGACTGAATTTCTTGGAAGCTAACTTTATTCATATGCATTCGACTGAATACAATTTTCAACCTGATACTATTCACTTTCATTGAACAACCTAGTACAACACCTCTTTTCACTTTCATGCAGATCGTTCAACATTAAAGGATATAGCTTAGTCATCCCATTATGATTTACACATTTGATCTCAGTTAATTTGAACAAATAATTTGACAATAACCAAGTCGTACATTACAAAAACATAACCTAGTACAAGAACACTACTTCATCAATAATAACTCATTCACAAGAAAGACTTAGTACTTTACAACTGAAGCATCAACATTTAGTTACAAGATTAGTACAACCTGAAACACTTGGTTCAGTTACATAACACTAATACATCAATACTCAGTTCATGTACATCCTTACATGCATGATCCAGTTGTGCAGAGCAGGCCAAATTCAACCGTCAACAAATCAGTGACCTCAAGCACAATTGACTACTTCATCTGAAACTTTCTTTCGTTCAGCTAGCAATTGCCAAACTCAGTTCATGTACATCCTTGCATGCATGATCCCCTCCTCGGCTTCACTTCTCTGCTTATTTCGTTCAGCTAGCAATTGCCACTTTGAAAGCATATCATCTCCCCCTACGGCAACTCGCACAGTAGCATTTGCAGCTGTTGTTCTCATTTATCATCTTCCTCCTTGTACGTCTCTGAATCAACAACTGCATTGTCATCTCCCTGCAATTACAAATATTACCATCATTCAGACTACACAGTCCAGAAAGCTGCATCACGACTTCGGCGAGCACTAAATTCTAGAAACCTAGACCCAATTACACCAATCAACACATCTTAATCTCTATTAAAGCCAAGTGCAAAACAAGTCACAACTCACAAGAATACACACACAAAGCCTCGAGTTTCAAGCACAGGATCGCAGATCAGAGCGAGGAAGGATGGCGGCGCCAAGGGCAGAGGAGGGCCGCAATGAGAGGGGGTGAAAGCAGCGGGCATGTCGGCGTGGAGATGCGACGCGGGTGGCAGTCGCTGGCCAGGGGGCCCGAGAAGATATCCTTGTAGCCGGGAGGGCGAATGAGGGCGGTGCTAGTGGCCAGCGAGGGGTGGAGAGGTGGGTGCGTCGGTGTGGAGAGGCGGCGCAGGTGGCGGCCGCCGGCCGGGGACCCGAGAGGCGGTGCCGTAGCCAGGGAGGGCTGGAGATGGGGAATTCCTAACCCTAGCCGCACGTGTGAGGAGGGAGAAGAGATCGTGGCTTTGGGGAGAAGGGGATTAGCCGAGCGGGGGGGTTTCGGAAAAGTGTAAAGCCCAGGGGGGTTCGCAAAATGACTTAAGTGGCAGTGGTGCTCCGCCCACCTACATCCAAGCCGCATGTTCCAGATCCGATGGCCGTCAGTTGCATTTGCACTTTAGCACTCAAATACCCATTTGAACTAGATACATTCCTCTCTCTCTCTCTCTCTCTCTATGCAACAGACGTCTCAACAAGAAACAAGAAACAAGATAGTCCATAAACTATGCAATTTGCAGCAACATTATGTCAATCGACTTATGGACATAAAAGGGGGGAAAATACAATCCATTATGGTCAGTGACGGAGCTTGAATGGAAAAATCAGAGGATACCAATCTAACAAATTGTGCTCCAAATACTAATAAACAGTGGCCAACTCGCTACTTGACCGGTATAAAAGTAGCAACAAACAACCCTTTATGCCGGAATTTCATGTCGAAAATAGGTTTTAATTTGGCCCCTTGCATACGGGCAAACGGGGATTGGCATCCTCTGCCATTTGCCATTGCGAGCACAGTACCGTGACATTTGGCAGATCTGAGCCGTCCGATCCTGAAATAAGAACCACTATAGTAATGCTATAGTGCGTTTTAACCACGACCACAATCAAAGAAAGGAATACTATAGAAAAATAGTATACACGTGAGGTGAGGTAGCCAAACGCAACAATTTTGGCTGATTTCATGCTCTCTTTAGAATGCGGAATCCTTTTATAAATCTCGCATAATTAAACGATTTCCTATAAAATTACTGCAAAATTTCAACGTTGGTCAAAGATTAGAATGTGTGGGTTGGAAACGAAACGATGGGCGCGCACACGACAACACGAGAATCGCTTTCGTTGCCTGGACCGAAACGGGCAAGTGTAGTCTTCACCTGGCTGGCTTGGCCGTCTTCTCCGACCCATCGACCAACCCCCAAAGAAGCCACTACAAAGAATAGCCTTTTACTATTTGCCACTTCTAACATTGTAATTGATAATTTGCCACTGCTAACTTTGTAATTGATAATTTTCCACTCTAAAGATTGGTTGATTAATAATTTGCCATTTTGGCATTTTAATTACATTTTCTCTCATTTATCCCCTTTTTCCCCCAAATAAAATGTCCTTACTGCCCTCGCTTTATAAACACAGCACGTAGCCCATCTCACCCCACTCGCCCGATACGTCTCCTCCTACGGCCTCTCCCTCTTCTCCAGGGACGGCGGCGTCGTCGTCTCCCTCAAGCGGACGGCGACGTCTCCCTCAAGCGGACGGTGGTGCCTCCCTCAAGCGTCGGCCTTCTCCAGGGGCGACGGCGGCGTCTTCCTCAAGCGGCGCCTTCTCCAGGGTGATGGCAGCAGCTGTAACATCCCAATTTTCTGAGTTTTAAAAATCCTTTGAATAGTTAGTAGGAGAAAATTCACCATTTGGATTTTATTAGAATTTAATTCAAAAGCTTAAACATGGACTTTGTACATCAAAATAATTTAATATGATTAAAGTCAACATCAACAAGGGTCAAAACTAATGATTAAAGTCAACATCAACAAGGGTCAAAACTATTTTATTTGGGTTCTTTGTGCTTGGATATATTTTCTAGATTTTTCTAGAATTTTTTCAAGTTCATTTGCTATTTTCTATTGCTTATTTGAATTTCTGCTATTTTATAAAATAGGAAACTATTTAAAATCCCAGAATAGTGTTTGGGCCGAATCTCTTTCTCTCGGCCCAATCCTTCCCAGACGGCTCGCATTCCTTCTCCTGTGTGCGCAGCCCGTTCCTTGGCCTTTCCCTTGCTGAGCCAAATTTGACCACCTGACCCATTTTCCTTTTTCTCACATGAGCCCAGTGCAGCAACCAGCCTTTCCTTTTTCTTGGCGTCCATCTTGGGTGGGTCCCACTGTCGGCCACGTCAGGTCGTCTTCCCCAGGGACTCCTGAGTCCAGGTTTGAGCCGACGCGCAGCGCCACCGTGTTCTTCCCGGATCCCCTCCATCCCGTGGCTATTTAAAGCCGCCCCTGCGTCACGGCCTTCGCGTTGTCCATCTCCTCCAAAACCCTAAGGCGCCGCCTTGGATCTCCTCTCCATTGCACCAAATTGAGCCAAGGAAGTTCGTCGCCGCTGCAAGCTTCTTCGCAGGGTTTCGTCACCATCCGTCAATCTCCGGCCGTGATTCCGTCGCCCTTGGATTCGCACCATCGTGAGCTTCGTGGTGCTCCCCTTCAACTTGGTCGGATGCCGCTAAATTGCCAAATCCTCCGTACCCATGCGCCTCGCCGCCGCTTG
Source organism: Phyllostachys edulis (assembly GCA_036346405.1). NCBI lineage: Eukaryota > Viridiplantae > Streptophyta > Magnoliopsida > Poales > Poaceae > Phyllostachys > Phyllostachys edulis. The sequence goes on from CM070549.1 coordinate 107,433,136, forward strand.
AGTCGCTGACGCCGGTGAGTCTTGGCCATCTGTGCCGATGCGACGCCTCCCAGAGCATCACCAAGCTCTCGGTTTTTCATTTTGCTCCTCGGACGGGCTTCCTCGCTTGGTTCGCCGTCGCCAAGAAGTCTTGCCGCCACCATGGCCGATCCTTCGCTGCTTGTGTGCTCTGTGCCAAGTCATCGCCAAATTAGCCGCCATGTCATCATTTTGATCCCATGTGGTAGCCATGTCATGTGTTGGTCAGCAGCCATGTGGCGTGCCAAGATCCAACCCGAACCAAGTATCCATGAACCCGATCCTTGGTGCACCCTGTCCATGACAGTGGGGCCCACTTCCAAATCAATTCCTTTTCTTTTGTTTTCAGCCGATAATTCCTTTGATTACGTCAGCCCTACGTCATAATTCCGTTTTTCTTTTGAAAGATAATTCAGATAAATCCTATTTTAGGGGTTTTCTTCAAATTCAAACTTCCCAAGCTCATATCTTTTGCATCCGAACTCTGTTTGAGCCCATTCAAATTTGTAAATTTATCTAAATTCGATATCTATTTATCTGAGATTTTTATTTAATTTTTGGAGTTTGTTTTGCCTTTGTTATTTATTTGTTTTGTTTATTTACTTTTGTTTGCGAGTAGACGTCGATACTTCGGGAAGGTTTGAAGAAGAAGGAGCACCTCAAGAGCAAGATCAGTACTTAGAACTATTCCAAGGCAAGTTATACCTTTGATCATATTGAACCCAGTTTTCAAAAGTTATATTGATTTAAATTATTGCATTTACTTTAATTATTTATTTCAATGTTTTTGGGACTAGTAATATCCAATTTGTTATGACCTCCTTGTCTAATTGTATGCTATAATCTTTTGTCACTCTAGTTTGGTTTGTTTAGTTGGTGCTATTGTATTACCAACGTGGGATGGTTAGATGCGATTAGATTGCTTAGCCATGCTACGAGTCATCGTCTCATGTAAGTTGCAAATATAAACTTGACTAAGTGACTATGGAACTATGTGATAAAAACTATGTGTACTATGTGCTATTACTCGTTGATAGCATATGTTGCACTTAACCAACAGGTGGGAAAAGGTTTTGGACGGGGCAAGTGGTCCGTATACTTTTATGGTGGATCTATGTTGGCGTGAATGATAGGTTAGAATTTGGAAGTCTTGCCCTGGCCAATTAAGGACTTAACTTTGTGCGCCATTGAATCGAGCCTTTCGTACAACCACATGCCCGGTATAGGACGGGCCTAACTTAGTAAGTTATGGAGTCTTGATATTGATTACTCAAAGTTGTAGGTTAGTCGTGTCGATTGGGTGGAGGTGTGTACTACCGTGTAGTCGCATCACGGGCGGTTTGTCGCTTCCCGTCCAACAAGTGCGTCTGTCGCGCTAAGCATACCGGGAGTGTCAATGTTGAGATGAAGTTTCTGAACTGTTTTGTTACGGCTAGTGCTAGCTACACTAGTTGTATCTTGTGAGTAAAGTGTACAACCTCTACAGAGTGTTAAATAATCTATTCGAATAGCCGCGTCCACGGTCATGGATATGCTCGGGGATTTCACACGAGGGGTAGATTTTCATGAAAACCTTGGGAAGGGAGCTGTGTGACTTAAGTGATATGGCTATGTGAATAACTTGTTTAGGCTATGTGTCTTTGTGAAATAAAACTGTCAAATTATTATTGTCTATTTGTTTTGAATTATGCTTGCAATCTATTACTTGTATTTAAACTACAAATGTTGCATTTCTGCAAAATAACCATAGAAGCCATTCCTTTGGAATAAGCCATCATGTATAATTGCATTTCTGTGATATGACTTGCGAGTACGGTTGTGTACTCATGCTTGTTGTAAAACATGCAGCAGAAGAGGAGGAGTCATCGCCTGCTTTCGAGGAGGAGTTCATTGAAGGTACTTGATCGTAGGGTCTTGATCCCAGTCAGTTGCCTATGGTGAATTGATGGGATTCCACTGATGTTTCTTTGTTCCGCTGCTATTTATTTTCTTTGTCAGCCATGCGTGGCTTAATAATTGTAAACTCGACCATAAGGTCAAAACAACTATTTGTTATCAAATTACTCGTTTATGTTATTAATCGCTTGTGTGGATCGATATTCACCTGTGTTGACACTGTGTGCACTAGCGTGATCCTGGACTAGTGCATTATATACAAAGGGTCCAGAATTGCATATTTTGGGTCCCGACAACAGCTTCTCCCTCAAGCGGCGCCTTCTCCCTCAAGCATCTCCTTCTGCGGCCTCTCCCTCTTCTCCAGGGGCGACAGCGGTGGCCTTCTCCAGGCGGCAGTGGCGCCTCTCCTGCGGCGCCTTCTCCGATTATGCGACGGCGGCCTCTCCCTCAACACAGGAGGCTTGCCCTGCTGAGAAGTAGCTGCTATGAAGTGTGAAGTTGTAGCTGCCGCGATTCAGTCAGATTAGTTCAGAGATTGAGTTCGAGTTATCGTGAAGTGTGAAGTTGTGCTGAAGATACAGAATTGCAGCATGTGATTTGTACTCGTGAATTATAAATGGGTAATACATTTCCTCATGCAGCAAAAATGAGTCCAATTTAACATGATTTTGCACTGTGAATTGTAGCAGCAGTAGCATTTCATCATGCGGCAGAAATGAGTCCAATTTAACATGATTTTGGACTGTGAGATGGCAATTTAACATTACTTCAGTTTAGTGTAAACATTTTGACAAACTTGTGAAGCAAAGATGCAAGCTTTTGACACCACATACATGTTAAAGATTGGGTGCGTTAGGTAGGGGCTGTCGCGCATAAGGCTACTGGGAATTGAGCTTGAGACCTCTGGTGTGAGGGATTCAGCTATGAAGTTCACCTGGAAGTGTATGTGATGGCACACCATTTAATATCCTGATCTAATTTCACATCGAGCACACAGATTTTGCATTGATTGAATGACCACTTACTGGCTTGCCACCAGAGAACTGTGAGATGGCAAGCACAGAGAGATGACAAATTCAGACCATTCGAAATTCTGAACACAACAACACATTCAAAACACACAGAGAGATAACAGTCCTTCCAAACACACATTCCATTGAGAGATAACAGTCCTTCCAAACACACATTCCATTGAATAAACAGAACATAAAGCATTGGCAAGCACAGAGAGATGACAAATTCAGAACATAAAGCTGATCATCCATTGGCATACACATAGAGATGATAAATTCATAACATAAATGACGAGGATTAAAACCTCTATGTATCGATTTAATACATAGAAGACCATACGTCTTCATGGTCGTAACCCCTAAGGCTAACGACCTCACTGGTCGTGAGGATTCCAGAGGTTACACGATGGGTACCCTGGTCGGACAAGGCTTTGTGTCCAGTTCACCGATAGTCGCTTTAAAAGCTATGAACTGGTATTTCTTACCGTATGATGAATGGAACACATGTTATATGTTTCATTCCGTGTGATGATATAATCCTAAGACACTGACAATTAACTTCCCTACGGTTAAGCATCTCACAGACAACCGCAAGGTAGTTGGCACATTGTTAATCGCCTTACCGCTCCGACTATCGTAACGCTTTCACCAGGACGCCTTTCTCCAAGAGTAACTGCCACCTCTTCGAAAGTTATTTAAGGGTGGAGCGCAGAAGACAAAGGGATGACGGAAAAAAAAACAACAACAGAACACGAGACGACAAACACAGAAGCCTAAGCAGTGGAATTAGAAGCAAGGCATTCAGTCTTAGACTCAGATTCTAAGCCTGATTATTTAGTTTAACATTCCTCACATTTAGTGTATTTAGGGGTAGACATTCCTCACATTCAATGTATTTAGGGGTAGTCCCTAGCCAAGTCTTGTAAATCCAGTTCATATCAATAAAGAGCGGCCCCCATTCTATCCCAGGATACTTCACGTCATTTTCCTCTTTTATTTCATAAGATCGACGACTCGGTCGTCGACAATAAAGCTAATCATCCATTACATAAGGTAGCATCCATAACTGAATATAAGGTAGCAAATGGAACAAATTTCACCAAAATAAGATAGTTATGGGAAAACTATCTTTCACAACCACTCATTTCGCACAAGGTAGCATACATAACTGAACATAAGGTCAATTTCTCTTCCTCTTCAGAGTTAATTTCTTATTGGCAATGGCCTTTGCTGGTGACCTTGTTGTCATTCGTGATGTTGTGACTGCACTTTGCGAAGCTCCTTCTATCGACAAGGCTAGTTGCCTGTAATATTTATTAGCCATTAGCACTCAATCCGAAAGGCATATAAAAATAGGATTTGATATATTTGCAGCATACCTTCTAGTCATGGGCCCAGGACTGTCTGTTGTGGTTGCATCTAAGCTTGTCCTCATTTTCTTGGGTGTGTGTATCTCTTTGCTTTGAGCCTTCTTCTGGCTCTTTCTCATCCTGGAAAACAGTGAAATTGAAATTGAGGACACATTAGTGCAGTAGTATCAAGTGTTTGAAGGCAACTACACCAATATATCCTTTTGTAAGCAGCAACTCTAAAGTTTACATGATGGGGCTGAAAACAGTGAGATTGAAGGGACTCAAGGGAGGCAAATTTGAAAACAATGAAAGAACTTAGTGATGCTATGTAAAACCTTTTCTTTGGGCCATTTAGTGGATAGCCTGCCTGACGGTGTCCTAGCTCTCCACACTGCTTGCACCTATGCTGCTTCTTAGCTACATCACCCCCTTTCTCAAAACAGTTTTTAAACCTAAGTTTCCTTGGTCTTCCCGATGACCTCTTTTTGAGAGGTGACAGCATCTTGAAGCCAAGATCCACTTGAGGCCATTGGGATTTGTCAGTCATTGGCTCAATCACCCCCTCATATGCTGCCCTAAACTTGGACAGAGTGTAGTACTCATGAACAAATGATTCCATGCTTGCATTCCTTTCAGTGGTGATAAATGCTAAGGCATGTGAGCATGGCTTGCCTGTTAGTTGCCACTCACGACAAGTACATTTATGATTCAGTAGTTGGACAACATGCCTAACAGTTTTATAGTTTTCATCAGTCTCAATTACCTATGCACTATGATTTGCCGATCTTTTGATAGTCAAGTTGGCCAATCCTCTTATCCTTGCATTCAACTGGTGCACAATAGCAGAGAGTATGTACCCATATAGCCTCTCACCAATCCTTCTCCTCTTGTCAAAAAGCTCCATTATCATCTCGTGTAGCTTATCTGCTAGATCAACCACAGGCAAATCTCTGATATCCTTGATCCAACTATTGAATGACTCAGCAAGATTATTATTAATGTACTCGCACTTAATCTCAATAGAGAACTTTGACCTCATCCACAACAATTTGTGAAGCCTATTGAGGTAATCAGCTACACCAGGACACGAAGTTAAAATTTTGTTCATATGGTACTCAAACTTCTCTGGTGTGTAAGCAATTGCTGCAGGCCACATGTTGCCGAAGACATCTCCATGAAACTTCTTTACAAAGTTGAGCATCAAGTGTCTGAAACATTCTCTTTGCTCTGTGCCAGGGAAAACCTTGTTCACCGCATTCTCAAGACCTTTACAAGCATATGTGGAAACAACAAGAATTGATTTATGACCTATTGCTTTTTTCAGCTGCTGCATAAACCAAGTCCAGTTATCAGCGAACTCAGACTCTAAGAAGCCAAATGCTACTTTAAACATCCAATCGTGCCCATCCAGAGCAGTGACTGCAGCTAGATGCCCATTCCACTTCCCATTGAGTGCTGTGGAGTCAATACTCAAGTAGGGTCTACAACCATTGACAAATCCATCGATGCATGGTTTAAAGGCAAGGAAGAACCTGTGGAAGTAGATATCTCCATTAACGGTCTTGGTTCCTATCTCCACAAAACTGCCAGGTGATCTAAACTCCACCTCTACCATGAAGTTGTACAACATGTGAAAGCTTTCCTCCCATGGGCAATACAATTGTTCTGTTACTCTTTGTCTACCTTTCCAAACTGTGGGATATATGAGGGTAATATTGTATTGATCTTGTAGTCTTTCTTGGAGTTCTTTAGCACCCATGTTTGGAGTCTTCCTCAATATCCCTAGTGACCTTTCGGCAATCCATGCTTGCGATGCCATGCTTGTCTTTACACAACTAGTTGAAGCACAAGTATGCTTATCAATCATCTTGCTGACCTGCACATACAGACAAAATGGTCATGACATGACAGTCATCATTTATGCATTACAAAAATAAAGATGTAAGTGATGTGTTGGTACCCTGACGGTTTTATTATCCGGCATCAAAATACCAACAATTCACCATTCACAGCCTTCACCTCTACAAAATCCCCTAAACCTTGTTGTGTCTGATTTCTCTGTCCCCATATCAAATTCATGCTTAATGGCGTACTATTTGGTAGCCATTTTGAATTCGCCATGCTAGGGTATGTGATGCCAAATTTCATATGTGGATCATGCCTGTCATACCCAATGTTTGTCACCCCAGCAAAGCTATCATCCATTGGAATAGTAGCTCCAACATTATCATCATCAGCAGCATTGGTCGCATTTGGAGCACTGATTGGTGGTGCACGTCTCCTTTTCTCAGCTCTAGCATCATCGTCCCTCAAACCCAGAATAGCATACATCTGCTCCTCGGTCACAGCAACATCTCTATCATCTTCACCAACATTAGGTCCAAGTTGAATTTCAATAGAAGACCAATCAACAACCCTATCTGCTACATTGGAGGGATTTGCTTCATCAAGATCAACAATATTCAGTTGGGTAGAATTCGATTGACTGCATTGGTATCCAGACTTATCAACAATTTCCACAAATACGCACAACCACTTCAGATTCCAACGCTCATCGAATGCATTATGGAGCTCGAACGTGGTCAACATCCTGAATTGTTCTCCACAATTCCTATCAAAGCACCATATTGCTGGCTCCTGAGATGAACCCCATATGATCATTTCTCCTAAATTTTGAATGAAACTTTCAAACTGGTAACCGACAGTATCAACCACCCATTCCAAGTCTTGGCGATGAATGTTGGTCTCGCTGCCATCGTCAAGCTTTGCAGTGTACGCTGCAACTCTAACGTCTAAGCTAAACGCTCTTTCAGGGTCAATCCTACCGGAATGTCAGGAAAAAAAATAAAAAAAACTGCTATGTCCTTGCCCTGTGACCAAATCGCCGAACAAAACGATACATGCTCAAGGGGATGTCAACATATCCTGCGGGGATCTTGCTGGGATCCATGGCGCGAGGAAGAAGCAGCTGCTTGAGGGAGAAGGCGCCGCTTGAGGGAGAAACTGCCGCCGTTGCCCCTGGAGAAGGCGCCGCTTGAAGGAGACGCCGCCATCGCCCCTGGAGAAGGTTGGTGCTTGAGGGAGGCACCGCCGTCACCCCTAGAGAACGCCGCCGTCCGTTTGAGGGAGACGTCGCCGCCCCTGGAGAAGAGGGAGAGGCTGCAGGAGGAGACGTATCGGGTGAGTGGGGTGAGATGGGCTGTGTGCTGTGTTAATAAAGCGATGGCAGTAAGGACATTTTATTTGGAGAAAAATAGGAGAAATGAGAGAAAATGTAATTAAAATGCTAAAATAATAAATTATTAATCAACCAATCTTTAGAATGGCAAATTATCAATTACAATGTTAGCAGTGATAAATAGTAAAAGGCTATTTTTTTGTAGTTGCAAATAATCAATTCTCAAAAAAAAAAAAAAATGGAGACGACGACAGCGACAGAGGAAACGAGACGGAATTCATGGCCGCGACGCAGCGCGTGGTGGTGATGCGGCACGGCGACCGCGTCGACCATGCCGAGTCCATGTGGCCCGCCAACAAGACCCGCCCCTCATCGACGCCGACCTCCTCAGGGCCTGGACCGTCGCCAAGCGCATCAGGGCCGCCACCGCCGCCGAGGGATATCAACTCGACCGCGTCCTCGTCTCGCCCTTCCTGCGCTGCCTCCAGACCGCCGCCCAGGCCGTCGCCGCGCTCTGCGCCATCCCCGACGCCGCCGCCCTGGTCGCCATCGACAACAGCGCCAATGTGCCCCTCGACACCTCCTGCCTCAAGGTCCCCCCTCCTCCTCTTCTTCTAGCTTCTTGGGTGATCTCATCTCATCTCATCTGGATTGACTTGGTTTCATTAGATTGGATTGGATTCATCTTTCCTTTCTTGCTTCTTCGGTGATCTCATCTCATCTGGATCGATCGGGTTTTCTACTTGTGGGTCGTATTTTTTCATGAATGATGATGATGATGATTGTAAACTAAACTGCGATTCGTATTATTTGTCACTGGTATGATATCCGGTCGAGATGGCCTGCACTGCACTGCATGCTCTCGCCATCATGTTAATTCTGCCAACCTGATCCATGCTGTTACATACTTGACAATGTTTGTTTGGTTGGCTCATCAGATGAGTCCATGAAGCCGGGCAAGTAATCCAGTTCATGCATTTGGTTTTATGGCATGTGGTAGTATCATCAGTTCTATCAAAACCCTTCTTCTTCTTTTCATCAAATCAGAATTTGCTGCATCGGGTTCAGACTTCAGACGTCAGAATGATACCATCTGCGTGATGCACCTTCAGGCCTACACGAACGGATGGTTTCAATTACACTGATTGTTACTTAAACCTGAACTCGCTCCTGCTAAAAGGAAACCTCGACTTGTTACATATTTTAACAAATACTGGTATGCTATTAGAGTACAGTGAGGGCAGCTGTCACAACAGTTTACCTCTCCCATTTGCATGCTTAAACCAGATAAATGATGTGCACATTTTCTTGCCACCAGGGTTTAGTACAACACAGATACGAGCTTCAGACTCGTCTAGAGCCAAATGAAAGAAATGAGCATATGGGAGAAAATACACAGTATCCAGATTAGATATACATGGCTTACACCCTGCTTCTTTTAATAACGTGGATGCGTATACCAACTGTTCTAAGTTTATTGTACTGCTAATGATCTTGAGATTCCTGACCGCTGACGTTTGTATTTTTGTTGTCTGCTAGTACGTTCACAACAATATCTGGCGTACAAGTGGTGAAAATAGTGCTCTGCTTGAACTCTTAAGCTTGCTGTTCCTGCATTCGATAATTTTGCACACTGGTAATTCCATTTGCCTTTCCTTTCTCATTTACAGGTGTCAATAGAATATGGATTGTGTCATGACCCAAAATTGTAATTCTGGACTCTCTGTGTATAACATACTAGTCACACAGTGTCAACATAGATGAATATCGATCCACACAAGGCGAAATAATAGAATAAATGAGTAATTTGGATAACAAATAAATGTTATGACCTTAAGGTCGAGTTCATTTATTAAGCCTCGTAGGGCTGGCAATAATTGAAATAAGTAGCGGAACAAAATAACTTCAGCGGAAACCAATCGATTCGCCATATGTAACCCACTGGGATCAAGACCTAACGATCAGCACCTTCGTAGAACTCCTCCTCAAAGGCAGGCGAAGACTCATCCACTTTTGTTGATTGATTATAGCAAGCATAAGTACACAACCGTACTCGCAAGTCATACCGCAAAATGCATTGTATAGATGATGACTTATTCCAAAGGAAAAGGCTTCTGTGGTTATTTTGCAGAAATGCAACATTTGCAATTGAATATAGATAATAGATGAAAACATAATTCAAAAGAAATAGACAATATTAATTTATCAATTGTTTTCACAAAGAACACAAAGTCTAATCAAATTATTCACACAACCATATGACTTAGATCACACAGCTCCTTTCCCAAGTGTTTTATGAAAATCTATCCCTCGTGTGAAGTCTCTGAGCATGTCCATGACTACGGACGCGGCTATTCGAATAGATTGATTTAACACTCTGCAGAGGTTATACACTTTACCCACACGATATAACCAGTGTAGCCAACACTAATCATAACAAAATGTTTCAGAAACTTCATCTCAATATTGACACTCCCGATGTGTTTTATTGACGACGCTAATGCTCCCACAAAAAATTAGCCTGTCGCACACCGTTAGACCTGAAGACGGCGAACCGCTCATAAATATGAGTCACCGCGAAGACAGAAACATACCTCCATCCCAGCACAGAGTCTAACCTACCTCCTGAGTAGCCGATGTCAAGATTCCATAACTTACTAAGTTAGACCCGTCCCATACCAGGCATGTTGTCGTATAGTTGTGGCTCAGTTCAATGACGCACAAAGTTAAGTCCTTAATTGACTAAGGCAAGACTTTCAATTTCTAACTAAGTAACCAATATTCAAATCCCACACACTTGTTTTGGAATAGATCCTGGTACTGGTCTTGGTCTTGGTGAACTCCTTCAAAATTTCCCGAAGAATCAACGTCTATTTGCAAATGAAGCAAATAAATAAATAACAGAAAGAAAACAAGCTCCAAAAATTAAATAAAAATCTCAAATAAATAGAGCTCGAATTTAGATGAATTTAGAAATTTGAATGGGTTCAATCGGAGTTCTGATGAAGAAGATATGGCATTTGGAAGTTCTAAATCTAAAGAAAAACCTAAATTGGAATTTCTGAATTATCCCAAATTATTTTTCTATTGAAAAATCGGAATATGACGCAAGCTAACGTCAGTCCTGGGATTTTCCGAATTAAAATAAATCCGAGAAAAGCTACAGAGAATGACAGGTGGGCCCTCGGTCTATAGACCGTGTCCATGAAGATGGTTCACTGGTCTACGGTACATGGGCTCACGGAATAGTCAACTCACACGTGGGGCCCACGAGTCAGTGGCTTGGCCCACGGTGGAACAGATCCACACAGGATTATTTGGCTACGCTGGACACACGGGTGCATACATGGCACTGATGCAGCGCCACGTAGGTTGACACGCACGCACAGAGCTGACATGGCGGCTGAAGTGGGTGACAAGGACGCGGTGGCGCTCGGATCTCAATGGTATCTGGCAAACGGCGGCTCCTCACCGGCGATGGGTGGTACCTGCGTGAAGAGGATGTTATTGCGAACTCATTGGTGCACTTCTGGGTGGTTGAGGACGACGATGACGGCCGGTGGCGAGCTTCAAGCAGAGAAGGAGGTGCGGGTATTGTCGGACCTGAGCTCCGGTGAGGCACTGACGACGGGGAGGGGCGCTGGAGGGAGCTCTGGTGACGGCGGACTCAGCGGCGGGGTCGATGTCAACGAGGCGGCAACGGTGGTGGTGCAATTCAAAGAAATCGATCTACGGCCGAAACCCTAAAACTCCAAAATGCGGCGGCGCTGGGGCTTTAGGAGGAAAACGGGGTGGGGATTTGGGATGAGGAGGACTGGGCGAACCCTAGGGGCCCTTTTGTAGTTTCCAAGCGTGCCGGATTTGGAAACGCCCAAATTGAGTTCGTTTTAGACTCTTTTGTTCTTAGAGATAGAATCTGTTTCAGGATATGATTTCAACTGAATTAGGTGCGGGAGAGATAGAGGTGAGATTCTACGTGTTTTCCTGAGAGATTTTAGTTGGAGATTGGATTTTGTCACACGGGACTCAAGCTCTAGCAATGGCGGACTGAGCGAGGTGCGCGCGCGGACAAGATGACGACGAGGACGAAGACGGTGGGGCCCACGTGTCAGCGGCAGGACGCACGTGTGTGGACGGGCCGGCACAAACACGAGATTGGGCCGCTACGCGGGCCACACGTGGAGAAAAGGGGACTAGGCCGAAGAGATTCGGCCCGGTTGGATTTCTGAGATTTTATTTTGATTTTCCTTTTTAGAAAATATAGTAAATCCAAATGGCAATTAGAAAGTAGCAAATGAACTCGAAAAAATTCTAGAAAATATATCCAAGCACATAGAATCCAAATAAAATAGTTTTGGTCATAGTTGATGTTGACATTAATCATATTAAATTGTTTTGATATTAAAAGTCCACATTAAATTTGATTAAAATTCAATAAATCTCAAGGGTGGATTTTCCCACTACTAACTATTCAAAAAAAATTAAAGCTCAGAAAATTGAGATGTTACGTATTGTCTGAGATGATGAATGCTCAAGCAATGGGCAGTCTTGTTAGTCAGGTTGCTCCCAGCGTCGTGAAGTGGTTTCCAGACTTGCCAGAACTTGAAGCCGTCTTACCTGCTGGAACCATTGACCATTCTGCGGAGCCACTCTACCCAGTGGTTTGTTTTTCCACTAGTTGTGATGTTTTGCGGTTACCATTGACCCAGAAATAATTTGTTTAGGCACTATTTCCAGTGTTACCTTTTGTCCCCTCTTGACAACAGTTTGTCATAGAAATCTGTTCATGCTCAAGGGCGACCAAAGTGGGGAGAATCTGTCTTGGGAGGCAAGAAGTAGATATGCTAGTGTCATTAAGGCTCTCGCTGACAAATATACTGACGAAAACTTACTCCTGGTAACACACGGTGAGTTCACAAGCATGGAGCCCCCCCAAGCATTTCATGTTTTTTAGATTCGCTATCGCTATTGTGCTTGTGTGCTATATATATCCACTTGTTTTGGCCTTCTGGTTGATGGGGGTGATAGTAGTACAAAGTTATGGAGTAATAATTAATCTTTGTCAATGATGAATACTACTCCTCTAGTCTGTGATTGTCATACGGCATATGCAGAAATACGCACGCAGTATTTCAGTTGTGTATCGCGATGATATGTGAAATTTTGTTACCCCTCAAGTCAAGAGCTCTATATATGTAGTAGTAGCCAAGAATGACACGGTTATGGATGTTGTTGCAGGTGAGGGTGTTGGTGCATCAGTGCCATACTTTGAGCGCCTACTCTGTTCTGGCAAGGCAGGCGACGAAGAAGAAACCTGCAGCTGCAGGTGAGGAGGGCATACAGTTCACTGCTGAGAGTGAGAGCTTCAATGTCCTGACGAAAAGTGGCCCGACCACAGGCATATATTACACCCCAGTAGTACCCCAACCGTGACTGAGACCTCATCCGGTGACGCCAGCCATGTTGGAACCGGCAACAGTCTTTTGCACGAGAGAACAATCACAACAAGCACACAAGAGATATAAGAATTTGTTCACGAGGTTCGGCAAAGCCTATGTTCCCGAGAGCCGAATCGCGGCGGCTTCATCTGTACGATGAGTTTCTTTTTTTTCTCTCTGATTAGGGTTACGAAGAGGTCCGCGGTATATATTTATACCCCGATTACATCGACTCAGACTCATAGTATTTGCATTGACTTGATCTACTAGTTTACAAGTCGTTTTCCAGTTTACATTTTGTTCCCCTTGCCCAGTTTGCAGATAAATGTTTGGTCTTGTACAATTATAATTCACAATCTTGTTTGTTTGATAAGAAGGGGAATAATAAACTGGTAAAATAAGTAACTTGTTGGAAATATATTCAGCTGTGAATACATACAAATTTATGCCGATCGATGTTAGCAAAGGGCCTGTAATCCCATTGACGGCCCATGAATGTAGTGTATGTTAGAAGAGGCATGCATTTCTTTCTAGCACGGACGGGCTTAGCCCAAAAAACTAGTGTACTTAGAGTTTATTATAGATTTATAGTAGTAAAATACAGAGATGGATCATGGATGATATCCCTGTTCCGTCTTTACTGCATGCATGTCGATGGAACTGGAACGGAAGCTGTTGAGCATCAGCATGAGCATGCACGCTTCCTTCCATACTCCGCGCCTGCACAACAACTCCGGTTTCTAAATTTTGGAAATTTTGCTTTTGGCATAGGAATTGCAATGGTTTTTGTGGTTCATTTCGGATACAGACATCCCAGGATTAGTGGTTCATGAGCGACTGCCAATTTTTGCTGTGTGCTGAGAATTTGTGGTCTATTGAATTGTGTAACATTGAATACAAGTGAGAAAATTTCTATGTAAAATATCTCACTAGATGTGCTCAAACAATCTGAAATTTCTTTTGTTTTGTGAATGGAAGCAACCTGTGCATATGACCTGTTTGAATGGAAATCAATGAGATGAGTTTTAGATGATGTATGTGTGTATGACCCGAAGCATATTGTTATGCTGTATATCTCGGCATGATGTAGGTGTGTGTATCATTGTTCAGGTGGTACAAGAAGCCGAGAGCTGAGATCATTGTTCAGACTATTGAATTGGCTCAGGTGTTACGGCAAGAAGCTGAGAGATGCTGTGGCTGCTGCAAGCATGTGTTTTCTGGGGCTCAGCTGATACTATTGCAAGCATATAGGGACTGAATAGAACAGTTTCAGGTTGAAGTAATGGCTTTTGTCCATATCCAAATAGAACAGTACCAGGTTCGCGGTACGAAGCACATTTGTGAACACCATTTGAACAGTATCAGAAACATGGGAGGCAAGCAATAACAAAATTCCGATACTGTAGCTAATGCTGCTAATTTTTCCTGAGAACCGGAAGCAACCAGGAGGTATTCAGATATCAGGTTGCTCCTACAATTGAACAAGAGAAAAAACATTTGCTATTCACACTAAAGCTGCCATTCATAAGACAAAAAACAAGTCAAATCGACAATTTCTACGGAGTCAGGTCCAAAGCATGCTTCCATTGATAGAGCACAGAGACGTAGTTCAAACATCCTTGCTGAAACTAAAGCATGGCATTACATGGTCGGATAATAGTAGGGATACATTGGTTCCTTACATAAATTGGCTCATGAAATTAACAAAAGCTACTCAAGAGCTCCAAGATTCTAGTCTTTGCAATACTTGCTGTCTTCAAGTAGTAGATGACTCCCTGCAGAAACAAAAGATCAATCTTACACTCCTTCAAAACCCATCAAAGATGAAGCAACACACCTCCTTCAAAACTTGCAGTCTTTGCAATACGCGTTGTCTTGTATTGAATCCATTTGGCTGCAATAAGTGGCGGAGCTAGGATTTTGGTAAGCCTCGGGCGGAAAACCAAGCGGTTGTTAACTAACACCATGTACTACCGACACCGAGGTATAACAAAAGTACAACACAAATGCACAATTAAAAATAAATTTGAACTCCATGCTTAACATTTCAACAAAATAGATAAAACACGGCAAAACTGTTGGAAATATGCCATAGAGGCAATCATAAAGATGGTTATATTTCGTTATGTTCATAATTTATTGGATAATATGTTATCTTGTTCCAAGAATAATATCATTAATATTTATTATCAAGTATATGACTTAATTGTGAAACTCTATATTTATCTTTGCGATGATTATTCTAAAACAATCCCTAGTCGGAAACATACGAGGACACATATGAATAAACTAGCATATGTATTGGTTGATGATCATGTTTCACGGATTATAGATATGGAGGTATCAAACCAATAATATGGACACATGTTAGCGAACATGGGGTTGGATCGACCCACCATGAGACACTGCGAAAACGTTGTATTCTTATACGTCATCAGTTGGTCTCATTTACAATGCGTATACTATATCCTTAGACTTGAGATCATCACACGTACTTGAGATGTATAGTGACTTACTTAGGGGTTGCCAAACGCTACTCCGTAACTGGGTAGTTATACAGGTAGCTTTCGGGTTTGTCATGATACATGCATCGAGGCATAGTCGATCAAGATAGGATTTGCCCCTCCATGCAACGGGAGAGATATCTCTAGGCCTCTTGAGTGATCGGATTCCAGAAATGCATGGCCATGCTACTCGTGGTTAAAGAGTTAACCATAGTCGGGGAATTCAAGTCACGTGATCGAGAAAGAGTGGTCGAGCTAACCAACAAGGATGACACATACTCGCCTTGAGTTTGACTGATATCGTGAGGCAAAGGGAAATACATATGAGATTTGTTAAGGTTCGTCCGATGTGATCTTTACGTATACTCGGGAGTCGGCATGTCCTGCTAGGGGCCACTACCGATTACTGGATGAGTAGGAGTACTTGGGCCATGTCCAAGTGTACGTGAACCTATAGGGTCGCACGCTTAAAGGGTTGGGACACGTTTTGGATGGTGATTTGAATTCTTATAGACCACGAGTTCCTAATGGGCCTAAAAGTTCGAGTCCCATCATGGATGCCTATATAGAGAGAGGCGGTGGCATAGGGTTAATGTGATTTTGGAATTCCCGAAACCCTAGCCACCGCACCTCTCTCGCCCAAAACTGCGCAGCCGGCACTAGCACTCCGACGCGTGGTGTCCCTGCCCCGTATGTGTGGATATCTTAGAGGCGTTGCTGCGAGGCTTCAACGCTTGGACAATCCGCAAATTGTGACGGTCACGAGGAGCACTTGGAAGAGGGGCGAGGCTAGTACGACTACAACCGCACCAACGCGCTACATCGATTCTTCTTCTGCTGCGGGTCTGCACGTCTAGTGGCAATCTCGTGATCTATTACTAGCGGATGTTCCTTGGTTGCGTGGTAGATTTTTGAAATTGCAATAGTATAACCTACCCATGTTCTTTCAGTGGTATCAGAGCCATCCCGTCTAGTTTTAGATTCGGATTAGATACATATTGTGATATGTGGGAGTCATAGATATGATCTATTATTGTCTCTGTTGGTCGTTCTATATGATAGATTGTTTTTTGGCGATGGTCGATATGATCGTCCATGCGCGGTGGTCTCAAGATGGGTTGATGATCGTTATTCCGTGATCGTGTTTTCATGGTCGAATCACGACTTGCCTCTACTAGTCGGTTTTCACCATCGGGGCAGACAGTGATCGTAAATCCATGGAGCATGCGAAGATCAATCTGATTGATCGAATCGGAGTTGTGATCGGAAAGGGTTAATGTGATTAATCCAATGCGAATTATATGGACGAAACAGTAGATTGGATCTACGTAGTTTGAATTTGTTTTTGAAACAGGGGCTGCCGCCCCTATGCAAAAGAACCTTGGTATATGGAGAGGGCTTCGCCCTTCTGGTTTGGGTTGCCCCCTTGTGGACTAGGATCTTAACTTGGTATTTGGTATTGCTAGTTCACGCCATCCGTTAGATAGAATTTGATTCTATACCTAACTTGTTTTTGTACGATTTTGTGAATAGTATGGCCCATGATGTATGAGATGCATGTATGTGTGTAATGTTCGTGACCTGCGTGTCATGCTTATTGCAGCCCAAGGCTGTCTATATTTGTATAACGGATTACGTGTCGACTTGTGATGCTTCTTCACTCCTTGTAATTTATTACTAGTGATATTAGGAGTAATGGCTTAGTGGGAGTACTTGGAGGAATTGGCTACTTAGAGACATGGCGAACAGAAAGCACGATGATGCAGGTCACCATGTGGAAGGGTCATACTATATCACGATACAATGTGATTGTCTGTGAATGTCTTTATATTCCTGTTTATTTCTATGCATGTTATTTAGTTGCTCCGAATGCTTTTAACATGGTAGAAGTAAAATTCCCTCACATAATATTAAGCTAAATTGATGCCCTCCCAATTAGCTACACCATCCAAAGTCATGTATTTTAATGGTAGGACTTGCTAAAGCAGAGTGTCATTAACTTTTCTTGACTAGATGGGTTTGTGTCGGACACTTACACGCATAGCATTGGTTAAACTTGACAATATCATTATAATGGTTATAGACATTGGGGCATAGGGTTGGGCGCCGGGGCATAGAGATGCCGCTCAACAATAAGAGTCATATAGAGATAAGATTAGCAAAGGGTTGCTTACCAATTTCACTAATCTTCTAGCAGTGATGCCAAAACTCACTAGTAGATTAACTGATTGTGGGTCTTGAATCACTAATTTTCATAAGAGGGATATGGAATTTAGTGGGACTATTTTTTTATTGAATTGTTTAATAGAAGTTACTTTTCTTGAACATATGTCTTAGTTTTTGCATATTTTATGTTGTAAATCATGTCACCAATTGCTGCCAAGGTAGTTAGAGTCGAGATCCTAAGTTGGGTCGATTTGCCTCCAGTAGGATCGAATCGTAGTATCGAATCGTAGAATCGGTGATTCTACGGAATTATAAAAAACACATATTTAACATCTATACTATAAGTTTGCATGATTCTTATATGGTTTACCACTTACTAATAACCGAAAAAGGGACAAAGCACTTTTGATCGCACAACAGAAAAGCATAATGGTACTGACATGATGGGTGATATAGTTCTGAACTACTGGAGAATAGCCAATGACCATGACTAGTTTACTACAATTACATGAGAAATGTTCACAACTTTTGTAAATCAATATCTAATTGCAACGCTTGTATATTCCTTAAAAATAGTTAGACATACTCTAGGAATAAAAATAGCTTATCATTACCAAGCTCAACATTGCTCATGTCATAATATAGATATTTGTACATTACCACACTGATATAATATTTTGCATGCTTCTTGTTTATTTATAGTTTCATTCTTAGAAATTAATATAAACAAATTTTGCTCTAAAACAAAATATCAACAAAGTCTAGCCTCTAAAAAAAATTGCAAAAAAAAAAACGACTCTACCACGATTCTACTATGCGATTCTACATGATTTCACTCTTTGAATCGCGACTCTACCACGATTCTACCTGATTCTGATTCACTGTGCAATTTGGATCGACAGGCTGTCATGGGTTCGTAGAATCGTAAGACTCTAAGAGTAGGATCGCGATTCTAACTACCTTGATTGCTGTACCTACCTCCAGTTTTGCTTTACGTTCGATACTTGATAAAGAAAAACTGAATTGAACAAATTTTACGGATTGGTCCCGCGACCTAAGAATTGTTCTTAGGCAAGGTAAAAAGGAACATGTTCTACAGGAACTATTTCCAGAAGTGCCTGCTAAAAATGCTACTGCTGCTATTAAAAACACCTATAAAAAGGCATGTGATGAGTCCCATGATGTTAGCTGTCTCATGCTTGCTGCCATGAACTCAGACCTTCAGAAGCAGTTTGAGAACATAGAGGCCTACGGTATGATCGTAGCACTTAAAGGCATATTTGAGACACAAGCAAGATCTAAGAGATATGAGATCTCGAAGAATTTGTTTGGGTGTAAGCTAGCTGAGGGTAGTTCGGTGAGCTCTCATGTGATCAAGATGGTTGGTTACACAAAGAACTTAGAAAAACTTGGTTTTCCCCTTAGCCAAGAGTTGGCTACTGATTTGATTCTTGCGTCGCTTCCTGCAAGGTATGGACAATTCATTCTAAACTTCCATATGAATGGCTTAAACAAGAATCTCACTGAACTGCATATGATGCTCAAGGCTACAGAGGACAGCATTAAGAAAAGCAACAGTCATGTGATGATAGTGCAAAAGGGTACAAGCTTCAAGAAGAAGGCTAAGACTTGAGTCAAAGGAAAGGGCAAGGTTAAAGCTTTGGATGAGATCCATACTAACAAGCCTAAGCCCAAGACTAAGTCTGGCCCGACTTCAGAGAATGAATGCCTTTACTGCAAAGAGCAAGGCCATTAGAAGAGGAACTACATGAAATATCTGGCTGATTTGAAAAAGAATGGTGGGATTAAGCCTTTCACTTCAGGTATTAATGTTATAGATGTTTTTCTTGCCGATTCTTCCGTTAACTCTCGGGTAATTGATACCGGATCGGTTGCTCATATTTGCAATTCGATGCAGAGTCTAAAAAAGAGTAGGAGCGTTGCAAGAGGTGAGATGGATCTTCAAGTCGGGAATAAAGCAAGGGTTGCTGCATTAGCCGTTAGGACCTTGCTATTACATTTGCCTTCAGGATTTATTATGGAATTAAATAATTGTTATTGTGTTCCAGCCATGAGTAGAAACATTATCTCTGCCTCATGTTTGTTGGCAGAGGGTTATAAGTTCATTATTGAGGTAAATGGTTGTTCTATATTTTTGAATAAAATGTTTTATGGCTATGCTCCTATTATGAATGTGTTGTTTATTTTAAATCTTGATGATGCACCTATCTATAATATTAATACGAAGAGGCTTCGGCCTAATGCCTTGAATTCCACTTTTATTTGGCATTGTCATTTAGGTCACATAAGTGAGAAACGTATGAAGAGGCTCCATGATGATTGACGATGATCTAATAATCCTCATTTATTTATTTGTAATTATTATTATAGATATTAACATCTCCATATTAGTCTTAAGTATACCTCTTAATATTCATAAGGGAGAGGTCAAGCTACCTGGTCATAAACCACCTCATGGTAGTGAGTCTTCTTACGACCATGGTATAGTCGTAAGCCTTTCTATGACTATCGAGCAGTCGCAAGATCTTCTATGACTTGGTTGGCTTCGACCAGCCTGGCTTTGACAACCCTGTAATTGATAGGGCTTGCTGACTTGTTGGCCTAATCAGTTAGGGAGTATTATGTGCCATGTTTAACACATGGGATACTTAATATACGTTGTTACTCTCTGTGAGTAACCGCATGAATTACTTCTGTCTCTGACAACAACTGCCTAGCAACGTGGGGGTGCTACATCCCTGGCGGCAACTTCCATCAAGCGGTTCGTCAATTGGAACGTTGGGACACCTCTTCGTCTGGAGGAACTGCCACCTGTTTAGGGATGGCAATCGGGCGCGACAAGTACGGGTAGTGCTTGCCCATACCCATGCCTGTGAACCTGATTTCCCCCCGCGGGCATACTCGTGAAGGATGGCGAGCGAAGAATCTCGCCCACGGTACCTGCCGCCATGGTATGCCCGCTTTACCGCCAAGACATGATCTGATTCTTTTGCATGCTCTAGTATCAGCAGCAGTAACCAAGTAACACCACATTCTGAAGCTTTCAATTTGACCTTGAACTTCTTACAGAATGTTATCAAATGACATGTACAAAGAAAGAACATTGGTTTACACTTTACATAGATAATTGACACATAGTTTAACTTGAATAACCTCAACACATGCCCTATTTCTCTGAAGGGAGAAGCTCTTTAGCAATTGGTTAGTGCATGAAGATAAACTAGGTGAGAATTCAACTATACCATCCTCAAGATCTTCCTGCGTTCTCTGAAGTAACAAAATTTATTTGGCATATGGTGGGTGTAACGACCCAACTCTAGGGCACCCGAGAGGTCCTCCAAGACCTCTGGAAAGTCCATCAGGACCTCCCAGGAGGTCCACAAAGGACCTCTCGGACAGTTCCCCAAGACCTCCCAGAGGTCAGCAGACCTCCGGATGTCCGGAGAACATGGCCCGAGAGGGTCTTGGAGCCAAGGCGCCCACGGACTGCCACGCCACAACCAGAGGGAAAACGAGGAGGTCCGAGAGCTCCTCAAGATCACCCGCGATCCTCCAGAGGAGGTCAGGAGGTCCGAGACTTCTCGTAACTTCACTGCTCACCCCATGGTGAGGACATGTAGGTCCGAGCTTGCTCGAGGTTCCTCAGTGAATCCCGAGCTAGTCCCAAGGATCATGGCTAGCTCTTCACAGAAATAATACAATGGTGGTGACATCCAGAACGCATCTTTATTAAAATAAAATATTCACAGAGTTGTTTACAAAGTGGCCTTGGGCCAAGCACATATACAAAAGAGCAAAAGAACAAAAGGTCACAGGGTCCATCAGCACACCAAAGGCAGCTGACTGGAAGGCACAACCTATTCGCTTTGATCTTCTTCACTGCCAAGGTCTTCTCCTGGCAAAGATTGTAATGAGCAAGAGTGAGCACAACAACCGTGCTCGCAAGTTACACCCGTGGATTAGCAGAATGACATGCATATATGGATAATCAAAGGATGGCATATTATGGTTAATTTGCACAAAGCCAATTTTCTTTCAAATACCATTACTAAGTTCCAAAGCAGGTCTTTAAATAGATAAAATTCATTTTATCAAAGCAATTTTTCAGTTGGATAACATTCATCAACAAGTTGGTGAAGGATACCCCTCGACAACAAGGCTCCTCGCCCAAACCCATGGGATAGCAATCCCAAAATAGATTTGAAAACATTTCTGGAAATCCCCAAAATCAACATCTAACTCTGAGTAGCCTTTGCCAGCACGTCCATGACCGTGGACACGGCTATTCGAATAGATTTAACTCTGCAGAGGTTGTACACTTTACCCACATGACATGATTTCTCTAGTTTATCCCAAGATCCGTCAATGCCACCTCTCACTACCAAAGGTAAGAGGTCTAGAGCTCATGACAAGGCCTTTACAATGCATTGCTCCACCTGCCTTTCCTTGCTAAGGTTTCACCCCCTATGGACAAAGAATCCAAATGAGAAGCCCCTCTTGCACCAAGGGGAACGATGGGTCATAAAGGACCATCAAGATTACAAGACCTCCCACACCTCCAATGGAGCAAAGATATGGTGAAGTTTTGCAAATTACTCACCAGATCCCACGCCCATTCTCGAGATATGTGGTTGCACGATTGTGGCATAGCCCATTACTGAGCTTGGCATTGGTCGCTCAAAGACCGGTCCTCACATGACTAGGGCGACTTTCACAAACCCTGGACCTCCACCTTTACCAGATAGAGTCCGTGCACAAACATTGCACCACCAATCCAACCAATTCGCCCCAGTCCCAATCCATTTTCATTTTCCTTGCTTCCCCAGCAACATTTTCACATTCCCATGACACCCCAATGTCATGGTCAAAACATTTTAAGCAATATTTGGTCATGTTGGTAAAGATTTCCCCAAATCAATACTTTTGGGTCTAAGCTTAACTAAGCACAAGTTTTTCAAATGATCTTGGCTCACACTACTGCATGACCCAAGTTTGATCTAAAGGTGGCAATGAGTTCAGTTCAAAATCAACAGGGGCCATACAAAGGAAGTAGGTATAACTATGAATTTAAACCAGGTATTGAAATACTTGGTAAAAATAAGCATGCATTAAACTTTGAAACTGAACATAATTAAATTGAATTATTGGGTGCAATATGATTAAGAGTGTAACTTGCCTTGCTCACTGTCCTCAGAATCTTCCTCTTCTGTGCACTCAGACTCCTTGGAGTCTTCGCAATCTACACGGGTAAAGGAGCAAATTCAAGGAAAACTCAAATAAAGAACCAATTGAGAACAACAAGAAAACCAAAAGAATCGCAGAGGGAGTCCAAAACTTAATCAACAGAGGAGGTCTATATCTTTAGAACGGTTCTTTTGGAAGAGGTCCAAGCTTACTAGGAGGAGGTGGTCTTTAGCAAAAGATCCCAAAGGAGTGATTTCAGCAACACAACAGAGAGGCCCCGAGTTATGATTCTTGCGTAAAGCCCAAAGGTGAGGTCCTCACACAAAAACCCTAGAAACCCAAAAGAAGTCCACCAGAGGAGGTCCTGAGATGGACATGACCAGCTCAGTGCAGTGGTAAAAACGAGAGCGAAGGAGATCGCCCAGGGACTTACCAGGGACAAGAAGAAACAATGGGTGGAGGGGAGGTTGTGGGCGACAAGGTTTTCCCTGGGAGCCACTGATCGAGAGCCAAGATAACAGAGGGTGGAGAAAGGTGATGTGGTAGAAATTTTCGGTCTAATTGTAGTCAAGGTGGTGAAGAAAACTAGAAATATACGTGTCAAGGATAATTATAGAAATGGGTCAAAGGTAGGTAGTGGCAGGGCAGGTGTCACTACCATTCTGGGCAAAAGGTACGAGGAAGGACAATGTATGTTGCTATGGGAAGGAACAAAGAAAAATGTCAGGGTACGGCTAAGTGACCAAATTCAAAGTAAAACGCCACGTATATGGATGCATTTAATGTGACAAGACATGCCTTAAATGCTCAATATAATAACGTGGCGGAGGAAATGAGAATGATTAAGACTGGCAGGTGGGGCCAGTCAATTTAGAAACAGTCGGGTCAAAAGGGGAGGTCTTGCCCCGCAGAGGAGGTCCAAAGGCTAAGAGGTCTTGATATACACAAAGGAGGTCCGAACGTGGAGAGGTCCAAATACACATGGAGGAGGTCCACGTGACTAAAGTTCGGACAACTAGGACTTCATCAAAGGAGGTCCCGTGGCTCAAGGAGGTCTGAAGGCTGAGGAGGTCCAGCGCCAAACGTAAAAGGCCACGGAGAGGTCTAGGACAGGAGGTCCAGAAAACTTCAAAGAGGTCCCGTGGTTGAGGTTAAAGACAAGTTGAGGTCCGGACGGTTGGATCTCCCAGAGGGAGGTCCAGCGGCCAGGATCAAACGTGAAGGGGGAGGTCCCCAAAGAGAAATAACGCACGGGGAGATCTGGGCCTTTGGATTCAGAGTGAGGGGAGGTCCAAACCGTTAGATTCAATGCAAGGAGAGGTCCAGGCAAAGGAGTTCCGAGAAGGAGAGGGATCCCACGAGGAGATTCACAAAAGGTGGTCCAACAGAAGTTCGTGAGTCAAGGCAACTCAAAGGAGATTCCGACCTTTTGGGTGAGATCAAAACCGTGGTGGTTAGAATGAACCCTGAGGAGGTCCATTCGGCCAAGAAGAAATGCCAAGGGGTTCAAATGAACTCTGGAGAGTCGAAGGCACACATAAGAGGTCCACTGGAATGCATGGAGGTCTGAATGAAAAGAGGTCTGGGCCTAGAAAGGTGCCCAGGCAACAAGAAGTCTAGACTTAAGAGAAGTCTGAACAGAAAAGAGGTCTGAACCCTTAGAGATTCAAACCAACAAAGTGGTCCGAGTGACCAAACTCAAATGAAAGGCCCGGACGTAAGGATACGTCCAGGTGAGAAAAGGTCCAAGCCTCAAGGGAGGTCTAACCTTAAGAACCCCTGGGGAGGTCTAGGCCACAGAGAGGGTCTAAACCTACATAGCCCGAAAAAGATAAATCAAGGAGGATCTCGCCAAGCATACCAGAAGAGATACCAACAACTCAAACCTCTCCAATGTAACCAAACTTGAATTCTCATTAAAGTAAATAGTTTTAATTTATTTTACACATTTTAAAAAGGATTTGGAAAATCGAATGTTACAAACCTACCCCCCTTAAAAGAATCTCGACCCCGAGATTCAAACAGAATCAGCGAAGAGGTAGGGATAGTTAGTCTTGAGGTCTTCTTCTTTTTCCCATGTAGCTTCACTTTCGGATGATGACTCCAATGCACCTTGTATGACTTGATAATTACGCTCCCGTAACTCGCTCTCGCAACATCCAGATTTTAATTGGTTGCTCCACATATGTGAGGTCTTCCTGTAAGTCTATGTCCTCAACTAATGTGTGATCTTCAGGAAACCGCAGGCACTTCCTTAATTGTGATACATGAAAAATGTTGTGCACTGCCGACAAGGACTCGAAGTTCCAGTTTATAAGCTACTTCACCTTGTCTTGCTAAAATCTTGTATGGTCCTACATATCTTGGTGCTAATTTTCCTCTCATCGAAATCTTCTAACTCCCGGATTGGTGTTACTCGAGGTAGACAAAGTCTCCAACCTCAAAAGATAAATCTCTCGCCGGGTGTCAAGATAGCTCTTTTGTCGGATCGAGCCACTCTCAATCGCTCCTTAATCGGGTTTCACTTTGCTCTCGGCATCTTTGATCGTGTCCGCCCATACAGCTTGATGCTCTCCAACTTCATCCCGAGAAGAGGTGTTCTACAAGGCCTACCATACAAAGCCTCAAATGGGGACATTTGTAAGCTAGCTTGATAGCTATTATTGTAAGAGAATTCGGCATAGGGTAAGTTCTTGTCCCGGCTTCTCCCAAAATCCAGGCACATGCCCCGAGCATATCTTCAAGATTTGGTTCACTCTTTTCTTTTGCCCATCCGCTTGAGGATGATAAGTTGTACTAAAGTTGAGTTTAGTACCTAAGGCTTCATGCAAACTTTGCCAAAACCTTGAGGTAAATTGAGATCCTCTATCTGACACTATTCTTTTGGGCACTCCATGCAAGCAAACAATTCTTGCCATGTACAAGTCTGCCAAAACATTACTAGTATAGGTGGTCTTAACTGGTATAAAATGTGCTACTTTAGTTAACCTATCAACCACCACCCATATCGAATCATACCCAGATTGGGTCCTGGGTAATCCAGTTATAAAATCCATGCCCACATGCTCCCATTTCCATTCGGGTATTGGCAAGGGTTGTAGCAAACCGGCTGGTTTTTGGTGTAGGGCTTTAACTCTCGTATATACATCACACTGGGCTACATACTTAGCAACATCTTGCTTCATACTAGTCCACCAGTATCTCTCTTTAAGGTCTTGATACATTTTGGTGTTGCCCGGGTGAATAGAGTAAGGTGACCCGTGTGCTTCCACCAAAATGAGTCGCTTAATCTCCGGTTATTTGGCACACAAACTCACCGCCAAACCATACTACTCCTTGCTCATCCTTAGAGAAACCCGGGCTTTACCCTTCTCATATTTTTCTTAATTTCTTGGATGTCCTCATCTCTTTCTTGTTGTGCTTTAATCGATCCGAGCAAGAGGATGTACCTCCAAGGTGTTCACACATCCTTGCTCTACTATCTCCAAGTTGAGGTACTCCAATTCTTCATATAGTTTTGGTTGTTGTTCTTGAATCAACAAAGTATTACAGTGACCTTTTCGGCTCAAGGCATCTGCCACCACATTGGCTTTGCCTGGGTGATAATGAATTCCAAGGTCATAGTCTTTAATTAATTCTAACCATCTCCTTTGTCTCAGATTGATCTCTGGTTGCGTGAAGATGTATTTCAGACTTTTGTGGTCTGTGTATATCTCACAGCGGTTGCCAATAAGGTAGTGTCGCCAAATTTTCAAAGCATGCACAATGGCTGCCAGTTCAAGATCATGTGTTGGGTAGTTCTCTTCATGAGGTCTCAACTGTCTAGATGCATATGCCACTACCCTACCATTTTGCATTAGCACACATCCAAGACCTTGATGGGAGGCATCACAAAATACTTCAAAGTCTTTTTGGATATCTGGCAGGACTAGGACTGGAGCTGTGACAAGCTTTTCCTTTAATTCCTGAAAACCTTGCTCACAGGTTTCAGTCCATTCAAATTTCTTCTCCTTTTTCAAGAGTTGGGTGAGAGGTTTAGCAATCTTAGAAAAATCTTCAATAAATCTTCTATAATAACCAGCTAGACCAAGAAAGCTTCTTACCTCAGTCACTGTCTTTGGAGGTCTCCACTCTAGGACAGCTTCAACCTTTGAGGGTCTCTGACTACTCCTCCGGCGAAATAATGTGTCCAAGAAAGGCTACTTGACTTAGCCAAAACTCACATTTATTAAACTTGGCATAGAGCTGCTGCTCTCTAAGTCTTCCCAACACAATTCTAAGGTGGTCTTCATGTTCTGCTTCACTTTTAGAATAGATGAGAATATCATCAATAAACACCACCACAAATTTGTCAAGGAAGTCCATGAATACTTTGTTCATCATACTCATAAAATAGGCCGGGGCATTTGTCAATCCAAATGACATCACAGTGAACTCATATAGTCCATACCTTGTGGTAAAAGCAGTTTTGGGGATATCCTCAGGTCTTATTTTTAATTGGTGGTAACCAGACCGGAGGTCTATTTTGGAGAACACACTTGCCCCCTTTAGTTGGTCAAAGAGGTCATCTATCCTTGGCAATGGATATTTATTTTTAATGGTGACCTCATTAAGTGATCTATAGTCTACACACAACCTCAGGCTACTGTCTTTCTTTTTGACAAATAGCACAGGTGCTCCCCATGGTGAAGAGCTTGGTCTAATAAATCCTTTGTCCTTCAGTTCTTGGATCTGCTTCTTTAACTCCACCGGTTCGTTTCTGAGCATCCTGAAGGTCTCTTTGATATAGGTGCAGTCCCAGGGACCAAATCAATTAAAAATGACACGTCCCTATTAGGTGGCATACCAGGGAGTTCCTCAGGGAACACGTCTAAGTAATCCTTGACCACTAGGAGGTCTTCCAGCTTCACCACTTCCTTTACATGGGTTAGACAAGGTCCTGTCTTAAGGGAGGTTTTTGGCTTAAACTCCACTCGGACTCCCTGATCATTGGTAAGTGTTATAGACTTGGTAGCACAGTCGATCTGCCCTTTATTCTTGGCCAACCAATTCATTCCAAGGATCACATCCAACCCTTGAGTTGGCAAAACTATCAAGTCTGCATGAAATAGAACTCCAGAGATCTCTAAGGTGAGATTTGGGCAGAGGGTATTAGTCCTCATATCTATGCCTGAGACATGTATTAGCATAGGGTTAACCAAAGGGATTATAGATAACCCACACTTTCCCACAAATTTGTTTGAAACAAAAGAATGGGAAGCCCCGAGTCAAATAAAACCAAGTGGCACAGAATTCACAGAAACGCATCGAGGACTACATCGGGTGCATCATGAGCCTCTTTAGTTGTGACATGTGTGACACGGCCCTTGACAACTTTAGTTGCTGGCTTAACACTCGAGGCACTTCCTTGGGCTGACACCCCTTGATCAGACCGAACTGGAGCAGAAATTTGTTGCTTCTTTGGGCACCTACTAGCATAGTGCCCAATCTCATTACAAAAGAAACAGGTCACTCCAGCCGAGGAGGTTATGGAGGGTTTCTTTTGAAACTGAGTCCCAGAAGAGGTCTTATGATAGCTTGATTTGCTAGTGCGTTGCTCGACCTGCACGCCTTGAGGAGGAGGTCCTTGAGGTCTTATTTGGGAGGTCTGGGACCGGAGGTCCTAGACTTAGGAAATCCTCCAGGGTTAAACCTCTGCGCAGCCTTCCTCCTTTTTCGGCCCTCCATATTTTGGAGCTTATCTTCCTGACGAATGGCCTTGCTTACAAGTTGCTGGAAGTCAGTATGCTCCTGGGAAACAAGATGAACTGAGATTTCATCATTCAGCCCTTCCAAAAAGTGTTCTTGCTTGCTTTCATCAGTAGCAACATCTCCTGGAGCATATCTTGCTAGTTGGTTGAACTTATGCATATACTCATTAACAGTGCAATTTCCTTGCTTCAAGGTACGAAATTCTGTCCTCTTTAATGACATCATGCCGGGTGGGAGATGAGCACGATGAAAGGCTCGCTTGAACTCATCCCATGTGATGGCCTGAGGATCACCATGAGATTGGCTGAAATTGTCCCACCACTCAGAGGCTGGCCCACTGAGCTGGTGTGAAGCAAAAAGTACCCTTTCATGGTCTGTACACTGCACCATGTCCAATTTTCGGCCCACTGCCCTTAACCAGTCGTCAGCTTCCATAGGTTCAGCACTGCTTGAAAATGTTGGAGGGCATAGCCTCATAAATTCCGCAATGCTAGACCTTGGTGGAGGTGGAACTTGGGCTTGAGGTTGAGCTGCAGCAGTGGCTTGCAAAGACTGAGTGTTGGCTATGGACTGTGATAGCAAGTTTATCAAGTGAGCTTGATTGGCCATTATTTGAGTCCAAGTAGGACCTTCAACTGGAGGTGGGGGTGGCTGTGAAGTAGGTTGTCCTTGCTCACCCTCAACTCCTCTATTCTGATTGGTCCACAAAGCTGGATGCTCGGCCTCTTCCTCAGCTTGACGGTTGTGATGGCTTGAACTGCCACTGCCATTTCTAGAAGTGGCCATTATGTCCAAGCACCAAGGCTGAGAAAAGAGAAGAGAAAGGCTAAGGAAAAACTAGCCAAACCAACCACTTCGGCATAAAAAATTCGATGCAAAGAAAACAGCAGTGACAAACCTCTTCAAAGTCTATAATAACCAACATCGTTCTACTTGTGTCTTACCTTTTTGGGGGAAGTCTTAAGCACCAGCCTACCCTAAAAGATTTCTAACAGAATGTTGCTAGGGTAAGGAGGTCCACTTAATGTTGTAAACAGGTGCATAGGAAGAAACAAGATAAGGTGAGGTTAAGGTAAGGAAAAGCACCAGAAGAAAGATAAGAGTGAAAAGATGACCCAGGTAAGAAAGAATATTTTATTCTTCTTTTGTTATAAAATAATTTTGAAATTCTACAACCATGCTACTAGGTTGCGACTACAGTCAGATGCTCGATACCACTTTTGTAACGACTCCAACTCTAGGTCACCCGAGAGGTCCTCCAAGACCTCTCGAAAGTCCATCAGACCTCCCAGAGGTCCTAAAGGACCTCTCGGACAGTTCCCCAAGACCTCCCAGAGGTCCAAGAGACCTCCGGGATGTCCGGAGAACATGGCCCGAGAGGGTCTTGAGCCAAGGCGCCCACGGACTGCCATGGCCACAACCAGAGGGAAAACGAGGAGGTCCGAGAGCTCCTCAAGATCACCCGCGATCCTCCGGAGGAGGTCGGGAGGTCCGAGACTTCTCGAACTTCACTGCTCACCCCATGGTGAGGACATGTAGGTCCGAGCTTGCTCGAGGTTCCTGTGAATCCCGAGCTAGTCCCAAGGATCATGGCTAGCTCTTCACAGAAATAATACAATGGTGGTGACATCCAGAACGCATCTTTATTAAAGTAAAATATTCACAGAGTTGTTTACAAAGTGGCCTTAGGGCAAGCACATATACAAAAGAGCAAAAGAACAAAAGGTCACAGGGTCCATCAGCACACCAAAGGCAGCTGACTGGAAGGCACAACCTATTCGCTTTGATCTTCTTCACTGCCAAGGTCTTCTCCTGGCAAAGATTGTAATGAGCAAGAGTGAGCACAACAACCGTGCTCGCAAGTTACACCCGTGGATTAGCGTAATGACATGCATATATGGATAATCAAAGGATGGCATATTATGGTTAATTTGCACAAAGCCAATTTTCTTTCAAATACCATTACTAAGTTCCAAAGGTCTTTAAATAGATAAAATTCATTTTATCAAAGCAATTTTTCGCTTGGATAACATTCATCAACAAGTTGGTGAAGGATACCCTCGACAACAAAGCTCCTGCCCAAACCCATGGGATAGCAATCCCAAAATAGATTTGAAAACATTTCGAAATCCCCAAAATCAACATCTAACTCGAGTAGCCTTTGCCAAGACGCCCATGACCGTGGACACGGCTATTCAATAGATTTAACTCGCAGAGGTTGTACACTTTACCCACATGACATGATTTCTCTAGTTTATCCCAAGATCCGTCAATGCCACCTCTCACTACCAAAGGTAAGAGGTCTAGAGCTCATGACAAGGCCTTTACAATGCATTGCTCCACCACGACCTTTCCTTGCTAAGGTTTCACCCCCTATGGACAAAGAATCCAAATGAGAAGCCCCTCTTGCACCAAAGGGGAACAGAGGGTCATAAAGGACCATCAAGATACAAGACCTCCCACACCTCCAATGGAGCAAAGATATGGTGAAGTTTTGCAAATTACTCACCAGGTCCCACGCCCCATTCTGGAGACATGTGGTTGCACGATTGTGGCATAGCCCATTATAGGCTTGGCATTGGTCGCTCAAAGACCGGTCCTCACATGACTAGGGCGACTTTCACAAACCCCTGGACCTCCACCTTTACCAGGATAGAGTCCGTGCACAAACATTGCACTAGCCAATCCAACTAATTCGCCCCAGTCCCAATCCATTTTCATTTTCCTTGCTTCCCCAGCAACACTTTCACATTCCCATGACACCCCAATGTCATGGTCAAAACATTTTAAGCAATATTTGGTCATGTTGGTAAAGATTTCCCCAAATCAATACTTTTGGGTCTAAGCTTAACTAAGCACAAGTTTTTCAAATGATCTTGGCTCACACTACTGCATGACCCAAGTTTGATCTAAAGGTGGCAATGAGTTCAGTTCAAAATCAACAGGGGCCATACAAAGGAAGTAGGTATAACTATGAATTTAAACCAGGTATTGAAATACTTGGTAAAAATAAGCATGCATTAAACTTTGAAACTGAACATAATTAAATTGAATTATTGGGTGCAATATGATTAAGAGTGTAACTTGCCTTGCTCACTGTCCTGAGAATCTTCCTCTTCTGTGCACTCAGACTCCTTGGAGTCTTCGCAATCTACATGGGTAAATGAGCAAATTCAAGGAAAACTCAAATAAAGAACCAATTGAGAACAACAAGAAAACCAAAAGAATCCCAGAGGGAGTCCAAAACTTAATCAACAGAGGAGGTCTATATCTTTAGAACGGTTCTTTTGGAAGAGGTCCAAGCTTACTAGGAGGAGGTGGTCTTTAGCAAAAGATCCCAAAGGAGTGATTTCATCAACACAACAGAGAGGCCCCGAGTTATGATTCTTGCGTAAAGCCCAAAGGTGAGGTCCTCACACAAAAACCCTAGAAACCCAAAAGAAGTCCACCAGAGGAGGTCCTGAGATGGACATGACCAGCTCAGTGCAGTGGTAAAAACGAGAGCGAAGGAGATCGCCCAGGGACTTACCAGGGACAAGAAGAAACAATGGATGGAGGGGAGGTTGTGGGCGACAAGGTTTTCCCTGGGAGCCACTGATCGAGAGCCAAGATAACAGAGGGTGGAGAAAGGTGATGTGGTAGAAATTTTCGGTCTAATTGTAGTCAAGGTGGTGAAGAAAACTAGAAATATACGTGTCAAGGATAAGTATAGAAATGGGTCAAAGGTAGGTAGTGGCAGGGCAGGTGTCACTACCATTCTGGGCAAAAGGTACGAGGAAGGACAATGTATGTTGCTATGGGAAGGAACAAAGAAAAATGTCAGGGTACGGCTAAGTGACCAAATTCAAAGTAAAACGCCACGTATATGGATGCATTTAATGTGACAAGACACGCCTTAAATGCTCAATATAATAACGTATGAGGAAATGAGATGATTAAGACCGGCGGTGGGGCCACCAATTTAGAAACAGTCGGGTCAAAAGGGAGGTCTTGCCCCGCAGAGGAGGTCCAAAGGCTAAGAGGTTCCTGATATACACAAAGGAGGTCCGAACGTGGAGAGGTCCAAATACACATGGAGGAGGTCCACGTGACTAAAGTTCTGGACAACCAGACTTCATCAAAGGAGGTCCCGTGGCTCAAGGAGGTCTCAAGGCCGAGGAGGTCCAAAGGCCAAACGAAAAGGCCACGGAGAGGTCTAGGACAGAGGTCCGAAAACTTCAAAGAGGTCCCGTGGTTGAGGTTAAAGACAAGTTGAGGTCCCGGCGGTTGGATCTCCCAGAGGAGGTCCAATGCCAGATCAAACGTGAAGGGAGGTCCCCAAAGAGAAATAACGACGGGAGGTCTGGGCCTTTGGATTCAGAGTGAGGGAGGTCCAAACCGTTAGATTCAATGCAAGGAGAGGTCCAGCAAAGGAGTTACGAGAAGGAGAGGATCCCACGGGAGATTCACAAAAGGTGGTCCAACAGAAATTCGTGAGTCAAGGCAACTCAAAGGAGATTCCGACCTCTTGGGTGAGATCAAAACCGTGGTGGTTAGAATGAACCCTAAGGAGGTCCATTCGGCCAAGAAGAAATGCCAAGGGGTTCAAATGAACTCTGGAGAGTCGAAGGCACACATAAGAGGTCCACTGGAATGCATGGAGGTCCGAATGAAAAGAGGTCTGGGCCTAGAAAGGTGCTCAGGCAACAAGAAGTCTAGACTTAAGAGAAGTCTGAACAGAAAAGAGGTCTGAACCCTTAGAGATTCGAACCAACAAAGAGGTCCGAGTGACCAAACTCAAAGGAAAGGCCCGGATGTAAGGATACGTCCAGGTGAGAAAAGGTTCAAGCCTTAAGGGAGGTCTAACCTTAAGAACCCCTGGGGAGGTCTAGGCCACAGAGAGGGTCTAAACCTACATAGCCCGAAAAAGATAAACTGAAGGGAGGATGTGCCAAGCATACCAGGAAGAGATACCAACAACTCAAACCTCTCCAACAGAACCAAACTTGAATTCTCATTAAAGTAAATAGTTTTAATTTATTTTACACATTTTAAAAAGGATTTAGAAAATCAGAATGTTACAGTGGGTCAGCACCAAAATGCATCCCTAATCCATTTTCACCCTTCCCAACACTCCCTCATCAGTCATCCATTGTGTCCTCAACATCAGCATCATCAGAATCACCACTTCCCCGGACCAGCTCGCGGCGATGGAGGACTTGTTGCTCTAGTCCTCGCTGTTGTCAGAGTCGGCGCCACCCGCGCCAACCGAGAAGCCGGCGGAGGCGATGAGGAGGCCAAGATCCGGGTCAACCGCAAGATTGGCGCCAAGAACGACTCTCGGGATGAAGCAGACTCGACGGAGGCGGTGGAGCTCTCTCGACAACTACGCCGTGCTTCCTTCAAGACGCGTCGGCGATGAGGGTAGCCAGACTTGTGGAGCTACGCGAGTCCTCATCGCCTCGACATCGCCGGTGGAGGAGGCGGCCCCGGCGGCGGTGACGACCTCGTGGGCCGTGAACTTCCCCTTGGCCTTGCCGGTGGCCTGGGTGCGACGAAGACCAAGGAAGCGACACCTGGGCGGGACGAGGAGGCCGGACCGGGAGGAGGAGGACGGGCCGACGGGCGACGGGGGCGGATCTGGACTGCGGTCGGCCGGGAGGAGGACGAGGCCGGTGGTTGGCCGGGAGGAGGACGGGGCAGCGACTAGCTGGATCTAAAGTTCTTGGGCAGCTGGCCGAAGCAGACGGGGGCGGCGAATCTAGAGTTCTGGACAGGGGCAATGGATCTGAAGTTCTTGGGTGGCTGGCTGGGAGGCCGGGAGGAGGACGGGTGATGGGGGCGGCGGCTGGCTGGCTAGCCGGACTGGGGGAGGACCGGAGGAAGATCTAGAAGAGCGCGTGGGGATAGGGGGCGCGGGATGGGAAGGGTCTTCTGGCGGCTGGGAGCTGGGGAGTGGGCTGGGGGCGTGGGATTGGTGGGACTTAGAGCGAGTCGACCGAGCAGTGACTAGGGTTTTAGACAGTGGCCCCACCTGTCAGTGTAGGAAGAGTCCTAGTTTGTCTTTTCTAAAGATTTAGGGATGTGATGTCTATGTTAAACGTTTGATGTCCGATAAACTCACACCCAAGTCAGATAAATGCTTCTTTATAGGATATCCTGGGAAACCAAATGATATTACTTCTACAACCGAGAAAAGGGCAAAGTATTTGTCGCTCGAAACGGTGTCTTTCTAGAGAAAGAGTTTCTCTCGAGAAGGGCAAGTGGGAGAACTGTACAACTCAAAGAGGTTCGAGAAACTCCACTTGGGGAGGACCTGGCTGTAGGGGGGCTCGTGCGGGAGGCCGGGGGCGACGCAGCCGTGCAAGGCCGAGGTTGGCGCACAGGCCTACGTGCAGGTGGCACCTCGTGCAAGAGAACGGTGCGCTCACACGTGCGGGCAGCGCAGCCACATGCAGGTGGTGTGGGACGCGGTCGCTTGTGGGCGGCACGACGGCATGCGGGCGTGGGCGTTGTTTTTGTTTTTCTATGTTCATCCAATATGCAGTGCAATCAATAATTCCTCTTTTCAACCAATCATCTGATCGGCATTGTGCCGGCGACTACAAGTCAGCTCGCGGAGATTAGAGGAAATTTGCACGACGGCACGACCGCATGCGGGCGCCAGCGCCATTTTCTTTTTCTGTGTTTATCCAATCTACAATCTACAATGCAATCGACATCTACTCCTTCATGCAACCTACCGATTGGCTTGGCCAGCGACTTCAAGTCGGCTCACGGTAGATTAGAGCGGATTTGCACCGTAGGAAATAATCTAGAAAGCCAAATTTGCGGAATTGAAAGCGATCTAGAAAATACGATTCGATCTACAACGGTTACCTTTCAATCCGAGATAATTGGTCTAGGGGTAGGCCGGATTCGATCGTGGTGATAACGTGTTGAAGAACCGTCGCTGGCGAGTCCAGTCTGATACGTACGTACGTACGTACATACATACATAGAAGGTATTATTATTCCTATATCATTTGACCACAACTTTACTTATCAATCGATGAAATACCTTTCCTAGCTTTGGTAAAGGCAAGAAAGATGGAAAGAAAAGGAAACTAAAGGCACAAATGGATATGTAGAGAGAATCTTCCATCCTTGCTTTTTGCAATATTGCACAGCAAAGTAGGAGTATCGTAGTTGTTGGTCTGACTAGTACGTAACTAAAACGAGTAGTGACTGGAGTGGACACGCATGCAGATTATATCATATGATCGAAGGCAAATTAAGCTAGCTGCTAGCTCACACTTTTCTTCGTCTAGTCACACAAACATGATGCGAGAACAATGAGGCCGTTATCACGACGCCGCTGGGCGCTGGCAATGAATAGCTCCAAAGTAGCCCAGCCA
Organism: Phyllostachys edulis; assembly: GCA_036346405.1. Taxonomy (NCBI): domain Eukaryota; kingdom Viridiplantae; phylum Streptophyta; class Magnoliopsida; order Poales; family Poaceae; genus Phyllostachys; species Phyllostachys edulis. The sequence continues at coordinate 107,469,033 of CM070549.1, forward strand.
AATCCTCTGCTCGGCTGGACCTGGACCGAACGCATCCAATCTTGCTCCTAGCTTCACACTGACAGGCAGCATCAACATCCTGATCCTGCACCACACACACACACCCAGAGGAGACCGGATCGAACACCGGAGTACTCAGCAGTCAACACGTACGACCTTCCCCAATAAATAGCATGCCTGCGTCCATAAGCATTAGTATTCATTTGGTACCTCGATCCTCCTCCTCCTCCTGGACCTCCTCCACTCCATATATATATATGATACCGTAGCGAGCGATCGAGCGAGCTAGGACTAGGAGCAAGCAGCAGCAGCGGTGAACAAGTGGAAAATGGCGATAGGAGCGTTCGTGGAAGCGCCGACAGGCGGCGCCGGGTACAGCGGCCATGTGACGTCGTTCGTGGTGCTCTCCTGCATCGTCGCCGGCAGCGGCGGCATCCTCTTCGGCTACGATCTCGGCATCTCGGGTACTCCATCTTCTTGTTATGCCTCCCTCCCTCAAACACATGCATGCATTCTAGCTAGCTTGATCAGCGTTTCTATATACCTTGGGCTGCTGTGCATATTGAATGGGTGAGAGAGAGACGGTCGGTTAGGCAGGCAGTTCATAAATTAAGTTGGATGCGGGATTGGATGTACTCGATCGGAATGCCAGATGAGAAGCTCGATCTGTCTGTTCTAGGCTATCTTCTAGCTGCTGCTGGGGCCTCACATTCTTGCGATGACTGCTAGCCTAGTACTACTGAGTACTGACCCGAGATCAGATGGGCTAGCTTCCCTTCCACCGGCATTTAATTCCACATGGCATGCTCAATTTTAGCTTTTACTGATCAGCAAGTACGTTATCCAAAACCCTCCACAGTATATATCCAATTTCCTAGCTTGTTGATGATCGACTTGATTCGCTCGTGGGGACTGGGACTAGGACTAGTTTTGCTATTTCGTCGTCCAACATGCCATTTTAGCGGCACCATCGTTAACAGTAAAAAAAGAAAAACATAACAAGCTTGGGTACCTATCCGATCCAATGGCCAAGATCATAAACATTATTAATTAATTCCATGGCAAGTTGATTAATGGAACGTGCTTGCATCGGTGAAGACAATTAAGCTTTACGCGTGCGTGTGCTAATCATGAATTGAATTAGGTGGGGTGACCTCGATGGAGTCGTTCCTGAGCAAGTTCTTCCCGGACGTGTACCACCAGATGAAAGGGGACCAGAAGAAGGTGAGCAACTACTGCCGCTTCGACAGCGAGCTCCTCACCGTGTTCACGTCGTCCCTCTACATCGCTGGCCTTGTCGCCACCTTCCTCGCCTCCTCCGTCACCAGGAAGCACGGCCGCCGTGCCTCCATACTCATCGGCGGCACCGTCTTCATCGCCGGCTCCGTCATGGGCGGCGCGGCAGTCAACGTCTACATGCTCCTCCTCAACAGGATCCTTCTCGGCATAGGGCTCGGCTTCACCAACCAGGTGGGTACCTACGCTACGTTACGTACTACTAGCTACAGTCAACTTACTTAATTCGATCGATCGCAGCTGCATGCACGCTGATTCATGATTAGCTAGCAAGTCATCTTAATTATGTGGTGAAAAGTTCATGATCGAGTAGGTACGCACGCACGTTTTCAGTTCCCAATTAATCGTCTTAATTATGTGGTGAAAAGTCCATCTTTCATTGACTTAATTACCAATTCGACGCAGATGGCTCGGTGGAGTTCATTCATTCATTCATTTCCTCAAGTGCTTGCTACTAGCACCTTTCCTTCTTACCTACCCGATCTTTCAATTCCTACCCGATGGACCACTCGAGATCGAGAGCGACTGTACTGTACGTGGCCACCGAACCTGCAAGTAGAATTAATATATAGGTCCCCTTCTGTCCTTGTCAGAATTCCCAAGTGGCACACATCTATTCTACTCTACTGTCCAGTAGAGAAGTTTTTTTATTATTAATTAATCATTTTTATTAATTTTATTTTAAATTTAACCCTCCGCGAACTTTATTTCTAATTCTTACCCCTTTAGTCACGCTACCACCCGTGGCATGACAAAACAACGCTGTCACGTCAACTTGTATCTGAACAAGCTCTTGTCACGCCACCACCGTGGCGTGACAGTGTTGTTACTAGTGACGTGATAAAAAGTGCTATTTAGCAGACTTATCATATGACATGACAGCGTTGTTTTGTCACGCTACATGTGGTGGTGTGACTACAGGAGTCAGCATTAAAAATAAAATACGTCGGGATTAACTTTAAAATAAAATTTAAAAAAGAATTAATTAATAAAAAAGAGTTCCCAGTAGAGCTGTAAAAAAAGCTCTAAGTACACTCCCAACCGTAGCCAACCTCTCACCAATGGTTCCCATTCTCCGACCCCTTATCCTCTCAAGCCTCTCCCACCTCGCCGGTCAGGCGGCCACCGCCCGTCCTTCGGCAGTTCGGCCCTCGCCCCGAGGCAAGACGACGACACACCGATGCCTCTCTTCCTTCGCTGCCAAGCGTCGATGGAGACAGCGACGCCTCTCCTCCTCTGCCGCCAAGGGTCGACGACCCTCTCTTCCTCGCGCTGAGCTGTTGACACCCTCCTCCTCCTCCGCCGCCAAGCGCCGTTGTTGATGATATTTTTTTCAATTCTGATTGAAAACTGATGCATGTGAAAGGCTGGAGGTTGCATGTTTTTAACAGCCAACGAGCTTTCTCGAGCTAGCTAGCTAGATCAGTATCTGAACTTGCTATGCTTATGTGCTGCTGCTGCTGCTGAGACCAAAAGTGTCACATCGATCAGTGCAACATCAGAAAAGGGAAGTCCACTGAACGGGAGATGATGATTCTTTCTCACTGAAAGCACCCGGCCCCTAGCAGTGCACTATGCACAACGCTTTTGCTAAAAGCAAGCAAGAAAGAAAGGAACACTGATTAAAAGATGCTCCTGAAACTTTCTTTATGCCGCCATCTAATCTTTTCAGATTCGTATTCTAGAAGGGATAGAATATTCATGTCGTCAATAAATATGCATCTCTCTCGTATCTTTTTCTTTTTAGGGCCCGTAGTTTTCAGTAGTTGACCCCATAGGCCACCTACCACATTGAGGAAGGCAATTTATGGCGAAAAAAGCTCATCTGAAAAATAAGAGCATGGGCCGTTTCAGAAAAATAATAACAAAAAGCCAGGTCAGAACCGAACTTATAAAATCATTTACAGGCAGAAGAAGCTAAAAAAAATAGAAGATATGAAACATTTTCATGTAGATCTAAGTGGGAAAAAAAAATCACATGCTAGTTTTGGCATCCTGATTGCTATATTGTTCTCCACTGGTTGTGCTTTCTCTTCTTCTCCCACTTGTACAATCAAGTTAGAGAAATCCATGGTGCTAGCTGCTAGAACCTGAGCTCTAAAAAACAATAGTAGAACTAGCGCACATGCAACCTTGTGTAACAAGGTATATCGATGCATGTTTTCCTCTCATTGGAACCCTAAACTAAATGGCAAACATTTTTTTTTTGCAACTAAACAAATTAAATTTCTATAGTCTAGACAAAATATAACCAATTATTTGTGAATGCTTACAAATGACTAAGACATACACATAAACTAAAACATACGCAAAAGATCTAGTATTAACATGGACAGTTTCATGTTTTGTTATACTATTGTTTAACAAACTCATGGACATGTAGTCACAGATATGAAAATGGCGCCCAATTTGAACTAAAATTGCATATAGAACCTAGCACTGAAAGTTTAGTTGAAATTATGTGCAATTTTTCATACCAACAAACACAGCTACATTCCAGGCGAACACAAGAAACAATTCAGGAAACATCTGGACAAAAACTTCCTGCAGGAAAGCAAGTCATTGATCATTCACAAATAAACCTAGGATGCATTCAATCTCAGAGCTCTCAACTTAACAATAAGTCAGTATTAAATCTGCATAAAACCTTTGTGTTTTTCGCTGCCTGAATGAAGGTACAACTTCTAGATCTTCTTCGGATCCTTGCTAGTTTTTGCTTGCTAACAATTACCATGCCAGGATTATAGTAAGAGTTAGCCAACTAAATGCATTAAAACACACCATGTGTATTTTACATTAATTGTTTTAGAACATGAACTAAAAACAACTGCACATATGAATCGACTGTAGTCAATGCTGAGTGCACATATTGGTCTCAACTTAATTTGTCAAGAAGTTAGTACAACAACTTAAATTAGTCAAGAAGGTACGTAGTCCGATACATGTTCTGTACTAGACATAATTCAGAAAATTCTTTTTTGGCCTCACAATTAAGCATAAACTACAATAAAAATAGAGATATAGGAGAGAAAAACTAACCTAGACAAAAAAAAAGGTAATGATTTGTGTGCCCTTCAAAAACAGAGACACAAATTTTATCTAAACTTGACAAAAACAAATTAATGATTAGTGAACCCCTTAAAAAAAAGAGATAGAAAATTATTATAACCTAGACAACTAAAAATTTAACCTAGGTGAAGCCCTATAAAATACAGAAAGCAGATTTAATTGATTAAAATTTGCAGATAAAAATAATTGAAATTGCACCTCGCATATGACTGAAAAAATTATATAAGTCTGGTGTAATTTCTTACCAGACACATGGCTGGTCTATAAATCTTGAAGAAGGAAGAGTACTACATGATGAACAAGAAGAAAAGAGAAAGGCGTATAGTTGGTATTTTAGCTAGAAAAAAAAAGGCTATAGGTCAGGAAAATTACAGATCATCAATACTGAAATTCAAAGAGAAAATTAAAATAAAGAGCAAATAGAAAATTATTGCAAAGCTTTTATGAAATTGCATACTACTTACTACTGCAATTTTAGCTTAAGTATTATGCAATTTTTCATGTGGCAGTTATTTCCATAGCATGAAGCAATTCTGTAATTTATCTTCAATATTTTTACCATAAATGCTCCCATGCATCATGCATGTGTCCCCAGTGCCACTGCATAACACTATAGACTCCATAGTATATATTGAAGTGTGTCGATATTTATAAATGAATTTACATATTAAAATTACTGAGTTTGCATCTTAAATGTACAAGCATAGAAGGCTAAGCTAACCATCTACTACTACAAAGAAACCTCATACTTCAAGAAACGAGAGTCTAACAACTAGAACAACCAAGTATCTAACTAAACAACTCAGAATGAATATTATTTTAAGCACTAAGATAACGATTAGTACTCATTTTGCCTTGAAGCCATTGCTTCTGTTTGCTCTGTTAGCAACAGCATCACCACTTTCCTTGTCCCCCAAACCTAAAACAACCAAATAAAGTGATCAAAGCATGAAACTATGGGACAATAAATGGGTCAAAGAAAAGAACCAAACTAAAAATTAGACATGCGCTGCAGCTCAGAAAAATATAGATTTTGTGTTATGTTTCAATAGTTGGAATTTTAGACTGAAAAATACAAATACCTGATCAATAGATGGTATTTTAGGGTTGACGAGGATCTAATAATCCTCAATTAATTAAATGGTTTATCTGTAATTGTTATTATAGATAGCAATATCCTCATGATAGTCTTAAGTATACCCCTTATCGTTCATAAGGGAGAAGCTTAAGATAATTGGTCTCATGGTCGTAAGCCTTTCTACGACCACCTCATGGTCATAAGTCTTTCTACGATCAGGTCAATTAAGACCACCCTATAGTCAGCAAAGTCTACAAACATGTGGACCTAATTGACTAGCGAATCTTATACGTTGTGTAGACCAATATAGAGCAGTTAATATACACTATTATCCTCTGAGATAACTGCATGCATTACGCCTCTCTGATGATAACTGCCAGGTGATGTGGGGTGTTATCTCTCTGACAATAACTTCCATCAACATGCGTATTACATCAAATGTTGAGGCGCCTCTTGGCCTAGAGTAACTGACACCCTTTCATGCGCTATATAAAGGCAAAAGTCAGTGGACATTGGGGCAGATTAGGAGAAGGAGACATTAGGCATTAGTTTTCTTCCTGATTGTAATCGGTATAGTCAATACAATAATACAGGAGTAGGGTTATTATTCTCTCCGGAGAAAGCTTGAACCTGTCTAAATCCTTGTATCTTTCTCCGCGTGGTTCTAATTCTAGGAGACCCCCAAATATTTATTCGTAAGATCGATACTAGATCATCGACAAGGGTCAACAATAAAAATGCTTCAGCTTAGAAAAAAAAATATAGATCTTCAATATTGAAACTGAAAATTATCTCATAGGGAAATAAATAAGTGCATAAGTTCTAATACAAAGAGAAAAATATATTACCTACTACTCTTAATGGAAAAAAAAAAGAGAGCAAACTAAACATGCAAGGTTGAAACTATACATATTGCTCCAAAGCACTCAGATTGAAAATGAAGAAAAATTTATAATGGGCTCAAAATTACAGTAAAGCTTTTCTGAAATTGCATATTGCTTAGCACGACAATTTTAGCTTAAGTACTATGCAATATTTCATTGGGCGGCTATTTCCAAAGGATAAAGAAAAAACAAGGCATAACTCAATATGGAACTATATTACAGAAGATTTAAATATGGTTCCGACAGTTGGACATTCACACAAAATCACCCTTGATTTAATATTGTCCAGATCACCACATACATGCAGCTGACTACTCCTTGAAAGACTTGCAATGAAATCGAAGATCACATTAACCCATCAAACCATGAATCTCGGTTCATTCATGTACCACCACACTAGCACTGCACTTCCTTATTTCCAATGACTGATTGCATCCTACCCAAGAACAGTCAAGTTTTAGGGTATGTACAATGGTATAGACAGCTGTTGTCTATAACAACAATTCATGTCACTTATAGACAGCACTAAAGACAGCTCATATAATGGTATAGACGGCTGCTGTCTTTTTAGTTGTCTTTATAGAACACACAATCTTTTAATGCTTTTATTGTTTCTTGTGCTATAATCGATTCTGAGATTGTAGACAAGATCTTTCTCTCTCTTCATTCTCTTTCATCCACGTCAGCAAAAATCCTACGTGACAATGGTTATAGACGGCTGACATAAGCCCATCCCATTGTACATGCTCTTACTTGCTATATGTACTAGCATATAGTACATTATTATTGGTATTCACGTATACTGAATATGATACCAAAAAAATTATAATATACTATTTAAGTAGTATATTGAAAGTTGGAGTGTTAGCACGGAAAAACTTTCCCCTCTCTCTCTCTATATATATATAGTATGGAAATGATCTTGTATGCTAGTGAACTCTAGTGTCATCTAACCATACCATGATTAATTTTGCATATGGATGTGTGCAGCGGAGAGAAAAAATGTGCTAAATGAATGATGACGATAGATGAGAGTACTAAAGTTCCCTACCATGCCAAAACGTCATCATATATATAAAATATGACAAGACGATTTTCCTTTTGCAGTCAATTCCACTGTACCTGTCAGAAATGGCACCGCCACAGTACCGGGGTGCCATCAGCAACGGGTTTGAGCTCTGCATCAGCATCGGCATCCTCATTGCGAACCTCATCAACTACGGAGTCGAGAAAATCCAAGGAGGATGGGGATGGAGAATCTCTCTGTCCATGGCCGCTGTCCCTGCTGCCTTCCTAACCATTGGCGCCATCTTCCTGCCCGAGACGCCCAGCTTCCTAATCCAGCGCGACGGCGACATCGACGGGGCAAGGATGATGCTCCAGAGGCTGCGTGGCACAACTAGAATCCAGAAAGAGCTGGACGATTTGGTGTCCGCCAGCGACGCGTCGAGGGCGACCCGGCACCCGTTCCGGAACATACTGAGGAGGAAGCACAGGCCGCAGCTGGTGATGGCGCTGCTGATCCCATTCTTCAACCAGGTGACCGGGATCAACGTGATCAACTTCTACGCGCCCGTCATGTTCCGGACCATCGGGCTCAAGGAGAGCGCATCCCTCATGGCAGCGGTCGTCACACGCGTGTGCGCGACATTGGCCAACATAGTAGCCATGGTTGTGGTGGACAGGTTTGGACGTCGCAAGCTCTTGCTGGTAGGCGGTGTTCAGATGATCCTGTCGCAGATCACGGTCGGTGCGGTGCTGGCTGCCAAGTTCAAGGACCACGGAGGGATGGACAAGGAGTACGCCTACCTGGTGCTGATCATCATGTGCGTGTTCGTCGCGGGATTTGCCTGGTCCTGGGGGCCTCTCACTTACCTGGTCCCAACGGAGATCTGCCCGCTGGAGCTCAGGTCGGCGGGGCAGAGCATTGTGATCGCGGTCATCTTCCTGGCGACGTTCGTGATCGGGCAGACGTTCCTTGCGATGCTGTGCCATCTCAAGTGCGGCACCTTCTTCCTCTTTGGAGGGTGGGTGTGCTTGATGACACTCTTCGTCTACCTGTTCCTGCCGGAGACGAAGCAGCTGCCCATGGAGCAGATGGAGCAGGTCTGGAGGAGGCACTGGTTCTGGAAAAGGATCGTAGGGGCCGAGCAAGAGCAGCAGCAAGAGGAGGAGATACAAGCGGCAGCTGGAAGCATAGCTTTGCCTACCACGCACGCAGCGACACAGTGACAGTAGTAGCTAGCTAGTGATCCTTAATTTCGCCCTTTTGGGGGAGACGAAACCTGCACTACAAACGATTTGATCGATAAACCGTGCATGCGTTTGATTCGTAAACCTGCCTGCACGTACGACACGATGGAGGTATATATTATACTCCATATAGGAGCCACTACAACAGTCACCTAGAGTGATCCCATGCATGCTTCTCTCAGTATGTAAGTAACGTTGTAACCTGCCCTATAAGCAGACAAACTAAATGCTAATAATAATAGTAATAAACAAGTCTGCATCTTCACAGAATAACACGAGTCTTCGTAAGCCCTGCATTTCAGAAGACAAGCTGGCACCTGTGTATGAAATCAGCTTAGCTTACTACTAGTATATGATTGCTTTTCGAATTAGGTAATAAAGAGATATCTATCTTAATTTGTGTTCACATAATACTAATCATCTTTTCACAGCGTATGTGTAACAGCCCAAAATGGACTCTAATTTTAAAAATGCATGCTTTTCAAAAACTTTGGTTGCATTTCAAATTTTCCAAAAGATTTGTCTTGCAATTTAAAATTTAAAACAATTTTCTTGCCTCAAAAATCGGATTTGCAAAAACCTACAATTTACTTGTGTGCCAACTAAAAATAATTAAAACCTGGTTATTGCAGAATATTTTCAAAATTCAAATCCAAATCAAAGTTTGCAATGCAAATAAAATTCAAACATTTCCCCTTTCCCTCTCTCCCCCTCAGGCCGCAACCCAGCTGTCGGTCCATCTTCCCCCTCTCTTTTCCTCCCCTGGCCGCCGCACTGCCGCCCACCCTCCTTTCCTTCCCCTCCCGCCTTGCCTCAGTTTAGCTCAGTGAGCAAGCGGCCTAGCATCAACAAATGCCCGCAACTCCCTTCCCTCTCAATCTCGCTGATGAGCGGGCCCTGACCCCACTTGCCAGCTCATGCACTGTTCTTCTTCTCCATGTCTCCTTTCCCTCTGTTCTTCTCTCTCTCTCTCTCTACAGCACGGTAGTCCTCGATCCTCTCAACCTCTCTCACAGCACCTCGACCTTATCACATCACCTCCAGGAGCACGAGCCGCGCCGTGCCTACGAGAACTCGTGCACGAACCGCCACGACCTCGCGAGAAAACGCCAAACTCCACTGCCTTTTAAGATTAGCTGAGCGTGTCATCTTCCCCGGCACGTCCTCCTCTTTATTTCCCCTCTTGTTCCCCACCTTCTCCTCCTCGCCGCTCGAGAATGCGCTTGCACTGGCGCCGTCTTCTCCGATCTGGCAGAGCGCACGACGCACTGAACATCCCAATTTTCTGAAGTTTAAAAAATCCTTTTGAGTAGTTTAACCTTAGAAAAATTCATCTAAGTTTTATTTGAATTTTAATTAAGCTTAATATGGACTTTCAGTAGCAAATCAATTTAATATGATTAATCTCAACATCAATTAATGCCAAAACTATTTTATTTGAGTTCTTTGAGCTTGGATTTATTTTTCAGATTTTTCTAGGATTTTTTTGAGTTCATTTCCTATTTTCCATTTGCCTCTTTGATTTACTGGTATTTCTAAAATACGGAATCTATTTAAATCTCGGGAAATTCCGTTGGGCTGAAATCCAAATTCCCAGCCAACGCTATTCTTTTCGGCCCATTTTTCGTGCGGCCCGTCTCTCTCTCTCCTCGTGCGCGCGCTGCCCCGGTCCCACCCGTTAGCGTCATTCGTGACGTTTGCTACGTATTCCTCACCGAGCCACCCTCACTGACCTGTGGGCCCCGCCAAATCACTGTTTATCGTCTCCAATTTGGTTGGGATCCTAATAGCTCCGCCGCGTGGACCTCCTTGGCGTGCGAGCTCTGAACTCCTCCTGGTCGCCGTGTATAAGAGGGGAGGCATCCCTCGTTCCCCGCATCCCAACCCTAACCGCCAACGCCCGAGAGCCAAACCCCAGCTGCCAGAAATGCTCGAAGAAGCAGAGCGCCGCAGCCAACTCCAAATGAGCTATTCGTCCACCGCCAGAGCCGCTCGAGCTTCGTTGTCTCCACCTTCGGGTTCGCAAGGGCTTGATCTACACCCCTGTCACCTTGGTTCCGCTGGAGCGTAGATCCCATCAAGCCGAAACTTCGCCGCCGCTTTGACCTCACCGCCGGCCAGCCTCGTTATCCCCTTGCAATAGTAAGCACATCATTGTGACCCTCGTAGCATCCTCTACCTAATGTGCACCCATCTCACTGTCGTCCATGTCATCGCCACATCACTAGCCACGTCAGTGTTTCTGCTTACGTGTCGCCCAGTCATCGCCTCGTCAGCAGCCACGTGTGCGCACACGTGTCAAATGGTAAATGGTTTATTCAAATATCCCGTTGTGCGGTCTTGTGTTTTGTTCCCATCTACCATCTGTTACTTGGTTTTCCTGATTGTTTCTTCCAATCCTGCCGTGCTGTGCTGCTACTATATATATGTTCTCTTGACAAGTGCATGAGAAGCATTCTATTTAATCATATGATGATGCATTTGACTGTCCCGGCAGGGAGATCGACATGCTGTGCACCATGCAGGCCTAGAAGGGCCTTCAATCAAATTTTCCTCCGCTGCTTGTCCAAGCGACAAACACCACAAAATCGGCATGGCATTGGACTGACATCGCAGCTGTGAGCTATATATGCGTCGACATGAATCAGATTTTTTTTGGCATTTCCGGTGTAAAAGCAAGTAGGCTGTGTGTAGAGTAGACCTACATTCCATCGGCTGCAGCTTACATGTAAATGCCTGAAATATCTTGTATTTTGCGTGTGATTTACAGACTTACACTTGTTACTGTGGTGCAGTGCACTTTTTACAAAGCTCGAAGAATGAATGGCACGGCACACGTTACATAGATGAGATGACACGACACGATGAATCAACAAGCTCACCCAGAGCAACCAAGCAAGACCCTCACCTCAGACGGATCGGATCCATCAGGTCGAGGAGTATAGGAGGTTGTGGACCGCTTCGCTCTCCTCCCTCAGCCCAAGCGCTTCTTCCCTGGTCGCGGGAAGCAAATCGGAAAATGATGATTTGTCCTCCTTCAAGTAAGGCACAATGTATTTCTTCATGTCACTTTTGGAGATGCCCAGGTGACCTCCTGCCACGGACACGAACTTCACTCGCCCGGCATCATCCAGTGTCTTCAAACCAATCCAGTCTTCCATATACAGCTTTGTCTGCAAACCACATCATCAAGAGGATTATTCAAGCAACTCAAGTTACTGAACCGCTAAACACGTTCTTAACTCTAAATTGACATATGAAATATACTCAGTGTACAGCTCCAATAGTGTTTTTTTACAACTAATGAGAGATTCCGTTGTATTTATACTACAGCATTTTATTAGTACCATGCAAAGACACTGCAGCATTTCATAACATCTGCCACACCTACCATAATATTTCATTTGAACAGTTAGCGGTATTTACTATAACAACATAGGGTCTCATGTCTAGGGGCATGTTTGTCCTAGGCTCCTAGCTCAGGCTAAGCCAGTTTATTGGCCATATAGCAAATAAAGCCAAATAGCTTATAAGCAGCTAAGTCCTACAAAACATTTCATTTAACTACACTGTATAGGCCCCATGAGCCACATCCCCGGCTTGATGGCTAAATACCTAAATTATCGAGAAAGAAAATGCCAACAAATTATTTAGGCAAAACCAGGCTTGAAAACTTGTAACACTTATCACCCAGATTCTCTGAGATACAAAGTAAGTCATAATTACTTTTTTCTAAAAGAAGTCATTGTCTCATACCATGGAGTTCACTTTGCACTTTCAGCAAGTATTTTATTCTAACCGAAGCCACGTATGGGCAGGCATCCCAAGCCTGGTCACCCAAATTTCATCCCCGGTCCAACAATCAATCATCACCTTTGGTAAAGAGACAAGTAGCTAAAAAATTCTACCTTCTGAGGAGGTAGGACTGGATCAAAGGCTCCATCAGGATAATAACCAAACCATGCTGTTTCCCGAGGTATAAGGACCACATCATCCTGAAACTGCACAGCAAATTAGGGATATTAAAGTATAGTAGAATATTAGGATATAGCTCTAATGCACCGATACTCCTGACCAATAGCGTACTAGTATCCCGATACGTATCGGATACGGGTACGGCTCCGATACGTGTCGAGAAGTATCGGAAACATTTATGTTTTAAAAAAAGAAAACAAAAAACTGATACTTCTCGATACCTCGATACGGCCCAAAATTCAAGCCCAGCCCACTTAATATGTCAGGTTGCCTAGTTTTGAACCACATTCAGTGCAACCTAGTTTTGAACCACATTCAGTGCTTTGAGGTACATAATTTTATTGCCTGAATATATATTCAATGTTAAGAGAACTAATGTGGTAAATGTTATTTAGGCTTATACATATGTTTGATATTCCCCCTTGTTAAGCTTTCGTAATGCATATCTTACACTTCAATTGGAGAAAACAATTTTGTAATGCACATGGGTAAAAAAAACATTCTTGTTGTTTTGAATGTTCCAAGATCCATAGTATATTATGTGAGCAGCCACTAAATTATTCTAACTAAATTGTAACTGATCTTGCGGCATGATTTGAGATGGTTTTTTGCTCATGGTTCTATTCTATTGTATCAACTGACCTTGACTGAAGCTTATCAAGTATCATATTTTCTATTTTTACTATTTTTAATATATATATACATCCATATCGCCGTATCGGTTTTTTTTTTTTTTTGAGAAATGGGGTATCGCCGTATCCATACCACCGTACCGGTATCGCGTATCAGTGCATCATAGGGATATAGAATAGTATAGCATGGGGTTAATATTGCCTTTTGCTTTGAATTATGATGTACTTGTGTGTTCTACTCTGCAAATGGGAAAAGTGGGCGCAAAATCTGCTTAGTTTTACAATCTAGTGGTGGGTCCAGACAAGTATATCCTGGTGATAAACTTGGGAATTCTACAATTCACCAGGCGAAGGATTGAAGGAGCAAAACAGCCATAGTATTATACTAATGCAATTTGGATACACAAAAGTATATATAGTACCAAGGATCAAAAAACCGGAATCGGTAGAAATCCTTAAATTTGCAGAATTCAGAATCGATTCTGAACATCGGAAAAAAAATCGGATGAAATTATAAACTGAATTTTGAATTGCAAATTCTGAAAACCGGTTACCGGAAAAACTAGTCAGAAAAACCGGAAAACCGGATGAATGATTAGGTTAGAAAGAAGTGGGTAGTATCTACTGGTTGCTTCTCTTGGATTGATCATCCATTGATTGACCAGAGAAACATCTAGTAGCTGTTTATACCAAGTTGTTATTCTATCACAGGTAACTTCACCAAGCTAACACATTGTTTGTATTCTCCTTCAAATTAAATATGACAAGTCTAATGCTAACTATAACTCTTTCAATATTGACGAGAGTTATAGACAGAGACTAGGTTGTACTAATACGGTGAAACATATAGCCCAGAATATGATATGTAGTGATATATTGTAACGTCCCGTTTCTTTTAAGGTTCTTGCCTGGCTTTCAAAATAAAAGTAACCATTTGGTTTGTTGAGAATCCAAAGTTTAACCTGGTATTTCGAAAATTTGGGGAGTTCAACTGGAACTAATCAAATCTTAACTAAGCTTTTTGTTGGTGTTCCTTGCCGGTTCTGGCTCTCTGTTGTATCTTTGCTGTCTTTGGGCTGTCGGTCCTCCGAAGCCTCTCTATGTGCCCCTGGTTTGTCTCTTCTCTTTCAACTTCCTTTGTTGGCTTGAATCTCTTTGAGACCCAGAGCTCTCCTTCCCTCTTTTATCTCCCCCTCTGTTCGGACCTCTCCCGTGCTTCGGGTTTTCCTGTTAAGGACCCAGCTCAGGTTTATGTCTCAAAACCTCTTTGGTCTCTCCAAGCCACGCTTGGTTTTACTTCTTTTGGACCTCCCCGTGGACTTCTCCACGCTCTCCTGGAACCCCTGTGTTCTCTTGGGCGCTCCAGAGTTTCTCTGGACCTCCCAGTGCCCTTTTTGGGACCTTCCTAGACTTCCTCTTGTCTATTTGAACCTCCCTTGTGTTCAAATAGACCTCCTCGTGGCTTTTTGAACCTCCCCTTGTTGAGATCTGGCCGTTAGGACCTCCTCTCTGGAGATCCTAGCCGCACAGACCTCCCCTTGTTGAGATCTGGCCGTTAGGACCTCCTCTCTCGAGATCCTAGCCGCACAGACCTCCCCTTGTTGAGATCTGGCCGTTAGGACCTCCTTCATGGAGATCTTAGCCGCCCGTGTCCTCCTCGTTGGATCTAAAGGTCCGACCTCCTTAGTGCTTGAACCCATCCTTGACTCTTGTGGTCAGATCGCTGAGGCTTTGCCTCCCTCATCTAGGACCGTCCGATGCGGTTCGGATGGCCCGATCCTAAGGGCACGTTTGGATGGTCCGAACGTTCCTTTCCTTTTTGGACCACCCGATTTCAATCGAACGGCTCTGCTTTGCTACGCGTTTTCCTTTGTTTCCAGGACCTCTTCCTGGTTGTTTTGCAAAGACCTCCTCGATCCTAGCCGATCTTTTGTAAAGACCACCCTCCTAAACTGAATATCCTGTTGGTCGGGACCTCCTCGCACTTTGATCTCGACCGTTGAGGTCCTCCCTTGAGATCTTGGACCGTTAGATCTCCCTTTGGAGATCTACTCGTCAGACCTCCCCGCACCTTTGATCTCGACCGCTGAGGACCTCCCTTGAGATCTTGACCGTTAGATCTCCCTTTGGAGATCTACTCGTCAGACCTCCCTCGCGCCTTTGATCTGGACCGCTGAGGTCCTCCCTTGAGATCTTGACCTTTAGACCTCCCTTGTGCGTGTCTCGAGTGTCGAGACCCCTCGTTGTGAGCTTTGAGGACCTCTTGTCCAGACCCTCTTAAGTCCTTGGACCTCCTGCCCAGACCTCCCTCGAGTGTCTTGGACCTCTTGCCCAGACCTCACAAGTGGTCTTTGGCGGAGATGATCCTTGCGGTGGGGCCACCCTTTGACCAAGAGTGCACCCTTTGATGGCCCCACTTGCCGTCTCTCCACCTTGTAATTATTGCTCTTGCCTCAGACTCTGCAAGCATTTAATAGGTGTCGGGTCACATTAAATACAGTCACATCTGAGGTACTTTATTTCAAGTCTTTTAGGGCAAGCCCTGCCCAAGCAGTCCCGATTGCCTACACGTCACTGGGCTTCCTTGTGGTGCACACTACCAACTCCGGCTATATATAGCCTGGGTGGGCAAACTCTTGTAACCTTTTGTTCATTTGCCCACCTTGCTCCTGCCTTGTTCGCTCCTGGCTTGTGCTTGGAGCTTCTCCTGGAGTGAGCCGCAGGAGTTGGCGTCCTTTCTGGAAGACCCTCCTCGCGGATTTTGCTGGTCTTATGCTTGAAGGCCACCCTCTCTTGCCTTGGACCTCCCTTGTTGTTCGGGGCCGCCTGTTTTTCTGGTTCCGGTTAAAGTTTTGTTTTAGTTCTTTTAGTTTTCTTTTGAAGTTCTTTGGCTTAGTGTGGTTTTGCTTATTTGGTTTTCTTGCGAACGTGTAGATCACGAGTTTGAGGAGATCTTGGACCCAGCTCTCTCTACCGAAGGCTCTCCACTGCTTGACCAAGGCAAGCCACAGACCCCCTTTTGATCATTTTGAACCTAGTTTTGCAATGTATTTCGGTTTTACTTTATCATGCATGGCTATGTTTATAAGAAAATGGTTTGGGCTGTAGTTACTTGCCTACTTGCTGTTATGCCTCCTTCATACTTTGTCCCTATCATGTTGTCATGTTCACCTTGTGAGCCTTAAGATGGATATTTAGTTGGTGTTCTTTGTTATTTGCCAACCTGGGGGCCGTAGGTCTTTATAGCCTTGCTTAGAAAACGTGATTCGGTCGTATCATGATTCATCTCTAATAATCTTGACTAATGACTTATGAAATGTGTGGTTGGTGCCACTGTTGAGCAGCTATAGCAGGATGCCTAAGCTGTGTTGACTATGGTGTGAGACCACTTGGTTAAAAAAATTGTTGTGCCAAGACTGGGTGGTCTTTTGGCATGAGTTAATACAAATTGTTTTGCTAAGGCAAGAAGGCAGGGAGTGAGTAGTGGGTGCTGTGCACACTTGGTTGTGGAAGTCTTGCCTTAGCACAATTAAGGACTTCACTTTGTGTCTCATTGAACTGGGCCAAACAAAGGCAACCACAAGATCATTTTATGGGAATGGTCGAGGTGAATAATTAGCAATGAGATGGCTTGGGCTGTTGTGGTTGAGCGTGTGATTCGTTGGCGCAAGAGGGCACCCCATAACCCCTGTGGATTTCTAGACCATAGGAGGATTGCGAAACCTTAGCGGGCGGCAATCGAGTCATTTCAAAGCTTTGTAAAGGCCTTTCCAGGCTTTCTAGGCCGCCACCTTAGGAAGTGAGCAAGGGTGACCTGAACCCGCCCCGCTAGAGAGGTCGAGATTGTGGGTAAAGTTGTACACCTCGCAAAGTGTAAAATCTATTCGAATAGCCAAGTCCTTGGTCATGGACATGCTCATGAAAATGGTGCAAGGGTAGTTGTTTCAAAAGCTTGCGCCATCGACACTTCAATGAGATGCCTTGGCTTTGCCTCAAGAGACCTTGGCCGGCTCCAGAGGGTCAAGGTTGGCTCGGGTTGTGGTTCGGGGTTGGTTCGAACCTCTGGAGTGGGTGCTCAGTGGGTTTGGTGAGGACACGGCCTTGGTGTGACCAGACCTCCCCATTGTTGTTGTGGATGTGAGTTGGTGCTCACTCCACATTTTCTCCTTCAAATGTATTATGTACTATTGTTTTTCCTTGTCGCTCTTCAATCTATTACTATTATTATTGTCCAAACGGCTGCATAAAACTAACCATCTGACTCTCAATTGGTAAGCCTTTGCATGATTATTATTGCATAATTGCTCTCTGTGACTTGCTGAGTACATTCAAAGTACTCATGGCTTAAGCCCTGTGTCAAAGCAGACTATGAAGATGATCAAGTGCAGGGCAGTGCAGATCTCTTTGAGGAGGAGTTCTTCGACGACTAAGCTGCCTAGGACGTCCTCCACCCGACAGCCTGTGGTGCTTGTTGGATGGCTGTGCTCGCTTTTGGTGTTGGAGCCTTAGAGCTCCTTGTTGCTGGATTTGTAAGTCCTTGCTGGTTTTGTAAGCCCTCAGTGGCAGACCTCTTGTTAACAAGCTTGACCATAAGGTCCTATTATATAAAGTTTAATTTGTCTGTTTCATCTTTGTTTAACCTTGTGGTTGTGATATTAGCTTGTGTTCTTGTGTGAGCTAGCTCCGTTGTCCTGGGACTAGCTCGGATGCAGGCAGACCTCCGGGATGTCCTACAGGACTTAACACAGGGACGCCCCGCGGACCTCTCTTGTGATGTGTACGGAGGTGCTACTGAGGGGTTGCCGGCCAAGACCTCGGGAGGACTTAAAGACCTCTGGGAGGTCGATGGTGGGTTTAGACCTCCAGGAGGTCTGAAGACCTCTGGGAGGTCCCGGCACCTCCTAGGGAATGCACCATGCGGCTACCACTCCTTTGCATGGTGGCTCCAATGGAAAAAAAATGGTCCTCGGACCTCATGTGCATCACAGGGTGGGACGTCACATATATACCTTCCCAAATGGGGAGACAAGCTGGTGATGGATACCATCTACTGCAAAGGTATATCTTTTCTTACCATCGACTGTAGGTGCGATACTAGAGTTTGATTCTCCAGAAAATCTCCTTAAGAGATAAATCATCGGCAACATAGAAACATCTACTAAACAATAATTCAAATATATTTAGCTCATACAATACGTAATCTAGCACAAAAAGACCTAAACCAACCTAGGAAGTGCATTACGCAGTCAAAAATCCAAATTCACATTTGAAATTTTTCGGTCAGATACTGTTCACCCGGTCCCCACCGGTAAATCCGGTCACCGGCCGGGATTTTGATCCCTGTATAGTACCACACCAGCTAAAACAACTGAACATAAATAACACAAAAGCTTAGTTATTTCAGTATCCAGCTTTCAGTTCAGTTATAAAAACTGTAATATTACAGTTATCAGTTTCCATTGTGACTTCGAAATGAAAACTAACCTACCAAATGCATACCCTTAGGCCCTAGCTGTATGTGCTCATATTATTTTGTTGTTTTGGTGCATATATGAAATAGTGGTGCATTCTAAGACTTTGTTTGAAACATTCGACAGTAATATTCTGCTCAACAATTATTGCTGCATGCAAAGGGCAATCACCCAATCACTGCTCCGGACTTCAGAAAATTGATTCTCTCAGCTTTTTGAAACAAGGCATGAGTGAATTACATTTCACGCCAACTTATACAGAGTACACTATGCTACCATTTAATCTTGGAACATGATCAAAATGAGATTTTGGACTATGTCAAGCTTACCATGATCAATACCAGATTCTCCAAGCTGCTGAACCTTTCCTTGTAGGTAGCATTTCTTTCACCTGGTATCTCATTGTTAAGTTTGGGAAGAAACCTGCATCCCTTCAAATAATTTGCCATATCCTGAAAAACAGTATACAAACTTCAGTCACGTGGAACATTATCATCAAATACAGCTCTGGTTCACTTCCAGGAATCATGGTTAAAGATCAATCAATGTTTTCTTACGACCTTCCTTCTCAAATTTGTGAAATATAAGTAAAAGCTAAACACACATTAAGTTTACCTACTTAAAAATTTCTGCAGATACAGACAAAAGTAGAACATCAAACTAACATGTTTACCACATGGTTACCAAACCTCAAGTTAATCATTTCTGAAAGAAAATGATCAAATTCATTGTTCAGATCATGGATGTCACGGCGTGGCCTTGGCATCCCGGCGGTGCGGAGGGGACGCCGCGGTGGCTAGCCTTGCCTAGGTCATCTCCGACCGCCGGCCCCCAGGTACTCTGTCTCCCTCCCTCCCACGGCCCGCCGCCACTCCCGCACTCCCACCGCCCCTCACTGCGCCGACCCGCCGCCACTCCCTCCCTCTCTCGCTCCCGCGCTGCCACTCCCTCCCTCTCTCGCTCCCGTGCCGCCACTCCCCTGCTTCCTCCCCCGCTTCGTCCTCCTCCTGCGCCGCCACTCCCTCCCGCCGCACCGCCACTCTCCTGCTTCCTCCCCCGCCGCCACCCCCTGCTTCCTCCTCTGCTTCTTCTTCCTCTGCCGCCACTCCCGAGTCCCTTGCTTCCTCCCCTCCTTCTGCTTCTTCCTCTGCTTCCCTCTGAATCTGATCCCCTCGACCCCTCTGCTTCCTTTTCTCCCTCCCTCTGCTAGACTACAGCAGTGCAACTCTGCTTCCCTCTGCTCGCCTTACCTCGCCTTGAGGACGACTAGGCACCCGCCTGGACGCCATGGCGTCATGGCGCCTCTCAGGCGCCGTGGTCGCCAAGCACGTCATGACAACCATGGTTCAGATATGCATCATATAGCTAATTATTTGTAGTGTTTATAAGCATCTTTACAAATGGATTTGATTAGTGATCATCTCTACCACTAACCACCAGCATACTAAAACTTATACAGTGCCCAATAACAGTGAACTGACCGGTACAGGAAGCAATTCAAAATTCAACATGTGTAAGTCTAACAATAAACTAACATTCCAACCAACCACTCCCTCCCGCTGCACCACCACTCCCCTGCTTCCTCCCGCGCCGCCACTCCCTCCCTCCAGCCGCGCCACCACCCCCTGCTTCCTCCTCTGCTTCTTCTTCTTCTTCCTCTGCCACCACTCCCGAGTCCCCTGCTTCCTCCTCTCCTTCTACTTCTTCCTCTGCTTCCCCCCTCTGCAGCTCTGCTTCGGAGCTTCCCTCTGAATCTGATCCCCTCGACCCCTCTGCTTCCTTTTCTCCCTCCCTCTGCTAGACTGCAGCAGTGAAGCTCTGCTTCCCTCTGCTCGCCTTACCTCGCCTTGAGGACGACTAGGCACCCGCCGGGACGCCATGGTGCCATGGCGCCTCTCAGGCGCCGTGCCCGTGACAACCATGGTTCAGATATGCATCATATAGCTAATTATTTGTAGTGTTTATAAGCATCTTTACAAATGGATTTGATTAGTCGATCATCTCTACCACTGACCACCAGCATACTAAAACTTATACAGTGCCCAATAACAGTGAACTGACCGGTACAGGAAGCAATTCAAAATTCAACATGCGTAAGTCTAACAATAAACTAACATTCCAACCAAAACAACATAAAAGAGCATTCCTCTTTGTCAGGACAAAGATCAAAAGAAATGTACTATAATACTCACAGTTGGGATTTTGAGGTAACCACTAGGTGCAAGATGTGCCTGTAATTCACCATGCCTAAAGTTATTCCATGAAAAATCTCTCAAATTTTTTTAAAATGTTGATTACTAAAACAAAGAAAAAATGGGACTTGACTGAAGCTTAGATATAAAACCTGCACATAGTCCGAGTAGATCCCCAGTTTAATCAGGGCATCGGCAATAATGCAAAAAATACCAGACTGCAAATAAACAGAGATCAGTGCAACAAAAGAGACAGACAATATTTAGGAGGCAGCTACAATAATCAGATTTATGTAGAAGGGAGCTGCAGGAAACTGAACATCAAGGCTCCATGCACACATTAATATTGTTGTCCACCTATCATTACCATTTTTTTTTCTTTTTTGGGACGCACAGGTGGATGGGCATGTGTGCATACATGTGCGTAGAGTGTCTTAGACGTTTGTGATGTGGGGATGGTGCCATGGTGGAGGGCCACAACTCGCAAGTGTTCAGGCTAGTAAGAGCTGCTATAGAATGTCTAAATATTGAATGACATTAGTCTACCTAGCCACTATCTTGTCTTTAATATATAATCATCACAACAAATCCATGCAAGAGCATTCACCCATCCACTCTAAGATTATTTTGCCAGTCGGTTGTTGAATTATTGGTTGAAAACTTGACAGAACGAACTAGATATTACTTGGAGTTAATGAGATTAACTTACACCACAAAGTGGCACTGAAGCGGTACCAGCATGAGGACCACCAAGTGAGATGAGATTCTTGACCTGTTAGAAGCATCCGAATTATTTATAATTTATTGCATAGAAAACTGA
Organism: Phyllostachys edulis; assembly: GCA_036346405.1. Classification (NCBI taxonomy): domain Eukaryota; kingdom Viridiplantae; phylum Streptophyta; class Magnoliopsida; order Poales; family Poaceae; genus Phyllostachys; species Phyllostachys edulis. Next base: position 107,490,703 of record CM070549.1, read on the forward strand.
ATAGCATTATATTCACAAGAGATTATGAATTTGGGAGAAAAATACTGGTACTAGTGGGTATCCTAGACCTGAGCACAGAGGTCCAACCCAATCATCCCAGATTTCACATTTTATGGTGAAACGGCCTGGCCCAACTAGCCGTTTCCCATTAAGTTGCATACAGGACAGTCTGGCCAGCCCAGCTGGCCAGATTACCTACATTAGACTGGGGGAAGGAAAATGAATAAAATTTGAAGGGTGTTCCTTTTATTCCCTGTAGTATTTTAGGACAACTCACCGGTGGTCCATCGTCACAATACTCAAGTACTGCTCGACCAATCAAGTTCCCCTGTAGATAGGACACGTTGACACAACGAGGAGGCAGGGTTTAGTAGAAGAGTGACACAAGCTACAGCAGAATCAACATAATAATCAACAACTAGCTAACAAACTCCTCCCTCCGGTCACCCAAAAAAAGAAGCATTTGCCACCAGTTTCTATTGCAATGCATTTGTAAAACCTAATGAATTATGGAAGTATTTGGTCGATACAAACTAAAACTAAAATGTTCAGCAGCATGTAAAAATGACAGTAAATTAACTTAACAAGTGATACGCGATTGACTTAACAAGTGATATGCGATTAACTTAACAAGTGACACACGATTCTTTTTCTTTCTTTCCACAATGTTGAGTTCTGGTGCTCTTTTTTTAAAGAATGCAGCAAAGGACAACGATATGCGCTGTACATGAGCATACCTGAGAAAGACCAACTATGTTATAACCCTTGCTTAGTTCTTTCATTTCCTTTACCTGGAAAACCAAATTTCCAGCGATGATAAATATATAATAACTCAGCATACAGCACAGGAAGGCATTACCCAAAGTGCCAAATCACCTTCTTGCAAATGATATCAGCCTGTTGACATGTAACAGGCAAATATGTGAGTGAATTTAGAAACAGTTACAGCAAACAAGATTCCAGGTTTTCCAACCCAAAAAAGATCTTGTCACTAGGAAGTCAACCTGTTCTTGAAGAGGCATTACCCAAGAGTCCCATGTTCCTCTTCCAATTTCTCTGAGAAAAGGCAATTGCATTTTCCATTAACATAAGTTGTGTTAGCACAACATAAGCCTTATTTAAATTATTCCAAAAATGCCCACCCCAAGGTTATTTCGAGATATATAATAAATATTCAGATAAGCTTGCCCTGAAGCTGCTTGTCTGATCACTAGACATTGGTGATAAGGTTTACCTTTCTTGCAAAGGGCACCGTATTAGATAAGTAGTAAAAGTTGCAGCCAAGGTTTGATTAAAATCACAGACCTAGGCTGGATAGAAACAATCACTAGCGGCAAATGCCCATACCGTTAGGAAGCAGAACCATGATCAAGAAAAAAAGTAAACCACACACCTATATTTGGAATCAGCAGTGAAGGCTTGCATTTTAATCATTTTAGGAAGCATATGCAAGCAAATTTCATAAAAGTCAGTTTTAAAAGAAAATGGCAACATATATTATTTGTGACAGTGTTCCTCTCCGTCATTGAAGTTACATATGCATACCAAAAACTACCTTGAGATTACATCATAACAACTTTTTTTAACAACTAAGACAAAACGACTAGTGATTTAAGGCCACAAGAAACACTTGCCAATTTAAAACAAAATGGAAAGATGAGACATATGTCAAGTATAGACACATACAAGGACACATGATTCACCAAACACTTGCATATATGAATTGTGTTTGGCATGTATAACTCTCATGTGTCCAGAATTTGAATCGTTTCAATTTCCCATTAGTGAGTGATACGGTATGATTTAATGACCGACTGTGTTGACTTGGAAAAAGAACATTGCTACGTACAGCTAGAGGATAGTAGTTGAATTTAGACTTGATAAGCATATACATCAAAATGAATCACAGGGAGAATTATTATATGTGTAATGAATTTGGTGCTTTCGGTGCTGTCTTTTTAATCCCAAAATGAAGAAGGCAAGCAAGGATGTCAGTCGTATATATGGAGTTTGAGTTGGGGGAAGAAGATTAGCAATCCATGCATAATAATATAATAAAATTCGTCCAAAGGCAACTTTATGAGGTAGTGGTGACTTTGCAATTATCAAGAAGAAAAAGGAGGAGGAATTTGCAAAAGGCTAAAGAGAAAGCGTCCGTTGGTTGGCTTAGGAAGAAAGAAAGGCACTCCATAATATTAAGGAAAATTAGTAAACGGTTGAGACAGCCGCACGCGATTGGATGCCCTGCCCTGTCCTAATTAGCACAAGCATAGGAGGAGGAGCTTGCAGTCGCAGAGAAGAAGAGGGAGGGGGTGGGCGTGCGTGCGTACATACAGGCAGTAGCCGTCGGAGGCGGACCAGTCGGCGAGAAGCTGGGTGAACTTGGCGACGCCATGGTTGGCGCACTGGTCCCCAATCCCTGCATGCGGGGTCCGATAGAATCAATCAATGGAATCATCGCAGGGACAGGAATACATACATACATGATGGAACTAAACTAAGCTAACCGTGCAGGACGATGAAGGGCACGGCGGAGGAGGCCTCCGCCGCGAGGAGGAGGAGGAGGAGGACGGCGGCGAGGGCCGGGGCTCTCGGCATCAGTAGTAGTATGTAAAGGGTTTAGGGTTAGGTCTTCTCCTCCTCTTATACGCGGCTTCGCTGGCGATCGATCGAAGACGAAGAAGACGACGAGGAGGAGGATTCTTGATTGGTCGGGGGGCGGAGGCACCGTGACTGCAAGACCCACTATTTTTATTTTTATTCTAGAGGGAGGGAGTGAGGTATGAATATTCGGTTCATCTATTCTATTCCAGAACTAGCATTCTGCTGGCAATTCTTGTATTCATTGCTTGCGCTAGTATAATACTACCAATCAAGAGGTAGCATTTTTATTTCTGGTCTTGTGTTCATTATTTTCCGTCAATTCATGTGATCGATCGTCGTTTCTGTGACGTTCTTCGTCTGCTCTTGTCATTGATCCGGTTGCTCCATCCATCCTCCATCCTTCTTAGGTTAGCAACACGACTAGTTAATTAATGAGAGCGACAAGCCCCACTACATACATAGGTGTCCAAACGGGCAGCCCGCCTGTTTTGTTTAGGCGCGGCGCGGCTGTCACGTGAGCTCAGCCGCCGACTCAAACGTTATACGCTAAGATCACGGGCTAGTGCCGGTCTAGACACGATTAGCTCGATAGACTAGAGTCGGTCCGTTTAGCCTATCTAGAAAAATAGTACCGTGCCCGTCGCCCCCACGGGTGCCTTCACCTCTTCCAAGCAAGGTACGGTGCATCAGGGTAGACAGGCACAGTATGTTTAGGCGTCGGGCCACGTTGTATCTGGTTTGAACCAATAGTGTCATGCGTCGGGCCGGACCGGTAGACACGATCTATTAGGACATATCTAGATCACTACATATTGATAACAAGCAGTAATGTTTTCCCCCGACTTAGTCCACTCCTACTTTTCTTCTAGAACGGATCTCTGCTACATTTCTTTCAGGAAAAATCGAGCATATGCCATCCAAAGGGTTGGGTTGGTCTTTCAGAATTTGCCATCCTACGTAGGGCGTGTTTGGGTCTTCTGCCTTGTCTTGCCTAAGCAGCAAGGCTTGGAAAGAGGGGGGTGCTCTGCTCTGGTTGTTTGCCATGAACAACTTGCGGCCCGTGAGGAGCTCGGATGGAGGCGGAGCTCAACGAATGGCCCGTGAGGTCGAATGCGGCTGTTGGGAGGTGGAGCTCGGCTGCTCGTGAGCTCGATTTAGCGCAAGCGCAGAGAGGAGATAAAAGTGTTGGATGGGGGCAGGGGTGAATTTGGCAACTTTTTAGAACTTAGCCAAATTTAGAGCAACCTAGAATCTACTCTCAACCTAAGTGCTTATGGTTTACTAGTGTGGTCGATCAACTCCTAAACATGTTAGCGAAGTTTTGCACCCTAAGCTCTAATCCTACACAAGTATCATAATCTAGGAATTGAAAGAACAATAATTTAAATGCGGCAACGTAAACAGGATAAGAGAACCAATTTTTTTACTAAGGTCTCCGAGATTCGATGATCTCCTCTAATCCTCGTTGAAGCACACTCGTAAGAGTATAACTCCTACTTGAACCCGCGTAAGAATCCAAACAATCAACTACTCCTACTTGAACCCGCGTAAGGATCCAGACAATCAACTCATAATAGTCCTTCTCCTCTCTGGTTAGGTGGACTCCAAACCTTCACAACCCTCCTCGTATCTTCCACATGCTTCTCCTTGGAAGGTCGCTAAGAGCATCTTTAGCGTATTGAACCGATGTCGATTCAAAGCCATACCACGTAAGTATTCTAGTAACTGAGCTTGTTTTTCTCTAATGTATTGAACCGATTCCTACTAATAATTGGGACCCACGTTACATTAAAAAAAACCACAAAATAATAATATTCTCTCTCAACCGCACTCCCTCCTATGTAGTTATTTAATACTTTGAATCGATTCCTAAGTAGAGTTCGGTTCCATGCATTTTTTTTGTTGGAATCGACCCCTCCAATGTATTGAATCGATTCAATGTCTTATCTCTCTTCATTTGAACCGACTAAAACACAACATTGGAGATGGTCTAAGAGCACGTCTCCAAACCATATAGGAATCACTGAATTCCAAGAGTAATAAGCTTAAAGGTGTCACTTGAACCCAGTATGGTCAAACATGTTTTAGAGTCACAGGAGTGTTCATTTGAACGCCCATAGTCTACTTATACAGGCTCTCCATTCTAAGACAGTTGTTTAACACATTTTTCTAAAAAGTGTCCTTATAATCGGATCATTCGCCCCGACGGGAGGAACGACAGCAAGAGCACGACGGGAGGCCATTAACGAGTAGAGCAGCGGCTTGACCGGAGTGTTGGAGGGGATTCCATTCTACTCTAGGTGGTGGAGATGATGCGGAAGAGGCGATGGTAGAGGAACAAGAGTTGGAGGCACTTGTCGACGACCTCATCCAGCGATGCTCCGTCACCGTCACCGACTCCTTGGCCGCTCGCCGACGTCCAACACACGATGCTTGTTCATGAGCGACAAGCCCATGGTGGTGACTGAGGATGCAACAGTAGAAGCGTTCGAGGAGGATGCAACAGTGTGGCGGCAAAGAGCTCACGGTAGAAACGGTGGTCAGCCTAGCCACGAGGAGTTGGATGAACAAGGGTACCTAGAAAAAGAGGAGCAGAATGACTATAGGTAGCAAATAACCAAGTTTTTGGAGTGGAAGAAAAAGATAATTACATTGCGTAGGATAACATATCATAAAGGGCCAATCTTTTGGATGGCATATACTCAATTGCCCCCTTTTTTTAGCATGCACCCATTCTAAAATACTAACCAAATCAATCCAGAGATTGAGCTTGTGCTAAGCACGCACATCACAGATGAGCCGAATCAATTTGCATACATCAAATTAACAAGAGGACAGACGCCCAGCCATCCAACTCCACAGCTCAAAACCATTTGTACAAAACAAACCAATTATCAATTACACACACCATTAATTACCATAAAAAAACCAAGCCCCCTCCCTAATCAAATAACACATCATTCTCCAACAACTAGTTACAACATATACATCACAAGCCTCTCTTGACATTTCTGCAAGCTGAACCACCACTCCTCCTGTCCCCTCTCCACTCGAAACAACAAGAGTTACTATTACGCACGCAACCATCACACGTTGGTTAACTTGGCCTTCGCCACAATTAGACAAATCACATTCACTATCTCTAGCACAGGATAACGGCAACATCCATCAATCATGCCAACTTTATTAGCCTTCAAGGTTTGACCGCAGATGATCATCAGGCCCCGCCACCACCATTGGCAAGAGGAGATCATAACCACTACTAAAGCACCCGCATCTGATTCTGACCAAACAATCCAAAATATAATGCTATTCATGGAGAACAGAAACGATTAGAAGCTATCCCTGGCAGGAGTTAATGCCTTGTCTTTTGAAGATAGAACATCGCTATTTGGTGTTGTTAGAAGGTGATCTAAATCATCCACATCGCTATCGTCAACAATTGACGCAATCGACTCCAAACCATCATCTGGAGCAATAGCATCTTGTTAATCACAAACTAACACCATATAGTAAGTATATACTCCCTCCATCCCGCAATATAAGTCCAAACCCACCATTCGCACATACCAAGGAAGCACTAAATTTAAGAAAATATTAATATCATTGGACTATACATACCCCTATTAAAAGGCATACTACAACCACTAAACCACTTTTACTACATTAAAGCAGGGGTATAGAGTGGAAATATTGCAATAACTACACTTTGATTCCCTCAATGGACATATATTGCGGGATGCCGTTTCCAAGAGGATGGACTTATATTGCGGGACAGAGGGAGTACTACATTCACATCACATGGAGAAAACTCAGAAAATGCAAACAATAATTAAATGTATGTGCTCCTAGACTAGGTTTACCAGATGTGGACTGGATCTTTGAAATATGACTCAACATATATAGCCATTAGCATATAGTACCAGTTAAGAATATATAGCATATACAGGAGACTACAACAGCTGTTGCACTGTCATATCTTAAATTACCTTGTCCCTTGATAAGTTGATAAGCATTTTCAATTTCATTTCAGTAGCAATCAGGATTTAACAAGTAATGGGAGGAAAGTGAACCGTAGAAGCATTTAGGTATACATGGATGGAGTGGTGGTAGATTTCAGGGTATGATGTGATCCAGATTAGTCAAGTAATGTATGCCAAGAATTGATGTTGACCATTGGAGGATGGATGTGGCACACAGAAACTTAACCAATTTTAATGGTGCAACTTTTGAAATGTTAAAAGAAACTCAAGCACATAGGACATTTAGGAGCCTGTTTGGAAAGGGGGTATTTGGATCCAAATCCTTAGGATTTGAACTAAATCCTAAAAATTTCTAGAGCAATCCCCTTCTTCCAAAAAGGCCCTAAAGCTTGCAGTTTCAGGTTGGAGATTACACAAGACCTCAAGAGGAAAACGTCTGCACTAATTCAAGTTGGGAGAAAAAAGTAAACTAAATTAAATAACTTCCTAATAATTCTAACTTGGTTCATAATCGCTATCAAATTGTAAGATAAGCTAGCTTAAGGATAATATCAAGCATTGAAATGATTGAGTACAACCACTTAATGCAATGCAGCTGATAGGAGCAGCTAAAAAAAGGAAACATCTGTTAGCCCTTCAGTCAAATAGTATTGAGTTTCAAAGGTAGAAACATCAAAGTAGTTACGTCTAAGCAGTCTAAAAATGGATCTGCATAGGAACAAAAACAATGGCGCACACACACACGTGTAGAGAGAGGAAAGGAGGGAAAAATTACCAGAAAATACAGGGTGTGCGGTTACATCTCTGACCGCAGAAACCTTGATGCTTTCAGGCAGTACACAGTTGCAGAAAGAACCTGTAATTCCAACAATGCGACGCCAGCAAAAGTTCAGAATCGCCATCAGTAAGGAGCAATAGATTATGAGATTGGTTTGTAAGATCTAACCTAATCTAGCGAGTCGGTTCACCCATCCGGGAATTGGCTTTCCGGTCAAATGCTTGCAGATATCAGCTGTAAAATGATTACAGTTCTTCGCAATCAAATGATAAGTGTCCCCATGATAATCCTCTGCAAGATCCTCTATGAAACTGCGGACTTCCGAACGGGACATATCGGTGGTACCCACACACACCGAGCGTCTGAAGATAAAGCCAGGACAGCTTTTCGGCTCTACTTCGAAGACTCCGCTGGTTGGGTATTCATGGGCTCCAAACCCATACTCCATGCCATGCACTGTCAAATGTTATTGGAATCGATAAGTGGCTGGCCCCAGATGTCAAACTTATATATAACTGCAAAAACAACCGAAGGGACTCTACGGGCAACGATGCCATGAGCAGTTTGAGAAGAAAATCTTGTGCATAAGGCATCAGAACACACTTGATGTGAATTTCAGCTGACCAAGAAAATTGAAATGCTCGAAATACTACAGCTACGGAAGGTAACAAAGCCGTGATGTATAGAAGAGTTTGCAAGCCCTTGCTCTGGAGCAGCTCAAAAGGACTAAAAGGAGATGGACTATCAAACATACAAATTATACCAAATGTGCTAAATAAGTGGGTGGGTGTGCTATAGGTCGGTCCAGTAAAAATAAAGCAAGAAGCAAAACCGTATTTAGTTCACATGCTAGCTGAGCTTGAGCATTGCCCAATCTTTGTCCATTTCGCCTCCATTTGGAAACCAATTCTTCGTGGGACAATAGCACAGCTCAGCTTGTCTCCTGCCTATTTGTAGATTGTCCGAATTTGCCATTGGACAGCCTAGACATTGGGAAAGGCGCACTTGTGCCGTTTCAACTCCCAATTTAGTAGTAACGGTAGAGGACACAAATCCCTGATCTCCTATTGACGAATCACTGTCAAACTTAGAGCATGTACAATGGTGTGATGTTAGCTATCTGTAAACCTCAACACGTAGGACACGAGATGATGTAGAGGAGAGAGAGGAACATAGCGTCTCTCGTGCAGTAGTCGATTGTAACACGAGAAACAAGACACATTGTACATGGAGGAGTTGTCTATATAGACATGTAAAAAGACAACCTATTGTAGAAGCTGTCTTTAGTGCTGTCTATAGATGACATAGAGAGATTCTATTGATAACAGTTGTTTATACTATTGTACATGCCCTTAGTGCAGACCGGAAACTAAGGTCGTGTACCCAGTATATCTAGGGAACTAAGCTCTCGCACAACAGCAAAGTTATCGGTAAAGAAGGTTGGCAAGGTGTGCTGAATTCTGGGGAAATGTACTGGAAAGAATAGGTAGCCAAGTCCAGCTGATACAATGGAGAGAAAAGAAAGAAACCAAAAGTCAGTGTTGCAGCCGTACTAGTACTAGGATGTAAGGATCCATTCCTCCCCAAGCAAGCATATTCGAGAGCTGTAGGGATGCAGTTGCAGACAAGTAGTAGTCCTTGCTACCTAGCCAGTTCGAGAGCTGTAGTCCGAATGAAAGAAATTACTCCAGAATGGAGGTAAAATAAAAAGGAATGAAATTCAGCAATAGCACGGAACAGCTGCGACAGGGAGGCAGACAAGTGATAGTAGAGAAGTGAGAGCGCAGCAACTCATGGAATTACTACTGTAGTTCGAACTGTCCGGTAGCAGCAAGCAAATCTTGCGATTTCACGCACACGCACACGCACACACGCGCGCACACACACACACACACACACACACGCGCACACACAGAGATAGAGAGAGAGAGAGACCTTCGATGCCTGAGTGGAAGATGCCGAGGCCGAACCAGTAGAGGTAGTGGTTGATGGGGGAGATGTCGTAGATGTTGAGGTAGAGCTCCTCCTCCGTTCTAGTGCTTGTCCTAGTCCGAGTCGGAGCAGCAGCAGCAGCAGAAGGTGGTGGTGGGGCGGCGGCGGCGTTGGCGGAGGGGGAGGAGGAGGAGGCCGCCTCCGAGGAGGAGGACCACGACGCCGGGAGCACCCGCATCCGCATGGCTGCCTGCTTCCCTGCTCAATTCATGCAGGCGCGGGCGCAGGATATTTTTGTATTGGATTGGATTCGGCCAGATCTGACCGGGATGCTGCTCTGCTCTCCTGTCGATCTCGATCTGGCTCCTCCTCCTCCCTACTCGAGACGACGGAGCAAAGAAGAGAGAGGAGGAATTGAAGGGAAGGACGAGGAGTAGGAGTAGGAGCAGGAGGAGGGGACGGGGGCAAGAAAAGAAAAGAAAAGAAAAGAAAGGGACAAATTTGGAAAAGCAAAAGAATGCGGTGGATTGGTTTGGGGATAGCCAGGCAGTAGCAGTAGCCAGCCGTAATAGCGACGACGGCGACGGCGACGCCGCTATCTGCTAGCGAAGTGAGGTCTTGCGAGCCACCGGGAGATCCTGCTTCTACTGCTGCTTACTGGACTGGACTGGCTGTTGTTACTGGGATACCCTGCTTCTTCGCTATTCCTTTAAGAATTGAACTGACATCATAATTCATACATACCTAGGGCCTCTTCGATGCACCAAATAAGCGCCTAACCAATCAACATTTTAATTACCACAAGTTGAAAAGAAAAAGGACGATGAGTGAACTAACAAGAGTCAATTAAATTATCGAGTGCAGCGATGAACCATCGATGAATCCAACAGTTAGTTTCCTCGTACGGTTAGTTTCCCAGTACAGTCAAAGAAAAATCGACCAAGCTAGTAGTTTGCCAATCAATAATTCCTCACGCGACTCAAATCCATTATTTAGAGTTTTTGGCTCATTTAGCGTAATTTTAAACCGAAATAGCAAGAATAACACCCGAACGTATTGACAAAAATAGTATCCTACCATGCATTTTGAACGTTATAAAAGTATTATCTTTATCGATTCGTTCAGTGAACTGCTAAATAAGCTTAAAAACTTGCATTATTCAACGTGAAGTGTTAGGTCTACTTCAAAGTACAGGTTGGGCTCGATCGGAACGGTGATATTTACCACCCCCCCAACTAGTAGTACAACCTAACTGTGTCTGTGACCTGACCTACCAAACAATATCACTCGTTAGTATTGTCAAATTAATTAACTGCTCTGCTGCCCCCATACAGAGAGAGAGATCCTTCTGAGGTACTAGCTGCAGTTATGGATGACCAGAAACCATCCAAAGTCTGAGCATATCCAATGATCCCGTAGGCCACACCACGGTGGTTGTTGCCGGTAAAGAAAAAGATAAAAACAAGACATGCTATGCAACTTGAGTGAGTTCATGATGATATTGTAGAGTGATGCCACGCGCGCATGTGACAGTGCTATCTATATTCTATAAGCCTGTGCGCGCATTAGCCCATAGCAAATTTGGTAGCGTTTAAAAAAGGGAAAAGAAGATAAATAGGTCTCAAGGTGATTGTAAACCGAGAATTTTTTTTGGCTGAATAGTTCTCTGAGAAAAAACTACTGTATCTGTTAACTATAGAAATTTGCGTACGCAGATATATAATAAAAGAGTTGTAGGTCTAATGCAACGTATGTGAGAGCTATCACGAACTAAGGGAAAAAAGAGATAAAGACGTGATTGCGCGTTAAGGAGTAAGGAGATTCAACGTATTGAATCAACAATCATTGCGTAGTCTGGTGTTGAGGGTTTATCGTTTGGAGTTGCTCTAGGCTGGTAAATGGCTCAACCTCTCCTCCAAACTTCATACTTGATACATCCTCAGCACAGGCTGTCTTCAATGCGACATGGGCATGGAACAATGATTCTGCAACCTCCGTATCGTCAGGAAGCTCCTTGCGAAGCACCTCATAGTCCTGCACACAATCAGACCAACGCTCAAGCTAATTAAATGTTAATGAGGAGATGTCAATAACACAATAGGCGAATAATCAGAAACATGGTGATGAATATAAATAACTTACCTTTACATAGGATGTTGCACGTCTCAAGAGAGACTTTGTGTAATTAGGTTGAACTCACTGTACTTGTCATGCCTTTTGGTTCATGTATTACCCAAGTATAAATACTGCTCTCTTCTACCTTTGCTTTATCTTTGAATTTCTTTTTACTGCCCATGCTCTTGTCTTCATCCACAAATAATTTGCTATGCTGCTTTGCTTCTGCTGCTTCCTAACCTTCCTTCCTCTGGCTTCATCTTGAGATTCAGATGGGTGTTTCTTTCGCTTCCTTCTGCTAACTTCATCCCCATCATCTGCAAACGGGAAAAACAGGTTTCGTGACTAACAGTAAAGTAAAAGCAACCCATAATATGAAATCATTATGTTGAACAGCTCTTACGGGCTATAAACCAGCTATAGACAACAGAAAACAAAACTACGTCAAGCCCGGGATAAAGAGAAAAAATATAGTATTTGCCAAGATCCAAATCCATTATGTTGAACAACTCTTAAGGGCTATAAATAAAAAGGTGCAAACAAAAAAGATACAGTTATATTATGTTGCCTCCAGTTCCTTGATTGTGCTAACAGACAGTAGGAAACATTGAAAACAGTCCGATATTGAGTGAACCATGCAGACCGACGGAATATGAGCTAACAAAAAGGTGTGTCATAGCAGTAAATTTCTTAGGACCTGCTGCAGAAAGAGTAAAGATCAGACGTTATAGTTCTTTTTTTTTGCTCGAAAAGCTGAAAGGTACAATTAGCGTGCAGTATATGCAGGTAAATGTTAACATATGTGCTCTAGTGTATAGTGACGACAGATTATTCAATCTAGAGTGGAGCTAATGTAGTACAAAGATAATGTATATAGGAAATAAAACAAAAAGGATTTGTTTCATAGAAGGGCATGATAAATGTATCTTTATCTAGTTGTCTATAGCTGGTTTTTTCTCCTCAGAAGATGCTGAAATATTGATGTCACCAGATGAAGCAACACCTGATCTGCACAATACAACATTTGTATAATAAGTGTGTTGTATAGTAAGTGCGAAATAGAAATGGTTCAGTTTCATCTAGAGCCGACATATAGTTTTGATCAAGAACGCAAGTAAACAATGATATAGTATATTTTTGTTGAGTATGAGTCAGAGATAGAACTGTTGAGTGTGCATCTCTTGAATAAAGTATTATTATAGCTACTTCGTATAACTAAGAATTTTGTAAAGCAAAACAATAAAGAGCATAGATGGTACCGTAGGGTTGTAATCACGTAGATATAGCTAGTTCTTTTGCACATTTGAGTGCACATTATTAGGAATATAACAGGGATTTGTAATACGTGCTTTACTATAAATTATGTATTTTGCTTAAATGAATATGATTTTAGTGATAGGAGTGTGTATAGAGTTTGTAAAAGACGTAATTTACCAGATATTTGAATAAGTTGATAAAGTCTGATGATGTGTCTAAATAGCTTGATGTTTGTGTATAGGGAACAAAAGTAGAAGATCTACTGCAGGTATGTTCAAGAACGGTTTTGTTCTGATTGTGTATAGTATCCCTAAGAAAATAAGAAAAGATTAGACAAGACAGAGATGATATTTCAAATAAATCTGCAGTGTTATAGTGTATAATACTTACATGAGTAAAGTACACCGTAGGTCCCTAAACTTGGCAGGTGGGTTCACTTGGGTCTAACATCTTTGAAAGTGTCCAATCCGGTACCTAATCTATTTAAGTGTGTCAAGCAGGTCCAAAACAGCCCAAGCTGGCAATTGACCAGTGACGTGGAGCGTTGACCATGACGTGGACACTCCAGCACACTCCAGCGTGGCTCCACCTCACCTCACTAAACCTCTCCCTCCACCACCTTTCCCCTCCTCTCTCTCTCCCCTCTCTTCCCAAATCGAGCAAGATCGCCACCCACGCCCGCTCCACCTTCTCCCGCGCCTCTCTCGCCTGTGCTCTCTGCTCCCGTGGCGCCAAGCCCTTCTCGCCTCCTCCACCTCCACTGCTCCTCCGCCCTGCGCTCGGTCCTCGGCGCATCCCAGCTCTCAACGCCTCGGCTCTCCCGCCCATGGCCATGGCCGCCGCTTTCACCTCCACGGCTCCTCGTGCGGTTCGGCCCTAGCTTCGGCCAAGACGATCGCCACGTGCCTCTCCACCGGCGCCGACACCTCACGTCGTCTCCTTGAGGACCCGGCGGCCCATTTTGGCTGCCGGCCAAGCTCCAAGAGCCCCACCTCGTCGCCAGCCACTCCAAGCCCCAAGCGCCGCCTCCTTTCCCTGCCTCTGCTCTGAGTTCTTGTGTTGGTTTTCTCCCATTAAGCTTCATGGGACCCACTAGTCATGGGCTCAACCCTTTGTGAGGACCTCTTCTTAGTTAAAGCGGGGAGTCCAGAAGGACCATTTTTTTTTCAAATGCAGATCGCCACAGATATACTGAGAGTGTTGTTTGCCCGTCTTCGCGTGTCAAGGACGGCGATGGTACCTCACTGCAACCGGTACCACCGCACGAAGGAACGGTAGTTCCGCTGGTTAAGCCGGGCAAGCACTGCCCAAAGCTCAGGGAGGTCCGGAAAGACCGCCCGGAGCGTTCGGTAGTACTGCATGTCCGGAAGGACCCTGACAAGAAGTCCAAGAGGAGGTCCGCCAGGACCTCCCAGGAGATCACAAGACCTCCTGGAGGTCTTGGCCCTATGCACACCGAGCTAGTCCCAGGATACAGGTGCTAGCTCGCACAGAATCACTTCGATACAACCATAACCACAAGGTCAAGACAAAAGATGAAGTAGACAAATTAAACTTAGCATTAAACAGGACCTTATGGTCCAAACTTGTTTACAGGGGTTTTGCCACTTGGGCTTACAAACCGCAACAAAAGAGCCTTGGCAGCTGGAAACTCCAAAACGCACAGATGCCCACCGCCAAGCCCACAGGCTGTCGAGTGGAGGACGTCCTAGGCAGCAGGATCATCAAAGAGATCCTTTTCAAAGAGGTCTGAGCTCCCTTGCACTTGGTCATCTTCATACACTGCTTTGACACAGGGCTTGAAGCCATGAGTATTTTGAATGTACTCATCAAATCACAGGGAAACACTTATGCAAATAATATTTATGCAATGGCTTACCAAAGGGGGAGCTGTATGGTTAGTTGCACAAAGCAAGGTTTGACAGCAAATACCATAATAGATTGAAAAGCAGCAAGTTAAAACAATAATACATACCTACTTTTGTTTGGAAAATAGGGGAGTGAGCACCAACTCACGCCCCAACCACTTGGGGGAGGTCTGGTTGCACCCACAGCCAAGTCCTCTCCCAAGACCTCTCTAGAGCACCAACTCTAGAGCTCGTACCCATCCCCTGGACCACCTCTCAAGCCAACCATGACCCCTCTAAAGCCGGCCAAGGTCTTTTCGAGGCAAGGCCACGGCTTCTTGCAGGAGTGCCTAGGGAACATAAATTTCTCAAAAGCTACCCCTTGCACCACTTCTCCGGGAGATGTCCATAACCAAGGACTTGGCTATTCGAATAGATTTAACGCTCTGCAGAGGTGTACAACTTTACCCACAATCCACGATCTCTCTAGCGGGACGGGTTCCAGAAAGACCCTTGCTCACTTCCAAAGGTGAGCAGTCTAGAAAGCGTGACAAGGCCTTTACAAAGCTTTGATTTGGCTAGGAGCTGCCCGCTAAGGTTTCGCTTCTGGATGGGTTGCAAAGCCACCAGATTCGTGCCCCCTCTTGCGCCGTTGCAATAAAACTCACTCAACCACAACAGCACCAAGCCATCTCATTGCTGATTATTCGGCCCAGGCCATCCCCATAAAATGACCTTGTGTTGCACGGATTACCCAGATCCACAGACACAAAGTTAGGTCCTTAGTTGTACTCAGGCAAGACTTCCACATCCCACGTGTATAGCACCCGCTTCTCACTCCCTACCTTCTTGCCCAAGCCAAACAAATTAGGTGATTACCCCTGCCAAAAGACCACCCAGCCTTGGCACACAAGTTTTTAAACATAGTGGTCTCACACCACCATCAACACAACATATGGCATCCTGCTATAGTTGCTTAACAGTGGCACCGACCACAGGTTACATAGATCATTAGTCAAGATTATTAATTGATGAAGCAAGATTCTCAAAACCCGCGGATCTAAAGCAAGACTAAGCATAACTTACGGTCCCCTGTTGGCAATACCAAAAAGGTGCCAACTAAAATACCCAACCTAGAGTTTCCCAAAGGGAGTATGTCAACATGTCCAGCAACAAGTTCAAAGGAGGCATAATCTCAAGTGAGGAAGAGTAGCTACTGCCAAAACATTTTCATATAAAAGTAGACATGCATGATAAAGTAAAGCAAAATATATTTCAAAGACTAGACTCAACATGATCAAGGGCTGTGACTTGCCTTCGTCAAGCAGTGCAGGTCCTTCGGTTGAAACTGCCGGGTCCAGGTACTCCTCAAGCTCGGAATCTACACGATCGCAAAGAACCCAAATAAGCAAAGCTACTACTAGGCAAAAGAACTCGAAGACTCACAAGAACTTGAACAAAACTTCAACCAAAAGAAACCAATAAACTGGGAGCACCGCTTGGCTTGGAGAGCCCCAGGGGAGGACTTGAGCATAAGGAACCTAGGCAAAAGAGTTAGAAATGAGCCAAATGTGACAAAGGAGGGCTTGCCCAGGCTATTTATAGCCAGGGTTGGCAAAGGCACAGAAAGGGCTCAGCCACAACGTGTCAAAGATCGGAGGTGGCCTGGGCAGGGCTAGGACAGGGCAGGTCCTAAAAAGAAATAAACAATGCACCCTAGAAGTGACTGCATTTAATGTGATCCGACATGCATTAAATGAGCCCAAAGTTTCAAGGCGGTAGGAATGATAAAAGGCGGGTGAGGCTGACCAGCGGGGCCGGTCCAAGAAGTGCACGACCAGTCAAAGAGGCGGTCCTCACCACACAATTGTCTTTGCGAAAAGACCACGGGGAGGTCCTATGGACAGGAGGTCTAAAGGCACTAGGAGGTCTTGGACAAAGGATCCAAAAACACTGAAAGGAGGTCTTGGGCAGGAGGTCCACGGATACTAAGAGGAGGTCCTGGACAAGAGGTCCAGAGACTCGAAGAAGTTCAAAAGGGGGACACGACATCTTCGACGGTGGTAATACAGATTAAGAAGGGTACTACCGAATAACAGTAGTTCCGGGTTTAAAAAGCAGACAACATAAGTCGAGAATGGCCTCGATGGCTGAGACAAACCAAGGAGAGATCTCAACGGCTTAGATTCTCGAGAGGAGATCCTAAACGGTTAAGATCAAGGGCAAGGGGGAGGTCCCGACGGTAAGATCTCCAAGAGGGAGGTCCTACGGTCAGATCAAAAGGGCAAGGAGGTCCTGACGGTAAGATCTCCAAGAGGGAGGTCCTACGGTCAGATCAAAAGGGCAAGGAGGTCCTGACGGTAAGATCTCCAAGAGGGAGGTCCTACAGTCAGATCTGAGCAAGGGGTTTTTATGTGACTGAGACCATGCTCGAGCGGTAGGTCCGGCCAAGCGAACGGTAGGTCCGACCTGGGGAAGTCCTATGGACACGGAGAGGTCCAAAGGAGTATAGAGAGGTCCCAAGGTCACAAAGGGGTCCTGAGGGTTAGATCTCTCAAATGAGATCTCAACGGTCAAGATCAAAGCAAGGGAGATGTCTGCGGAAACAAGGATACGCGGGAAAAACTAGGGCCGTTAGATCGAGATCGAATGGGACCAAGCAAAGGGGCCGTTCGGACCGAGCGAACGCACCTTCAAGATCGGGCCGTCCAAAACATCAACGGTCCTGAGGCGAGGAAAGTTAAATCCTAACGGTACGACCGCAAAACAATAGCGATAGGTCCGCAAGGGCACAAAGGAGGTCTTCAAGGAGTCAAGGAAGATTCCTTGGACTCTTAGGAGGTCCAACGGGCAAGGAAGGTCCAAAAGGCTCAGAGGGGGTCTTAAGAAAGGCGGTAGTTCCGAAGGAACAAACGGCAGTACCACCAAAGCAAGCGGTGGCACCGCACAGGCGCGAGGGAGGTCAAAGGAGCTCCACATGGATATAGGGAGATCCATATGGGCACAGGGAGGTCCGAGAAGGCTCAAAGGAGGACTTGACAAAGGCGGTAGTTCTCGACACTACCCACAGATGTACGACCGGGCTCAAACACCAAACGGAGGAGGTAAAACCAAAGCTAAGTGCCGCAACTCGAACGGACGGTACAACCGCTAGAGGGATGGCGGTAATACCGCAACTCGGACTGAACCACCCTCGAGGGAGGTCCAAAGGAAGGGAAACAAGGCCAAACTTGGCTTTGAGAAACCAAAGGGATTTTTGAAACACAAACCCGAGGTTGTCCCTCAGCAGGAGGTCCAAAACAATGGGAGGTCTAAACAAAGGATGAGGTCTAGACGGAGAGGGAGGTTTTAATCTCAAAGAGATTCAAACCAACCAAAGAAGTTTGAAGGGAGGTTAAACCAAGAGGCACACAGAGAAGCTTAGGAGGAAAACAATCCAAGGAACACCAGAGAACAACAAGGAGCCCCCAACCAACAGAGAGCACCAACAAGGGTCTTAGTTCAGGTTTGGGTTAGGTCAAGTTAAACTCTCCAACTTCCAAAATACCAAGTTAAGCTTGAACAGGCAATTAAACCAAATGGTTCTTTTTTATTTTGAAAGCTGGCAAGAACTCTAGGATAAACGGGACGTTACACCCTTATCTTGTTCGGTTCCCTGCTTGAGTGTGTTAGCTGATGACTTGATCAGTGATTAGGAGTATGATGTTGCCTTTGACAGCAGAATTCTTGGATTAGGTTAGCTAATGTGTAATTGTTCTATTGCCAGATTATTTGTCGGAAAGCATTGTCAGTATGTTGTAAGGACAAGTCCAAAGTGGAGATCCTTTGTTCAGTAGGAGACTTATGAACATCAGCGAATAATTGTATTATGTCAACCTTTGTCAAGTTAAGTGATTAGGGGATCCGACCAAAGGCCAATTAGCAGGTCTGTTAGCATGGATTAGCTTAGTGTAGCTAATTTAAGTAATTAGCTAAGCTGTGGTGAGTCAGTATTAGATGACTTCCATTAGCAACCCCTGTAGTGGTCTAGTTAGCAATCACCTTGAGAGTATGTAAGAAGATTGATTTTACTGTATGATCATCATGGATGTATTCAAATAATGCCTGGAGAGAGTGTTTGTGAGGGCTAGGTGGCCTGTTAAGGATAAACAACATCACCATCAGCCTATCTCCACACTCACTCCCAAGAGTAACCCAAATGGCAACCTTCTTTCATCCTAGCTCCTGAAATGGAATATTTCGGCATATTCCATTTTCTATATCTTCTATCCTTTCATGTGATCGCAATCTTCCAGACGTTCGTTCTTCCTCATACGAACTTCGATTACGTCGAATCTCATTTCTATATTCTTATAAATTATGTACCTTTCTTTTGGTGCTAATTTGATATTTTTGGGATTTTATTTGGAATTGTGTATTTATTTGGCTCTTTTCGCTCGTGTAGATTCCGGCGTTAACGAAGAATTCGCAGACCCGTCGACCGAAGCATATCAAACCTTCAACGAAGGCAAGTCGTAGACCTCTGATCATATTGAACCCATTTTATAAAATTATATTGTTTTATACCAACATGCATTGCTAAGTTTATAATAAATGCTTTCGGGAGTAGTTAAATGCCTAATTGTCATTATGCCTCCTTGTATAATTGCTATTGACATGTACCCTTGAATGACATAAATCCTTGGACACCATAGGATGGTAAATTATTAGTTGGACATTATTTTAATACCAACATGGGTGCACATTATGCTTAGTCATGTTTTAGTTATACGATGGTCCACGATCACATGATTCATAAATGTTTAATCTTAACTTAATGATATATGGAATCTGGGCGAAAGCCACTGTTGATAAAATTTATTGTGCCATAGCAAGGGTTGTCATTTGGCCGGGTTGAACGAAAATGATTTATGCTCGGGCGGGTGATCGTGCAGTAAAGGGGGTGCGCAAAGCACAGTGCGGGAAGTACTTGGGTGCGGGAAACACTTAGGTGCACGAAGCACATGGGTTAAGGTAGTTTCGCCTGAGCAGCCACTAAGGACTTAACTTTGTGCGGCATTGATTTGGGCCATACCGTACCACCACATGTCTAGGGTGGGGTGGACCTGACCAACTAATTAGCAATATTTTGATTTTGGTTCTATTTGGGTTGATGAGCGGTGCAAGAGGGGGCCCAGAATGGTGAATCCTTAACGAACAGAACCGGGTCAAAATAGAACTTTGTAAAGGTCTTGTCATGTGCTCTAGACCGCTTACCTAAGGTAGTGAGCGATGGTATCAACGGATGCCGAACAAACTAGAGAAGTCGTGTCTTGTGGGTAAAGCTGTACACCCTCTGCAGAGTGTAAAACTATTCAAATAGTCGTGTCCCCGGCTATGGACAATACCTGTTGATTTCACACGAAGGGTAGATTTTCATAAAAATGTTGGAATGGTTTGGTTGGGATTGGAATGGTTAGTGTTGGTTGTTGGATGGGAAGTGAACATGGTGTTCACTAGTAATTTCAAATAAACTTGTTTACTTATGTATTAATCTTTTGAATTATGCTTTTCAATCTAATTATCGTATTTACTATCAAATACTGTTTTCTACAAAATAACCATAAAGCTACCCTTGTCAAGACTTGCATAAATACTAGTTGCATACATTTCCCTACGACTTGCTGAGTACTTTATGTACTCACGGCTATACGTCATTTGTTGATCAGTCACTGAGGAAGGACCAGGGAATGCAGAGCCCTTTGAGGAGTACTTCAAAGACTATGCAAACTAGGTCGCGCTCTCCACTCGATTGCATGTGGGCATGTCGAATGGCTACCACGAGTTGTTTTATTCCGCTGCAGGTTTACTCTTTTGTCTTAAGCCCTGTGTGGCAAACTCTGTAACACTTTGACCATAAGGTCTGTTGCTACTAAATAATATTAATTTGTCTACTTCTTAGTTATCTTGTCGTGTGGGTATGATTCATCAATGTTGCAACTGTGAGCACTAGCTACTGATCCAAGGACTAGTGCAGATATACACAGAGAGTCCTGGATCCAGAGATCCAGGGTCCCGGCAGGTTCGGCTGGGGAAGATGGAGGGGATGGGGGTGGGGCCGGGGAGGAGAGGAAGGCCTCACCTACTGCTGATGGAAGAGGGGGGAAGAAGCTGGACGCTAGGAAAAATCGGAGAGGTTGTGGTGGCGACAACAGGAGAGGAGATGGGAGGAAGCGGGTGTGAGGGGGGGGCGTGAAGGGGGAAGAAGCGCCAACGCCACAGGCGAGACGCGGAGCGGGCGAAGGGGAGGAGCGCTAGGAGGCGCACGGACGGCAGAGCTGGGCAAGGGGAGGAGAGGTGGGGTGGGCGCGGGTCCTTGGCGCGGTGGAGATGGGGGAGGCCAGGAAGAGGGAAGAGGCGCCGAGGAGGAGGGCGCCGGGGGAGGGAGGAGGGAGAAGCAGAGGAGAGACGACAACCGAAGGCCACGGACTCATGCAACCGAAGAATCGCGAGAGGATGACGACGCCGCAGGCACACAAAACCAAAAAAATATCGAACAGCTATGAACAAGCTACGCGCGGGATCCAGCCGCCAAGAAGAATCTGGGCCACATGGCCACCACGAGCTGCACGGAAACATGTGCTCTTCTACCCGGTAGGGTACTACAGACGGACATGGTATTATTTGTTGAGGCGGTACGTTGAAAGTATCGTGTATAAACACATGAGTCCACCATACAAGCCATCAGAAGCAAGAGGACCAAAAATGATCCAAAACCAGTCCATGTCAGGACTTGGATAAGACAACAGTCCACCACAGTACAAGCCAAGGCACACCGTCCATTACCACTAGCAGAGTGGAGCAGAGTATAGACAAAGCATATATGCAATATAAAAGAAGAAGATGGCCACGACACCATCTTGTAACATAAGCGGGAGCAAAGAAAGCTATTTCAAGAAGCTAGATCAAACATAATCCTTGCTATGATAAGCAAGCAAACGGACAGGTGCGTGTTATTACTTCAACCAAATTACAAGTGTTAATCGAGCCTAAGCATACAGCAGTATATGAAGGGATAATTAGGTTAGGAGTATTACCTGACCCATAGCTGTCTTGTGCCCATGCTCATGATCAATTGATGTGCTGAGCTGTTGACCCCTGCTCCTGCTCCTGCCGGTGTTGGTTCGGCCACTTGTCAAAAGAAGAGTGTTGCCCGCTCCGTCAACATACAGACATGACAGTGTGATACAACCCAGTTTGATGCGACTTGTTCATGTGGGCAAACAGCAAAGTAACTGCTTTCGGGAGGAAGAGTTCATTACAGGTTGGTGCCGTTCCCAGTTCCAGGCTTCCAGCACAAATTAAATCTGTTGGAAGAGGGGAAAACAACAGCTACAGCCTGCATTCAATGGATATTCTCCGATTGCTCAGACAAATCGAGTAATTTCTCGAGAACATATACATGCAAAGATCTGAGGCATATATAATAAATCCACTTTTATTGCGACAAATCAATGGTGGACGGATAATGAAACAAAGGGGAAAAGAAGGTACGGCAGATAACACTCTGTAGCGGGGAACAAAACTGCTAACTAAACGGTCTAGTGTTGATTGTTGATGTCCTCCAAGTCAAGCCGGCCGTGCATTGTACGCAGCCTCCCGAGCTTCCTGGCCGAAATCTTTCCGGCTTGTAAAAGCTACCTTTTTTTTTATAGATAATATGTAACCGACCTGAGAAGAAACGATGGATGACTCAGCTTGCCGCAACCAACTGACAAGCTTTGGGATGGTGAGGAGAGGCACTGACCTTGTCTGTTATCTGTGACAAGGTTCCAGGCTTTCCCACTAAGGCCATACCGCACCGCAAATTTAATTGGGTCAAGAAAAAGGTAGATAACAATGTTGTACAGCCAAATAGCAATACCTCTGATGCTAGCAACCTTACAGGTGACGATAGCTGCTAATACAGTGGCAATCTGCAATACAATATGCATCGTCACTTGTTATGGAAATAATTCAAGCGCACACACTTGGCAAGAAACGCCGGCCAGGGATCGATCCCTGGGCAACATGTTTTTATAGGATTTTATTTGCAACATATTTTTCTCTAAAAATATTTAAATTTTTTGTTGTAACTTGAAAGATTTTTAGAGAAAAATATATTGCAAATAAGACCATATAAAAATTACAGAATAATCTATACTATGTCAAAAATTTCCCTAAAAATTTTATAATTTTTGAAACTATATTACTATGTCAAACAATCCCCTAAATATCTCAAAGATACTTAGGGGTAAAATAAATTTTTCGCGTCTAAATCAACGGTCAAATCCACGGTCAACTGACTGGAGTGACAAAAAAGGGATTAAAGTTGAGAACGAGTGATAAAAAATAGATGAACAATTTTTCGATGGTATTTTAGAGAGCTCGTCAACTTTCAATAACAAATAAAGAATTAACCCTTCGAAGAAAGACCAACCTCTGGAACGTGTCACAAATATCAAGGCCTGACTGATGGTGCTCAGCTCACTTGACGGTAAACTGCAGAAGCCAACTTCTCGGTGTTCTCAGCAACCAATTCATTGTTTGTTGTGTCAATCTTCTTTATATTCAGAGTATCAACCTTGAAGAGGCGCTGCTAATAACGTGGAAAATACAAAGTGAGTTTGCTCGATCAGCACATATCAGAGGATTGCAAATGCCTATGTAATAAGGATGAAAACTAAAGAGTATGAAAGCATCAAGCTACATACCGTGCTGATTTTGACTGGCTTAGTATGGTACAGGTAACGTTGAAAATTGCTGCGATCCCAAGTTATGGATATTACAAACATAAGCACATCCAAAACAAATCGCATTTGACGAGGTGATATTCTAGTAACAGTTGAGATCAAATGCCACAATTCCAAGTGAACATATTCATCTCTCTTTTTGAGAAGCCTCTGGGATGTCTAAAATGGTCAAATTTTCAGGGATGGCAAAGATGTAAAAATAATACAGTCTTGCCACCAGAACAGGTAGATACCATATATGGTGCGTTTAGTACGTGTAATCTCATATTCCCCTGTAATCTAATACTTTTCTCAATCTGGTTACTGATAAACACATTATCAGTAATATAAGATTCCAACGTTTGGTTGATTTGAAGGAAACTACTTATTAGTCTTTATCATAATTTCAAACCATGATGACTAACATCTATAAATTTTGAATTTTACAATTTAAAATTCCAACATTTAGAATTTCATTTTTTATGATTCAAAAGTTCAAAATTTGAATTTTGAAATTTTGAATTTTAAAATTTGAGTTTTGGAGTTTAAATTCTCAGTATTTAAAATTCAAACTCAAAATTGAAACTTTCAAAATTCGCTTTATAAAATTTAATTCTTGGAATTTGAATATCTGAAATCTAGAATTCGAAATTTGAAAGAAAGAAAAAAATATTTTCGAAACCCAACCTTGAAATTTTGGATTTTCAAATTTAAATTGTCCAATTTAAGATTCCAAAATTTAGGATTCAAATTTTTGATATTTTGGTTTCGAAATTCATATTTTGAAAAAATGATTTTTAAATTCCATAATTCAGATATTCGAATGTTAGAATAAATCATAATTTGGATTTTGAATTCTGAAAGTTCAAAAATTAACTGTGATAAATCAAAATCACATGATAAAAAAACGCAATAACAAATATTACTTTCCCTTGGTAATCTAAGATAGCCACCCCTTTCTACGGGAAAGAGATTTCTGGAATTGATGGTATTCTGTTTCTCAAGATAATCTTAGATTTCTGGATGTTTTACTAAACAAGGTATTCTCATAGGATTACTAGAGGATTCATGGTAATCTTCAGTGGGTTTCGCCAACCAAACGCACCCATAATGGAATGAATTAGTCAAAGCAATAGAAGTTACCACCAAAAAAATCGGTCCTATAAGCTGCCCAAAAGAACAACACAGTTGTTACGGCCAAATAAGCCCCAGTTATCGCTCCAGTTGCAAATATCTCTGCTAGCTTCCAACTGTCTGGATGGGGAGATGGCTTAGCTTCCAACTGTCTAGATGGGGAGATGGCTTGACCTTATCTTTTGATATAGTCATAATGGTTCCTGAGCAGCAAGCATCTCGCACTTAGGAAATGAAAATCGATTGAGCAACAATCTCTGATGAGTTAAGACAGCAATATACTCACCATCATTAAGAATAGCGATCACAAGAACCAGCATTGGAGGAAAGTCGAACTTCCAAAAGCATGCCAAGAGCGAAAAACCAAGCTCTACAGATAAGATTTGAAGCAGTAAGGTAGATTCCAAATGAAAAGGTGTGATTTGGGAACAGGGACAAAAACAGTAAGTCTTGATGGAATTGACATCAACCACGAATAACTACTTGGAAGGACAGAGAAAACACACAACACCACTGGGTTAACTTTGGCTAACCATGTACTTAGCAAGGTTGATGATATATAAAGGGTACATGGCACTTTTGGCCCATCTACTTTGTTCAAGGGCTCAGTTGAAAAGTGCTGTTTACCCATATAGAAATAACAAACTTGATGATACACTTATATGTTCTTATCACGAATTTGAAATAATAATCAGAATTTAACTTGGTAAATCAGATGAACGGCAAAGGGCACAATAGTTTACATCTATTGTAGGCAACACAAACTTACCACAATACATATGGTTATAGATACAGCATATATCTGCAAAAGGAGAACAGAAATGATAAACATCAGTTAGCAAACAATATTTTTCCTCTTTCAAGAAGAAAACATGAGTCTATTGTCTTCAATAGTTGGACAAGGGAACTCTCCTGATATGGCCAATATCACCTGATCGATATTTAAGTAAGCAATTCACAGATACAAGGCCATAGAGCATTGGATCTGAAACAGAAAATCAGGATCGAAAGTCCTTCCGGTGGAGTTGGTTGGGAGTTGGGACCTCATGGGATCCGGTCCATCCGGATTGAAAATATAGGTTCCAGGATAAATGGACCAAGGAATTTAGTCAGTTTTGTAGGCAAATGGACCAGCGGGTCAGTGGCAGACTAGCAGTCAATGACCTGGTATGCAACACCAAGCGACCGCAGTCCTCTCTCGGCACAATTGCCAATTACATGATGGGCCTTTCTTTCAATCTCGGACTTATTCGATGCCAGGTTCAGAATCTGCAAGAGCATGAAATGAAATATAAGCAGATGAAAGAATCAATGTGATTGCGCCTAGTGATATCTAGTCTTCATGATTATTTGTTTTGAACACGTAAAATCCAAATAGCACAAAGAACTGAATTTTAAAAATGAAACACAAAACATTTTTGAACCAAAACAAAAGTATACACATAAATTAGATCAATAGAGAGAAACAAGATACATATGTTAGCAAGTGCCGATCTCCCTTGATCTCTTACTATATTTGTGGATATTGTTACTATTCCCGAACCGACAATATCTATTGTAATCTCTTGTATAGATAGAATATTTCTCTTGTAATCTTTTGTATAGATAGAAACTATCTCTTGTAAACCGGCATGTTTGTAATATATATAACAAAGTTAACAGCCGGCGGCGGTGGGAGTGAGTGGTGCAGGGAGCACCACTGAGTGATGTGGATTCCATTTTGGAGATTTGGGAGGACAGAGGAGGCGTGGAGATGAGGCGGCGGCAGCCATGGTGCACGGCCGAGACACAGCGGCGGTGCGACGGCGCGTCGGCCAAGCCCTGGCAAAAGCGACCGGTGCTTGAGCACTAGTGGGCCAAGGGGAGGCCAGGGGAGGTGTCGGTGTGGCTCGGGGTGGTCTGTGGCAGCGTGGCGGCGTGAGCCGTGAGTGGCACGGAGGAGAAGCTTGTCGCCGGCGAGCTAGAGGCTAGGAGAGGGGGGGAGGAGGGGAAAGCCGGTGTGGTGAGGGAAGCTACTGGGCTCAATTGGGTGGTTGGGAGGGGGCGGTTGGGCGGTGCCGGGTGGGGGTGAGGTGGTGCGGTGCATCGATGGCGACAGGGAGGTGGCGCTGTGCATCGATGGCGACGGGGAGGTGGCGCGGCAAGCTGGCCTGGTGATGGAGGGAGGAGGTGGCGGGATGATGAAGGGGCGGTGACGGGGAAGAAGAAGGGGAAGGCGCCTGGGGTGGAGGGCGTTTTCGGTTGAGAGAAAACGGGAAGGCCCGAAGAGGAAAGCGGAAATGGGAAGAAAATTCCCGAATTGGATAGGTTTTCAAATTCAAACCAAAAAAACTTCAAAATTTTGAAATTCATGGTTTTTCGGGTTATTTCAGATACAGGGGAAAAAACTTGATGGGATGATGCACAAGATAGAAAGCGAGACTAGACAAAGTGAAGAGACACTGGTTGCTGAAGACTCGCCATTTGAAAGTGACCAACACGTGTGGTTGGCTCAACGAGATGAGCTGCTTTTCCAAAGAAAGTACGGATTCCAGTGGCAGTAACAACCGCTTCTATTTCACCTTGCTTACAGGTTGAACCAGAGTAAATTCCATCTCCCGGATGCTTAGTTACGGGTATTGCTTCTCCCGTAAGCGCAGACTGCAAAGCAATCCATTATGGCATTATTACTGCTCCCTCCGTATTCTTATATCATAATTCTTCTTTTTAGCAGAATTACTGTAGGGCAATGCAACATGCGGAGCAGAGCACAGGATTCGGCCAGAAAGACCTGATCAAGTTTCAGCGGATCTCCCTCGAGAAGGCGCGCGTCTGCAGGAATGATGTCCCCAAGTGATTATATCGCCGGGGACCAACAAGGATGCGTCTAATTCACTCCAGGCTCCAACGCGTAAGACCTAGAAAATAATGTAACATGGTCGCATAATTATGAAAAGAGAGTACCGTACGTATTTGGAAGATAAGTAGCTAGCTTTACCTTAGCCTTTGGTGCCAGCAGCAGCAGCATTGCCAGCGTTGTTTTCCTCCATGAAGCTAATGGTAGAATTGATATATCTGTTATAATAAGAACTCGTTTGTATTTCCTTATCTGCGTTTGTATTTCCTTATCGTGCAGATAAGGAAATACAAAAAGAGTTTATATTCTAACAATCTCTTCCTCCATGCGCGAGGGCAATAGCCATTATGGCAGGGCAGGTGCCTCCATAACCCATGAAAGCGGGCGGGTTCCACATAAAGCCGATCGAGGAACTTGAGCAGTTTGCTTTCCTGCAAGCGTTAGATTGTAACCATTACTTTGAAGAGAAGGAAAGGACTAGAGAGCATTTCGTTGATTAATTTGAAGAGCATGATCAAACTGATAGTATCGTCCAAAAAGTACATGCATGTTTCTCTTCAAGCTTGTTGTGGCCAAAAATGTTGATCCTCTGCTGGGCACCGTCGGCGGTCAGACCCTCGCGGGCACATTTGAGATGCTTAAAAACCTCCTCAACAGGCATGTGCTCCTGCTTCTTCTTCTTCGATGGCAACGGTGGCGGTAGAAATCAGATAGAGCGGTCACGTTAGGCCAGGGCCAAATTAAGATGCAACACTTTTCATGTCGTTAGTAGTTTGCTGGCACTAGTCAACTCTAGTTGTGTTTGTGGTGGCTCAGGCTGGCCAACTAATTTAGCACCGCTTTCCAACATGTTAGGTTTGGCACGCACGTTCCTTGTTGTCACTCTCTCTCTCTCTCGGAGAGATGGGAAAAGATTAACAGGGGCGGACGGGACGGCAAACAAGTGAGCATGTTACAAAGTGTAGCAGCCACGTTCGGTGGTTAAAACTAATTGGCTGTCATCTTCCAATTCCAATTCCAATTCTTGGGGTATCTGTCTAGGGTTGGAGCAATGTATACAACAAGAAACGGAAATCCTACCAAAAAGAAAGCCAAAGAGAAACATCTAGTGTCAATGTACTTTGATCGATTCTGCAGCTGTTAAACAAGCTCACTCGCTCGATTTGAATTTAATCTGTGCAGCTGCAGCTCAAGTCTCTCTCTCTCTCTCGTACGTGTATGTGTGTGAATTATGAATGTATATTGTGTGGTGACGATCTCGATCTCCGTGTCTTCTTCCTCCTCCAGGTTGTTGGGAGGGGGAAAAATGAATTAGGGCAGGGGGCCGGGTCACTCTGGCGATCTGGGCGCCGCCGCCATGGAACGCCGCGTCGGCCCCGTCTCCACGTCCCCGTCCTCCTTCTTCTCGACCACCGTTGCCTTCTCCTCGTCGTCCTCCCCGTTGGTGGCCGTATTCTGTGGCTCGAGGAGGTCGTCTCGGACGCGGAATGCGGCGTGGAGCAGTATGAGCGGGACCCCCGCGGCGAGCGCGGCGAGGAGGTTGGCGATGGCGTCGGAGGCGGTGAGGTCGGCGAGGACGAGGGCGAGGAAGAGCGCGGCGACGAGGCGGCGGTCGAGGAGGCGGCGCAGGAGGGCGGAGTTGGGGAAGGCCTTGAGGAGGGCGCCGCAGAGGAGGAGGCCCTTGGAGGCGGCCATGAGGAAGAGCATGGAGGCGCGGTGGCGGGGCGCGAGGGCGACGAGGAGGAGCGCCCACTGGATGACGGCGTAGTAGAAGCGGAAGGTGCGGAGGTTGCGCACGGCGCGGACGGCGGCCGCCTCGGCGTCGGGCGCTGGCGCAAAGGCGGAGGGCCGCGGGGCGAAGCGCGTGAGGGCACGGCGGGCGGCGCGGGCCTTGTCCAAGGCGCGGCGGATCGCGCCGGGGCCGTCGAGAGCCATCGCCGGCGGCGAGATCCGCGTCTTGTTGGCTCTCCTCTCCGCTTAACTTTCCTCTCGTCTCCTTGTAGCCTTTTTTTTAATGTGTGTGTGTGTGTGAATTGATTGGTTCGATTCGACAGGCGAACGCTACAGTTGTGACTTGCGATTCCTTTTCCTTTTCCTTCCGAGGAACAAGTCTCTCTCAGGCCTCAGGCTCAGGCTCAGGCTTGGCTTTGCTTTGCTTGCTTCCTCCCCTCAACTCTCGGTTGGTTCGGGTCCTACCCTGTCAGGCAGCTTCTCTTCTCTTCTCTTCCCTCTCTCCCTGCATATACACTGCTAGGACGGTTGGCGCGTTTCGCTGCGCACGTGTCGAGAATGTTATAATGATGTACGGGGTGAGATCGATGTTCTGGTTGCATGAATGACTACATAGTTTACACTCTCGTGTGATCGTTCTATAAAAAATGTCTAGCTGCAAGGAGCTCCGAGTCTAAGCAATGTTCTTACGGTATCATCAGCAGCAAGGCAACATCCGGTAAAGTTAAGTGCTTTGTAAGTACTATAGACGGGATGAGATAGCACTAAGGTAATTCAAGAAGAAAGTGCATCTGATTGGCATGGGAGAAACCGATATACATGTCCTGAGGAGAGTAAGAACAAATCTCTGGTCACATCAGCTTTGGGCATTACTAAACAACCTAAAATGTATTTTTTTTTGTTAATGTGACTAAATTATCTCATATCTTTGTCTTACTTAATACGTAATTGATAGCTACATGGAGGAACAAAATAAACACATCAAAATGGGCACCCACCAAAGGTAAGCATAGTATTACATAGGAAACCATCAACATGCAGTCAATCGATAGAAAAGCACCGGAAGCACATGCGGTCACAGATATGCATATTGATATGTATAGATTATACAACACGCATGCAAATGCTCATATATTTATAACTATCGTAAAGCAAGAGAAACAGATGGTCTAACAACATATGTAAACATATATTATCTGTACTGCAAGCATGATGGATACATAAAAATTTGTTCGAGAAACCGCTGAGAACCACAAATATATTCTGATAATTGTGATGTGTGAATGGGATCAAACCTAGCACCGTAGAAATAATAAGGGTAGAGGTCAATTGGGTGTCGTCCAACAATTGGTAGTGTTAATCCTATGAAGAATTGGGAATGCTTGAACCTCAGCAAGAATAATTGTTTAGTTCCCCGAAACAAAACAAAAAGTGAAATCACTTTAGTTCAGCACAATCAAATGCCATGTTATGTACCAAAATTTAATGGCATACATATGAGGAAGATATTTAAAACAATGAATAAGAGAAAGATAGCTGCACCAGCCAACAAAGATAGGAAGAATTATTAATTATGCAACAAAACAACCCACAAATGCATACCAAATCTAAAAGGAACGATCATTTTATTCGAAATGTAGCATGGAGATATTAGAACAGGTAATGTAGAGAAAACTAAGAAAAATAACTACTTTGTTGTCCCCAAGAAATATATTTGACTTGATGTCTGGTTGGGACATTTAGTCGAGCAGCAGATAAGAGATGTATTAACCTGTCTATAAAACATAAAATTAGTTTCTTAACCAAAAAGCGCAACATTTATTTTCATCAACCATTAGGGAAAAATATACTATACATATATTGTGTTATGGGAACCAATTTGCAAACTTGCAAGAATACGTGATAGGGAAGTATGCGTCCAGAACCCAAGAACCATGCATACAACAATAGGGTACCAACTTCTCAACATCAAAACGGGCATATATCAACATTGGAATAGATGGAGCATGAAAGGGTATCCAGTGAACAACACACACAGATTAGTGTTATCAATAGAGCATATTCTAGATACTCTAGTTGTTTCTAAAAAATGGACATTGAGCGAACAACAAACACATATTAGCTTTGCCCTATGAAGAACTGGGAATGCTTGAACCTCAGCAAGAATAATTGTTTGGTTCCCTAAAGCAAAAAAAAAGTGAAATCACTTTAGTTTAGCACAATCAATGCCATGTTATGTACCAAAATCTAATGGCATACATACGAGAAAGATATCTAAAACAATGGATAAGAGGAAGATAGCTGCACCAGCCAACAAAGACAGGAATAATTATTAATTCTGTAAAAAAAAACAACCCACAAATGTAAATGAAATCTAAAAAAATTGATCATTTTATTCGAAATGTAGCATAGAGATATTAGAACTGGTAATGTAGAGAAAACTAAGAAAATAACTATCTTGTTGTCCCCAAGAAATATATTTGACTTGACGTCTAGTTGGGACATTTAGTTGAGCATCAGATAAGAGATAAATGAACATATCTATAAAACATGAAATTTGTTTCTTAACCAAAAAACACAACATTTCTTTTCAGCAATCGTCAGGGAAAAATATACTATACATATATTGTGTTATGGGAACCAATTTGCAAAATTGGAAGAACCCGTGATAGGAAGTATGCGTCCAGAACCCAAGAACCATGTGTACAACAATAGGGTGCCAACTTCTCAACATCAGAACAGACATATATCAACATTGGAACAAATAGAGCATGAAAGGGTATCCAGTGAACAACAAACATGGATCGGTGCTATCAATAGAGCAGATTCTAGATACTCTAGTTATTTCTGAAAAATGGACATTGAACAAACAACAAACACAAATTAGCTTTGCCTTTGGAACAGGTTGTAATTACCTTGGTTGTTCCTGAAAATTGAATAGCCAAAGGATCAGAATGCACGCAGACCTGAGTCCTTAGGCCATTGGCGACGTTGCCTTGCATGCTGCCGCTTTGGCCAAGTACATCGTGGCTAGATGTGACACCATATAGCCTAAGAAACACATGGGATAAATATGGCTAGACCAATGTATAAATTGCAAAAAGGCCCCTGCGCCAGAAGCCTCCGCGCGGCGTCGCACTGAAGTAGATCCTAGTTGTTGGTACATGATCCGAGAGTTCACACCCAAGTTTTCAATAGCTAGAGGGCAAGGCAGAGCCAGCTAGGGTGCCCGGTATGCACGGACACCCTCAATTGTTTTTCGAATTAATGTATATACCCTTACTAGCTGTGATTCCAATTAAGTTTGGATTTCGTTGCAATTTGATATACTTGAATGAATTATATGCAAATTGTATGTTGTATTCCATGTCCTCCATTCAGATTTTGTAGAACAACTTTTTTGTACATATGCGTATGGCACTATTTGAAATGGTACGAAAATACTTTATTTCACTTAGCTCTTATGAATTTCTTTAGTTTCTAACTAAAAAAATCAAATGTTTGGTTCTCTGTCTGTTTGTGCCGCTACGACCATGCAAGTCATGTGGCAAACTAATAAAAAAATAGAATGGCTATACATTTTTAATAACATGTTCACACATATTTAAATTTTATTTATCAATGTTAGTAGTTGTTATCGTTCACTCAGTAAAATAAGTTGTTTTCACAACTAATTTTGTAAAGTAGCCAATTAATAGGAAACAAAGCTCAACTAATTATAGGAACGTTAAGTACCATACGAATACAATATTCATAATACATGATTTACACGGCACTAACATTTGAGCAACCGATAATCACTTAACAATCATCCTTTTATCCTATCTTTACGCATCAATGATGCA
Organism: Phyllostachys edulis; assembly: GCA_036346405.1. Taxonomy (NCBI): domain Eukaryota; kingdom Viridiplantae; phylum Streptophyta; class Magnoliopsida; order Poales; family Poaceae; genus Phyllostachys; species Phyllostachys edulis. The sequence goes on from CM070549.1 coordinate 107,523,515, forward strand.
CCCTATTACAAATTTCCTAGCTCCGCCATTATTAGAGGGTTTTCACCCTATATGCTCCCAAGAAATTTGGCCGAAACCACCTTTTTCTTTTCGCTTGCTTTTTTTTTGGCAACGATATGTTATTATCTGACCTCTCTCCCTCTCTCTTGTTTTGTTTTGTAAATCATCAAAGATACTAGATTGTTCTGTTTGTGCCTGCCTAGCTATCTATGTACTACTCTACTCTCTAACATGGAATCAGCAACCCCAAGTTTGTGTTTGTTGCGCCTTGCCTTACGGAGAAAGCACGATTTCAACAAACAACCCAACCGAGGAGGAAATGGATATGTCACCAACTTGACTTATTTCTGCAAAAGAAAAATACTACTGATAAGTAACATATACACCTAGCTCCACTTGTTATCGTCTGTCGAGGCAACAACCGAGAGAGAGAGAGAGAATGCATGAGCATGATCGAGACAAGGAGACGAACATCTGCAGCTTCAACGGGTGCGTGACGCTCACTCCATCACAAAAACAAGACTGCCTCTCATATCATTATCTTCTCTCCCTTGCTTAAGTTAAGCAGCATTGCCTTTTCGAATTTCGACTAGTCTTTAACTAAAGCCCTATGCAACAAAACCCTCCCTACAAGCAAAATTCTGGGCAAACAAACCACAAGCAACGTCTTACCTGAATTCTGGGCAAGATTGGAAATCAATGGTGGCTGGCTGCTGACAATCCCAGGAAAAAAACATGTGACATGTTCAAATTTTAACCTGACCTGCTCTGCTTTAATGTCAGGTAAAGCATGCCAACAATAACTAAAGATTACCTAGCCATCTGATGGTGCGTCAACAACAAAAACCACTTTCAGATTACCAGAGGATAACTCAACCCAAAGCAGACATGCTCAGATTGATCACTGTTCTATGATCTCTTCGCCATAGAATCCAACCATAGTACACCAACAAACCTTAAAGTAGATCAGAATAATCACAAAAATCAACAGAAAAAAATAGTAGTACAAGGATCCATCAAACAAAACGAAAGGCAACAAGGCATTCAACTTCAGCAAACAAAAGAAAGGTATCATTTGCTGTGCAACAATCTGAATCAGGACCTGGTTGATACTTGGTAGGAAGTCATACAGCCGATTTTGTGCAGCAACAAGATAAACACCAAATATAGTAGTACCCCTGAACTAAGTTCTCATACATTGAAAGCTGAAACATGCTCAGATTTGGGTCCCCGTGAAAGACAGCACAGCAGAAGTGCAAGTAGGTAAAGCCGCATGAGCGCTCAAATGGCAAATGAGAAGGAGGGAGACATGAAAAGTCTCCAATTACTGTGATATATTTATCAGGATCTTTGTTGGCACCATCGAATACCTTGTGCTTGACCATGGCATTGAACACCAAAATGGGGAGAGAAAAAAAGACAAATCTTGACAACATCACTGAAACTAGTTAACCGACAAGCACCATCAGCAACGTTTAAGCAGCCTACTCCAGAGCTAAGCCCATGGTTACCTAGCAATCATGGAAAGGTGCTACTAGTTTCTTTCATTTCGACAACTACAAGGTGCTTGTACATACTAGTCAGATAGCGTCTAAAAGATGGTGGTGACCTTGAAATGTTGAATGACCCGGCAACATGATGCTGCAGGTCCCAAGTGGATCCAAGGAGAATGCAGTGCACCCCTGCAGTGAAATGTCACGAGGTGAGATTTGTGAATGCATCTGAAATCAAGAGTGCGGCAAAACCCTGGGAAATTCGTATGGCATTAGCATAAGTAAAGTAACAACCTCTCCTGTCCTATCCTGTCCTGTCGCGTCGACTCGGGCACCAATGCCAAATTTGAAATTCCTCCACAGGAATCTCAATCTCCCTGCTCCCTGGCGGCGGTGGTGGGAATCATGAGGACGGGGACGGCCTTGCAGAGGATGGAGATGGAGTTGCTGTTGCTGGTTGGTGCGGTCGGGGCTCGGGGTTGACGCCTCTGAACTTCCCGGTGCAAACCACCCTAGGCTTCCGGAGGCAACTGGGACGGAAGAAAATCCTATGGCCCCGTCTCACGTGAGGCCCCTCCTCATCTCCGTCTATTTCACCTCTCCCTCCCCCTTTGATTCAACGGCTCGGAGGCGGGACCTCACGAGGGGCGGTGCCCTAGAGAATTTTCTTCCAACTGAGACTGGGTGAAAGGGAGAGTGCACATGGGCATGGTGATGGGGTCTTGGGTAAGAGCGTGTTGTTGGCCCAAACCTAAGACGAATATAACGGAACAATAGAACGCGAACGCAAGAACATAATAAAAATTTATATGTCGCTGGAACAATAGCAACTGATTATATGTGTGCTCTTTTATTGAGAGCTAACGATTATTCGTATCTGGAAAGGATTCTACGTATCTTGAATGGATACCACACAAACTCTAGAATCCATAATGAATACTGCCTAAATACTGTAAGACTATGTAAATATACCATATGCACAAATATTACTAACAAATCACTACCTAATCTTTGTGCACTTACTTATTGAGGCAGTCGGTCTCAACTACAATTTGCCCAACTGTTACTCAATACAAGACGGCGAACACATCTCCTCAACATCCCGGTCTCAACTCCACGAACTCGACTCGGGACGGCGAACACGTCTCTTCAACATCCCAGACTCAACTCCACAGACACACACATAAATACAGCAGCACAACCGCCTAGTACCAACACTAGGGGTGGATATCGAGCCAGATACTCGTCTTATCGAGCTTTTCTCGAAATTGACAGTGTAGTTTAATATCATTTTATTTATAGTTTGAAAGTATTTTTAGAACCGAGCTAACGAGCCGAGCTAGAACCAGAGCGAAATCCAATTTCATTTAAAATCGACTCATTTTAATGTTTAACCAATTAACAAGTATAATTGGAACAATTTTAAACCGAGCTAACGAGCCCCACTAACGAACTTTTTTCTACCCCTAACCAACACAACGCTCTCACTTTAGCAACATGCAACTCATCTTGCGTTCCACCGACGTGCACCACTATCTATTCCACATGCATGCATGCATGCAAACAACTAACTCAATGTGCTAACATGCACACACATGACCCGGGACTACTCCCACATGCATACTCAACTACACACATGCGCTCGCCGATGAGATTGCGTTCTTGCGATCGCCGTTGGCTCCATTATGCCTGTTGTCGCCGCCGACCCGTCGAGATCGCCCGCACTAAGCCACCACTGGCCATCTCCGATCGCCTGCGTTCGCCATGCGCCTCTGCCGCAGGCGCTACACATCCACCATGGCACAGTCGGTCGCCACGCGCCCTTGGGCGCCGCTATGCTCACCATATATGCGACCCTGGGAGTCGAGATCACCCCTCCCGGGGCAGCAACTAGGGTTTTGAACCTAGAGCTCTAATACCAATTATTGGCTCAAACCGAAGACGAACACATGCGAATACAATAGAACCCTAGATCGCGAACGCAAGAACACAAGACAAATTTATGTGCCATTGGAACAACAACTTTTCTGATTCTCTTGCTCTATTGCTCTTGTTCTTATTTATTGAGAGCAAATAACTATTCGTATCCAAAAAAAATTCTACGTGTATACTGAATGGATACCACACAAACTCTAAAATCCATAATAAAATACCGTAGCACCCTTGGTCCTCGCCGTTGTCCTTGAGGAGGTCCAGTTCCCGCGCTCCTCCTACTTATTCCTTCTTTCCTTGGGCTGGGCTGGGCTGGGCTGAGCTGGGCCAGCAAATCAAGGGAAATCAAATTGGACCTTCTGGGCTTGTTTAGGCCCAATCCAATCTATGTATGAATGCATACACGACGTGTGTAACAGCTCCAATACTAGCTACTAGTACCAGCCAGTTACAGGAGTGAGTGTTATACAAGGTCCTCAAAAAAAGATGCAAAGTTTTGCGGCCTACAACCGGAACGAATCGATCTTCCTAGTCAAAAGAATATCAATCAATCATCCCAAACCCTAAACCGGAACGAATCAATCTTCCTAGGCAAAAGACAGCAGCAGCAGCAGCAGTCATGATGCTCAAGAAAGAATGCCTTGACCTCCTCCTCGTTGCTGCTGCTGGCGTGTGTACTCCCATACCGCAATGGCGCCGCTGACATGAACATTCAGCGACCTCACCACGCCCAGCTGCGGAATCTCCACGCACCCGTCCAAGACGTGGATGATGTCCACTGGAATGCCCTCCTTCTCCCGTCCCAACACGAGCACCTAGGCAAAAAATTAATTTCCGACAACAAATGCACTGTATTAGTATTACTACTACTCCAAACATTAATTTTCGCCTCGCTTTGCAGTATACTACTACTTACCGTTTTGCTTGGGAAAGAGAACTGGTCCAGGGCCTTGCTGTCCGCTGTCTGCTCCAACCCGATCACCGAGTAGCCCTCCAGCCTCTTCTTCTCCAAGAAAACTTTTATGCTGTCCACGGGAACCTCCATCATGGGTAACCATTTCTCCGCTGTCACACTGCACGCGCCACAACCAGGTGAGAAAGCACGCCTGTGTGTCAAGTGTCACTAGTCACTACTAAAGCAACTGTCGTTCGCAACCAGAGGCTGGCTATATAACCTGATCAGTCGAAACTGTTTGTCCTGAACAATACTTTTGTCAGCAACAGCCAAACCAGATGCTTTGAATATCTGTCACCAAAACACCCAGTAAAATACGTGGATAAATAAATGAACAAAAATATTAGTCAGGACGAATCAGCCATACAAATAGTCATACCTCGCATGTTCTTGTCAGTCCAGCAAGATTAGGGATGCGGTCTACCAATGATGCCACTACAATTAATTGTTGCTGACTTTGCTTGATCCTTTCCACAGCATGATTTCTTGATTCCAGTGCTAAGTTGAACAGTTGGTCATCTTCCTCTATTTCTGCACCCCATAACACAAGAGGAGACAGACATGTGAGGAGGCAACATTAGGGTAGCGCATTAGCAGAAGCAAGTTCAGTTCATAATTTTTTTGAACGAGAGTTCAGTTCATAATAATAATAAACCATCTACATCTTAGCTCTTACAAATGACAAATCCATTATACAAGCTCGTTGCAACAAAATCTCGAGGGAGGGAAGGAGATAGATGTATGCACACAAAATATACAGACTAGTAAAACTGTAAGGATGTCCTTACATACCAAAAAGTAATCTTGAAATATCATTATTGCCCACAGTTGAATGACCATCATTGTTCAATGGTTGCTCAGAGTCCCTATGGGGTATGATTTTCTTCTGGAAATTGAGTGAATCTTGACTAGGCTGTAACAACTCAGCAGTATTCTCATCAGTTCTGTCCTCATTGTGATGTTTTCCCCCTGCGAGATCCTCATTCTTGATTGTTACCGAATCCTTCGCTATAGAATGTCTCAAGCCATCCCTCACATCCTGATATAGCTCAATATTTAGCTTGCAGTTTCATGGAAGAAAAGATAGGCCAGGTTGAAGTGCTTACATTCAGGAAGTAAATTACTCGCTCCATCACTGACACTGGAACACATTCAAAGTCAGACGCCTACATGAACAACAGCATATTCAGACTTCTGATAGAAGGCTCAAACAATTAGTGCCCATCAAAAACATAATGGACCTAAAATTTGCCCTAAAAGAATAAGATGTCCCAAAACCTGTCATTTTATTCATTCCCTGACAAGAGGAATAATGGTACTAAAATTTGTTAGAAGAGGGAGAATATTATGAACCTCAGGGCGAGCACTAAATATTCCACAAGGGGTCCCAGATGTGTTCGGATCAAAAACATCAAGGAAGCCTTCAATCGAAACTCTGAGCCTGAGATCAAAAGACATGAATGATACAGACATTAAAGAAGGAAAATTTAATAATTTAACACTTATTTTTAGTTTGGCAAAATTTGGAGTTTCGAGCAACAAATAGAGTATGTAGCATATAGTTGATTGTACTGGTCGTTACAAATAAGACCTAGGTGTAATATCCTAAAAATAACCCTCTTGGGAACCCGTGTGTAATTAGACGAAAGGGGTACGTAAAAACAGAATATTTTGGAGTTTTAGGGAGTAGTCGGTTCGTACCGGGTTAAAAAGATCATGGGGAGAGTGAATTCTAGAAAACCCTAGCAGTACTTTCTATTTCCCCGTGCGCCGCCACCCTTTGTGTTTTCTTTTTTTCTCTCGCCAGCGCGTCATGGCCTATGCGTGAGCGCCGCCGTCCTGCGCGTTTGCGGCCTTTAGCTTGGTTGCCGCGTCGGTCTTGCGCCCTCCTGCCGCACGAGTGCGCCAGGTCTTCGGACACGCGCTCGCCAATCCAATCGCTGCGTGCGCGAGTTTGGCCAGAGCCATCTGCGGCTGCTCGCTGGATCCATGTGCCCACCAGCCGCGTGAGTGCCAGCCGATCCAGTGCAGCCGATCCTCAATTGCCTTTTGGCTGCTGCTGCTGTTCAAGCCTTAGGTGAAGTGCTGAGTTAATTAGTTTTTTTGTCCTTTCCGATGGTGCATGCAACTTTTGGCTTAGTACACATGCATCAATTTAGTAGTTAATTAGTGTTGGCATGCATCGGCTGGTTGTTGCTTTGAATATTTAATTGTAGTAGTAAGAGAGAGAGAGTAATAAGATAGTGCCAATTATTAGTTAATTAGTTTGTCCACGTTGCTTTGGGTGCATGCAGCAATCTAGTGGTGCAAGATCTTTTGGTATGCATGCATGCTTAAATAGTAGAGGTGAGTCATTAGCTAGTTAGTGGTGTATGTTTTATTAGCATGTTTTGTTGGAACAGTAAGAGAAATTATTAGCATGATTCTAGTCAGGGAGAAATCGAACACTAGATTGGATTAGTCTGCTGTTCTGTTGTACGATTTATTCGGACATCTAAATGGCGAATTTTGGGAATATCATCTACTAGTTAATTGTAGATAATTTCAGTATCTTTCCATAGAGTATTTAATCATGTCAAGCGGAAGAGTAATTTTTAAATTATGAATTTAGTAAGGCTCACTGTCCAGAAGATGACAGATCGGTCTTCTAGAATAAAAACGACGGGTTAGATGATTTAATTAGAAGTCATGGTAATCTAATAAAATGTGAGGAATTTTGTATAGATTCTAGAATTGGGTAGTTTTCCATGATCGGACTTGTGAGTCAAAAGTTACACCCTTTTTTTACCAGGACAGCAAGGGGTGACTGTTCGGTATTGGGGAAACGTTGTGGATTTGGGGGACGTATAGGAGTGATGTCAATTAATTGTTGTTCTTTTGATGTTGTAGCTTGTATTGAATTTTAAGTGTTTATTGTAGGAGAGACGTTGTGCTTGTTGCCATCTCCTAGCCAAACCGTGTGTCACAACTAGTAAAGGCAAGTGCATGGTAGACAACGATCAATGATTGATCACTGTATTTCTTTATCGTTCATTACCATTATTGTTGTGCTTTTATTTTTATTTAATTGCAAGCAATGGAATGGTATGACTATGTCTTGTTGATGAACATGAAGAAAATTGATATGATGAGCATGATGAAATTATGCATTTTTACATTCATAAGCATCTTTGCATATGAGCAGGTGATCATGATTGATCACAACTCCACGGGAGTGGAGGAGGTCCCCGATCCTTGAGGGGGACGGGCTTGAGAGTGAACATTGTCGCGAGTGTTCACTCATGCTATACCAGTATACGCGAAAGAAGTGCATGTGTACATGTAGAGTAAAGTTGCATTGAGATATGAGATGGGTGTGTGTGAAAACAAAGATAAGAGAATGGCATGAGAATATTAATAGAAGGACATGTGATGATAATGAAGTTATTGAATACTATTGTTTTATCGTTGTTTGTTGTTTATTGATGTATTTGCTGAGTCGTAGACTCACCCTTGCTTCTTTGTTGTTTTTAGGGGATCTTTGATGGCGCTACGATCGAGAGGGACTAGTGCACATGGGATAGTTTTATACTTCAGACACATGATTATTTGCCATGAGAACCATTTGATTTATTATCACTGGACTACTTTTAGAACATGTTAGAGATTGAATAATCTTAGATGAATGTTTTGGACTAGTCTATTTGGTGCTGTTTTAGACCTATTATCTTGCTATGTTTCCCTTGATTATTTATTCATGCCTGACAAGTCTTTATTCTTGTTCTTTTGTGACCCGTGGATGGGTTTTATTAACGCTTTGACATGCTGAAATTTTACAGTGTGTTGATGAATATTAGTTGGAAGGGTAGTTTAGTGACATTTTAGGCTCAGTGTTGGGCTGGGGTGTTACACTAGGTTTGGATTGTTTACCCCCTCGCTAACTCCTTATGGTCCATTGAGAGAAGCTTAATAGGGTGATGCCAGTATAGCCTATCTAATAACGCATGTAGAAAAGAAAACACAGTATGTGCATGTACCTCACACAATCGGTATTTTCTGCCAGATATTTTTTCAAATCTTGAAAGCACCTTCTCTCGAAGACTGGATCTTCTGAACTTTCGAGTTGAAAAATAGGCCACAACTTTGATAGCACGCAGTGGACAAGTAGCTGAGATACAAAAATGGATCTTCACGTGACTAGAACAATATAACGCTCCAGAAGACTGCAGTTCAACAAAATATCAAATTACATGGTTTTACCTGAGTAAAACAGCGTAGACTGTGATGATGGGATGTCAAAAATGGAAGTATTGGAGGAAGCAATTGATTCAGATGGTTTATCTGGGCAGCCAGCTCCCATGAATGGAGGATCACGTTTGCTGCTATAAAAACATAAGAAGATAGCGCCTGCAGGGAGGAGAAAGATAAATAAACAAATCAAAGTGGAAAGACATCTGACTAAATGTTCACCTGCTGTCGCATCCCGTTATCATGAAAAATAGGAATGAGCTGTTCTTCAGCCTACAAATGATAATAATCAGAAACATCGACAGTTACAGGTAAGAAAATTCTATTGACATCTAAAAAAAGGCGTGTATTGGTCATGTAGGTCGACAAGCATGGCATGAAGGAACTCTTACCAATGTTGGAAATTTTAAATAAATAAGTATAGCAAATGTCTCCAAGTACTGCCGAACAGCAGGTAGATTATTTCTCTGCAGAAACAGAAGTATGCCATTTGTAACTTGCACCAATACAAGGGTAGTGCAATAAAATAACAGTAATGGCAAATAAATTAATATGTAATTGTTTCAGACCCTTAAGAGTTTAAACTCAGAAAATTTTGTGAAAAAATAGGGGAAAAGTCTATTCAACTTGTTTGAAGCAACCTACATAGATCTCCGTATATACAAGGGCATAAAATAAAACACATGAGATTAAGAATATTCTTACATAAAGACAGATGTGAACACTAGATGCCACTTCTTCAACTATATCATCCTCTACATAGTGCGACAAAACACATATCATCTGCCACACACGAACTTTACGCCTATGTACCTGATAAATATGGAGATCTCAGAAATATGGTGCAGAATACCAAAGTTCTCGATACTAATTTAGTAAGAAACCGCAATTCAGATAGAACAAAAGGCTTACACTGCTATATTTTTTGTAAAGTTCTTTTGAAAGATCCTTGTCGTTCACCTGTCAAAAACAGAGCATATACCAAGTGTCAGAACTCCCATAATTTAAGCAGGGCTTTGGAAGTAAACATGATCAGCAAGTTACAGCATCATGAAAGTTTAGAATTCTGTCATATTTTGTAAAGGTTCTAAACCGGATTAGGCCCATGGCAGGTCCAAAGATCAAAATTCAATGGAAATTCTTGATGTACAAAAACATCCCAAAACTTCAACACGGTCTATCGTATGAGTCATCAAACAGAAAACAGTGGTCATAGCATATAAAAAATCTCAAGCAGCATTCCCGAGATGGCAAATCCTGGTATCACAGATAGCATGAGTATTAAACCAGTACCGCTGAATCCAGAAGTTTCAGTAGAAATAGTTTGCCAGATTGGAGAGCTTCTTCAGTTTCCAATCTGCTCTTTTCTTTGATTTGTTTCCATAGCTGATGAAATAAAACAGCAACTGAAACACGAGCATATAATTCTGTATTAATGAACACCTGCAATAACATTGGCAATGCATTTAAACTGTGAGATGGCCAAATTGCTCATTCACTGGTGATTTTAAAGGAAACAATAGAAGGTTCAAATGGTTTCACACCGTTAGTACTACAAAAAATAATAAGTTGAATAAAAATTAACACATACATTGTGCCCAACTCTATTAAACAGTACTGCTTATTCTCAAGGACAAAATCATAAATAATTTGGAATAGAAGTTGAATCCAAAGGGATTTAAGGGGATGAAGCAGGTGAGCTGAAACAGGTGTTCCAAAAACCGGACCGGACGGTTTTCCCGGTTTTTGGCGAAAGCTGCGGTTTCTGGAACCATTGTTGTACCTCTCATGGTGATTTCAAATGAACTTACCTCTGTGAATTCACGATCTGGACTCTGCGCTAGCATGGAAACTTCAAATCTTGCATCATGGTTTTCAGAGAGTTCAGCTTCGAAATCTTCATCAAATGCCACTGTTCAATAAACATGAAGTACGAGTTGGAAAGAAGTTTCGAATGCACAACATGCATATTACCCAGCTTTATTAGAAAGCCACCAGAGAAAGGAAAGAAGATAATAAACATATAGAAATTAGTAGAAAAGAGATTGAATAACATACCAGATCCATATAATGATAATAGCTTCAGTTCCTCCATGTAAAATCTAAGAGTTTTTGGGTACACCAACCATAGACCACTCAAGTGCAAAGCTGCTAGGCGAATAGTTCGAGGACTCTTTGAGCCTTCATTAAGAAGATTCTCGATAAACTGAAACCAAACAAATGAGTAGCAGTGTTACATCATGTCTTATCACATGCAAACAGCGGTGCTAAAAGAGAACAACTTTGTAATCCGTTGATGAATTACATTAAGATGCCATGTAGATGTAGTCTATGTACAGAACACAATGGGTCAATAAATGAACATCAAGAAGCGAAATAAGTTAAAAAGGAAAGGCTTGCCTTACTAAGCTAGTTGATATTTTTCACATTAGCCATCCAATGATCCAGGATGTGAAATTGAAGTGACAAAATATTGTTGACAATATTTTTCAGAACTTATTTCAGATGAATGACTTCTGTTTCCCTCAGGCATCACCGGAGGACCGGAACCACATTCGTAGGCCGACAATTCTTCTGGATAGGTCAAACTATTGGAAGCAAATGGAAAAGGAACACTAAGTGGAATCAAAGAAACTAGCGGACTGATCACTAAATAGATACAAATAGGTGCAAATTCCGACATCACCAAAGCCCACTTCGTTCTCTCGCTCTCCTCGCGGCGCTCCTTGCTCACAGAGCGACATACCCAAAAAAAGGACACTCAGATGTGGAATCGAACCACTGAAGGATTTCAAGGGCAATGCCCCTTGCTCTTCCCACTGAAACAAACAAAAAAGGATTTGAAGTCCTTTGCTCTAACCAGCTGAGCTACCATAACCACTTGCTTAAAATCTCTTTTCTTCATCTATGAGCATCCTACCTGCAGTGGAGGACCTTGCTCAAGAACCAAGAGCCAGCCAGGGACTGATTGGACGGCCCTCGTTCAAGCACGAGGGGCTTGTTTGAACCCATAGAGAGAGCAACGAAGGCGACAAACTATACCATCAGGGACAGAATACCCGAGGGCGGCTGTATGTAGATCTCCTCACGCAGCTCGCCATTGAGAAAGATATTCTTAACGTCCAACTGAGAGACAGGTCACTGTCAAACAGAGGCCACAACAAGGAGAGTGCGAACAGTGGTCATGTGAGCAATGTTAAAATAGGAATTCCTTTGTATTTCCTTATATGCCTTTGTATTTCCTTATATGTGTATAGCATATTCCCTTGTAATATACCCTTGTACTCCCTATATATAATTATATACTGCCCATTGGGTCTCATGAATATACACACAATATTCATAACATGGTATCACAGAAATCCTTCATCTGCCATCCCACCGCCGCTGCTTGAGGACGCCGCCGCCTAATGTCACCGGAGTGCTGGCTACCTCTGTGAGAACATCTTCCGCCGCCGACACTGCCGCCACCCGCTTCGTTGCTTGTGTTGCCGCCACCGCTGTCGCCGGTGAAGTCGTCTGACGCTGCCCCCGACGCCGCTCCAACCCGAGGACGACGTGGCCGAAGGCCGCTCTCAGCCATACGCCGCCGCCCCGACGCCGATCCGACCCGAGGACAATGCGGACCGAAGCCCATCTCATTGCTTGCACAAAGCCATCATCACGCACAGGGAAACCCTCATCGCTTCCGCTGCGTGCACACCCTTTTTAGTGTAGCCAGAGGCGGTTTAGTGTGAGTCGGCCGGCCCAAAAGAAGAAGAAAAATCCAAAAAAGAACGCTAATCTAATCGCCACGCCGCCCAAAGACCGCTTTGTTAGAACCGTTATTTTGTCGCCGTGCCATCCAAATACCGCCACCGATGGCTTGAGTTTCACCAACTGCGATTCCATTCTCGGGAACAAAACTTCATAGGACAAACTATAGGTTGTGGTCTTCACTCATGGAGATCACGCTCGATGGTCTCCGTCTCTAGGGACATGTCACTGGTGCTCGACCTTGTCCGCCGTCGCCGGTTCAGCTTCCTCCCAGACAACCTACTTATGCACCTCCTGCAGAAGATGAGGCTGCCAAGGAGGCAGAGGCCACCGCTGCTGACGCTGCTGATGAGGCCTTTCAGTATGCTATAGACGCTTTTGAGTGCTGGTGTGCTGATGAGACCTGTGTTCGAGCCATCCTGGTGGTCAGTGTCGACGACTCCATCCAGCCAGACATTGTTGGTCTACGTTCCACTCGTCAGATTTGGGAGTACTTGCGCGAGCGATACCAGCAGAGCAGTGATGCTCAGTTCTTTTCGCTTCAACATGAGTTGAAGACGCTTCACCAAGAGGACTCCTCCGTTGACGACTTCTTCTGAGGAGTCTGAGGACAAGCCGACACCGAGGAGCTGGAGCAATGAGAGGAGCTGCTGTGTGGCATCACCAGAGGAGCCTGGCAAGAGGCGCCAACTCCTGAGTGGGAGGAACCTCCAAAGCCCTTCGGGGGACGTCCACCGCGGCGACCCTGGTCCTTCCTCCACTTGTAGAAGTCCTGATACCTGTGGCTATCACGCTAGCAGTAGGTGCAATAGAGACTTGATGAGAGAGGCAAAGAACCATTGGTGCGTTGGGAGGATCTGTCGGTCTTTGAAGAAATAAGCGAAGGAAGCAGATCAAGCACAAGATAGCTCGCTTCGAAGTGAGCCACGATGACGAGTCTCCTCCGCATGCACACCCGTGAGGGCCTTCACCAAGCTCGGGCGCGGGTGGCGAGTCAGGAGTTGAGCACGCACAGTCTCGAGCTCAGGCTGGAGACACGTCAACACGTCAGGAAGTCGTAGAGATGGTGACTCTCCTGATGAGCGCGGAGCCGTACACAGCAAGGATAGGTCCGACAGACATCCGGCTCCAGAGAGTCAAGCTGACGCCACACCTCAGACATCTGCTGGTAGAAGTCATAGATGGTGGCATCGAGCTGCTGAAGAGAATGTTCCTGTCGGTAGCTCCGCCACATCCATGGAGATGGCCACAGGCATACTATCCACAAGGATGGCGGTAGCGCGAGCCTCAGCATCTTGCCATCGCTAGTAGGCGTGCAGCTCAGACTGGTAGAGCTCTAGGGCCTCCTCCAGTGCAGCATTGGCGGCCTCCAGAGCCGCCTGATCCGCACCACCAGGAAGAGCTGACAGAACCGGCGATGTAGGGCGAGGCGGACAGGGGTGCTCGCCGGTGAGAAGACCCTAGAGACGCTGGTTGTTGAGGTGAATCCTCAGGTGAACAGCCCACTCCCGGAAGTTCATCTTGTCGAAACGAACCGAGGGGAGTGGGATAACGAAGGGGCCGCCGACGGAGGCCATCGGTGAAGAGGACACGAGCTCGGGCGGTCTGGCCGAGTGGACAAAGCGAGCTTCGGCAAGAAAGAACGCCCAAAACAGCGGTGTTCTTTAGCGGAGGACGGCTTGGGCGATGGCGCTCGGTGGTGGCGTCGTCGCGAGGCGTCGGCCGTGATGGCGCCTGGCAGAGAAGGCGCAGACCTCCCAGAGCTCAGCCTGACCGAGTAGAGGATCGCGAGGCGGCCTCGAGCTCAGAGAGCGAGAGGATGCGCAAGGCGGAAATGAGCTCAAGCGATGCGGATCGGGGACGGGGATGACGAGAGTTGGCACGGACGGCGTAGATCCGGTGGAGGGCAATGTGAAACCGGCGGCAGAGCCAGCCGTTGGAGCTCAGGCGGCGCACTAACTCCAAGCGACGCGCAAAAAACAGAGGAGGCGTGCGCACAGAGAAAAGGGCTCAATTCTGATGATGGGCGGCCCGGATCCGGCGGCGGGGAGCCCGGATCCGGTGGTAGGGAAGGGTCCGGTGGCGGGAGGCTTTTGGCGGTGGAGCAAAGCGAAGATGAGGAGAGGAGGTGGCGGTGGCGGCCGACGGCGGTGGTGGCCCATGCAAACGCTAACCTTGCTCTGATACCATGTTGGGATAAGACTTGTTGTCTATTCCAATAGGTCAAAAGGCTAATATATAACATGTACAGGGTTGTCAATATGCAAAGAACACCCTAGGCTATATATATATATATATATATATATATATATATATATATATATATATAACATTCTTCGCTATAGACGCCACCAAGAACAAGAAAGGGGTGCTTTGCTCCTAGTCGGCAGTCGCTAAGTAGTGCTATTCTGTCTGACGGCGACTTATTCAGGTGGTGATTAGGTTCTCAATTCCATTTATCCATCCATTGAAAATAGCTGTATGCCCTCTATCCCTCTACCGAAAGTACACAATGCAGACTATACATATCAATAATGGCACCACTTTAGCTGAACAGGCAAATGCATGCACGCACAACAGCAGCAGCGACTAGGCATTTATTTCTGGTAACCGCTCAATTTAAAAAAAAAAGAAAAAGAAAAGGGAAAATGTGTTACATAAAAAACAGTAAAGTAATAAGGAAAATATGTGAAAACTGACCCATTTCAAAGGGCCTGGCCCTTTTTCATTTGTCTGGTGCATTTCCAAATTAGGAAAGATTGCTGGGTGCAACACTGCGGACAGTAGTGCAGCAATTGGTGCCACTCTCCGTTTATTGCAGCTAAGGTGCAAGACCCAGGAAGACTTTACTAATTGCATCATCATCTGTGGCAAATAGACATGAAACATCAATGCCCAATGAATGTCAACGAAAACAAGACGAAGTTAAAATCTAATAATTAAAAAAAACACCTCCATAGATTCTTCAGGAATAAACAACTAAGCCAAGAACAAAGCATAAACCCAACACAAATATTTGGATACATTGTGGGCATTAAATAGCTTGAGTGGCACACACACAAATAAATAAATAAATAAAACGCACCATGAATAGTACCTCATAACTGATGCCCAAAGAGGATAAATTTCTATGGCTCATATTGAAGTGTAAAAGCCCCAAAACAGACCTCACACATCTAAGGATGGATAAGACAGAATTCTCACCAGCATTTTCAAGACTGCAAAGATTAAAAAATATATATATAGCTGAGATAAGAGGAAAAATATACATCACTGAGTACCTAGAGTCTAAATTGAAGTATTCACACCAAAAAACAAGACAAACAAAGAAAAAAATAACAGTGTTTAAACATAACACCAATATCTATTAAAAAAATGCTTTTAGTTACTCCTTTAGACAACCTGGGTATTGAGTTGACATAGGAAAGCTATGAATGTTCACAGAGTCACACTAGGCCACTAGGGAAACAAGTTGTGGAAAAGTTACATCTTTCAACCATGCTAGGTCCCTCAAATACACAGGTAAAGAACTAGTGAATTGTGATTGAACGTTATCTCAGACAATACTCCCATGATTTGATTTATCCATTGCAATACAAATAAAAGAAACTACAAAGTAAAATTCTAGTCATGTCATACTCACCTTTCAATAATATCAAGATAAATGAATTGGAGGGTTGAATCTGAAAATAAAGGATCTAATCTCTTTAGCTGAGATTCATTCTCACCACAGCAGCAAGAAATGTATAGCAGGGAGTCTACACAAAGCCACTAAATCAAAATCAATAATTAGGAGCTGTCCAAATAATTAACTTATTTATGTGCAAAATTGAACCATGCGCATTAAGAAAGCAAGCGAGATGTTATTCTCACCTTCCAACACATTAAAACAGCACGTCTGCTTCGTGTCAGAACTCCATTTGTAAGGAGATTGTTGATGTTGTGAAGAAAAGTGGTGACCAGAAGATCCAATGAAAATTTGCTGGCTTGATTTATTTGCTTTGGTTCCACAAAATCCACAAACTGAGAAATGTGAGCATTAGATAGAGCTGCTAGAACATAGGCTAGAGCTTCATAAGCTGCCAAGTGAAGTTCACCTCCAGTCTTGTCCAGAGGGGAAAAAAAGAGTCAGGTGGCAAAAAACTTACATGGAGACACTGCAAGCCACTGAAGAAGAAATATTCAATAAAATTAAGAAAAGCAACCAACCTCTGTGGCATAAGTACAATGTTGGATAACTTTCCAACAGAACTCCCAGAGGAATGAAAATGCTGAATGAAGAGAAACAACAGAGCTGTAATGGTTACACCATGAGACAACAGAACTTATACACCTCAATGACCAAATCTGTGAAATATTACAATGGGAAGTTATCAAGTTATATAATTACATGGTGAGAGGTACTTTAAAGCGAAGGTAAAGTATGCTCCCTTATTATAAAAGATCCTCAGACGCTATCAATACAACTGCACAAACACATTATGATAGATGGGTTGACAGCAGAAAAAACAGCTTGTAACATCCAAAACTACATTATTTTCTCCAGAATTTGGGCAAAGAAATGTTGTAATTTTATAAAATGATAAAAAGGAAGAGAAACCAAAATTCTGATTAATTGCAGAGTAGAGTACACACCTCAGTTGCAACTACACTAACTTTTATCAACATTAGCATGGTTCAAAATGAAGAGAAAGGACAGTAGACCAAAAAAACTGTGGTTGGATTAGCACGGCAAACATAGTCATCCTCTATCCAATCAACCAGTTCTAATATATCCCTGGAGAACTCTTTTCTTATCGTACTTGCTGTTTAATCAAGATAACAGTGTCTCTGAAAGGTAACATGAAACACGATAAATGGGACCCTCTACAAGCAGTAAATACAACCCACTAGATGGCTACATTCTATAATGTGAACTGCAATTATCAGGAAGGGACGTACACACTGCAACACTGAAGAGGTTATAGAGGTAGCCAAACGACGCTGACTTGGGCCTCCAAGTTTTCCTTTAACAGAACATGGTAAATCCATGCTGTCTGTATTTCTTAACCAGAAAACTGAGCAAGATGGCTTGCTGAAGACCACCATATTTTCCTAAAGTAAGACATAAGCAATCAATATTTAAAAGGCTATGAGAGAAAGAGTCATCAATGACAATTTGAAGAAAAAGTGGGTTACCAAAACTAGAAGCAATGATTTCGCAAGCTTCTCGCTGAGAGCATGGTGCTCTAATCCATTTGTGCTATCTGAACTTCCATTGGAGATGGTATTATTTTGGCGAACAAGATTTTTCTGTTTCACTTCAAGTTCCTCAATCAAGCTTAGAACGATGATAAAAAACTTCACTTGAATGCATTCTCTAATGGGACATTGTTTAGAAAGCTTGTTACCGTATTTCTCCAGAAACTGCAAAAAAAAATCATTTCAACCAAAATTGATTTTAAACAAACAAGAGTAAAAAAAACATAACTTCAATGCAGGTGTAAGTATCATAGCCTACTGAAAGACGAGAGCCGAACTATAAGTTTAGGTTCCAGACCAGAGCACAATATAGATATCTAATAGCAAGGAAATAGTGCCTTACTCGCAACAATATCCAAAGAGCTCCTATTTAACTCAATAGCAATGTGAACGCTATTTAGAGACTTAAAAAGCAGGTGCCAAGCATAACAAACCATAAATATTTGCTTGAAATGTTGCTCCTCTGAGGTTACAATAAGAAGGGTCCTTGCCCACCTCCGTGCTTCAGCTTCCCATGCACCCACATCCTCGTCATCAAACAAATACGACCCATCTATCTCTGTGTGCTTCACGTAGATAGTAGGGAAATCAATAAGCTTCTCCAACAAAGTGTTCCCCGCAGAACATTCTTTCTTCTGAGCAAACCATTCCTGAACTATAACTCTCAGTGGTCCTACAAGGATATACAACAGCAGTGCGAAGCAAAGGATAAGATGATAACGGAAGAAAAAATAACTTGTATAGTTATTCTCAAGGAATGATAGTATTAAAGTAGATGTTGCAGACAAAAAATTCTCCATTTCTCTCACGTACGTACCAAAATAATCAGTGCATTCTCGTGGTATTGCAGAAATGAAACGCAAAAGCTGATTAAGAGGAACTTCAGCTGCACTTATCAATGATGCTGCAGCTTTGATTACCTGTTCACAAACTGCATTTGACTTCAAGTTAACATGTTGATTATGTATTACTTAACATTTGATCAAAATTTGTGCCTGGAAACAGAGATTTCCAACCTTTCAGACGATACTTTGGATTAAAGTGTTGTTTACTCCTCTCACTAAGAATCCATAAGACATCTAATAAATCTACAGTATTAACTGATGTAGATGCATCTCCATCGCATTTTGCTGTTTCTTCCCCAGCAGAAGCGCATGGTAGATCATGTGTATCTGACTGACATGCGCATGAAGCAACACAAAATGCAAGAGTCATTAATCCTGCTCGGCCAAATGAATCTTGTTTAGCAGCAGATGCCAAACTCCAAACGAGATGTAAACGGTCACTGTAAAAGGACAATATATGGGGGGAAATGGTTTTAGAAGAACACTAAAAGATGTCAATGAAGCTATTGAAAACAAACTAAACTAAGGCTATGGGTAGCATTTTGGTGGCCAAACAACATAAATAGTCCCATTTGAAATAAGTTATGAGTTAAGGTAGACATCCTTCAATCAATGTAAAAACTAATAAATGGTAACAGAAAGTGTATCGCTTTTGAACATCTGAAACTCATTTCCAGAGTCCAAATTATCAAAACTCTTGTATGTTTAAGAAAGTGCAACAACGCTAAAATGACAAACAGGAACAGTAGGCAGTAGTTGCCCGAAAAGCAGTACCGTGTCGTCAATTTCTGGGCGTAATTGCTGAAAAAATTCTCTGCACCTTTTATGGTTTTCGAATTATAAACACCACCGACGCCTAAAAATAATTTACACAGACAGCTCAGTATTTAAAAGAGAATGAACTGTTGAACAGTATGCCATAAAAGAACAGGAAAGAATAAAGCAAATATGCCATAAAAGAACTAGAAGATAAGAAAACAGTAAAAAGAAAAGAAAGATCTAATGAGCAACAGAAATCAGTAAACAAGAGAAAATGGACTGTATTAAACAAAGTCATTCGATGCATTCTAAAGTCGTAAATAACAAACGCCAATAGTGCAATATAAAATATTTGCCCAAGGATAAAATCAATAATATAGGAGGGACTATTCAGAGAAAAAATTGCCATTATGATACGGCCGGGCTTTCTGTGTTGGTTTAGGGGTGGAAGAAGATGGGAACGGGAGTCGGGATTGGAACGCAAGGAGTAGGGAGAACAAGCGCATTCGCCCTCGTGCGTTGGACGGGATTTATTCCCAGCCAGCGCCGATGAGGCTCTGAACACGCCTGAGGTAGAGGAAGGCTTATTTCATTAATGCTTAATCTCCTGAGTACAAATTATATGTCCTTAATATGGAGGACTAACCAACTAATGGTATCCTGAAGGGGTAGACTGCAATCTAAAGTATCCATAAGAGATACTACTTAAACAACTAATCTTATCTCTTGCCAAGTTGTCATATCTCTAAAATGAATCTAACTTGCCTTCCTGGTGCGCAAGGAGAGTCCATGCCTCATACGTCGCTGCTGATTGCGGCTGGTGTACGCTTAGCGCGGCGTTGGTACTTCTTGCCAAAGAAAGAGTCCATAACACACTAACTATCAAGTTTCCCACCATGTCCAAGTCCAGTTTGAAATGCTAACGCAATTTTAATTCATATTTGCTGCAAAGGGAAAACATCAATGCAGTGATGCTTCTTCAGTCATTTTATCCATTTAGTTCACAAGTGGTACGCCGTTTGAAATATCCGTATGTATATTTACAAAGAAACAGTAACTGAGGTAACATGGTGCTCCTGGAAAGCTTTTTGAGACAGAAGAATATTTTCTATAGCTATGGAGGCCCTGAAAAAATTACCAAAAGGAAATTGCTGCGCCATAAAGCGCAAAGAAAAGAACATATTTGATAATAAAACAAAATAACTTTGTATTTCTCGGAACAGAACCACTCATGTTCTATCGAATTAAGTGTAAAATACTAAAATGAATAAACTAACCAAAATCCTTGTGGTGAACTACATCGTTCAAACCACGTATCATAGGACCAAGCACAAAGCCTCTAGGTATCATCTGAACGCAACCGTTGTAGCGCTCCCATGCAATATCCAAAAAGGATTGCATAACCAGGCACCGCACTGCAAAAGGCATTCATAAAGGCTGATTATAATACTACATTCTAAACATATATGTTCTGTACATATCAGTACTGACCTTGAGGATTATCATGAGTAAACCCACGCTCCCACAGTACTGCCATCCAGTGGAAAATTCCTTCAAAAGATTCCATCTGAGAATAAAAAGCTCTATAGGATATGTGATTCAAATAGTCACTCTGTGGTGTACACTCAAACAGCAGCACTACCTGAACATAATTATTAAACATATCAGCCCAATATAAGTCAAAAATGCATGTATTATCAAATACTCTATCGCTTTGCTATCCCTAGTTTTGAGTGAAAATTTAGCTATTTAGACCTTAAAATATTGAGTAATGCTTCTATGCTCTCCAAAGAACTAAATTGTACAAATCTTGAAGCAGCATTGTTAGTAGCGGACTAGCGGAGTAGTGGGCCATTGCAAATCAGACCCTCAGTCTGCTTTAAAATTTGTGCTTTTCACTTTTAGGGAGAGCACTGAAGCACCTCCCATAAAATGCTAAATCAAGAATTACTGCAAACGAACATATTTTTGATCAGGACAGTTTGATAGGAGAAACACGCAGGAACCAACTAACCTGGTGTGTCCAGGCTGCCTCAACTAAATGTGTCCCGTACTCCTGGAGCATCTCATAGAGTAACATGAAGACCTTCCACCGGTCTTGACCACTTGAACAGTGTTTACCTGATTGGTTGGTTTCTTCAATGCCTAGGGACTTGGCCTCTTTGTTAGCCCACCTTTCTCTTTTTGTCACCACGGTATTTGATTTAGCTTGACCAGGCAAAGCAGCTGAGCTCCTGCCGGAGCATTGCTGACTGCCATCATTTCCATAAGAAAAGATGTTTATCGATATTTTCAAGACGTACAAAGCCTGTTTCCTTACTAAAGAATCCTCGTCAACCTGGTGTGTAGAAGTTACGTGTGTTATGTTTTTGTAAATTAGACCAGCGACTTTCAGCGGAGATTCAAATTTCGGTATAATTAGCTAAATAATTAACCCAAAAAAATGGCTCAGAGCAGAGATGCTCACCAGTCCCCTGCGCAATTCATCCCAAAATTCATTGACATTCCTAAGATCAAAGTGCTGGACCTCATCAGCTCCCAGGACAGCATCCCGATGTCCCAATTTCAATGTTGAGAAGTACGAATAGAGTATATTGTATGCATCCAGCCGCTCAACACGGCCCAGAGAAAACAGAGAAATACAGGAGTTCCATATAGACTCCAAGAAACTAAACCTGCATACCAGAGATTAACTTGTGCAAACAAATTGAATTAACATCTGCACATAGCACAGAGAAGAAGACCAACCTAGATAGCTTTAGCTGGACTGCACCAAAATCCACGGCGATAGAAGGAACATCCGCGAGTGAAATGAGCAGAGGCTGTAGGAGGATCCGGGTGGCACAAGACCGATACTCTTGACCGTGGGCAAACATCTTGAGCACCAACCTGGACAAGTCCCAGGTCAAATTCTGCACCAATGCATCGAGGGCAGAGTTATCTTCCTGCTCTACCCCCAGGCTGAGGATCTTCCTTCTCCTGTTCGACGTGTCTACCAGCAATGACGCCAAGACAGTGGTGGCCTTGGGGAGCGGTAGCAGCCCTGACGGGTCCTCCCCGGCAATAGTGTGAGCATCGCAGTGGTAGTGGTACAGCATGGAGTCGTCCTGGTCGTCATGGGTGGTGGGCAAAGCCATGGCAACAGCAGAGGATCGGATGCAGAATGGCAGAATGGTAGCTTCTAGTAGGTCCCAGGACTGGCTGCTGGAGAGCGCATCACACATGGAGGCAATCACCTGTTGGAGCAGGGCAAGCTGGTTGGATTGGATGTCCCTGAGCAGCGGCAGGAAGACCCTCCGCAGCAGCAAGCGCAGAGCGTCGTCGTCGTCGTCGTCCTTGGCCGCCTTAGGAGGACGCTCTCGGTCTCGGTCTTGGTCTCGGTCTCGGTCTGAAAGAAAGAAAGCCAAAGACGGGGCGGGGCGGGGCGTGATTTGATCATTTGAGTTGAGTTGCTAGGAAAGAGAGAGGAAAGCAAACAAGGAGCTGAGCTGAGCGGTTATGATTCCTTACCGAGGTGGGCGAGCAAATGGCAGAGCGCGGCGGCGTTAGAGAGAGAGACGGCATGGTTGTTGGATCGGAGAGACTGCAGCTGCAAAGAAGAGAAAGGAGTGAGTGGTTGAGGTGGGGGTGCGAGAGAGAGAGAGAGAGAGAGACTTGAGAAAGCAGCTGGGGAAGGAGACCTTGGAGGGGTCGGGGAAGGAGTCGAGGAGGGAGTGGAAGAGCTGGGAGGCCGAGGTCGAGGAGGAGGAGGCGAGGACGCAGTCGACGACGGCGGGGATGGCTTCGGGCGGGACGGCGTGGAAGCAGCTCTGGAGGGCGGACAGCGCCATGGCCCGATGGCCGCCGCCGCCGGTACTAGGATGGTGGCGGCGCCGGAGGTCTCTTCTCTTCTCCCCTCTCGTCCGTCCTAGCACTAGCACTAGCAGTAGCAGTACTGGGAGGCGGAGGTTTTGGTTTTGGAGACCTTCCTTGTGTGGGCTGGGCTGGGCTTTGTTCTTCCTGTTTGGAATTGGGCCTAAACACCTTACTTATCATATTCTTCTAGTTCCCGCTGTCTGCTAGTTTGGATTCGGACTTGGAACAAACTTTGTCTCTTTAAATACGGCGACCTAAAGATACAATTTTTGCTTCACAGAGATCATTCATTCGAGCTGGAAAATAGCCTCATCACAGAGATCTTTGTGGTAGTAATGTAATGTAACGTGCAGTGTGGAGTAACTAGTGTAACGTGGAAACAACTTGGCATTAATTCATCCCGGGGGCAGATAACTACAGTAACTCCCTAGCAATACAGCATCGCCTCATGAGTAACCAACCAATAGAAACAAGAAAAGAAACTAACTAAACTAGCGGTATACAGGACAGGTGCCTTGCAAATAAATACATCCCAGGTCACTGGACCTCTAACCATACTTTGTCTTGTTTTGATGATCCTGCTCCTCGGTTCACTTGTCTGCCAGTCACCCACGGCCACGGCCACGGCCACGGCCACGGGTGTCTCACATATATAGTCACATGGCAATCCAGATTATAGCAGCAATAACCCTAATTTGCCTACTTTCTGACCATCCATCCATACGACTCCTGTCATTGTATGGGGCCAATTTCCTGCAGGCCAGGCCTATTATCAGGTTACAGCATAGTTGGCGTCAAGAAACTCCTTGAGCGTCCGTGCCCCTTGTAGAGACTATTATCAGGTTACAGCATAGTTGGGTAGTTAGCTCGGATTACTAAAACAGCCCTTTGTAGAGACTATCCATATAAAAGTGAACGATCTGCCAAATATCAACATGCAAATTTGGGGGGAGATACCTGAAAGGAAATGCTCTAATGTTGTGAAAACTCTATCAGAAGCACTGGGATCTTGTAATACCGAACCATCGTCTCGACCTGATTACAGAGACGGCCAGAAGCAAAGCTTTGGAACAAGTCCGTAATGCTTTTTCGTTCAACACAGATCAAAGGAGAGAGAACCTAGTCACCAACTTCCAGGGTAACCCGGTATTATTCGAATACCTTTCTGGTGTAATACATTGGGAAGACTGCTCATGAACTCTCTCATGTCTACAATAACCTAGGAGAACACAATACTAAACATTTTAGCAACTCAGCCGGTAAAAACACATCATATGGTCCCTTAATCAAAATAATGATCAGAAGTGTCACCTGCATCTCTTTCTCTGGTGATTTTCAATTACCTGTCTTTCTTGTTATTGAATTCTGAGATAAAAGTGGTTCTGGTTCATTTGCAAGAGTTGGTCCAATGAAACGACCATTCTGAAAAGAAGTAAGATGGATGTGTTTCATGTATCAGAAAAATATGCAACGATCTCCAAGTGTAAGGCAGCATTTTTGCCCACGCGGGGCTGATTGAGAGCTAAAATAAGAACCAAATCTGAAGCACATGGACTCAAATGTAAATTAATTTACAAATGCAGCAGCTACTTGATCAAGCATTGTGTGGCATCATTCATATGGTAAACACTTTGCTTAGGTCAAACTGAAATTATGCCTAGGGTACATCAAATTTTAGTAACGGATTGAAACACCGCCTGATCAACAGGTATCATCATCAGGGACATCTGTCTGACCAAAGATTCAAATGCTTCATTTTCCCGGCGAATGCTGGACTCAACTTTTGCACCTGAGCGGAATCTTCATAAAAAAGAAAGTAAACTTTAACTTCCTTGATGGGTTTTCTGCCTTGTATACTTCATTTCCTCAAACAAAGGTTATATCTGGATGACAAACAATAATCACAGATGGCTTCCATACATCAAGTACATGCTGGTCAGTGCTCACTGTCTTATGGGCATAAAATTGCACAGGAGGTAACGGTTTGGCATCCAACAAGTCCCCAAAAGCAGGAGAATAGTTACAAGCATTGTCATCAGAGGAGGCTGACGCAGAAGCATCTTCTGCAGACACCTTACAAGCATCGATCTCAACCTATTCATATGTTTTGCCTGGTTGACCTTCAACTTCCAAATCAGTACCTTGGCCATTATCATTTTCTGCAGTACTTTTGTTTCTTCTATTACTGGCTTGTCTCTTTGCCATGGTTTTCTTTTATTTCCCCTTTCCTTTTCCCTTTACCAATCCTCTCCTGCTGCAGCTGGCATTTGAATCATCCTTGACATCCGCTTCCTTAATTAAATTGCTTATTTCAGAGGCAGCAGCAAGCAAGGCATTAGTCTCAAGCTTGCTAATGCTAATAGGACCTGCACTCTCACTAGACCCCATAGGAATTTCCCCATCCAGGACACCAAACCCTCTTCTCAGCTTTTTTCTTCTTCTTTTTATGTAATCCATGCAGCTCAGCTCTGCCATGCAAGTACTTCTCCCACTCTTCTCGCATGACCTTGTTAAAAACAAGTTAAGTAAGCATTAATGCATTATGAAGGATTCAGATGGTTTACCTTTCAAAAAGTAAGAAATAAACTTGCATTTAAGATGAAAGAAAGACACTCGTTTGCATAGGAAATGGAAAGTAAATACTAAAGAGCTAGTGTTATTTATTTAAGACTTCAACTGTTAACCTGATGGGGGCCTTTTGATACACATTCTTGCAGCTGCAAGCATGAGCACTCATCTTTGCATGCTATTAGAACTATGCCACTTCCATTACTTTCGTCTTCATGCACAGGCTGTACATTCTCACCAGCTACCTTTCTTTGTTGTTCTGCTAACTCTTGCAACAATTCCTGCAAAGATATGTATAGCATATCAGCTAAAAGCATTTGTAGTTTGTACACAAGCAAAGAGTGTCTCATTGATGAATAATCTACTTGTATTATTTAACAACTAGGGGGGAAGTTGCTACAAGAACAGAAGAAGGAAAGTAGATTTTTAACTAGGGGGGAAGTTGCTACAAGAACAGGAGGAGGAAATTATATTACAGTTTACTATTTAGCATGACAAGAAGTAGGTGGAAACAGAAGCAAATATCTGTTGCACATGGCAGGTTTAGCAAAACAATGCAATGGTCCTCGTCAACTAGATTGGAAAGGACAGTTCTTCTGTAATGTACGAAGCAAATCATTAATGCTGGGCGCTGCGTGAAAGAAAACTGCGAAACAAAAACTGAATCTCTCACACGCAACACTTTCCATTTAGGTGCTTCCTCCAAAACCTCCTCCAGCACGATGCCCACCTCTGCATTAACCTTCTGAGTGTCATCCTTGTTAGCAGCGGAATCCTCATTTTCTGCCGGAAAGAAATAATCTATTGCACTAAGTTCTTTAAGAAAAGCGCAGAGGGTATGCATGCAAAGCAAGGGACTAATCGTCACTACCAGTTTCTTTTCTTTTCTTTTCTTGCTACTACTGTGCGTCACCTCCCTCTTCTTTGTTGGTGTGCCCTTGTTAACTGTAATAACATTTGTACCGTCTGCTCTCACAACCAGGTTGTGACGCCCCGTATCATTACCCTAGGGGTAATCATACTTAGGCATACGGATTACTATTCGTTTGCTCAGTAGAACACTGCTCCAACAAATAATAAGTCTTTACCAGAGTTACGCATCAAAATAATAAGATAGAAACTGTACATTTTTATTTCAGTGATAGCCATGCAAGGCTATGGTTCTTAATACAAATATTATGCAATTACAAAAGGGAACTTCTCCGCTTCTCTCACCTGCCCTGAAGTACCGGCCGCCTATTCGTCCCACGCGTCAAATATGGCGTCCATCTCGCCCTAGTCCTCGTAGTCATTTCCTTCTCCTCCTGCGGTTGCATCGGTACCTGCATATCCGTCGTCCCACTCGGGATGGTTCCCGGTCGGATTAGGATCTACAAAGGAGAATACTAACAAGGTTGAGTACACGAGTGTACTCAGCAAGCATTAATAGCAAAAATACACTAGATGACTATCTTTGTTTGCTATCATATTTTCTATATCATCTCTTTTCTGAAAGTAATTTATTAAAACATTAGGTGGCAAATTTTAATACTGAAAACACTACTTGTCACTCGGAGAGAAGAAAGACTCCTAGCGGTTCCCGTAGACTCCAATCCAGGAAACTGGCATAAATTCATGATTTTGTATAGCACTACGCAGGCTTGTACCACTTTACCCACAATTATTCTAAGCTCTAAATGAGCCAGGTCCCTACATTTCCTTTGATGCGGGTTCGAGTTCAGAATATATAATGTTTTCCAAGTTACGTGATTAAGTCTCCACCCATTACTTTCCGTCAGTGCTGATTTAGTCACGCTGCTGACTTTGTCATCCGCCGAGTTCCAGTAATGTTGATTGGTGCGGCTCTCTGCCCCAGCGCCCAACACTCCACCTTGGTGCGGCTCACTTCCTGCTCCCAGCACTCCAACGTGACCCGTTGTGGAGAACTTAATTGCGTAACAAGGTAGCATTTTCTGCCCGCCGAAATGGAAAAATGGTTGGTACTGAATTTACGACCTCAGACCGAGTAAGAGTTTTGTTTGTCCTTATATTATAACCATATGTAAAAAGGGGCCCACCTCTTACCTCATCATCGTCTTCGTCGTCGCGTTCCTCTGCCCAGGCCCCCTTTTACCAACCTAGTAATTCTCATTCTTCATCAACTCATTCTTATTTCCTTATCTTCCCATTTTCATTTATTTGATTTGATTTTGAGAAATAGTTTTGATGCAATAAACATATGATACAGCAAAATACGATTTACATTTAAGATGACTATGTTTATATTCAAGAGAATCGCTTGCCTTCGTAATTGCAGGAAAGGTTGGCGTTGATGAATCTCTGATCAAATTCTCGGTTCGTCCTCTGTAGCAATACGGTAGCACGAATAGTATATAAATAAATACATAGTTGATTTTGAGTGATATTATGCATACATAAGTTAGTGGATTCTATTTTGTTAGCATGTTTCAATTTATTAACTTTTTCGGGTCCTTCGCCAAGTTAGCACTCCCCAAGTATGGTCGTTCTATTGATTACTCACTCTAGGTCAAAAATGCCTAAGTTCGCGATTAAACTAACGAGAAATGAAGTACTAATCACCTCACACTTCATTAAGTCTACCAATTTTTATTCGAGCAAATACACCTACAAGATTTTATTTAAGTACGATCGCATTTAATCATTTCTTTAAATAGACTCGGAGTGGTTGCACAAGCTTTCCTACTTTCATTTTCTGCCAGTCTGGTCTATGATTATTTACTCGCACGTGGCTTAACCAATTATTTGATCCAATAATTATATAGCGTCGATATGCTAAAATTAGATGTGCTCAAATTTACAGATAAATCTACTGCTATTCATTACACGCGGTTCACAAATTTAATTGGTTAAATAATTATACGATGCTGACACCTACTATTAACGAGGTTCATTTTTACGGTTAACAACTGCTATCACTAATCTTCACTAGAATTTAGTTCCTTAATCCTCTATCTAATTCTAATTTTCTACACCTAATTCCTAACTTTCCTCTACTTAATCTTTATTTCCTTTTCCCTTAATCCTCTCTCTCTCTCTCTCTCTCTCTCTCTCTCCCCTTACCTTCTTGGTTCGGCCGAACCACCCAGGCTCCATTTCTTTTCCCCATTCTACTGCCTCCTTCCTCTCCCTCACTCCGGCTCCTCCCATGGCGGTTGCTTCACCACCCCCGGCCCTGGCTCGGTCCATGGCATCGCTCGCCTCCGGCCACTTGGCCGCCGCCCTCTGCACACTTGGCAGGCCACCATCACTAGGTTCGACCTCCTCGCCCCTTTGGCTTCTCCCCTCGGCCTGGCACAGGGGCAGCGCCGCCTCGGCTGTCTTGGCTTGCCCACCTGCCACCTCTCGACGCCACCCCTCGCCACCTCCTCTCGGCCTCCCGGCCCATAAACGCCTTGACCCATGCCTCACCTCGCCTTGCCGCACGTGGTCACATGGCTCAGCCTACGGCCGTCGCGTTGTCGGCCTTGCTTGGCCTAGGTTCTAGTGGCATGGATGAAGATGGTGCTATGGTGGTGGGTATGGCTTGAGCAGTTGAGAACAAAGAGTGCATGAAAGGGGGTTACCTGTGACGACCCGGCCAGGGGCCTCACCCAAGAGGTCCTCCAAGACCTTTCTAGGAGTCCACCAGAACCTCCCAGGAGGTCCTAAGGACCTCTCGGGCAGTCCTCCCAGGCTTCCAGGAGATCTAGCCTGACCTCCTGGAGGTCCAGGGGACTGACCCGAGGAGGTCTTGAGGCTCAGGACCTCCCCAAGAGCCACGACCAAACCTGGGGGAGGTCCAGAGACCAACCCGAGGAGGTCATGAGACTTGGAGAAGTCATAACCCTCCTATGATCCGAACCAGTCCCAAGGATTAATGGCTAGTTCTCACAGCAATTACAAGTGATAACACGAGACTTTATTAACAGCAAAAGAGTTGATTACAAAGTTTGCTTACAGACTGACAATAGCAAAATACACAACGGAACAAAAGGCAAGTCCATCCAATACACCACAGGTAATTGGCTGGAGGGCGCGGCCTAGTTGATCTGGTCTTCGTCATCATCAAGGAAGTCCTTTCCTGCTCAAAAATTAGTTTCAAGCAAGAGTGAGCACAACAACCGTGCTCGTAAGTTACACCCGTAGGGTAACAAAATGACATACATACATGGATATTCAAAAGAAGGCATAATATGGTTGCTTTGCGTAAAGCCAAGTTTCTTTCAAATACATATACTAAGTTCCAATGCAGTTATACAATAACTAAAATTCATTTACCAAATTCCATTTTTCAGTTGGATAGCATTCATCATCAAATGGTGAAGGATACCCTCCTGTCACAAGGCTCCCTGCCCAACCCATGGGATAGAAATCCCAAAAACCAGTTTGTCAAAGCCTTTTGAGAACAAATCCAAGTCTAACTTTGAGTAGTCTTTTGCCAGCACGTCTATGACCGTGGACACGGTTATTCGAATAGTTTTCACTTTGCAGAGGTTGTACACTTTACCCACATGAGACGATCCCCATATACTGTCTACTCACACACTTCCGAAGGTGTGCGACTAAGGGATCACCATAAGACCTTTACAATGCATCATTCCACCACAACCCCTCCTTGCTAAGGTTTCACTTCCATTGGATAGAAACCCACCGGAAAAGCCCCCTCTTGCGCCAGTGGGCAACATAAGTTATAAAAGACCATAGGCCATGAAAAACCCCCCACACATCCAAGTGGAACAACTGTGGTAGAACTTTGTAAATTAGTTGGCCAGGTCCCACACCCCATTCCGGAGACATGTAGTTGTACGGTGAGGCATAGCCCATTATAGGCCTAGCAAAGGATCGCTCAAAGGACGGTCCTCAATTGACTTGGGTGACCACCACAAACCCCTGGACCTCAACCTTACCCAGGATTGAGTCCGTGCATAAACATTGCACCAGCCAAGCAAACCACTTCGCCCAAGTCCAAATCCATTTTCCTTTCATTTGCTTTTCAAAAGCATTTAGAAGCTTCCATGACAACCCAATGCCATGGTTTAAAACCTTTAAACAGCAGTTGGTCATGTTGGTAAAATTTTCCCAAATCAAAATTTTGGTCTAGCAAGACTAAGCACACCTTTTTCAAATGTATCTGGTTCTCACTATTGCAAAAACCAGATTTTCATCTAAGGTGACAATGGATGGGGTTCAATGTCGACAGTAGCTGTACAATGGACATTAGGCATAGCTACCATCTTAAAAACAGGTATTGAAATAACTTAGTAAAGTAAGCATGCATAAACCTTTGAAACAGAACATAGTAATTTGAAGTTATGGGTGCAACATGGTCAAGAGTGTAACTTGCCTTGCTCAAAGGCCTGGGTGTCCTCTTCTGCCCCAAGAAGCTCTTGTTCTTCACTGCCTTCGCAATCTACACGATGGGAAACAAAACAACTCAAAATAGAGCTCAAGTAAGAACCAGGGAAACTCCAATAAAACACTGAAATAAAATCAACAGAGAGGCTAGGTGATCAGGGGGAGGTCCAAGGAGCTTGCTGGAGGAGGTCCGAGAGTTTTGGAGGAGGTCCAAAAACTTGTCGGTTCTAGCCAGGGAGTGGAAATGAGCAAATGGTGAAGAGGAAGGGCTGCCCAAGCTTATATAACCAGGGCTGCCCAGATTTCCAAGGGTAGGCATGTTCAAGGGTTAGTGAAAAGGACACTGGGAGCAGGCAAAAGATGTGACAAAAGTATAGCACAGGTGCTGCA
Organism: Phyllostachys edulis; assembly: GCA_036346405.1. NCBI lineage: Eukaryota > Viridiplantae > Streptophyta > Magnoliopsida > Poales > Poaceae > Phyllostachys > Phyllostachys edulis. The sequence continues at coordinate 107,554,891 of CM070549.1, forward strand.
AAAAGGTAGAAGCATTTAATACGATACAACAGGCATTAAATGTGGGGAGACTCCCATGCGCAAAGGACACGGTCAAAGGATAAAAAAATAGGAGTGTGACTGCCAAATGGGGCCAGTCAAAACGTCAGAGGAGGTCCTGCGGACAGGAGGTCCAAGGGACACAACAAGGGGGAGGTCCTAACGGTCAAATCAAATCAAGGGGAGGTCTGAACGGTTAAGATCTCCAAAGGGGGGTCTTAACGGCCAGATCTCACAAAGGGGAGGTCTGGACGGTTAAGATCTCCAAAGGGGAGGTCTTAACGGCTAGATCTAACAAGGGGGAGGTTTGGACGGTTAAGATCTCCAAAGGGGAGGTCTTAACGGCCAGATCTAACATGGGGGAGGTCTGGACAGTTAAGATCTCCAAAAGGGAGGTCTTAACGGCTAGATCTCACAAGGGGGAGGTCTGGACGGTTAAGATCTCCAAAGGGGAGGTCTTAACGGCCAGATCTCACAAAGGGGAGGTCTAGACGGTTAAGATCTCCAAAGGGGAGGTCTTAACGGCCAGGTCTCACAAAGGGGAGGTCTTAGAGGACACAGAGAGGTCCTGAAGGACACGGGTGAAGAATCTAGACCTACCATTATGTGTTAATGGGGTTTTGGTGATTAATGACAAATCTAATTGTGAGACTAACACTTTCATTGATATACATATTGTGTAGTCTTATTTGGATATAAAGGTAATAATCATGAAGGCATGCATGTGATTAACGACAAATCCAATTCATTGGATAAACAAAAGGAAAATCCAAACAGTATGCATTCATAATGATGAATCTATTTGTGAGACTAACATTTCTATTTGTTATATCATGTTTAGTCTCGTTTGGATATAAAGATCAAAAGAGGTATGCATTCTACTTTGTATTCATATATCTTGTTGCATTCCTCGGATCCAAAATATATGTTGAACTCCACCAAAAGTCTAACTTGAATATGTGCATATGTTTCCATTACACATTTGTGTATGCACACATTTAGGGGGAGCTCAATATATGTTTTGTGGTTTCATTAGTATTGATCCATATTTCCTTGTCCATATATAATTGGGATCTTTACTTTGAAACATGTCCTTTGAATATATTTAACTTGCATAGTTAATTTATTCATATGAGTATATGAGACTTGTGTAGTTCATATATTCTTGAATGTATTTAACTTGTGTAGTTAATATATTCATATGAGTATATATATAACTTGTGTAGTTCGTATATACTCATATCCTTGAATATATTTAACTTGTGTAGTTAATATATTCATGTGAGTATATATAACTTGTGTAGTTTATATATGCTCATATTCTTGAATATATATAACTTATGTAGTTAGTATATTCAAGTGTGTATATATGACTTGTGTAGTCTATATACACTTATATGTGAGTATAACATAACTTGTGTAGTTTATGTGTGCTCACATATTCTTGAATATGTTTAACTTATGTAGTTAATTTATTCATAAGAGTGTATAAGACTTGTGTAGTCTATATATACTTATATGTGAGTAGTACATAACTTGTGTAGTTCATGTGTACTCACATATCTTTGAATATGTTTAACTTGTGTAGTTAATATATTCATATGAGTATATGAGACTTATGTAGTTAATATATGCTCATGTATTCTTGAGTTATCGACTTGTGTAGTTCAGTATACACTCATGTTGAGTATATATAACTTATGTAGTACTTATATACTCATACCAAACTCTATTCAATTATTTGCTATTGAAGTGGTTATCATCAATTACCAATGAGGAAAGATTGTGGTATCTTGTCCCGCCATTATGAGTTAATGGTATGTTGTGGTAATTAATGATAATCATATTGTGGAACTAACATTTTCCATGAGTTGGATGAATAGGTTATGTTCCAGGTGGTTGATGACTTGGGATGACATCATGTGTTGATAGTCATCAAGTCAAGAAGAGATGATCATGTGTTGATCATCAAGTCAAGTGAAGACCCATCATGAGTTGATGGATGTCAAGTGAAGAGTGCATCATGTGTTGATGCATATCAAGACTCGGGATGGAAGATGTCATCATGTGTTGATGAGCATCAAGTCAAGATCAAGTAAAGCTTCATCATGTGTTGATGAAGGTCAAGTAAGGATGCATCATGAGTTGATGCATATCAAGTCAAGAACCCGGAGTTGAAGCAAGGATGTGCGTCATCAAGCTTCAAGTGTTTGCGCAAGGCAAAGGTATGACTAGCTAGGGCTAAGGATGTGTTCCTAGTCTTTTACCGGTCTCGGTGTTTTGTTGGTAAACCGGATTGCTAGTATAGGTTGCCGTACTATTAAGAGGGGTCTTTGACTAGTAGCTTGAGTTTGTCATGTGTTGATAGCTCATTGTGTTTGCTCTAGCTCACTTTAACATGTTGCCAATATTTGTGAATGTGTTTTACAAATAGTTGTGGCTCATGGTTAATCCTTGTAGCATGTGACTTAAGTTTGCGAATGCGTTTTGCAAATGGTGTAAGTCCATGTACCTTATTCTTTGTGGTGTGATTCTAAAAGTGTGCAAATGTGTTTTGCAACTTGTTGAGAATCTCACTTAAGCCCTGTGTGCATTGCATCAAATTAGCAAATGTGTTTTGCAATTTGAGTTGAAGCGAATGCAATCTGTGTTTTCTCGGAAAATCGGATGAACCGACGTGTAATGTCAGACGGCCGGGATCGGTCATACAAGGCTATTATGCAATGATACGACCGCACTTTCTTGAGCATGTGTTGCTCTGGGTGTGGAAGCGGTAATCTGGCGTGTCTTGGCTGTACGACCGTAGGCGGTCATTCCGATTATTTATTAGCGGTTCAGTTTTTCGAGAGAAAATGCATTTGTTGCTCATCTTTGTTTTGAGAAACCCTTGGAAGCGATACGACCGCAGTGTTTAGGCGATACGCTGCGATGCGGTTCGACCGCTTTCTTGGTGCGATTGTAAATTTCGAAACAGCTTGTTCGTGGGACTTAGCGCATTTGGCGCTCCTTTGTGGAGCGATGCGACCACAGTGTTTGTGCGGTTGTCTCGATTAGTGCGGTCTGACCGGACCTTGGTTGGCGATCGTTCGATTTGGTGACCAACGGCTAGTTTTATAGCCGTTGGAGGAAGCGATGACGACCGCCCCATAACGGATGTCGTTCCGATTTCCTAACTTTTTCAAAGAGACTTTGTCCCAACGGCTAGTTTTTGTGTGTGGGCTATAAATACCCACCTTGGCCGTGTGAGGAGAGTTCTTTGGTGCTCCTTTGAGTTCTATTGAGCTAGTGCAAGCCTCTCATACTCTTTTGTGCATGTGTTGCACTTAGTGAGGTTAGAGAGCAAACCCTAAGTGCATGTGTTGCCTTAGGTTGTGGATTTCGTATCCATAGAGCTTTGACACTTGATTGGTTCAAGTGAGAGTTAGAGTCTTGTTACTCTTGGTGTTTGCCGACACCTAGCGGCCAGAGAGGCGTCGTCTTGGCCGGTGAGCTTCTCAAAGAAGATTGTGAGAAGACCCGGGCGGTTTGTGAGTGGCGTGGTGCTCGCCATCTCCGGAGTGGAGGAAAGAGCAACCCAAGTGGAGCGAGGTGTTTGATCCTCGAAGGAAGGCTTAATTCGTGGAGTCGGCCCAATTAGTTTGGGTTTCCCTCAACGTGGATTAGGGGAGACCGGCAAGTCTCCGATTCACCACGGTAAAACATAACCGTGTCCATTGTGGTTTGCATCCTTGTGCCTTACTATTGCATTTACATTCATTGTGTATGAATGCTTGCTTTACATTGTGCAATTTATATACCTTGTATTAAATTGCTTATTCATTGTGTATGATTGCAAATTGTTCATTGTGCTATTCACCTTGCTTGAATTGATTAGCTTACAAGTCATATGCTTAATTGTTATTTATCAATAGACTTGTATTGTTGGTGCACTTAGGGGAACCTAGTTGATTTAGGTTTTAATTGTGCAAAACCGTATTTGTATTAGCTTCCGCATTAGAAATCGGTTTTAGAGCCTAAAGGTTTTTAAAACGCCTATTCACCCCCCCTCTAGTCGGCCACCTCGATCTTACAACGGGGAGGTCCAAATAGACAAGGAGGAGGTCCTAAAGGACACAGGGAGGTCCTGAAGGACACGGGGAGGTCCAAATAGACAAGGAGGAGGTCCTAAAGGACACATGGTGAGTTCAAATGAACATGAGTGAGGTTTAGACCTGGGAAGGGAGGTCTGAGCCGGAGAAAATCCAACCCCTAGAGAGGTCTAGACCTAAGGAGGGCTAGACCAGAGAAGGGTAAAACCAGCACAGAAGGGAAGGGATCACCAAAGCTCCAACAAACCCAACAACCAAAAGAGAGTCTTTAGTTGAAGTTTGGTTTAGTCAATTGAAGTCCATTCTGAAATTCTCAAGTTAAACTTTGAATTCTCATCAAAACAAAATGGTTATTTTTATTTTAAAAATTCAAAAAGGCTCCAAAAATCATGGTGTTACATTACCTCTGTTTAGGTTTTGCCCAAAAAATTTGGGTTGAGGGTGGCAGTGCGAGCCTCGCTGGTGCTCCCCTCTTGCCCTTGTGGTCCTTCCTGTCCTGCCAGTTGGCGAGGGGTTTAGGTGGCCGTCGATGGTTCGAAGCCGTCGCCAGCATCGTCTTTGCTCCTCAGGCTCCCCCTTCTCCTTGTGCCTTCCCTTTTGCTACTTTCTGTGGGCTGGTTGGATGGTGAGATGGTGATGGTGGGGCTTGTTCTTGGTTAGGGGTGAACTGAGAGTGGTGGTGCTAGTTTGCTTGGCTTGAGATGAGCTTGGGAATGTGTTGGCCTGCCTTATGCTTGTGGATGGTTCTGGTTGTGAATGAGGCTTATGTGTTGCTTTGTGGGGAGGATGGCTTAAGAAAGGGGGGACGAATGTGTGTTGACTGGGGGGAATGAATCTCATGGTTGGCTTTGTGCTGGGGGGAATGAATGTGGGAAGTCTCTGGATATTGGCTGGGCTGCTTGCTGTGCTACCCTGTGCTTGATATTTTGGATGGGGGAATGAATGTGTTGCTGCCCTGTGTTGGCCTGGGCTGTAAAGGTGCTGATGGTGCCGGTTTTCGATACACCCAGGGATACTTTGGCTGAGGGTGGGGTTTAATGGGTTGTGCATTGTGGGATTATATTGTGGTTGCTGCAATTACAAATAGTGGGTGTTGCATTCTAGTAATGCCGGATGAGGAGACCCACGGAAGTGACAGGCACCGAATAACCTCAGGTGGTCTGGACATCTTGACGATCAGGGACCGACTAACTCCGGTTGGTCTGGATATCTTGATGGTCAAGGGACCGACGGCTCAGGTTGTTTCGGGTATCCTACTGCACTTTGGGAAACCTGACGAGCACTCCCTAAATTCTACTGCTCACAAATACTGCTTTCAACTTAGCTTGCTAACCGTTTTCTGATTTTCCTAATGAGCGAAGAAAATGGATCGCGTCCTGAGGTCGGTGACGAGGTGCTTGGTCTTCTTGCCGAGCGTGTGCCAGATGGGGGTCAAGCTGCCTCCTGATGATCTCGTCGAATGACATGAAGAGGCCCTTGTCGACGGTGAGGTCCTCGACGTCGACCTTGTTTGTCCACCTGAGCTCCTTGAGGCAGGCTTCCATGGTGTCTAGGATGGCGGCCTGGATGCCCCTCATGGGCAGCATCATGGGGACACGGACATCGATGACCTCGGGTGGGGCGCACGCTCGAGGTCTACTCTACTGCGGTGAGGACGTGGAAGCGAGGCCAGAGGTGGAGGCGTCGGACGTAGAGGCTACTCAATGCGCGCTCGGCCTTGGAGAAGCCGGAGACTAGCGTGGGGCGGTCGGAGAAGCCGTAAACAGCGAGGAGGTGGTGCTGGTGGAGGAGGTGAGCGATGAAGTCGGAGGAGGAGCGGTGGGCGGAGAGGAGGCGGGAGGTGACGAGGTCGACGGCGAGGGAGAGAAAGAGGGTGGTGTGGCGGTGGGTGCGGAGGTATCATGACCGAAGGATCCAGACTTAGAACCAAAAGATGCTCACGCTCGATCACAAGGCTTTATATAGTAAGTGGCAGAGCCGAAAATTTAGTGTTGGGGGTGCACACATACAAAGCAACGTCGGGTACAATTAGTTCAAATCATGGAAAAAGCTATCGGTTGGAAAAAAAAATTCGGAGCATAACGATAGACCCGGTTACCGGAATTTTCGGATTTATTTCGGCCGAAATTTTCGAATCAAAATTTGATTTTTTTTTTTTTGTGAAGTTAAAACGAAAAAAATGCATAGCCAAGGTTCAAACCCAAAACCAACCTCTTCAAGACTAAGAGTGTTTCCACCACGGCACATGCACTCTTGTGTTTGCATATGGTTACAAACTTTCTTTATATTTGTAAAAAACCTAGCAAATCCGAATTTTTTTGGCCGGTTGAAAATTTTGGTTGGAAATTTTACCAGAGGGGTCCGGTAGATCCGATTTTCGCCGGTAACCGCCAAAATTTCGCCGAAAAAGTTTTCACTGGTTCAAACTACGCATCGCTCAACGAAACCAGGAATTTACCCGATAGAAGTAAAAAAACGTTAAGAAAAAAGAACGGAGGAAATTGTCTGCTAGTATCTTTTCGCATGTCATTACTATACTAATCAATTTAGAAATGACTTGCATAATAATACGAATGTGAGAAAAATAGAAGTTGCTCCATGCACACCTGCAAAACCATTGGTCTTAGTGAGTGGCGCGTCGCCTCTCTGCCGGGTCGCTTCCCACACTGGTGCTAGTGCCGCTAACCGCTCTCTGCGCCTTGTGGCCATGCCGAGCCATGAGAACCAAATTGTGGAGGAGTTGGAGTATTGGAGATAGAGATGGATGTGGACTGGTGAGTGATGAGATGGCTGTGAGCTGGTGGAGGCATAAGCGGGCCGTGGGTTGTGAGCTGAGCTCCTAAGAGAGTGCACACCAAGGAATACTATGAATATGGCCTAAATGCAGAACTGATCTCTGGAAATGTTTTCGATTTTTTGATATGTCCGGGCACCCCTGCTGGCTCCGTCCATGATTGTACCCAGAGATGAAGTACTAGTACTCTGCAGGTGTGCATTAGGAAGTGATTGTTTCAGTTGGCGATTGTAGCTAGCCGAAATGACACCATGACAGGAACAAAAGGCTGCGCCAAGAACCGAAACGTTTCATCAGAACAGATGCCAAAAGCCTTCACTAGCTTGTACAACTAGTCTTTTTTGATAGTACTCTCTGTGATCGATAATACAATGACTTAGGAAGCTGGGGGTGCGGGTGCGGGTGCGGGTGCCTCTCTGCCTCAGTGCTTGGCGACTTGCTCTGGTTAGTGGCCTGGTGGGCTGAATTGTTGAAATGACCAGCCCAACTGCTAAGCGTTTACACCTAGTTTAAAAAAATCATTTATTTTTGGGGGTGCCTATGCACCAAAGGCACCCTCCTACCGCCGCCCATGCCAAGTTTCAGTTAAACACGAAATGATAGCACAGTAGCGACAATCATTACAATCCGTAAGCTAATGCGCAGTATAGGTAATTTGAACGAAAGTCGTTGGATGATGATCTGACGGTCAGGTCTGGAGTTGGCGCGCATTTAGCTTTAAGTGAAGTCGGCGCCGAAGCCCACCTTATTGCAACACCGTGAGATCTTCATAATTGCCTCCGCGCTCATCCCAACAGTTGATTTGGATACCCGTTCAACATTGGGCTACGCTAGATCTTTAGTTCTTGACAATTTCACCCTTATTATGTTCCTTATCCTCAAAGAACAAAACTTGGAAACACTCTCTGGATGAAATTTGCAGCTCCTCCTCCAACTCGTCCTCTCCCGCCCTGCCCCTGCACCGAAAATTCCATCTTCGCCTGCCCCGAGCTCCTCACCTTCTGCAAGGCCATCCTCACCTTCGTCACCTCAAGCGACATGCCCGCCGTGTTCGACACCCTCGCGTTCCATATGCCCAGGGCCAAAGGGCATAACGGTCATTTCACGTGGGCTAAAATGTGAAAAGGAATTAGAAATTAGGAAAATAGCAAAAAAATCAATCCGAATATTCAAGACAGGGTAAATAATCAATTGCATCGAAAATAAATGCAAATCGTATAAGTCATATGAAAGATGAGGCAAATGATCGATTTTTCCCTCTTTGTTTGAGGCAGAGACCGAAAAGGACTGGGACCGGCCATACCGACTACGGCCCGTGGACCGTCTCAAGTTGCCCCGCGGCCCACGATCAGAGTAGCCAAGCCATTCAAGACAGCAACAAACAACGACATCATCATTGACCAGACAAGTATAATATTTCTCTTTCATTGCTCCTATTGTTTCTTTCTTTACAGATCAATCTGCTTTTATGTCATCATGTGTCTGATCCTCATCTAGTTTTCTTTCCTCTTCTTTCTCCCAAAGAAAAGAAAAGAAAAGAAAAGGCAAGAAAAAAATAGACAAGGAGTTGAAAAGGCTACTGACTTATACCTACAGAGCACTAGTGTTGGTGCTTCTCTTCACCTTGAAATACACAGGGTCTCTCAGAACCTTCACGGTCACATTGCTCCACACCTCTGTGCTCGTCGGCAGCATAGCCATTTCCTCGGCGATCGCCATGTCCTCGGGCAGCACAGACCCGAACACAGTGTAGGCGTCTTTCCACTCCCCGTGGTCTGCTAAGCTGATCAAGAACTCTGGCCCTGACCCAACCCATGCAACAGATCCTCTTCTCACCGCTAGGCAGCCTTCTTTCACTATCTCCTTAAAGCCTACACCATCAACTTCCAGTGTCCCTTGAAGCAACGCATACGGCGGACCAAATGCAGCCTAGTTCAACAGAGATATGGATCGTCAGGAGACAGACAATTCTTACCACTCGGACAAGTCCACACCCAAATGTGACTTTGGACTCCCTTTTCATGCAAGACAGGATAATTCAAATGGTCATAGAAGCCATACATACATTTTTTATGTGGTCCCCTTTCGCATCCCAGAAGTTCCCACGGCCTTCGGCACGATAAAATCTGCATCCAGCACAGTTGCGCAAGCTCAATAGCTCGATGAAGTAATCCACAGAACGGGGTGCACAATCAGGCAGCAACTGGATGCAGTGAAAGTATATTAGAGAAAGGGAAAAGAATACAGTATGTCACTGTGAAAACCACAATCACAGTATATTTCCAGTCAGCTCACAGTTTAAACTGTCCTTTTGTTAACAAGACAAAACATTAAAAGATGGATTGTCCAGAGGGATAAGCTTTATAATTAAATATAAATCTAATGGAAATCGTGAAGCTAGAATTAGCTCTATCCCAAGACAAAATGTCAAGAAATTACCATATGAAATTATTGAGTGAGCAGTCTGCGCTATAATCACTAATGATAGGCATTGTCTCGCTACAAAATCGTTTGTAAAAATACAAATTGGAACAGTAAATGCACATTTAGGTTTTCCTGGACATGTGAAATTCGTAGATCTCATATTGTTAGCCAGACCATCCGTGGCTCTCACAGTATCTAGAAGATTCATGTAGCGGATGTAACCCCAATGACATTATTTTGTGGACAGTATGTTATATGCCATGAAATGTAGTTTTTTTTTTTACTTTCACAACAACCACATCTCATGTGTTCTACTGTCGATTTTCGACAACCACAAACCATTCGTTCTATTGTCAAAGTAAAACTGATAAGACCAAACAGCATTCCATAAATTCTGGTAGCAGGGGAGAGGCAAGACTGTTAGCACACACAGCTTTAGCGGCTTGAACACACGCTTAGAAGTAAAATACCAATTGTGAACACAACTTTAGCATCTTTCGGTTGCCATGGAAGGAACAAGTAAATGACAAAACACCACTTTACCACTTTCCCTGTCTCTGCCTACATCTAATGTTCTAAAACTGATCCTTCAACACTTTAGCAGCTTCAAGATATTCTTGCCCTGTTGTGGAGACAAAGAATACTTACTTGAATATGAAGTGTCCCAAGATTTGTTTCCAGCCCCACAATTCCCTGCGAATTATAAATCTTTGAATTAATCGTGAGATTCATACCAGGGAACATCGTACGTAATAAGATGAGTAAACTATTGATGTATTTCCTAAATAAAAATGTGTTATTTTCTTTTCTTTTGAAGTACATGGCAAACAAGCCGTTCCAACTTGTACAAGCAAAGCGTATATTATAGAAATGTTTATCTGCAGTATACACAACATATTGAGCCAGCTCAACTGAAAAAAAATCATGGTAGAGCATCTCAAGACATACTATGAACTGCTAGCTTGGGGTGAATATGATTTAGGTTCATGCCCGCAACCAATTAACAGGATATTTGAAATTAAGCAAAGGAAGCATATGTGCAAAGAAGAGAAAGAAACAATGGCAATCACCCGTCCCTGAGCAGACAGATATGCATGAAATGAAACCAACCTGGGCTTTTCCGAAGACTAGACCAGAAGTCCACATCACATCATCCCCCCTTGCAATAACAGCAGGAGCCATCACATCCTTTTGTTTCTTCAACCAGCACTGCGTTACAAGTGAATGAAGATTTAAAAGAGGCTAATCAATCAGTCCAAAAGGAAAAGAAGATGATTAGATGCAAATGAGTACTAAAGGGAGCGGAGCGGAGCGGACCTCTCCGAACCTGCGGTCGCATCTGCGCTTGTCCCCGCAGAAGACCCATGAGTCGCAGCGGCAGTCTCCGTGGTGGGGGTGGGGGCACATGGCCTTGCAGGAGGCGCAGCAGGCAGCGGCGGAGGGCACGCGGTGGTCGGAGCCCCAGTTGACCGCCGGGCCCCAGAGCTCGAGGCCCTGGAGGCCTCTGCAGCGGTCGGGATCCGTGGAATGCGTGGTGGCGGGTGGTCCCCGCGAGGCGGAGGGGAAGGAGAGGTAGGCGAGGGCGGCGGCGAGGAGGACAAGGGTGATGAGGCGGCCGCGGTGTCGGGGGCCGGATGGGCGACGGGGGAGGGGGGGAGTGGGAGGAGGCATTGCCCCGTTGCCTCGGAAGTCGGGAGAGAAGGACGGCACGGCAGGAAGAAGAGGCTCGGCGAGGCGATGAGGATAACAGAGAGACAGGCCCCGGACCGGAGGGCGGAGGGGAGAAGAAGATCAAACAAATCTCGTGGCGTTGGAATGGCTGCCCGCTTTCCCTTTCCTTTGGTCATGGAAGCTTTGGCCAATTCTTAATTTTTACAACAAAATAAACTAAAGAACCAACCCCGCCACACCCCCCGCCCCCCCACCCCCCTCCCCACGCCAAAAAAAAATCTATCCTTCTCATACCAATACTATACTTGTGCAGTCTTGTTTCAAGGCACGTTTAGAATTGGGCGATTATATATTATTTGTGAGGAATTATATTGATTTCTATAAGATTTGTGTGGATTTACTTGTAACGGCTCAATTTTGTGTTCAAGTGAAACTTTACTAAATTTTACCGATTTTCAAAAACTTTTGATGCATTTTGTGGGCTTTACAAAAAAAAAACTTGGTTGCATTTCAAAAGTCAAATCAAAATCCTTGCCTTAATTGGAATTAATAAAAATCTACAAGAAATTCAAGTGCCAAAATCCCACTGAATTCATCTCAATATTTTTTTCAAACAATTTCCAAATCTTTTCTTTTCCCTCCTCTTCCCTCGGGGCGAACCCACCCTGTCGGCCTAGTCCTCCTTCCCCCAAGCGCAGCTCATTTTTCCCACGCCTCGGCCACTCTCCGCTTGGCCCGGCTCCACCGGCACTCGCCTCGCGCGTCATGACTGGTGGACCCGGCCCTACTGTCGCTGCTGCCCCAACATTGTGCATCTTCCTCCCCTCGCCCGCTCGCTTTCTCTCTCGCTCTCTCTTCTCTACTCTCCATCAAAGCCCGCACTCGAGTGCACTAGCGCGGCAGACCTCGAGCGCCACCCTCCCCGCCGAGACCTTGTCCAATCAACCGCCAGCTCATCGGTCCCCTTAATGCGAGCCCTCTCACGAGAAAATGTCGTTCAGCCGCGACATTGCCGCCACCTTCTTGCCTCTCTACCGCTATAAAGCCCTTCCTGAGCACGTCACCATCTGTACCTCAACCTCCTCTGCTGTTTGCCCTCATTCGCTCTCGCTCAATCGCCGGGGACAAGCCAAGGACCAAGCGCGAGATCCGCCGACTGCCCTAGCCGTCGTCGCCCGTTCCTTGTCGCCCCGATAAGCAATGACCTTGAAGGCGATGCTCCTCAGCATCGCCTCACTCTCCTCTTGTTGATGCTTCTCTTCTTTTTCCAGTTGGAGCACCAAAGCGCTCGAGTTCCTTTCGTCCTTGTCGTCAAAACAATGCCGCCGCCGAGCCCCTTCTTCCCCGTCTCGCCTCTGGTAACCCTTTCACCCTTCTCCTTTATGTCTTATCGTGTTCTTAGTATCCGCAAACCTTTTAGGCTAGTCATCAGTAACACCCCAACCTGGGAGGTCTCTAGGCCTAGCTGCAACAGGACCCAGGAGGTCCTGTCGTGGCTAAACCAGGAGGTCTCCAAGTCTGGGCAACGACCTGACCAGAGACTCACCCGAGAAGTCCTCCAAGTCCTCCTGGAAAGTCCACCAGGACCTCCCAGGAGGTCCAGCAGGACCTCTCGGAAGTCCTCTAGGACCGCCTAGGAGGTCCGGTAGGACCGCCTAGAGGTCCTAGGAGAGTCCCCGATGAGGTCGTGGAGCCAAGGGCGCCCAAAGACCTCCATGCCCAACCCGGAGGAGGTCGGGAGGCGAGGTCTCTCAAGACCTCCCACGACCAACGTGAGGAGGTCGTGGAGGCTAAGACTACCTCAGACCACTCACGACTGCACACGAGGGTTGTCGTGGAGGACATGGCACTCCAAGGTCCCCTGTGCAACCGAGCTAGTCCCAAGGATCAATAGCTAGCTCATCACAAAGATACAAGAGCGGTAGCATACACTTCAACGAGATCTTTATTAATATCGGCAAAGTTGTTTACAAAGGGAGGCATACAAGCCAACAAACCGTAACACAATGGAAGATAAACTTAAAGGCCATCCGATACACCACAGTAACCTACCGAGGGCGATCCTAGTCGCCCAAGACCACTTGGTCCATCGCCTGACTCATCATAAGGCTTCCTTCTGCTCAAAAGATTATTTCAAGCAAGAGTGAGCACAACAACCGTGTTTCGCAAGTTACACCCACAAATAACAAAATGACATGCATAAATGAATATCTCAAGGAAGGCTTAATATGGTTGATTTGCATACAGCCAAGTTTATTTCAAATACAAGTACTAAGTTTCAAGGCAGTTATACAATATCTAAAATTCATTTTGTAAATTCTATTTTTCAGTTGGATAACATTCATCATCAAGATGGTGAAGGATACCCTCCTGTCACAAGGCTCCCTGCCCAAACCATGGGATAGAAATCCCAAAAGAACAATTTATCCAAAACATTTTGAAAACAAAACCAACATCTAACTTTGAGTGGTCTTTGTCAGCACGTCCATGACTGTGGACACGGCTATTCGAATAGTTTTCGCTCTGCAGAGGTTGTACACTTTACCCACACGACATGATTCCTCTAGTTTGTTTGGCATTCGTCAATACCACCTCTCACTGCCGAAGGTAAGAGGTCTAGAGCTCATGACAAGGCCTTTACAATGCATCATTCCACCACAACCCATCCTCGCTAAGGTTTCGCTTCCATTGGATAGAAACCCGCCGGAAAAGCCCCCTCTTGCGCCAGTGGGAAACATATGTTATAAAAGACCATAAGCCATGAAAGACCTCCCACACATCAAAGTAGAACAACCGCGGTGGAACTTTACAAATTAATTGGCCAGATCCCACGCCCCATTCTGGAGACATGTGGTTGTACGGGGGTGGCATAGCCTATTATAGGCTTAGCAAAGGGACGCTCAAAGGCCGGTCCTCAAATGACTAGGGCGACAACCACAAAACCCCTGAGCCTCAACTCTACCCAAGTTGAGCTCGTGCATGGACATGCACCAACCAAGCAACCAAGTCGCCCCAGTCCAAAACAATTTTTCCTTTCATTTGCTTTTCAAAAGCATTTAGAAGCTTCCATGACAACCCAATACCATGGCTTAAAACCTTTAAAAAGCAATTGGTCATGTTGGTAGAATTTCCCCAAATCAAAATTTTGGTCTAGCAAGGCTAAGCACACATTTTTAAATGCATCTGGTTCTCACTATTGCAAAAACCAGATTTTCATCTAAGGTGACAATGGATGGGGTTCAATGTCGACAGTGGCTGTACAATAGAAATTAGGCATAGCTATCACCTTGAAAATAGGTATTGAAATAACTTAGTAAAGTAAGCATGCATAAACCTTTGAAACAGAACATAGTAAATTTGAAGTAATGGGTGCAACATGGTCAAGGGTGTAACTTGCCTCCTGCTCGAAAGCTTTACAGATCCATTGCTTCACAAAGCTCGGGCTCACCAGAGACGTCAAGGTCTACACGTTTAAAACAGCTCAAGATCAAATAAGGACCAGAAAGGGATTCAAATGAACTCTAAATAGACATCAAACAAAAACCACAGAAGAGCTTGGCAATTTGGAAGAGGTCCAGCGGCTTGGAGGAGGTCCAGAGAGGTGGTCGAGGGAGGTCTGGAGGTTTGAGGGAGGTCTAGAGAACAAGCTGTGGGAGCCAGAGAGCTAAAATGAGGAAAAGACAAAGGAAGAGAGCTTGCCCAAGTTTATAAAGCTAGAGTTACTGGGAGGTCCAAGGCACACAGGGTCAAGAGTAGGTGAGGAAAAGATGGGAGCTAGTACAAGAAGTGACACAAAGATAGCACGGGTGCTGCAAAAAGGATGGTAGCATTTAATGCGACACAACAGGTATTAAATGCGGGGAGACTCCCATGAGTAAAGGACATGGTCAAAGGATAAAGAAAAATGAGTGTGACTGCTAAATGGGGCCAGTCAAAGTCCAAGGGGAGGTCCTGCGGAGACCTAGAGGAGGTCTCGCAGAGGTCAAGGAGGCCCTCACCCACGGGGGAGGTCCAAGCACAGGACCAGAGGTCCAAAAGACACAACAATGAGGAGGTCCTATGAATAGGAGGTCCAAAAGATACAATAATGAGGAGGTCCTATGGACTGGAGGTCCAAAAGATACAATAATGAGGAGGTCCTACGGACAGGAGGTCCAAAGGATCTGCTCATGGGTGGTCCGAAGGTCAAGATCAAAAGCAACGGGGAGGTCTGGACGGTTAAGATCTCCAAAGGGGAGGTCTTAACGGCCAGATCCAACAAAGGGGGAGGTCTGGACGGTTAAGATCTCCAAATGGGAGGTCTTAATGGCCAGATCTAACAAAGTGGGAGGTCTGGACGGTTAAGACCTCCAAATGGGAGGTCTTAACGGCCACATCTAACAAAGAGGGAGGTCTGAACGGTTAAGATCTCCAAAGGGGAGGTCTTAACGGCCAGATCTAACAAAGGGGGAGGTCTGGACGGTTAAGATCTCCAAAGGGAAGGTCTTAAAGGCCATAGGGAGGTCCTGAAGGACACGGGGAGGTACAAATAGACAAGGAGGAGGTCCTAAAGGATACAGGGAGGTCCAAATAGACAAGGAGGAGGTCCTAAAGGACACAGGGAGGTCCTGAAGGACACGAGGAGGTTCAAATAGACAAGGAGGAGGTCCTAAAGGATATAGAGAGGTCCGGAAGGACGCGGGGAGGTCCAAATAAGTGAGGAGGAGACTTAGGCCTGGGGAGGTCTAAGCCAGAGGAGCATCGAAGAGGGAAGGTCTGGTCCAGGGGAGGTCCAAGCACCTTAGAGGCCTAGACCCAAGAAGGTCTGGACCAGAGAAGGACAAAACAAAGGAGGTTTGGACCCTTGGATCCAAACGAAGGAGAGGTCTGGACCATCAGATCCAGCCGAAGGGTGGCCTGGATGGAGGGGTTTCAAGGGGAGAGGGATCCAACGGAGGAGATCCACAGAAAGTGGTCCAGAGGAGGTCTTGACGGTCACGATAAACTCAAAGGTGATCCCGATGGTCAAGAGGAGATCAAGGAGATCTCAATGGTCAAGACCAGCACGGGGGAGGTCTCAATAGTCAAGAGGAAGTCAAAGGAGGTCTTGGCGGTCAGGATGAACCCAAGGAGGTCCTGACGGCCAAGACGAAGGGCCAAGGAGGTCCTTACAGACCCGAGGAGGTCCAAAAGAACACAGGAAGGGGCAAAGGGATACAGGGAGATTCAAATAAACACAAGGGAGGTTCTCATGAATACAGAAAGGATTCCGATGAACACAGGGAAGTCCAAACGAAGGGGAAATTCAATCCTACAATTAGAATTTCGAAATCAAGGTCATTTGAAACACACACCCGAGCTAAAACGCCACAGGTGGACGTGTCCCAGGAGGAGATCAATCCAAAGGGGTGGTCCGAACAAGGAGGGATGTCTAAACCACAGGGGAGGTCTGAATCATAAAGAGATTCAAACCAACAAAGAGGTGATTTGGACTAAAGGAGTCCAAACAAAAGATGTAAGGGGAGGTCTGGAACGAAAGAGCTGGGCCTAGGGAAGGGAAGAACAAACAGAGGTAAGGGAGGTCGACACAAGAGCTCAAACAGCTCTAAAGAACCAAACTTTAGGATTAGTTGAAGTTTGGTTTAGTCATTTTAAACGCTTCAAATTCTGAAAACCTCAGGTTAAGCTTTGGAACTTCAACGAAACCAAGTGGTTCTTTTTATTTTGAAAATTTTCAAAAAGGTTCTGAAAATCGGGATGTTACATCATCAAAACCTTTGAGTTATTGTAGGGCCGCCGCCGCCGCGAGCACCTTCGTCCTCACTGTCGGCCGCTATAGTCGTGTCATTCCTGAGCTTCTTCTAGCACACCACCATCGTAGTTAGCTTCGCCGCAACACATTGTAGCTCATCCGAGCGTTGGTTAGTTGCCAATAGCGTCGTAGCTCAGTTGCCCCTGTATCACAGTAGCACTGTCACCCTCCTCGCCGCCACCGTTAGGTTCGCCTTAGCAACTGCATCCCATTTTGCCCCTCCTGGGTGACTGCTGAGCCCCGTCTCGTCGGCGGTAAGCTCTACCTGAGCCGACCATGGTGTTCCCGTGTGCACTCCTCTCTTGTGAGAGGATGATGGTGTGCTAGCCATTATGTTAAGCCGATAGATTAAGGTTAGTTAATCTGTTAGTAAAGAGTGTTTGGCGAATGGGCCTGACATGATCAGAAGTTACTTTAAACCATAGGGTAAAGGAAGTTAGTTTGTGGACCGAGTCTGTGGATCACTAGTCACTAACCAGCGGGCCCCAGCCCTCATGCGCTGCTGAGTGGACCCGGTCCAGTGGTTCTCGGGATTTCTCGATTAAAAATAAATAGAAAGGAAAACAAAGACCCTGGAGGACCCCACCTGTTAGTCACAGTGGATTTTCTTAAATAAAAATAAATTAAAAAGTTGGTGGTCGAAACAACCTTGCCTTTCCCTCTGTCAATATGCTGTATGATGTTCGCTCTAGACTGTCCCTCTTGCACCATTGGTGTTACATCCTTTGCCCGAGCCTTCTCTTCAACATCAAGACTAGCAACCAGATATTCGAAGGAAATGTTTTGCCTCTTGTGTTTCAGAGATGTGGCAAAATTCCTTCAGGTTGGAGGTAATTTGGCAATAATGTCTCCAGCCACAAATTTGTCAGGCAATTGACAACCAAGGTGGGTGAGTTCCCTCACAACGAATTGTAGTTCATGAGTTTGCTCGACTACTGTGAGAACCCAGGGTATTTAACTTGTAATACTTAACCATTAAGATGAATTAAGCATTACAAATCAAATATCACGATTCTCGGCGTATATGTACTTCCCAGAAGTGCAATACATATACCCCATACAAAAATTATGCATCAATTCCATTCAACACATAGAATCCAAAGTACAACCAAGCGATTCAAAAGACATACAATATATAGTTATTACAAAAGGGGCCGACCGGCCAAATGACAAGTAAAGGGGTTAAATAAGTAGCGGAAGCGAACAGCCATAAGATGGCGATAACAAAAGAGCCAATCAGTGTGCCTTTAACCCACAAGGCAACCAACCGGGCCACCGATCTAGTCGTCAAAACCACCGCACATCTCGCAAAAGTGGAACCCTTGGGGTTCAACTTCCTCCTCTGCAACAATTTATTAAGCAAAGCAAATAGGTACAAAAATGTACTCGCAAGACTGACGTGTAGAGTAACAGACCTATATAATTAGCTACATGCAAGCTTATTTAAGTGGAGGAGGCTCTAGACTCATTTTCAGCATAAAGCAAGTTTTCATTTGCAATATTGTACTAGATTTAAAGCAATTTTGCAATCTGTTTTTATTTGACAAAAACAGCGATATAAGAACAACAATAATAACAAGATATCCTGGAAGTGGCTAACCCAATAGCCACCACAACAATAGCATGAATTCTCCATTCATACCACCAACATCAAGTTTTAATTAAATGTAATAGTCTAGTTCTTGCGCGACCTTACCAAGCATGTCCATAACCTAGGACGAGGCTATTCGAATAGTTTGAACCCTGCAGGGGTGTACCAATGTACCCACATGTCAGACCGCCTTTTTGCCTCCGGAATGAGCACACTACCTTTGGTATGCCGGTGTGATGCCCCGTGTCATTACCCCAAGAGTAATCACACTTAGGCATACGGATTACTATTCGTTTGCTCAGTAAAACACTGCTCCAACGAATAGTAAGCCTTTACCAGGGTTACGCAGCAGATCAATAAGATAGAAACTGTACATTTTATTCCAGTAATAGCCACGCAAGGCTATGGTTCTTAATACAAGTATTAAACAGGTACAAAAGGAACTGCTCCGCTTTTCTCGCCAACCCCGAAGTCTCAGCCTTCTATTCATCCCATCAGTCAAATATAGCGTCACCTCATACGGCCTCCGTGGCAGGTGCCTTCTCCTCCGGCCATTGCCGGTACCTACATGCCCGTTCATCCCACTCGGGAAAGTTCTGGTGGACTAGGATCTACAAAGGAGAATACTAACAAGGTTGAGTACACCGAATGTACTCAGCAAGCATTAATAGCAAAGAATGCCTTTGGATGACTATTTCTAGTTGTTATCACATTTTCTAAGTCATCTCAATTCTGAAAATAATTTAAAAACATTTAGATGGCAAATTTTAATAATGAAAACACTACTTGTCACTTGGAGAGAAGAAAGACCTCCGGCGGTTCCCGTAGACTCCAATCCAGGAGACTGGCATGAATTCATGATTTTGCATAGCACTGCGCAGGCTTTGTACCACTTTACCCATAGTTATTCTGAGCTCTAAATGAGTCGGATCCCCTGCATTTACTTTGATGCGGGTTCGAGTTCAGAATACAGAACGTTTTCCAGGTTATGTGACTAAGTCTCCACCCATTACTTTTAAATCGGTCTTTGATTTAATCAGCCGCCGATCTCGTCATACACCGAGTTCCAGAAATGTTGGTTGAGGCGGCCATCGTCCGTGCTCAACACTCCACCTTGGGGCGGCTCTCATCCGTGCCCAACACTTCCAACGTGACCCGTTACGGAGAACTTAATTACGTAACAAGGTAGCATTTTCTGCCCGCCTAAACGGGAAAATGGTTGGTCTTGAATTCTGACTTGCATCGAGCAAGAGTTTTGTTTGTCCTTATATTATAACCATATGTAAAAAGGGGCCCACCTCTTACCTCATCATCATCATCATCATCGCGCTCCCCTGCCAGGGCCCCCTTTTACCAACCATAATCATTCTCATTTCTTTCTTTCTTTCTCATTCTCATTTCTTTCATAATCATGTTAATCATTTTCATCTCAATCAGTTATTTAAGTTTTGATAAAACAATTTTGATGCAATAAACATATAGTGCAATATACGGTTTACATTTAAATTAACTATGTTTATGGTCAAGAGGATCGCTTGACTGTGGAGTTGTAGGAAAGATTGGCGTCGACGAATCTCTGATCAATTTCTCCTACCCGTGCTGATTCGTCCTCTGTAGCAACACGGTGGCACAAATAGTAATATAAATAAATATATAGTTGACTTTGAGTGATATTATGCATACATAAGTTAGCGGCTTTTAGTTTGTTAGCACAATTTTAATTAAATAAATATTTTTCGAGATCTACACTAAGTTAGCACTCCACGAAATAATCGTTCTACCGAAAACGCACACTAGGGTCGACAACCTGCGGTTCATGCTTAACTGATTAAACTAACAGAATTAAATAATTCGCGATGCACAAGATTTGCTACACAAGCTAGTTATTTTAATAATAACAGAATTAACGGCTATTCGGTCTATCTAGCAATTTTAATTCACATGTTAATTGCAAATAGTTAATTAGACGAGATCTAAGTTAAGCTATTTAACAGCAACACATAGACAGCTAACAGTTAATTAATTGATAACCGCTACTGAATAAACACAACATTGAAACAATTTATGTAAAGGCTACACAAATCCTAACATTAAACCTAACCCGAAAATTACTAAACACAATCCTAATCCTAACTCTAATACTCTCTAATCTCTCTCTCTCTCTCTCTCTCACTCGGCTGGACACCAAAACACACGCACACACTCACACACACACACACACAGCCACAAACCCACCCTGCCTTATCTTCTTCTCTCCCCATCTCCTCACAAATCCTCCTCTCTCACTCCCCAATCTCTCTCCCTTCTCTCAAATTCTCAGCTGGGAGGTCCATGGCTCGGCAGGCCGGCTGGACCCCACCGCCCCGCTCGCCTCCCGCCATCTTGCGCCGCCCTCCTCCTCCTTAGCTCCCCCTTGCCGCCTCAAGCTGCCGGCGCCTCCTGCCACCAGATTCTTGGCCTCTCGGACTCGGGCCGCCTCGCTCCACTCGGCTCGGCCAGATTCCTTGCCCAAGTCTCACTTTGGGCGCCCTCTACTCGGCGCGCCGCTTATCGCCTCTGGCCAGCTCGGCCACTAGCTTCGGCCACAATACGCCTCCGCCTCCTCGGCTCGCCTCGGTCATTGGCACCAAGGCGCCCAGCCGGACTCGACACCGCCTCCTCCTACCCCGGTCTTGGCCGGATGTGGCGCCGCCATTGTTGCCCGGCTCGGCCCGCATGACAGCTCGACCTCCGCCGCCATCGGCCGTCGGCTTGTGCCACTGATGCGTCCCGATTCCTCTTCCTCTCCCCCTTACTGATGGTCTAGAGATTAATTGCTTTGGTTGATTTTACCAATTTGCTTACTGGTGCTTACTGATGCATAACACAGGAGGTGGTTTGATTGCTACATGATGCAAATGGGTGGTGATTTGGGGGGGTGGTTTGGCCAACGCTCACCGAGGTATCAACCCCCTTGTGCTCTATGACTCCTAATCTCTCCCATGCTTTGTGATGGCTAAACTGAGAGTTAGGTGTTGATGCCTGTTGAGATTTGGTGATATGTGTGAATGGTGGGTATGAGTAGTGCATGTTGTAGTGTAACTGAGGTTACCTCTTGTTGGTTCTGGGATGGGGGAAAGAGGGTGGCGATCTTGCTTTGTCTTTGGTGCTCTCCTCTTCTCCCTTCTGTGTGTTTGTCTTGCGTGCTATGATGATGCTGAGAATCTGAGCTTGCTCCTCCCCTGGCCGCCTTTGATGCTTGGTGACGCCAATGGTTCTGGCTCCTCTGGTCTTGCTTGTTCCTCCTCCTGGCTGCCTGGCTTGCTTCTTCTCCTTCTCCCTAGCTCCCTTCTTGCTGATAATGGTGATGTTGTTCTGGTGGTGGCTTGTGCTTGTGCTCTCGGCTAAAGAATGAAAATGATGCTTTGTTTGGCTTGGGATGAGCTTGGGAGTGTGTTGGCTTGCTTTGGGCATGTGCTCTCGGCTGATGAATGAAAATGGGGGGGGAGGCAATGTGTGGCTTTGTGAATGGTAATCTTTATATGGAGGTGGCTTTGACCATGCACCCTCTTGCCCAAACATAAGACCACTTTGCCCTTGCTCTTATTCTCATGGCAAGATTTTCGTTGGGGGCTTTTTGGTCTGTGGTTGGGAAATCACTATGCATGTGATTTTCTGTGGCTGAGTACTTCAATATACGTGGGTGTCGGATTAAATTAGACGCCGGATGATGAAACCTACGAAAGCAAAGAGGTGCCGGTTAACTCTAGCTAGTATGGGTACCTTGACGATCAAGGGGCTGGCTAGCTTGAGTTGATAAGGGAACCCTAGTGTGCTTCGGAGAATTCTGACGGCCACTTCCAACCTTCTACTTTCTATTTTCTATTATCCACATGGCTTTGACTTACTAACCGCTTTCTGATTTTTCTAACGAGCGATGGGAATGGATCGTGAGATGGCTCTATGGACTGGTGCTCAAGGTACTAGGTGGCAAGGATAGCTGATGCTACAAGAATGCAAGGAGCGGATTATGATTTAATTAATTGTTGTTATAAGCATTCCAATTGGTTGTATAATTAATTTTGAAACAAGGTTTGTAATATATTACTTCTTTGTTGTACTAGGATTGATGCAATGTTTTCTTTGATTGCATTGAATGGTGTAAATATTTCTGAATTTGTATTAATGATCCTCTTATGCCTGAAATGGATTTATTTTTGTAATTGACTCTTGGTTGATAATGATATTGGAGAAATTGCTTTTATAACCCTCTTGTTGCCAGATGTAACGATTATGCACTTGATATTGACTCTGAAATTACTATTTACTCTGGATTTAAAGAATTTTAATTATCACTAATTACCGATTACTGTTAGTTAGGTTAGGTTAATTATGTGGGTTCTCACAGCCGGCATGGCTAAGTCCTACAAGACCTTTCCAATATTGTGCATTAACTACGAGTCGCCCATATGGGAGGAAGCCCCATATGTTGATGCGGAGTCATCAAAGATGTTCACCTTCTTATAAAGGACGATGCTCCTCACAGTGGATAACCTCCACTACTGCTCACAAGTTTCTTTTTCAACACAACGCACACAACCACCATGCGACCCGGAGCTAACACACACCAAAGTACTAAGTCAAGAGAGGTCCTATATCCCCCTCGTGTGGTTAGCATGCAAAAGCGCTTGGCTTAGTGACACAAGTAACTCGGTCCTTGGGGACTTAGGCACCATTCCATTCACACCCAATAGATCACACCAACATCCATTGTGCCCAAGTCATGAAACAATTTTATTTTCAGTTTTTGGTTTGACTTTACAAAGTAACAAAGCACAAGGTGCTGAGCGTAATGATAATAATAATTTTGTGTGATCAAGGTTATCGACTAAGTCGATAACCGCCCAATTCTACCGATAGCTAAGCATTTTTAAGCATGACACCGCAAATACAATAAAAGAGCATAATTAAATCACCGGGCTCTAATTCACTAGCGATATTAATAACTTATGTTTTGTGGCAGGGGATAATAATTTAAGGGCAACCATGCAATAGGAATAGCTACCTCTAATCGGGAAAATTACTTTGACACAAAAGCATGCATACATACAATTTGAAAGCGAAGTATTAGACTTGAAAGTAATGGGACATTTATGATCAAACTGTTTGCCTTGCTGAGGATGATTATCTTGCTGCATAGGGTCACTCACACAATCAATAATTTTGTTGGAACCTAGAGAAAGAATACAAAAGCACAATAAGAACGAATAACACCGAAAAGACCCCAAAAATCAAATTCATCCAAAAATTATGAAAAATTCACAAAAGGTAGAACATTATTTTATATGAATTTAGCAATAAGAATCAATTTATTTGGATGTTCTATGCAAAAGTTATAACAGTTTGAATGCCAGTTTTCCAGAAAATCCAATTTTAATTGTCACCGGTCATTGTTCATCCTAATTAATTATTTTGGTGAAAATTTCCAGAAGAGTGGTGCACTTGAAATTTTTATGGTAGGAAGAGCACCACATGAGATGAACAATGGAATTTGATTCACCTCATTTGGAGCTAAGATGAATTTCCTATGATTTTTCAAAGTTATGAAAGTAGTACTCAAGTTACATGCAAAATAAGATTTTCAGCAACAGTATCATGCCCACAACCTATTCTACAATAAACTATACTAACATAGGATTCTATCAAAATTGAGTTTACTCTTTTTGGAGTTACAGAGAAATACTTATGCATTTTTAAAGTTAAAGCAATTTTTAGGGCAACAATAATACTAAACATAAAGTAATTTTGCCAAATGTATTTTCTGGAACAGTAACATGATTTAAACCATTTTTATATTAAAGTACATTTAAAAATAAAACTTAAAAAATTTGAATCATCAATTTTGGAGCTAATATGAATTACTTATGCAATTTTGAGTTTAACCAATTTTCAGTTCACAAATAAAGCATTCCGAAAATTATAATAACATACAATACTTTTTATACCCAGCCTACTCAAGCCAAAGTGACTGACCAGTGGGGTCACCAGAACAGTGCCATTTCCTATTTTCCATTTGAATTTCCGGTAAAAACCGACAGGTGGGACCCGCCTGTCATAGACTTGGTCCACATGCATAGTGCATGGACGAAAAGCCATGATTTGGGTCCACGGGTGCACCACAGGATTACTATGCACTAATGGCCTTGGGCCCACATGTAATAGACTCAAAGAATCGCTAATCATTGATTTCGTCTGATTTGGTTTTAAATGCTAATGATCATCATTAAATGCTAATCATGCCGCCTCTGAGGTTTGGTCGGAAGCGCCACGCTCAGGGCACTGACATGACCTTCCCGGGCTCGGCCGCAAAGCAAGGCATGGCGGCGCTGGTGAGTGGCCAAATGGGAAGCCTGCGACCTCAAGACCGACGCAGTACCAGCAGGCGAGGGAGGTGGTTCGCCTTGTGGCTGACTGGCGATGAGCGGAGGCGACGCTACGGAAACATGGCAACGCACAAAGCGATGACGCCCACGGCAAACTAGCACGCGCAAGAGCAACAAGGAGGTTCAGTGAACTCACAGGGATGACCCGGAGGTGGAGAGGCTGCTGGAGATGAGCCGGCGACGAGAACGGAGGCGGCGGCGATGGCTTCACCGAGGAGGGGTTGTCCTGGTGGACGAGAGAGGGAATGAGTGGTCGGGAGAGCACAAGTGAGGCCCTCAGGTGGTGTGAGAACAAAGAATCGATGAGAGGCTCACCGTGCCAGAGATGGGGAAGAAGGTGAGCTTCGCGGCCGAAAATGGGGAAAAGTGAAATTCCTTGAGCTCCTGTGGACGAAATACAAAATTGGTTGAGGGGTTCTCCTCCTAAGACCAAATGGCGCATGGTGACGACTTAAGGAAGAGGAAACTCACGGAGATGAAGATGGTAAGGCGGCGGCCTCGGGTGCGTAGCTCTGAGCGGCGGGAGCACGCTCTCAACCGTGAGCTACACAAAGAGACAAGGGCTCAAACCACCGCTCATAGGAGCGGTGAAGGAAGAGGAAGAAGGGGAGACCACGCGGAGGGAGCTCACCTTTGAGCTGAGCTCAAATCAGCACCTTCCTCCTCAGCCACCGAGAGGAGGAATGACTTCCAACGGGCGGGAGAAGGGGTATTATCCCCGAGCGGCAACGGAAATGGAAGCGGCGTCAATTGGCGAAGCTGAGGATTGGCCGAGAGGGGCGGTGGATTGACGGCGTTCTTTGTCGTGGTGTGAGTTAGCGGGCGCGTGCGCGACGCGCTGCAGCGCGCGCGCGAGCGCCACCGCGAGGAAAGGGACGGGTCTAACTGGTGGGGCCGCGGTGTCAGCGTCACAGCCGCGAGCGCGCGATCGCGCGGAAGGAAATGAGACGGGCTGTTGGATCGAGATCCAACGGTCGATAACGTGCGCGCGATTATAACACCGGTCGAAGGGGTACGCGATCGTGAGCGTTGATGCGCGATCGGACGACTGCATGATGCGCGATAGGTGACTTGGTTGAGCCGAGTCCAAAGGCGCGGGTTGGACTTGAGTCTGAGTCTGCTCCGAGCTCGATGAACAGTGAATTCAGATTTAGGGGAAAATAAGGCTGAGGTGATTTGGGGAATTTTTAGAGATAGCTCCAAAGCTCCAAAAATTCCAAAATGTTTATGGAAGCTTGCTGGATCAGAGAACAACCTTGTGTAATTTTTCCAGAAATTTTTATACACTGCATTGCTCTCCAGAAAATTCACAAGTTGCTGGGCTAGGGGTTTGACCAGAGTTCAAACTGGTTTGACTAGCTCTTTTGAAATAGCAAATAAAATCTAAAAATTATGAGATTTTTCAGAGAGGTTACTAGGATGATCTAGATGATAGGAAAAATATTTCCAGAGGATTATCACAAGACTTGATCATGGAGTCTTTAAGGACAACAACTTCCATCAATAGAAACATCGATCTTAGCAAATAGGAAATCTTGGGGGGAAAATTTTTAGAAAATTTCAAATGACATCATGAGGCATCAAAAGTTTTAATTTATCCTCATTTTATTACATTTGAAATACAAACCCATGTTTGGGATGTTACAACTACAGAATGGTTATCAATAGGGATGGAAACGGATTGAATACGAATCGAATAGTCCTGAATACGAATACGAATCCATATTTTTAAAATGAATATGAATTTGAACATTCTCGAATATGAATACGAATTCGAATTGAATATGTACTCAATTCGATCGAATGCGAATATCCTACAACTTTTGCGACAAATCTCGGTAGACCAAATTTATGTAACTTGACTACACGTCTACAGTCTACACGAGCCGTAGCAACACCCAGCAGCCACATATTCGGCACCGAATCATGACCCTGTCGAAACAAAAACGCCCCTGGGGAAAATTCGGATAGTATTTGTCTTTGTATCTGGGAAAAACAGATAGTATTCGTATTCGAGGGAAAAACGGATAGTATTCGTATTCGTATCCGGGAAAAAAGGATAGTATTCATATTCGTTTTTCCCGGATAGTATTTGTTTTTTCGAATACTATCCCGTTTTTTTTTCTCGGATACGAATAACACCGAATACAGATACGAATACTATCCATTTTTTCCCGGATACGCATAACACCGAATACGGATACGAATACTATTCGAATGCGGATTTTTCTTACCATATTTGCGTTTTCTCGGATACGAATATCGGATAAAACGCATTATCCTTTACCATTTTCCATCCCTAGTTATCAACTATTTTGTAATCATGATATTGCTCTATGACATACAATTCATGTCCAGCATCTGAGGCAGCTAACTTATGTTCGAGTGCATGCCACAGATCTGTAGTGTTCTTTGTGTCCATATACACATCACAAAGCTGGTCAGACAACACGCTTAGAATGCACCTGATAAATATTGTCGTAGTCGTGTCGTACTCTGTTTGTTGTGCAGTAGTACAAGGTCCTGCAGGACCTGGTATCACGACCCAAAATACATTCATAGCCGAGTGCCACAATTTGACCCTTGTCTGCCATCTCTTGAAATTCACACCAGTGAATTTCTCCGATTTCATTGCCTCGGCAAAACCAGCCATCATGAGAGACCATGTGGAGGTGTCCCCATGTTTGTGATGAGTAATTGACGGTCGGTTTAGTGAGTTTGAGTTTGTTTCGGGTATTCGAGGGTAGAGTACCTTTACTTGTGCCTTTACTGATTATGTTGTTTCGATGCGGTGCTATGTGATGGTTTGCTTGTCTGTGGATCGCAGGACTTGAGCTAGGTCGGGTGAGGCGAGGTGGACCGGGACTAGACACAGGAGGTGTCGAGGTCGAACGGTCAAAGATGCCAAGATGATCGAGGTCACGAGGTGGTTCTTGAGTCGGAGACGAGGAACCTGAATCGCCCGTGTGACGGATCTGACAGGCGATGACGAGTGGACGGGACTAGACTCGTGGAGGAGTCGAGGTTGAGACGGTCAAGATCTGGGATGCGGAAGGTTAGGAAGATGCTTGAGGGCAATTTGGTAAATTGACTCAAGCAATTGAGAGGAGTGGGTGTTTTTCCCTCCATTTTCCTGGTCATGTTGACCATGACCCTTGCCTCATTTGGGTGTGGAGCAAGCTTGTGAGACATGGTGCCACTTCTTGAATTTCCTATTAGTGTGGTGCTCCTTTTGGTCTCAAGAGTAGCAGGAGGTAGAAGTAGCCCTGGAAGAGTGCTTGCGTGTGTGTTCACTGGTGCAGTAGAGAGCTCCTGCATGTGTATTGAGTAGGTTGAGTTGCGTGTGTTCTCTGTGAGGGTGTGTAGTGCCATGAGCCGAGAAAGTAAGGGCATGAGCTAGTGCGTGTGTTCATCCTCTCCGAAGCCGTGAGTGAGGAAATGAGTGAGTTCTTGTTTTCTCAAGCATGTAGTGTGTGGAGTATATTTCTCAGTGTAATCATTCCTCTGGAAAACAAGATTCCAAAGCAGATTCATTTCGAAAACAAGAGCTTGATGCTGACTATTTTCTTTGTTTTCATCGGCTCGGGTCTTTGGAGGCGGTGGCGGCGCTGTGAGCTCCTCAAAAATCAGATCACGGCTGCTCCTCCCGAGAAACCGAAGATTGGCAGAGGACTTCATCGCTTTGTTCATCGATTCGTATCCGAATTCTCAGCTTTGAATATGGATTATTTTATTGCTTCTTGCATGCAATGAGAATGCTACTGACCGAATTCTTTATTGCCGTGAGCTGCTTTTCATGATGCGACTGATTGCTCTGAATCCATTTGTTTAATGCCTTGGTTGCCTGTTGGTGCGTGTGAAGTACTTTGTTATTTCTTTGAATTGATTTCTGCTCGTCTGTGATTTCTCTGGCGGCGCTTTGATCCTCCTCGCAAAAACCGTTCCCTGGATTGATTTGTTGTGAAGCCTGTAGAAGCCGAAGATTTTTTTATTGCTGGTCGGATTTGGTGCGTCTTTGTGCTCGGTGAAAATTGCGTAGCTTTTGTAGAATCTGTAGTCCGCAGAATCGCTCGCACCAGAGAAACCGATGCCTCCAAAGGATTTGTTTTGATGGCCATCATACCTCTCGCTTGTTTCGCTTAGTGCCGATTGTCCCATCTTTGGTGTGGATGAGTTAATCTCAGCGGTACTAGTAGCTTTAATTTTAATTACCATCGGTTTTTGTGTTAGGTTATTTTGTTGTCTTGCTGCTCGCTCCTACCAAAATGCTGCTGCGTGTCTTGGCCCGATCTGGAGCTTGAGTGTTGTGAAAAAAATAGGCAAAGGAGGCATACAGAGACCAAGAAAAAGAGCTAGTGGCTACTGTGTGCGGCTCGGGAAAATGAGACGCTTGGTGGCAGACTGCAGAGGTCAGAGAAATTGATCCCCTGGTCAGCGTTGAGTCTTGTGAGCGCACACAAAAATCTTTGAGGTGTTGTGTTGTTCGTTGATTCTTTGCTTCTTGCCTTGCGTGTTGCAACCGAGTCTTGGTTTAATTGAAAGGGATTTGAGTTTTATTTATTTGCTTTGGTCTGCGATCTCTCGGATTTCTTTGTCGGCTTGGTTCTTCTTGAGTAGAAAAATCGAAGCCTCAGAGACACATAAAGACCGGGCGGCGGCGGTCTCTATCTGGTTCTAGTAGATCTCTGCTCGCCTTCTTGATGCGAGTGAGGCGAAGATCTATCTGCTTGTAGTGAGGAATCCTTGGGTTGGTTTCTTTTCACCGCTTGTCTACCGATTCTCTGTAGTTTTGAGTTGTTGTTGTCTTTTGACTTCGGGTTTGATCGGACTCAACACAGATCCATTGTGCTCAGATCTGAGATCTTCATAGCTTTTATAGCTATTGGAGTGAAAGTAGTGTTGAGTTCGATCGAGGTGAAAATAGAGAAAGCGTCTATTCACCCCCTCTAGTCGCCTTTCAGGTCCTACAATTGGTATCGAGCTTGTTAGCTCTTTTCAATAGATCTTAACCGGTCTCAAGAGCCATGGCGATGGACAAGTACTCGACCAAGCCGCCCGCTTTTGATGGCATCGACACCCTTCCGAAGAGCCGAATGGAGACATACATCCAGCCTGTGGGTATGCCATCCGCGAAGGTCAAGGTGCGATTATTTGTTCTGCCGATGAGAACATCAATCTTGGGAACATGGCCGATGTTGAGGCGAATGCAAAGGCAAGGAACATCATCATCCGTGGTTTGAGTCGAGCGAGTTTGATCAAGATATCTCACTGTCGTCCGCCCTTTACATCCGGGTGACCTCGATGCATACCATGAGGGCACCACCCAGATCAAGACGGTTCGACAGATCGGTTCAAGCGAATACAACAAATTTGAGATGCTTTTGGTGAGTCCTGGGACGAGTGCTTTTCGCGATTTCACAAAATCTTGAGCAACCTCCGAGCGGTCGGTCTCACATACCCCGACTCGGACAACGCCGTCGATGCTCACGGACTTGATCTTCGTGGTTTGGGAAATGAAAGTGACTACCATCAAGGACACCACGGACCTCTCGACCTTGACTCTTGATGCGTTGCAGACTGCGTCTCAAGACTCACGAGATTGACATTGTCTCGAAAGTCGAAGTCACGATCGATGGCTCTAGTCACCGATCCGGTTAAACTTCGGTTCTCTTGTCGATTCGTTGTGTGGTTTCTCCTTGTCGCTCTCGTGGACGAATCGATGATCGATTAGAGCAGCTCGAGGATGAGCAGCTGGCCCTCCTAGCTCGGAAGTTTTCCCATGCTTACAAGAGGAGGAGGGACAGAAAGAGGGGAGGACCTGTGATTTGCTTCGAGTGTGGTGGCCCCAACCACATTCGGGCAAACTGCCCCAAGCTTGAGAAGGGCAAGAACGACTACGGCGGTTCGGGCAAGAACGACTACACCGACAAGAACCGCAACAAGAAGCCTCCAGCTCAGACGCCCAGCAAGAAGAAGTTCCGCAACTTCGGCAAAGCCAAGAAGCTCTTCCACCGCGTCCTCACCGCCTTCGACGACCTCGACCTCAGCGAGGTGGAGGGATGGAGCGACGATGACGGGACGGGTGATCAAGAGCCCAAGGATGGCGGCGACGACTTCTCCGGCATGTGCTTCATGGCCCTCGAGGGCGAACTCAATGACAATGGTCAGATCCGACTTCGGACGAGGTATGTCCCACCACTGAACAGCTCAATCATGCTTTTCTTAAGCTAGGAGGTTTTCATGCTAAAGCTAAGGCTAGGTGTCTTTGAGTTAGAGAAGGAAATAGATAGTGTCACTAGAGATTATTGCTCTTACATCCGCCCTTCTAGTGATGATTGTGATACATGCTCGCTTTGTTTGGTTGATATGGAGAAGTTAAGGACCTCACATGATAGTATGTCCTCCAAACTTGATAGTGTTAAGGTGGAGAATGTTAGTCCGCTTGTCGAGTTAGAGTTGAGTAGGATGGTCATTACCCTACTTATTACCGATGAGACTACTTCTCCCACCTCATGTGAGGGTAAGGACATTATCGCTAGAGGATCTTATGCCATGCTTCTTGATCTGCCCGAGTCTTGTGAAAATTGCAATAACTTGAAGATGAACTTAAACAGGCAGATCATAAAATTGTCAACTACAAGCTTTTTACTTGAGCCGATTGTTTCATGCTTGAACTGTCCTAAGTTAATCTGCTTGAACTTGAGGTCGTCTCCAAACAGCTTCAAGATATGATTGATCATGAAAGGAAGATGGCTAAGTTTGCTTCTAAGGACCCTGTTAGCTCACCATGCATTAAGTGTAACAAACTAAAATCGACTTGATTGCTTTGGATGAGAAATGTGTGAAGCTAACTAAGGACCTTCTAGAGAAGCCACCTTGTGCTTGTAATATGATTGTGGAGAAGGGGAGAAGCCCGTGGTAAGGTTGAGACGCTTAGCGACGTAAACCAACCAGCTAGCAAGAGGGGGTGTCCTTTGAGTCGGTGTGCGTGCACAAGCCATTCTTCCCTCTCGCTTTGGTTCTTCTTTTGCTCCTTACCTTCTTGCATCTCTTCTTCCCCCGCTCTTCTTGCACCTCTCTCTTTCGAGAGTGTCAAGACTTTATGAACACTCTCGAGAGATTTGTAGGAGGCAAGAAGAAGCTCAATCTTATTCTAGACCAATCTAAGATCTCGCAGATTTAATCGTGGTCTAGGATATGACTTCTTTGAGGACATGAGGAAGCATCCACCGCCGTGTTTCGGACCCATAGCACTGTGTGTGATCGAGACCGAGCCTGGGACCGAGAAAGTCCATTTCGAGTCGGCGGGCTATGTCCGGGATTTCGACAAGAAGGTAATTTCACATGTCGCTTCTACCTCTCGAAGGTGAAGTATCACCGCACCTTCGTCGGAAGGATGGACACACAATGATCGATGCTTCAGCGCGCCAAGATCGCGTAGAGACTATGTTGAGTCTCTTAGGCGCATTCAGGGTCGGCCCCAGACCTTGAGTGCACCTAAGACCAACACGAGGTCTAGGCTTGTTTCTTCTGATGGGTTTGTGCAGCATCGAGGACTTGGTTTTTCCGAGTTTTCTGGTTTTCGTCCTCATGCTACTTTCAGTCGTGACTTCCGCCGTCCTGAGGGTAGATCTCGTTTTCCCCATCGAGATAGCTACCATGGCGTCCAAGACATGTTGCGGTGCTCGACTCGCTCTTCAGAGCGATCGGACCCAAAGAATGACTTCGGTCTACTCTTAGACCTTCTACTTTGAGTTACAGAGAGCGTAGGATAGATAGAGGTCAGTCGTGCTTGACTACTTCATCTGCTCGACGTGTTATTCAGTATTGGGTGCCAAAATCATTGTTGATTTATCCCAAGATCGAGACTTTACTCTGCTTGACTCAGTTAGCGGGTAGGGAAGGAGAAGGTTTGGCTTGTAGACTCGGTTGTTCTCGTCATATGACCGGAGACTCCGTTGGTTCTCCTCCTAGCCCGCGCTCGGTGATGAGACGATCACCTTCGAGACGCTTCGTCTGGGCGCATCATCGCCAAAGGTCTTGTCGCGTATTAATGCTTCTTTTATTCTTAAGGATGTTGCCTTGGTTAGTAAGTGCAAAGACAATTTGCTTTCCGCTTCTCGACTTACCGATGGCGGTTTCGAGGTGGGCTTCAAGAAAAACGCTTGCAAAATTCTTGACTCTTCTAGTAGTCCGGTTTATGGATTTCTCGTTATGGGAGGATCTTTCGTGCTGATTTTTCCGATTCTTCCGGTGATCCTCTCGGTGTTTGGTTGCTTCGAGTCCCGCGATCTCTCTTTTCGGCATAGGAGACTTGGTCATATTGATTTGACCATTTGACCCGAGTTAGCGGCCATGATCTCATTCGTGGTCCGCCAAACTCAAGATGGTCAAAGATCTTGTTTGCACTCCATGCCCAAGACGCGGCAAGATGGTTGCCGCTTCTCATCCTCCCATCCGATTATTATGACCGATGACCGACACATTGCCCACATGGACACAGCTTGGACGGCTGAGTCTTGATCGGCAGGAGGGAAGTGGTATGTTCTTGTTGTGGTCGATGACTTCTCGAGGTATTCTTGGGTGTTTTCTTAGCCTCGAAGGATGAGACATTTACACATTTTCGAGGTCTCTTTCAGAGGCTTTTCGCTGAGCTCCCGGTGCCTTACGAGCGATCCTTGATGACAATGGCACGGAGTTCAAGAATTCCTACTTTGAGAGTTTCTGTGGTGAGACAGGTGTAGAGCACCAATTCTCTTCTCCATACGTCCCTCAACAAAATGGCGTTGTGGAGAGGAAGAACCGTACCTTGGTCGAGATGGCCAGGACGATGCTTGATGAGTACTCTACACCGGAAGTTTTGGGTCGAGGCTATAGCTACGCGTGCCATGTCTCAAATCGAGTATTTCTTAGGGCACACTTGCATCAAGACTTATGAGTCGAGATACTGCGAAAGCCCAATGTCTCTCATTTTCGTGTGTTTGGTTGCAAGTGCTTTATTCTGAAGTCTGGGAACCTAGACAAGTTCGAGTCACGTTCCTGTGATGGTATCTTTCTAGGCTACTCGACTTCTTCGCGGGCTTATAGGGTCAGGCTGCGAGTCTAGCAAAATGGTAGAAACTCGTGAGGTGACCTTTGACGAGGCCACCCAGGGGACTAGGCCAGATATCTCGAGTTCTTTAGAGCATCCGAGACCATCTTTGTGGATGATGAGGACGAGGAGACGATGGTTGTTTACGATCCAGCTCCTCTTCCTCCCTTGAGATGCCTTCTTCCACGGCACCTCAAGGTGATCGGCCTGCCTTCCGTTTCTCCGGAGCTAGTGGCTCTGTTCTCGCCTCGTCTGCACACGAGGTAGAGGCCACTTCTTCTTCTCATCCAGACCTCCCAGTCATATCCAGAGAAGGCATCCTTCAGAGCGAGATCATTGAGATCTTTTTGAGCGTGTCACACGCTCAAAATCTGCACTCTCTTTCTGTCTCCATTCGCTTTCATTGCTTCCTTTGAGCCCAAGGATGTTGATCATGCTCTTTTCGATGAGTCTTGGGTCAATGCCATGCATGAGGAGTTGGAAAACTTTGAGAGAAACAAGGTCGGTCGCTTGTCGAGCCCCTCGAGGTCACAATGTTATTGGGACTAAGTGGGTGTTCAAAACAAGCAGAGCGAGGAAGGGGTAGTCATTCAAACAAGGCTAATTTGGTAGCTCGGGGTTCTCCTGTGTTGAGGGTCTGGATTTTGAGGAGACCTTTGCCCTGTTGCTAGACTTGAGGCCATTAGAATTACGCTTGCCTTCGCAGCCTTCTAAGGGTTTCAAGCTTTACCAGATGGATGTCAAGAGTGCCTTCCTCAATGGGTTTATTGAGGAAGAGGTCTATGTTAGATGACCTCCGTGTTTCGAGAACCCCAAATTCCCACACCATGTCTACAAGCTCTCTAAAGCCTTGTATGGACTTAAGCAGCCCCTAGAGCTTGGTATGAGAGGCTTAAGTCCTATCTGTTGAGTCATGGTTTTGAGATGGGTAAGGTAGACAAGACCTTGTTCATTCGCAGCATGGTAATGACTTTCTACTCGCCCGCATTTATGTGGATGATATCATCTTTGGTGGCTCATCTCATACTCTTGTTTCTCGGTTCCCGATGTTATGAGCTCGAGTTTGAGATGAGCATGATGGGCGAGTTGAGTTTCTTCCTTGGCTTCGAGATCAAGCGCACTC
This sequence comes from Phyllostachys edulis, assembly GCA_036346405.1. Taxonomy (NCBI): domain Eukaryota; kingdom Viridiplantae; phylum Streptophyta; class Magnoliopsida; order Poales; family Poaceae; genus Phyllostachys; species Phyllostachys edulis. The sequence goes on from CM070549.1 coordinate 107,589,904, forward strand.
GGGAGGTACATTTCTCGCATCAAGGCAAGTACACTCGTGACCTCCGAGACAACCGACATGAGTGATGGTAAGCCGGTGTCCACACCGATGGCTTCTCAAACCTATCTTGACCCTGATGAGGATGGCGAGCGGTTGATCGAAGGAGTATCGCAAAGATGATTGGCTCCCTCTTGTACCTCATCGCCGAGACCGGACATACACTTCTCTCGTGTGTCTGTGTGCTCGATTCGTGCTTCTCTCACAGATCTCACCGCCAGCGGTGAAGCGATTCTTGGTACCTTCGAGCTACCATTGACTATGGTATCTGGTACTCTTCCTCATCTGCTTTTTCCTCGAGCCTACTCGGGACGCAGACTTTGTCGGGTCAGAGGATAGATAGGAAGAGCACTTCGCACCGCCAATTCATTGGCACTTCTCTCGTTCTTGGTCCTCTAGGAAGCGATCCGGTGTTGCCTGATCCATCGCAGAGGTCGAGTATGTTGTCGCCGCCGATTCTTTGCAGACCAGATACTTTGATGGCTTCGACCTGCAGGATTTTGGGTTAGTTATAGAAAGTGTTCCACTCTTTTGTGATAACACTTCGCTATTAACATTGCTAAGAACCCAAGCAAAGACTCTCGGACCAAGCATATTGATATCCGATATCACTTCCTTAGAGACCATGTGGAGAAGGGTGATATAGTGCTCCAGCTAGGAGAGTGACCGCCATTATCGATATCTTTACCAAGCCTTTGGATAGCTCTAGGTTTTGACCTTCATGGGAGAGCTTGGGGTGGTTTGTCCTTATGATTTGTAGTGAGGGGAGCTTTGTGCTTCTTGCTTATCTTGTATATTATGTGTTGTTCTTACTATCGCATTGCATTAGGGATGCATTTTGGGTTAGTCTTCCTAGCATAGATTAGAGTGTTTCTCTCGCCTAGTTGCTTAGACTTCTTCCTCTCATCTTATGCTCTAGGATGTTGCTTATTAGTCGTCTCTTCTCACTAGGTTGAGCTTACTCACTTCTTATAGGTTCTAGCAAGGGTTGGGCCACCCTTGGGTAGACAGGAACGTGTTTGCTCCTTAGTGTGTTAGCCAGGCGGTGATAGTCCTAGTGTCATATGGGGTAGATGAGAGTCATCTGAGCCATGGTATTCTCTATATCTTGTCTATGCTTTGAGGACTACATTCTCGATTTCTTTGCCACTTCTCGTTTTATTGCTTTGGTTCAGTGGAGAGTTCATTTGGGAGCTTCGAGCTTAATTTTGATATAACTCAACTTGAACTAAACTTTGCTTCACATGTTGAGGGGAGCTGGATTTTCTTGCATTTTAGCTTTGTGCATTGTAATATAACTACATGGAGCCTTGACTATTATCCATAGTTGACATGATTACAATGCATTACATCTTGCCATGATTATGCTTAATCGCTAGATTTATCATTGCTTCATATGTGTCGTCAAGCCTTTGCCATGGTTAAGTTAATTAAAATTGCACAACTTGAACTAAGACATGTCATGTTAGCTCTTGAGGCTAGTCTATCTTTAGTTGTCCTCTTATGATTCATGCCATGTCAAATAGGCTAAGTTGAGTCTTGAATCTTTAATTGAGCTTTAGTTTGAGCTATGCTAGTGTCGTGATGAAACATGAGTGCGCTCAATTATTTTAAGAAAAGCAAAAGATCTCTTTTATGTGCGAAAGAACCGATCTCACCAATTCTTTCTCATGAGATCGCTTGCCATTGCACTAGGCATGAACTCGGGGAGTTTTGGATGACCTAGATCATTTCCTTAAGCTTCTCGCTTGGAATGGTCGCATAAGGCTTGAGATCTAGCACATCACCGATTATCAATTTCAAATGAAAATATGTGATCTGGGCTAAATTTGCTTAACTACCAAAAGAACCAAGTACTTGTGCAAATGATTCATTCTTGAACTAATAGCACTCTAAATTGACTCAATTCTAGCTTCTTGGTTCCACTTAGGTTATTGACATGGTTTGCATCATCTTTGGATACCTCTAGCTAGACTATACTCTTGAGTGGCTTGACATGCTAAGAAATTCATCTAATCTTCATATTGTTACTTACGTGGCTTGGCTTGATTATGCATATCTTGTAATGATTTTGATATCTTTCATATAAGTTATGGCTTGGTGTAATACTCGAATAGTCATTTTGGATAATCTTCATGGCTCTAATTGCTTAGCATTGCATAATATTCAACCACACCATGCTATATTCTCTCTTTTGCATCTTGATGACTCTATTGCCAAAAGGGGGAGAATATTGGAGAAAAAGTCACTTTTGGGAGTTTTGGGAGCGTTTGAGGAAAACTTGCTCTTTCTTTTACTCCTTGCGTCTACATGGTCATTAGCATCAATTTTTTCTCTTGGATCATGTATGACTTTCAAACAAACTCAACTTATGCTTTTTTGGGTTTGTCAATATACTCATCAAGGGGAGATTGAGAGACCATGTGGAGGTGTCCCCATGTTTGTGATGAGTAATTGACTGGTCGGTTTAGTGAGTTTGAGTTTGTTTTGTATTCGAGGGTAGAGTACCTTTACTTGTGCCTTTCTTGATTATGTTGTTTCGATGCGGTGCTATGTGATGGTTTGCTTATGCGTGTGGATCGCAGGACTTGAGCTAGGTCAGGTGAGGCGAGGTGGACCGGGACTAGACACAGGAGGTGTCGAGGTCCGACGGTCAAAGATGCCAAGATGATCGAGGTCACTTGAGGTGGTTATGAGTCGGAGACGAGGAACTGAATCGCCCCGTGGCGGATCTGACAGGCGATGACGAGTGGATCGGGACTAGACTCGTGGAGGAGTCGAGGTTCAGACGGTCAAGATCTGGATCACGGAAGGTTCGGGAAGATGCTTGAGGGCAATTTGGTAAATTGACTCAAGCAATTGAGAGGAGTGGGTGTTTTTCCTCCATTTTCCTGGTCATGTTGACCATGACCCTTGCCTCATTTGGGTGTGGAGCAAGCTTGTGAGACATGGTCGCCACTTCTTGAATTTCCTATTGGGGTGTGGTCGCTCCTTTTGGTCTCAAGAGTAGCAGGAGGTAGAAGTAGCCTGGAAGAGTGCTTGCGTGTGTGTTCACGGGTGCAGAGTAGAGAGCTCCCTGCATGTGTATTGAGTAGGTTGAGTTGTTGCGTGTGTTCTCTGTGAGGGTGTGTAGTGCCATGAGCCGAGAAAGTAAGGGGCATGAGCTAGTGCGTGTGTTCATCCTCTCTGGAAGGCGTGAGTGAGGAAATGAGTGAGTTCTTGTTTTCTCAAGCATGTAGTGTGTGGAGTATATTTCTCGGTGTAATCATTCCTCCGAAAACAAGATTCCAGCAGATTCATTTCGAAAACAAGAGCTTGATGACTATTTTCTTTGCTTTCGTCGGCTCGGGTCTTTGGAGCGGTGGCGGCGCTGTGTGAGCTCTGAAAAATCAGATCACGGCTGCTCCTCCCGAGAAACCGAAGATTGGCAGAGGCGACTTCTTGCTTTGTTCATCGATTCGTGTATCCGAATTCTCGACTTTGAATATGGATTATTTTATTGCTTCTTGCATGCAATGAGAATGCTCTTGATCAATTCTTTATTGCCGTGAGTCGCTTTTCATGATCATCGATTGCTCAATCCATTTGTTTAATGCCTTGGTTGCTGTTGGTGCGTGTGAAGTACTTTGTTATTTCTTTGAATTGATTTACGCTTTCGCGTGATTTCTCTGGCGGCGCTTTGATCCTCCTCGCAAAACCGTTCCTGGATTGATTTGTTGTGAAGCTTTGAGAAGCCGAAGATTTTTTATTCTTTGGTCGGATTTGGTGCGTCTTTGTGCTCTTGTGAAAAATTGCGTAGCTTTTGTAGAATCCTGTAGTCCGCAGAAATCGTTCTGGCACCCGTAGAAACCGATGCCTCCAGTGATTTGTTTTGATGGCCATCATACCTACTGCTTGTTCTGCTTAGTGCTGATTGTCCCATCTTTGGTGTGGATGAGTTAATCTCAGCGGTACTAGTAGCTTTAATTTTAATTACCATCAGTTTGCTGTGTTAGGTTATTTTGTTGTCTTGCCTGTTCTGCTCCTACCAAAATGCCTGCGCGTGTGCTGTGCCCGATCTGGAGCTTGAGTGTTGACAGAAAAAAATAGGCAGTGGAGGCGCCCTGTAGACCAAGAAAAAAGAGCTAGTGGCTACGCCAGGCGGCTCTGGGAAAATGAGACGGTATGGCGGCTTGCAGAGGTCAGAGAAATTGATCCCCTGGTCGCTGCGTTGAGTCTTGTGAGCGCACACAAAAATCTTTGAGGTGACTGTGTTGTTCGTTGATTCTTTGCTTCTTGCCTTGCGTGTTGCAACCGAATCTTGGTTTAATTGAAAGGGATTTGAGTTTTATTTATTTGCTTTGGTGCAGTATCTCTGGATTTCTTTGTCGGCTTGGTTCTTCTTGAGTAGAAAAATCGAAGCCTCAGAGACACATAAAGACTGGGCGGCGGCCGGTCTCTATCTGGTTCTAGTAGATCTCTGTTCTGCCTTCTTGATGCGAGTGAGGCGTAAGATCTATCTGCTTGTAGTGAGGAATCCTTGGGTTGGTTTCTTTTCTACTGCTTGTCGGCTGATTCTGTGTAGTTTTGAGTTGTTGTTGTCTTTTGACTTCGGGGTTTGATCAGACTCAACACAGGATCCGCTGTGCCTGTATACAGATCTTCATAGCTTTTATAGCTATTGGAGTGAAAGTAGTGTTGAGTTCGATCGAGGTGAAAAATAGAGAAAGCGTCTATTCACCCCCCCTCTAGTCGCCTTTCCGGTCCTACACATCACAAAGTGCCTAATCATGTTTTTGGATTGTTAGATATATGCACACTTTTGTGATTGTTATAATTCCTAAAACAATAATTGAATCGGCAGCAGCATATATACTAGGCATATTTGAGACTATAAACAGTAACATGATCATCGACTTAAAATATATCTATATCATATATATGCATTAACAAGGCAAAGTCTAGAACAAATATGCTACCAATAGTAGTAGGCATCAACATCATCATATAACAAATATATAGGAAACAAAGCCTAGCCATATGAAATGTTATCACCGCGACTTACAGAGGATCACTCTGATGAAGGTCACGGTAGAGTCTAATCAGAAGAAGACGACGCGTAGAGAAGGAAGCAGTGAGCAGTCGTGCGAACACTTCCCAAAAACCTGATTCGCTCCAACCCGTGCAGGATCGCGAGGGACGACGGCTTCGGAAACAATGCTCTCCACACGTCGTTGCATGCCGAGGAAGGGATGGAGTAGCTGGGTAGCACAGCAACAAGGAACAGGGTAACAACACAAAACTGAGTCTGTCTATTCTGAGAGCCCCTCTCTATTCTAGTTATATTTGATCTGAGAGGAGAGGTCTCCTTTTTATAGAGCCAGGTCAGCAGAAGAAACTGCCGCTATAATGTTGATTAGAAACTGCTATCACAAATGACATTACACTATTTTAACCGCGGTTAAGGCGTGCCATAAAAGCCAATTTCAGTTTCTGATCAGTGTGCATGGTTATGAAGTGCAAAAAAAAAAATTGCAGCTCCACAGCCAGCCGGACACAAAATCGTCGGACCATTCACGTCGCACGCGGGCGATGGCGTGGCGAAGCGAGCGAGCACGCGCGTGTGTTCTCCTTTTGCTTGCTTCAACTAGGTAAGACCAACTCCACCTTATATGTTGGTCTCCTCCCACCTAGACTAGCAATATGGTACTAAATTTTCTATCTTTCACTATGCATGAGTGAGCCTTTAAGATTTTTCTAGAATTTAATTGAAATATTGTATGGATCAAGCCACCGTAAGCAAATGAAAACATTTTTACTTCTTGCCCCCTAAAGAATCTCTTGTTAAGAACCGGTACTTTTTTTTTTAATTTTTTTAAACTTGAAACTGTTGCACGTGTCCTTTAATCGTCCCAGTAAGTGTGCCTTTGTATTTTGAACCGTTATCGCATTCTAACATAAACGTATCCTCTGACTCTACAGAGTAAAGTCATAGATAAATAGTACGGTGACATTCGGTAGATCTGAGCTATTAGATTCGAAAAGAACGATCCAGACCAATAGCTACAGTGATAACACAGCACTCGTGAACAGTACCTATGCTACAGTGTTTTTGAAACAGTGCGTGTCTCCATCTCATCCTCTCATTTTTGATCCAACAGCCCGTACGCAATGTCACCGTACTGCTCATCTGTGACCTTACTCTGTAAAGTCAGAGGATGTTTCCAGAACAAAGATATTTCAAATGCTTTTTCTATATTCGCAACAATGTGCGGACACTCGTCTAGACTTTGCAATAATGTAGACAAGTGGCGGAAGTAGGCGATGGTTTTCGTGTGCGCGTAAGATCGCCCAACAGATATGATACACTATCTGTATATTTCAAAATGAGCTATTTTCTTTATCTTTGTTCTTGAATTATGGGTTTAGATTACATTGATTGGGGTTATAATTTTAATTCGCAACAAGTCTTACATATGTTTTTTTATATTCATTGCAACTATGCTTGATATAGCTTAAGAGGAACAAAATGCTCTAGGAGATATGAGCGATCGGTACAATGATGCAATCTCTTGAGTTGGATAAGGCTGTTGCATCAGTTTCATTTCTAAATTTTCGTTAATTTATTATATGCGTTAAAGAGAGGTACTGGTACGAAAACGGAACGGAAACAACAGTCCGGTCTCGACTCTAACCGTTCCAGAGGTGAGGAGAGCAGAGGAGAGGGCAGGGGCAGAGCAGTCTCGGCTCTAATCGCATCCATCGTCTCCACCCGCCTCCGCGGCGGCCGGCGACGGCAGCCTCCCCGTCCGTCCCGCAAACAGCCAAGACCGTGCGTTAACGCCTCAACGGCCGGGATCGACCCCATCCTCCTCTAGTCATCCTCCCCGCGGGCCGCGGCCTTCCTTTGCTTCCCTCTCTCCGGCGGCCACAAGCTAGGGTTAGCCTCAGCTCTCCTCCTCTTCCCCCTTTTGCTTCCTCCGATTAATTTTGACCCTGCGAATCAATGGCGGGCTTAGATATTGGATTGGATTTGAGCATTAGCATCTGATTTCTAGCTGTATCGGGGGGATTCGAATTCGATTGGTGATCCCCATCCCCATGGGGTGCTTCCACTCCACGCCCAAGCGGCAGTTCCCAGGCTACGAGGACCCCATCCAGCTCGCCTCCCAGACCGCTTGTAAGTAACGTAATCCCTCCTTATCATCATGTCATGTCATGCTCGCAACTTTCTTTTTCTTTCTTTCTTTTCGAGGTAAGTCGGAATTTGCAGCTTATTCTGGAACCTTAATCTCATAAGTATGATATAGTCCATTGCATTGCATGTTTACCTATCATGCTCAAGGGAATGATCAAGCCCTACCACCTCATTGCCTCTTCCCAACAATAACACATGTGTTTATCTTCTTTTCTTTTCTTGCAGTCAGCATCAGTGAAGTCGAAGCACTATTTGAGTTGTTCAAGAGCATCAGTGGTTCTGTCATCGATGATGGCCTCATCAACAAGGTCAATGCCCGTCGCCCATCTTTCACTCTTAACATCCTGCCATGCCTGCCGTATTAAAAAAAAACCTGAATAATTGCGCTCACGTAGCTCCTTCTTAGCACATTTTAGTTGTTTTTACAGTGTTTCGTTCCTGATTTAGTCTCCATGATATGTTTCAAAAAGGCATTAGCTGTCATGTTTGACCATCATACAACCTTGTACAGTTTGCCTCATCCTCATCGCACAAGATTGTCCTTTTGGACAGTACAGCAGATCATATTTTACAGGACCTAGTGTATTCAAATATCTGTCACTATTTAATTCAACTGGTTTGTTCTGACTGTGCCATAAAATAAATCATGCAAGTAAAATTCTAGGTTTATTTTATCTTGTTTTACAGAATAAGAATAATTCTTTCATTATTCTTTTGGAGAAAAACTGGATCACTGGTCATCTTGATGTCTTTTGGGATTGATTCGTTGAAAGTAGATGCTGTCAGTAATCGAATTTTGCCAACAATATTAAATCACTTTTGAATTTCTAATGTGCAGGAAGAATTCCAGCTTGCATTGTTTAAAAGCAAGAAGGACAACCTTTTTGCTAATCGGGTATTCTTTGGCCTTCCATTGATCTGCATTTAATATGCTACTGATACTTGTTTATATTAACGTCAGCATGCTTTCACCTATAGACTACTTGAATTTACATTAAAAGAACCTTGCAGATATTTGACCTTTTCGATGTCAAGAAAAGGGGGGTCATTGACTTCGGTGACTTCGTTCGAGCTCTAAATGTATTTCATCCTAGCATTCCAATGGAAGAGAAAATTGATTGTAAGTTATTGTCCCACTGTTTCATTTTGGCCATTTTGATGCCATATTTCTGCTTTATGAAAGTTTACATTGCTTGCCAGTTTCCTTCAAGCTATATGATATGGACAGCACAGGGTTTATAGAACGAAAAGAGGTGATTTTTGAACTCCTGTTTGCTTTATGATTTGCCACATCTTCTACAAACTTGAATTTCTACTCGAAATTAACACAATTATGAAAAAAAGGTAATGTTTTGATACGTTAGCATGTAAGTTTCTTGTATTTCTGGACTATGACATTTAATATGTATTTTCACTCTTCTTCAAAAGTTCCAAATTATTATTCAGTTCAAATATAGTAAAACTTTGAAAGGAAATAAGACGTATACCAAGTAATTCATACTATTTTTTTCCTTGTCCTTCCGGGTTACAGAAATTAATACTTGTTAGCTTGAGCACCCATTCCTTCATTGATGACGCTATTTCTCTTTGTGGTGTCAGCATGTGTCAAGCAGATGCTTATTGCTCTTCTGAGTGAATCAGAAATGAGATTATCGATGAAACCGTTGAGACAATCCTGGACAAGGTTTGGACATTTGACATCAAAATCTAGCTATTACTCAAGTTTTGAATAACTCTTAAATTCCAAACTTACAAAAGAGTTCAGATATTATGGGACCGATGAGGACTATGCGGTTGATGTTGACAGACATTTTCAGATGTCGATGTGAATCAGACGGGAAGATAGACGAGCGGAGTGGGAGAACTTTGTCTCAAGAAATCCTTCCTTGATGAAGATAATGACTCTTCCATACCTTAAGTAAGTATCGTATAACAAAAGGAAGTCGCAAACATTATGTGGTTAGAATACTTGTGTTTTTATCTCCCTTTTGATGAAATGAATCTTTATTAGGTTTCATAATTTGGTTGAGGCTTCTTTAAGAGAATATAACACAACTCACACAATTAATTTGTGCAATCTAAGCAATAAGCAAGATGTTAAAAGCACTTACTGAACAACAGAGCGAGAGTTGGAAAGCTGTTACTTCATGGTTCATTGACCAGTGATATACTGCTATATGTCTGCTACAATCACACTTTTTATTGGTAAAAGTCCAATTTACAACCCTAAACTCTGGCATCGGTTTGATTTTCAATCCTGAACTCCGAAACCGTCTGGAACACAACCTTGAAGTATTAAAACCGTTCACTTCACCTCCTTCCCGCAGTCCAGTTCAATTTTGATGCCACGTGTCAGTGGTTTTCACATGTGGACGTTGACGTGGCCATGACGTGTCAATGAATTGGCAAATCAAACATATAAAAGTTTGTTATGCACTAGGGTCCACATGTCATTGTCTCTTGTCTTCTTCCTCCTCTACTCTCCTTCCCCTTCTCCATCTCATCCAACCAACTCACTGGCCGCGGCCAACCACCGCAACCCCCCTCCCTGAGCTCCGAGCATCACCGCCGGTCATGAGCCCATGAGCTCTAGCGCCGCCATACTCCCCACGGTCCACCATGTGCCCAGATCGGAATCTAGTGGGTAGAGAAGACAGCCTGGCGACTAGCGACATCGGCCTCTTCGCCGGTAATCGGAGCTGGTAGAGGAAGGGGTCTGACAACCGGCGCACACGGATCTAGGAGGAGGGGACAACGGGGCTGGCGCGGATGGAGGTGGTGACGTTGTGGGCGACGGCGGCGGCCCAGGACTCCTAGGACCCAACGGCACCACTTCTTCCTCATGGCATGCGAAGTTTCCAACTCAACCGTTACTTCCTGTTGGAGCTTCAAGCCGCTACCACCGGTGAGCTTCGTCATCCTCCCTTCCCCTTTCTCCTTCCCGCGGGCAGTGGTTGGCCGCCGTTCGCCAAAGTCGTCGTCACTCGAGCACCACCGCTCGTGTGTCTGAGGTTGGGGAGCGCCGTCATTGGATTGTTGGAGTTGGGGACAAGTGTAGCAAATGGTGGATTTGGGGCGCCAGCTCCAATTTGGCGATGAGGCGGGAGACGGTGAGGTTGGCGTGCAGGAGCTTAGCGTTGGGCGCAGTCGGGGAGGAGAGCCCATCCTTGCGACCGAGGTAAGGCGGGAGATGGTGAGGTTGGTGTGCAGAAGCTCGACGTCGGGCGTGGTCGGGGAGGAGAGGCTATCCTTGTGGCTGAGGCGAAGCGGGTAGAACGCCCCTGTCATGGTGACGAGGCCGCGTGCGGCGATGGCGAGGAGGTCGACGCAGGAGACGACGCTGGGGCACTCGAGCTCGAGCTCCGTCTTGGTGCACACCACGGCCTCGAAGGCGTCCCCGGGAGGGATTGGTTGTCCTTGAAGGCATTTCTTGGAGGCGACGAGGAGCCAATGGAGGAGAGAGAGAGAGAGAGAGAGACAGAGAAAGGAGAGGAGGAAGAAAAAGGAAATGTGTATGATAGGTGGGGCCAAAACCAATCCACTTTTCAACTTTGATAGTTGGGATCCACGTGGACCATAGTTATAAAACTCGGACCGGTCATCGATCCGGTTGAGGTCCCGGGTCACTGGCCCGATGGTTGGACCGGTGGGTCAACGGTCGGACCGCATGTTTTTAAATTATATATATTATATATTTTGTCCTATATATATATCCCTATATATATACACTCACCACAAAAAAATAGGGAAAAAAATCAATGATACACAAAAAACAATAAGAATTAAATAACCCAAATTTTGAACAACAAATTAAGTCAGTCAAAGAGGAACATCAGACTCACAATAACGAGATCATTCAAACGTCCAGATGCACTACATGTTTGGCTTAATACATGAATTGCCAACTTACATCCTACTATATATGTCTTAGATCTAACTATATATTACTCTGATTAGAAAATAGAACGGTAAAAATCTAACGCTTACATGTTAACAAAGACTAGAGAGTAGAGACAAGCAGAGCAAGCAAGTAGGGAAATACATCATATCTTGCTGATGGAGACGAAGCTAAGCAGAGAACAGAGAGGTGTCGACCAGAGTGACAAAATGAGAAAGATGGAAATTATTTGTGTAGCCGCCAATTTCACAAGGGGATTCCTACTAAAACCTAGAAGCACCCAAAATATGAACATGCCCTTCAACTTTGTCTTGAAAAACTATTTCATTTTAGGGGTTTCTTGAAAATCGGCCCCATGAGCAAAAGTGCAAAACTCGGCCGGATTGACCTGGTTTTTCCGGGTCAATTGCATCTCCAGTCTTGTGAATGTGCCCGACCCGTCAAAGCCTTTGGGTCCGGATTTTTTCGATTCAACCGTCGGTCCGGTCCGGTCCGGGTTTTATAACTACGACGTGGACGACACGTAGGCGGAAAACCACCCTGGGTTGGGTCAAGGTGGTAAAGTTGACGGTTTCGTAAGTTCAAGATCTCGATTTGAATGGTTTCAGAGTTCAGAGTTGAAAATCGAACTGAGGCCAGAGTTCAAGGTTGTAAATTGGGCCCCCCTTTTTTTTATTAAGAGTAAAAGCTGTTTTATTTTTTGCCATTGCTCCTCCACGAACTTTAAGGTCATAGTGGCATATTTAACTGCAAATTACCTGATGTAGTGTAACAGCAGTGCATTTGTAATGTTTGTGGCTCATCCGTATGGCCATTTATCTTGAATGAGGTACAGCAGCGTGGTTAATTGTTTTGCTTGAAATTTCAGGGATATAACAACCACATTCCCCAGCTTTGTTTTTCACTCGGAGGTTGATGATATCGTCACATGATCACCACTCTCTGACACATATATGTACAATTAACAAGGCGCGGAGGACTTTTTGAGCTGGTATCATTATACGGAGAGCAGTTTTTTTACCAGCAATCAAGGAGGATATATGAAGTGTGCTGTGGACGAGCACATGTGATACTTCAGTTTGCAATGCAATGGCATCGGTCTCATTTCTGTGCATTACAGTCTGAGGTTGCGACGTGTTTGTGGAACATTGCTTTACGTGACCATTTGGATGTGACGGTGGTGTTTGCTGTTAAATACAATGTGCTCGCTCAGTAACATTCCTGTCAAACATAGCTCCTCGAATTCAGTTGGATAGAAATGGTACTGTGTCCTTTTTTTTTTTTTATTTTCTGTATGAGGCTGTACATGTGTTGAAATACATTGGCGAGTCTTTAGTACTAGAGCCAAGCTAAAGCTAGTAGATGTTTGTTTTCAAGTTAGGTATTCCAAAATCCAACTTTTCTGTATGAGAGATGGACGACCGAGACAAGGAGTCGACTCTAACTTGTGTTGTTTGCCCCTCACCCTCCTACCTAAAGTAACCAAACCCCGTTGAATTCTTCTTCTCACAAGGACAAGGAGGCCACTAGCCTGTCCCTATCTGCAATTTAGGATTTTGCGAGGAGCATAAGCAAAGCAACAAGCTTGCTAATTTGTTTTTCAGGAAACCCCCGGCACGTTGCTGATATTACAGCAGCTGCAACCTCCTCCCCTCCAGTCATCTTCTTCCCTGATAAATCAGAATCTCTCTGTTCCTCTCGTCAGTCTAAACCCTAACTCGGCCGGCCATAAGTAAGCTCTTTCTGATTCTTACCTTTGTTGTTCGTTTGGAATCGCAGAGGAATTGGATTCAGATAGCGAAGGCTCCGATGTTAGTGCTTCTGAGGGAGATGACATATTTCGGATTACGTGGTTCTGCGACTTGAGAGGCAACCAATTCTTCTCTCAGATCGACGATGATTATATTCAGGAGGATTTCAATTTCTGCGGCTTGAGCAATCAAGTGCCATACTATGATCACGCGCTTGATCTCATCTTAGATGTTGAGCCATCTCATGATAAGATTAATTGCTTCTCACTTGACCAAGCTTCTCTAATCTTAGTGCACACACCATTAGAAATCTGTACATCTCATTATGATCATCGGTTCTCAGCCATTCTTTGTCTATAATCATCTGTCTGATCCTCATAAGGAGTAATTCAAGTATTCAACAAATGCATTTATGTGTCTTTTCTACTCTTGAGTTTTGCACGGTATTGAATGAATTGAATTGGTAAAAGTCGGTGCACTCGTGTACAGGTGATGTTTTCTCTGAGGAGCAAAATGAATGTGAGAACCGAGAAATTAAACTACTCTAAATAACGCTAAGCGGTAATTAGCAGTAAATAAGAAAAAAAATTCAAACAAGATCAAGACATGATTTCAGATTAGTGTCGGGCACATTGTCAAACAATTTTACAAGAATTATACCGTCAAGGGTTAAGCAACACAAGTGACATCATGAATTATTGCAACAAGAATAAATCATCGATTAATCTCAGAGTAATTTACAAACAAAAGAATTCATTACAAGCAGAATAAAACAATAATACAATCGCTGAATTAATGTCAAGAATTATTTACATTAGACCACAATTTAAATTACAAGTTTCGAGTACAAAAGATTAAAATAAAAATCTTGCATTGCATGTCGTCGAAGCCTTCCTTGCAATCTCGTCCATCTATCGCCAAACGTCGAACCCTTCCTCGATCCACATTTTCATCGACAGCCAACAACCCAAAAGATCAGTATCGAACCGAAGGCAATAAATAGAAATTAAAATATAGAAGGTGGCCGTCAGATTACCATAAGGATCATCGAGGATACCAGACCAACCTAGGTTAGTCGGCACCCTCATACCTCAGTGGGTTTCATCACCCGTCAGCTTTAGAAACCCGACACCCATGTGTATCGATTTTCCTTCGCCGCCGTGAATCCGACAATAGTATTAAAACCCACATTTGGACCAATGGCCCATAGCCTCTAACCAGCACAAACAATCCCCATTGAAAGGGATGACGATGGAGCACAGGGGTAAAAAAGAGCATAGGGAAGAGATAAGGCCAAGTCCAAGCCAGCCAAGAGGGAGAGATAAAGCATTTCCTTCGGCAAGCAAATCCCTGAGCACAACACAACCTTCTTCTCCTTCCATCTCCCCTCCCATTTCATTCCTCCATAGGAAGCCAACCAAAGCAACCCAAGAAACCAGCCGAATAGCCACCACCTTTCCCTCTGCCAGCACCTCCCCTCAACCGAAGGCAACCACAAGAGAAGCGAGGAGTCCAGAAGGCAATGAGGCAAGAAGGCAAGGAGCCAGAAGGCAGGTGACTACCGAGCCCACCTCAAGCCAATCATCAGCTTCACCGAATCAAGAAAGTGACCGACAACATTAGACCCTGGTTCATTCCCGAACCAAATCGACCAACAATCGACAAGGTAGTCCACATTTCTCCCCATTGTCTGTTGTCCAAAAATGGACCTCAGTATGAACTTCACATATCACCAAGCACATGAACTACTCACAAACTAGTACCCACCCACTGTTATTTTGCCTATCCAAATCACCCACAGGAGCAATAGTACACATAAGAACACAAGCCCCAGTAGCATCACCCACATCTCAGAAGCTCATCTTTTCAACCATAGCTCTCAGTGTTCATCACAGAGCAAGAGAGAGGAAGTAGAGAGAGTGAAGGAGTAGTAGAGGGAAGGTATTACCTCAGTGGACCACGGTAGCACACCACATTCATCACCTCACCTTGCACGAACACAAGATTAAACCCACATCCATCCCCTTCGTGTATGCACATACAACAAGTAACCCACCTCAGAAAATGAAATCAACATCAAACCTTAAAACGAAAGTAACAAAAAGGGTAGGGGAACCAGTGGGGGAATCAACCGCCAAGCAGAGGAGCAGTGTGGGCGGTGTGCAAGCGCACTGCGTTGGACCAGACGGCACGGCTTGAACTGCATGGGCCACCAGGAGAGGAGGACCGGCCGAGGGAGAGATGCAAAGGAAGGTGTCAGGAGACTGGGTATTTAGCTTGTAATGCTTAGTTATCATTAACCCTAGCATCACAAACAAAATATCTCGTGCTCGGGAAAATATGTACATCCCGTAAGTGTCAGACATACACCCTTTTACAAAATCATGCATCAATTCCATACAAACATAGAACCAAGCACTAACTAGACTAAACAAAAGACATACATAATAGAGTTATTACAAAAGAGGCCGACTGGCCAAACAAGCTAAAACTTAAATAATAGCGGAAGCAAAAATGCCATAAGATGGCGATAAACAAAAGCCAACCGGTTTGCCATTAACCCACAAGGCAAACTGACCGGGCCGCCAGCTAGTCGTCAAAGCGAAGTCCACTCACAAAAGTTAAACCCTTGGGGATCAACCTCTTCCTCTGCAACAATTAAATTTAAGCAAAGCAAATGAGTACAAAAATGTACTCGCAAGACTGACGTAAGGGTAATGAGACCTATACATATGCTACATGCAAGCTTATTTAAGTGGAGGAGGCTCTAAACTCATTTTCAAAGATAAAGCAAGTTTTCATTTGCAATAATGTAATAGATTGAAGGCGTTTACAATCTGTTTTAATGTTTAAATAACAGCGAGTAACAACATAATAACAATAGATAGATGACAACAACAACCTGGAAGTGACTAACCCAATAGCCACCACAACAATAGCATGAATATCCATTCATACCACCCACATCAAGTTTTAATTAAAGGTTATAGTCTAACTCTCGAAAGACCTCCCCAAGCGTGTCCATAACCTAGGACAAGACTATTCAAATAGTTTGAACCCTGCAGGGGTGTACCAATGTACCCACACGCCAGACCGCCTTTTCGCCACATGATTAAGCACACTTCCTTTGGTATGCCGGCACGGCTAAGTCCTACGAGACATTTCCAATAGATGATGCTAATTAAGAGTCGCGACAACCCAAAGGGTAAGATACACCGGCCCAGCCTAAGCAACTGCGGGTGCTCCCAATCCCTATAAAAATATTTTAACCACCATCGACTCATAATTAACACCCCCCAAAGTACTTAGTCAAGAGAGGTCCCATATCCCCCTCGTGTGGTTAGCACGCAAAATTGCTTGGTTTAGTGTAACAAGATGTTCGGTCCTTGTTGACTTAGGCACCATTCCACACACCAACAATCATACCAACATTCCATTGTGCCCAAGTCCAAAACAATTTTATTTTCAGTTTTGGTTTTACAAATTAACAAAGCACAAGGTGCTGGACATAACGAAATAATAATAAAGTTTTTGTGTGATCAAGGTCATCGACATACGTCGACAACCGCCCAATTCTACCGGTAGCTAAGCATTTCTAAGCATGACACCGTAAAGACAATAAAAGAGCATAATTAAATCACCGGGCTCTAATTCACCAGCGATGTTAATAACTTATGTTTTGTGGTAGGGGATAACAATTTAAAGGCAACCATGCAATAGGAATAACTACCTCTAATCGGGAAAATTACTTTGACACAAAAGCATGCATACATATAGTTTGTAAACAAAGTATTAGACTTTGAAAGTAATAGGAGTATTATGATCAAACTGCTTTCCTTTGCTTGATATAACTTTCTTGCTGTAGAGGATCACTCTCGTATTCGAAATAACCATCGGAACCTACCGAAAGAATCGAGAAGAACAAATAAGAACGAACAACACCGAGAATACTCAAAAATTCAAAGTCATCCAAAAAATCATGAAACTTTCACAGAAGGAAGAGCATGTTTTTAGATGAATTTAGGTGAAAGAATTATTCCGCTTGGATTTAGTATGTGAGAGCTATAGTAGTTTGAAACTCAGATTTCAGAAAAAATCAAATTAATTCTCATCTGTTACTGTTCATCCGAATTATTTATTTAGTGAAATTTTGTAGGATGGAGGTGGATATAAGGATTACAGAAATGGATAGAGGATAAAATTATAGGAACAACCCAATTGGATTCATCCCATTTGGAGTTCAAATGAATTACTTACGAATTTTTGAAGTTAATTCAATTTCCAGTGTAAAAATAGTTCATTCCAGAAATTAATTCCAATTTCGAAATTTTCTGGGCCAATAACATGATTCAAACCTATTCCGAGTTAAAGTACATCAATAAGAAAACTAACAAAATTGGTTTAACTCGTTTTGGAGTTAAATTGAATTAGTTATGCATTTCTGAAGTTAAGATTATGGCATAAGGTCAAATGTTGTTTTACGAACCACAATTCGATTCTGGACTCATGATTCATTTTTACTCTTATAGATTAAATGCTAAAAGATTACAATTATACTTTCTAATCCAAATGCTTTGGCCATTGAATTAATTCTATCTCATAGTTAGATGAGTATTGAAGTCCAAACTTGGCCCCCCCTTTTTTTAAAATACAATCCTCAGATTTGCTAGCTCGCTAGAGTTACCTAATTGATATTCACAAAGTTTTGCTAGCAAAAGACATAAGGTTTTGCAAGAGGGTTTACTGACAACACAATCTTTTACCTAAACACCTCCTCTACTCAATTTCATAAAAGAAATTTTACTGTTTTTGTCAAATTGGGTGGCTTCAGTTAACCTAAAAGCTAACTGCAACCATTTTCTAAGCACAAGGATTGACAAAAGTTTATTGTTTTTCTTATTTGCATTCTAATTTCTTTCCTGCTCCAAAACCCTATGAAGGAATTTGTCTCGAAATGATTAGGTGTTAACAAATATTCCCGCAAGTTTTGATACTCATTTGTTAAGCCAATTTTGAGTGACCTAAAAGCTAAACACAAGACCTAGCATTAAACTTCCCCTTCCATTCAACACTTCAACAACATGAATTTGTAGTTCTCTGTTGGTTTCAGAAAATGCAATGCATTATTGATTTTCAGATTTGGCTCTCCTGCTAGCTTTAAGTGTGTGAAAGCCCAAAACTTTTTTAACTACTAAACTTAGTAGAGTCATTATCCTAATGCCCATTTTTGCTATCTACAGATTACTGGTCCTACACCTACAACAGCACAAGATGACTGACAAAAATGCCAAGCTAATCTTCTTTCAAGATTTAAACAACAATTCATTTACTCATTTGCTTAGCTTAAATGACAAACCTAAAGTTTGATAGCAGTATTAGATTGGCTTTGTATTTGAGGTCTACTGACAATTCAAGCTTTCATCAAAGCTCTACTCTGACACTTCACTAGTTAACAGACAAAAGAAACTTCTCCAGAACTGAAATTCCAATGCCTAATCATCCAACAAATTTCAATTTTTACTTTTGTCTATTCACTAGAGTGGTCCAATTAACAGTTCTAGGATTAGTTAGCAGTTTATTTTACAAGTGAGCCTTGGTTTTCGGTGACAGTGAGGAACAACACAGAGGACAAACAAGAGGAAACCGAAGGTAGCTCGAGGAGGCCAATGGTGGTGTCGTGTGGCTGCCGTGTGCGGAGAAGAGAGGAAGGGTGGCGACGAAGGCGTCGGTGGAGGCGTTGTTGACTTGATCGGGGCAGTGGGGGGTCGAGGGACGATGGCGCCGAGTCGGTGGCGCTTGTGGTGTAGGCGGCACAGCTTGAGCGGTGGGCCGATGCAGCATAGGGCCGCAAGCAGACCGAGGTGAGCGGGCCGACGAAGACGCACATGACAAGGCTGGTGGCGCCAGGAGGCGGCGGATGGCGGAAGGGGCGGCGACGAGCAGGCGACGCGGGCGGAGGAGGAGCCGGTGGAGCAGACGGCGGCTCCGGCGGCTTGGCGTCGGACCGTGGGAGGAAATGGAGCTCGGTGGTGGAGCGAGGCGGAAGAAGCGGAGGAGGGCGCGACGGAGAAACACTGTGGGCGGCAAGAAGCCGAGGCCTGCGATGGGCGAACTGAACGGGAGCAATGGTGGCCGGGAGGAGGCGGACCGGGTGAGGTGGTGGTGCGGGTTGGAGGTGAAGGCGGCAGATCTGGGGCGACGGCGGCAAGCAGCCGGGGAAGGAGAGGCCGGGAGGAGGCGGGGGTGGCGAGCTCGGTGGTGGAGGCTGCAGCAAGCAGCTCTTGGTAGAGAAGAGGAGGAGGGGGAGAACTGGCCAGGCCAAGGGAGGAGCTCAGCATAAGAAAATGGCAGAGGGCTCAGGGTGAGGCCAGCATGGGCGACGGCCGGATGCGACAGCGGCATGGGCTTCGGTCGAGTGACCCGAGATGGCGAGGCGACGCGCGTGACGCGAGGGGCGGGGAAAACCGTGGGCGCTTGGTCAATACCGTGGGCGAAGGAACAGTGGATGAGTTAGAATGATTTTTGTAAATTGGCAGAGGTGTTTAGGTACTGATTAGATAGAGCAAAGTAGCTCCGAAAAATATGAAATTTTTAGGGAAGGCTGAAAATATAAAGAATACTATTCTGTAAATTTTCTATGGTTTTGCTTAAAGTAAATTTTTCCCAACATTATTTTAAGTGCATGTTCTTGATGTTTGACTTTTGATTTTCTTAGATTGACTGGTTACTTAAAATAGTAATTAAAATCTAAAAATTGTGAATTTTTAAAGGTGAGTTGATAAAGTGTTCCAGAACCTAGAAAAATTATTTCCAGGCACTGTTCAAGGTTTGTTTGTATTTTAAATTCCAACTCAAATTCGAACATGCAAATCAAATGAGAACCAAATATCCTTCAAGAACTCCAGAAAATTTTAAACAAGTATAACAGAGCACATAAAATTCAAACACATTATTCCCAGCTATGGGTATACCATATTTCCAAAAATAAAAGACAGTTTGAAATTCTGAGATAAATAAAGTATAGTTTCGGGTTTGAAAACAAGAATGCTTTCAAAATTACCTCAGGCATTATAGGGCCTTAGAGGTTTTGCTGTGCTTAAGTTGAATCCCAAAATAGCATTCCCACGCATGGAACCTTTGTAGTCTTGCTTCCAATTCAAATTATACTTTGGAATGGGAGGAGTATTGGATTACTAGGTTTCAGATCTAGTCTTCAAAATCAAAGGACTTTCAACATAGGGTTTTATACCCTACTTTGAACTAAGTTTTCAAATTCTTGCCCAACTTTTATTTTGTTTTAGAAATTTCATTTCTAGGTTTTGGAAAACCAAGTTGTAACCTATTTGTTTTGCAACAAAAAGTTTTAAAAAGGTCCAAAATTTCATAAATGCACATTAGATGCTTAACTAATCCAACTTAAGGATTTTGGGCTGTTACACAGGCGCCGGTGGAGGCAGCACCAGGGAGCCGGCAGGGAGGAGCTTCTCCATGGCGCCATGAGCAAGAACTCCAAGAAGAAAGAATGGAGGCGAGGAAAATCAAAGAAGAAGAAGCAAGAAGGCAAATTTGGATATATGCCACTCAGAAACACGGCGTTTCGAGATATGCCACTCAGAATCTTAAAATTGGATTTATGCCACTCTAAATCTTATTGTCTTTGATATATGCCACTCTAGGACATTTTTGTCCCTAGCTCTTCTTCCTCCCCCCGTTTTCTTTGTCTCTCTTCGATCAGCAAGATGGGTTGTCAGCCTGTCGCCCCACTGCTTGTTAGTTCATTGTTTTGTTGGCAGGACTGAATATCCATCCTGAGTCCTGACCATTCTAATCTTGGCCGCAATTACCTTTCATGCGATATTATCACACTAGTAGAAACTAATCAGATGAGATATTATGTTGCTATAGATTTTTCATATGCATGAGCATTATTTATGAGGAGCATCAAGATGGCATTTGAAATTCAATTGTCGCTTCAACCAATAGATTCACCTTATGGCATGGCATGAGCTCAGATCATGATCAAGTCCCAACAATTCCTCGATGTGAAAACCCCTTTCAATCTGTGGATCTCCACCTCTCGATCTCATGTCCGAACCGATATCAAAACCCATCATGAGTATACTGAAACTTCTCCGTAAGACTTCGATTAAAGCTAAACCACACAATTTCGATGTCAAATCGAGGTACCCCATCAATGTGACTTGACTACAAACCTATTTCCGTGTTCCCACATCTCACGCTCTATCCAACAAGACCTTTTTTTCTTCCTCCATCTCTGTTCTAACTTCCAAAGATGGATGGTAAAATTGAAGAGAGAGATAAAGAAAACGGGAGGAAGAAGAAGAGTTAAGGGTAAAAATGTCCTAGAGTGGCATATATCAAAGACAACAAGATTTAGAGTGGCATAAATCCAATTTTAAGATTCTGAGTGGCATATCTTGAAACGCCGTATTTCTGAGTGGCATATATCCAAATTTGCCAAGCAAGGAAGGGGCCTGGGAGCTCTCGGCCAAGACAAATGAAGATAAGGAGAGCGAAAGTGAATTAAAGATTAGCAAAGGAATGTGTGGCCAGCAAAAATTCGGCCGAAGGAATGGATATTTTTTTTATTTTGGCCCCCTGACGCCACGTCAATTGCAAAAATAGCCTCTGTGCCGCTGTATTTGCAAATGTAGCCCCCTCCCGAGCGCGGAAGAACGAGATGGTGTAACATTCTGATTTTCTGAATCCTTTTTAAATGTGTAAAATAAATTAAAACTATTTACTTTAAGGAGAATTCAAAGATTGGTTCTGTGGAGAGGTTGAGTTGTTGATATCTCTTTACTGGTATGCTTGGTAGATCCTCCCTTCAGTTTATCTTTTTCGGGCTATGTAGGTTTAGACATTCTCTGTGGCCTAGACCTCCCAAAGGGTACATGAGGTTAGACCTCCTTGAGGCTTGGACCTTTTCTCACCGACGATCCTTACATCCGGCCTTCCTTTTGAGTTTGGTCACTTTAGACCTCTTTGTTGGTTCGAATCTCTTTGGAATCAAACCTCTTTTCGCTCGCACTCTCTTAAGTCTAAACCCCTTGTTGCCCGGCACTTCCCAATGCCTGCACCTCTTTTCATTTGGACCTCCATGCATTCCAAAGGACCCCTTATCTTGTGTGCCTTTGATTCTCCCGAGTTCATTTGAACCCCTTGGCATTTCTTCTTGGTCAAGGACCTCCCTAGGGTTGCTTTGATCCTGCGAACTCCTCGTTGGACCACCGTCAGGATTTCTTCCCTAGGACCTCACTTTCTTGGAACCCTCAAAGATGGACCTCCCATTCATTTGGATCCGCATTCTGCACCTCTTCCCATCTCCAATCCAAAGGTCTAGACCTCCCCATGCTATGTCCCTCTCAGGACTCCCCTTTGTTTTGATTCTAACGGTTGGACCTCTCTCACTTCCGACCTCAAGGCCCAGACCTCCCAAGACATTTGATCTTGGCCATTGACCTCCTCTTAGAGATCCAACCGCCTGACCTCAACTTGCCTTTAATCTCAACCGCATGACCTTGTTGTAATTCTTTGGACCTCTTGTCCAAGACCTCTCCGTGGCCTTTTACATTGGCTCTGGACCTCCTTGAGCCGCGGGACCTCCTTTGATGAAGTCCTGGTTGCCCGAACCTTAGTCACGTGGACCTCCTCCATGTGTATTTGGACCTCCTCATGTTCGGACCTCCTTTGTGTATATCAGGACCTCTTAGCTTTCGGACCTCCTCTAGGACCTCTTCCGCGGGGGCAAGACCTCCCCTCTTGCCCCGACTGTTTCTAAAGTGGTTGGCCCCACTTGCCAGATTTAGTCATTCTCATTTCTTCCGCCACGTTAATATCTTGGGCATTTAATGCATGTCTTGTCACATTAAATGCATCCACATACGTGGTGCTTACTTTGAATCGGGTCACTTAGCCGTACCCTGACATGCTTCTTTGTTCCTTCCCATAGCAACATACATCGTCCTTTCTCGTACCTTTTAACTAGGGTGGTAGTGACACCTACTCTGCCACTCGCCTACCTTTGACCCATTTCTATACTTATCCTTGACACGTATATTTCTAGTTTTTTTCACCACGTTGACTACAATTAGATCAAGAAATTCTACCACATCACCTTCCTCCCTTCCTCCACACTCTGTTATCTTGGCTCTCGTTCAGTGGCTCCTAGGGAAAACCTTGCTGCTCACGACCTCCCCTCCATCCATTGTTTCTTCTTATTCCTAGTAAGTCCTTTGGCGATCTCCTCCGCTCTTGTTTTTGCCACTGCACTGAGCTGATCGTGTCCTTCACAGGACCTCCCCTGGTGGGCACCTTCTCGGATTCTATGGCCTTTGTGTGAAGACCTCCTCTCTGGACCTTACGCAAGAACCATTTCTCAGGATCCCTGTTTGATTGCTTGAATCACTCCTTTGGGGTCTTTGGCTAAAAAGACCACCTCCTCCTGGTAAGCTTAGACCTCTCCCATAAGAACCTATTCTAAAATATAGACCTCTTCTATTGGTTGAGTTCGACTCTCCGGGGTTCATTTGGTTTTCTTGTTGGTCTTAGTTGGATCTTTATTTGAATCTTCTTTGAAATTGCTCTTTACACGTAGATCGCGAAGACTCAGTGGAGTCTCGAGGATTCTCAAGAGGAAGATTCTCGTGATAGTGAGCAAGGCAAGTTACACTCTTGATCATATTACACCCAATAATTCAATCTATTTATGTTCAGTTTCAAAGTTTAATGCATGCCTATCTCTACCAAGTTATTTCAATACTGCTTTTAAATTCATAGTTATGCCTACTTCCTTTGTATGGCCATCGCTGACCTTGGATCGAACTCATTGTCACCTTTAGATCAAACTTGGGTCATGCAAGAGCGTGAGCCAAGACCATTTGAAAAACTTGTGCTTAGTTAAGCTTAGACCAAAAGTATTGATTTGGGGAAATCTTTACCAACATGACCAAATATTGCTTAAAATGTTTTGACCATGACATTGGGTCATCATGGAATGTGAAAGTGTTTGGGGAGCAATGAAAATGAAATTGGATTTAGATCGGGCTAATTGGTTGGCTTGGTGGTGCAATGTTTGTGCACCTGACTCTATCCTCGCTAAGGTGGAGGTCCAAGGGTTTGTGAGAGTCGCCTAGTCATGTGAGGACCGGTCTTTGAGCGACCAATGCCATGCCTATAATGGGCTATGCCACAATCGCAACCACATGTCTCTGAACGGGGCGTGGGACTGGCCGAGTAATTTGCAAAACTTCACCATATGTCGCTCCATTGGAGGTGTGGGAGGTCTTGTAGGGTCGATGGTCTTTTATGACCCATCGCTCCCATCGGTGTAAAGGGGCTTTCACGGATTGCGATCCATAGGAAAGTGAAACCTTAGCAAGGAAAGGTCGTGGTGGGCAAAGGTTTTGTAAAGGCCTTGTCATGAGCTCTAGACCTCTTACCTTTGGTAGTGAGAGGTGGCATTGATGGATGCCGGATAAACTAGAGAAATCATGTCATGTGGGTAAAGTGCACAACCTCTGCAGAGTTAAATCTATTCGAATAGCCGTGTCCACGGTCATGGACGTGCTGGCAAAGGAACTCAGAGTTAGATGTTGATTTTGGGGTTTTTCAGAAATGTTTTCAAATCTGTTTTGGGAATTTTATCCCATGGGTTTGGGGAGGGAGCCTGGTGTCAGGAGGGTATCCTTCACCAACTTGTTGATGAATGTTATCCAACTGAAAAATTGCTTTGCTAAAATGAATTTTAGTTATAAAGACCTGCTTTGGAACTTAGTAATGGTATTTGAAAGAAAATTGGCTTTGTGCAAATTACACATATTATGCCATCCTTTGACTATCCATATATGCATGTCATTTTGCTAACTCACGGGTGTAACTTGCGAGCACGGTTGTTGTGCTCACTCTTGCTCATTACAATCTTTGCCAGAGAGGACCTTGGCAAAGGAAGAAGACCAAAGCGAATAGGTTGTGCCTTCCAGTTAGTTGCCTGTGGCGTGCTGATGGACCCTGTGATCTTTTGTTCTTTTACTCTCTTTTATATATGTGTTTGGCCCAAGGCCATCTTGTAAACAACTCTGTAGATATTTTGTTTTAATAAAGTCGCGTTCTGGATGTTACCACCAGTGTATTATTTCTGTGAAGAGCTAGCCATGATCATTGTGACTAGTTCGGGATTCACAGGGAACCCTGGGAGTAAGCTCGGACCTTTATGTCCTCACAATGGGATAAACGTGTGAGGTTCTGAGGTGATCTCGGACCTCCACGACCTCCTCTGGAGGGTCGCGGGTGGTCTTGGGGTGCCCTCAGACCTCCTCGTTTTTCTCTGACTGTGGCCGTGATAGGTCCGTGGATGCTCCCTGGCTCCAAGACCCTCTCGGGCCATGTTCTCTTGGACCTCCAGGAGGTCCTGCTGGACCTCCTGGGAGGTCTTGGTGGACTGTCCGAGAGGTCCTTTGTGGACCTCCTGGGAGGTCCTGATGGACTTTCCAGAGGTCTTGGAGGACCTCTCGGGTGCCCTAGAGTTGGGTCGTTACAGATGGTGACACGTGTCTCATTCTGTGGTCGGTGAGCGTAGCAAGTGAGGGGCTAGTGCGGGCGCATGGCTGAGCGTGGGACCAAAGCCACCGGCACGGGAGGCTGGCACCCCGGCAACTTGCCGCGGTGGCGGAGCGCGGGAAGTGGCCCTTGTTTCCGCGGTTGCCGAGTGCGGGAGGCTGGCCACTTCCCGCAGTGGCCGACCGTAGGAACCGGCCTCATCTCATGCGCCACGCGCTCGCCCGGTTAGGGTTTCTCCGATTACAAAATTTTTTCAGCCATTCCAATTAGGGTTTCAGCGATCAGGGAGAAATAACGACACTGAGATTTGTAAAAGAACATTTATTAAGAAATATGGGCACCGAGGTTTGTAAATTAGGGTTTCGTCTCAGTTTTAGCGTTGCTTGTAGTAATTTCAAAATATAGCAAATGAGTTTAGAAAATTACGAAAGTTTTTGTGGAGCCTCCCGACATAGTGTTGTTGCTTTTGTAATTTTTCTATTATTTTATTCGCTCAATTTTTGTTTGCATATTCATATAATTGTACTGTTTGTAGGATTTTGTAAATGTATAAAATGAGCTTATTTTATTCATTTAAATTGTTTTCATTTTCAGAAATTTCCAATGAAGCTGTAATTAATCCAATGGAATACAAATGGTTTATTTTATTTTTAAAAAGCTTTCAGAAGACCCTAAAAAACGTGAAAACTGAAAAGAAATAAAAAGAACTCAAAGGAAATAACAAGGTTTAATTTAATTTAATTTAATTTAATTTGGGCTTGAATCGAGGTACAAATTATGAATTGAGCTCATGGTTTAATTTAAGTTGGGCTTGAATCGAGGAATGGTTTACAATTTTAAATTTAAATTATGGAATTTCGATTCTCGATTCATCCTTCCGATGCAAATGGTAAGATGATTGGCAACATAGATTCCACTCCATTAAATTGCAGATACTAGTACTGCTACATTGCACTTGCTCATGCTAGAGGCATGAATTAGAAACATAGATTTCTGCCGCGACGGTTCTTGATCACATTACTTCACTATGGTGGAGTTAAAGCAAAGTACTTTATGAAGGTTATACAAAATACAATTGAAGAGGCTGAGAATGTTCGTTGTGATTATGAAGATGCCCTAAAATATGGAGGATTCGATGTCGGTGCGAATAGTTCTTTCTGTGATTCCACTAGAAGAGGTATACTTGCAATATAGGCTTGCTTTGATGGCTTAGCTGAGGCACGGAACCAGAACTATATTAGAGTCTACGGACAGAAGCACGTTACACGTCGTCACATGGCATGATGGTTCGGCTAATTGCTTTAGTCATCCTCGCTACTACTACGGTACACTGCGACACAAGCATCCGGACCATGTAAGTATACATGCTTTTAGGGGATAGTAAAAAACATGGCGGGTAGGATGGAGGACTACTACAGAATGGTTTGACCTACTGCGTGGACTGGGGCCATTTGCCCTTCCTTCCGAGCTCGATGTTGTACTCCTCGCCGGCCGCCTTGGCCTCGGCCGCCATTTCCCTCTTTTTCTCGTGCTCCCTGCGCCTGCACACCTTGAGATGAGATTGCGTCTCCCGACGGATATGCTCGTTGTGCTTGTCGTTGCGACGCTCCTCCTCCCGGATCTCGCATGCCCTTTTGGCATCCCACTCCTCGTAGTCGATTTGCCACTGGTCGCGTGGGTGGATCTCTAGGTCGATCCACTTGTGGTAGCCACAGCGGATCCGGGGACTACGGGTAGATGGGAGAGGTTGTTAGTGCGTACTTTCAAAGAAAATTAGTAGGGGGACATAGTGTAACTGGTCCTTACCGGCTGCCGATAGCTGCTCGTGTCCCAACGACGGTCGGGATAGTCACAGGAGTAGTTCGCACAACCCAAGTAACGTATGCCCAGGCTGAGCCATTGCTTGGATTTGAAGAACTTGCATGTGTCCCTGCACCAACAGAGGGGCGGCGTCTCCCCCTCTGGTGGGTGTTGCAGTGAGGGCTCGGTTGGAACATTCTGGTAGGGGTTGCTGCTACGGGCGGCGTCATTGCGGAGAGCTGCCATCTTGGCACGCTCTGCTTGTTCGAC
Source organism: Phyllostachys edulis (assembly GCA_036346405.1). NCBI lineage: Eukaryota > Viridiplantae > Streptophyta > Magnoliopsida > Poales > Poaceae > Phyllostachys > Phyllostachys edulis. The sequence continues at coordinate 107,617,415 of CM070549.1, forward strand.
CCTGGCCACAACAGCCCTTGCTTGTTCTTCTCAGGCCCCAACAGCCTTTGCTGGTTCGCGGATCTCGTCCCATTGCCTCTTCATGTTGTCCATCCTAGCATGGTGAAGCGAGCTCTGGTGTAGCGTTGGGTTTGGTTGTGTAGTGTTCTCTCCCAGATCTCTTCCACCTCCTTTTATAAGCCACATGGTTGGCATGGTGTGGTTAAATTCACGTGAGTAGTCTGCGAGGCAGAGTGTTGTCTTATCTTTGTAGAGAGATGTCGAACCCGGGAGCGAAGGATCCCGAATTCTCTGTGTTCATACATTAGTCCAGGATAGCTAATGTACACAGTCAAACAAAAGTGATAATCAAAACATATCACGATTTTATTAATATTTATTCAGAGATTATTACAAAGAGCCCGAGGCCAAATAAAGTAAAACACAAATGAAGGTAATAATAGTAGTAGACCCAACGATTCACCACAGTAATCGTCTCGGGCGCAGACTTAGGCGCCAAGATCCTCACCGCCCCGGTAGATATCTTCTCTAATAAAGATTATTCAAAGAAGAGTGAGCACAACTACCGTGCTCGCAAGTTACACCCAATATGGAATTGATATGCATGCATAAGGTAGACAAAGGATCTTGGCAAGGTTATTTTATGTAAAGCGTTAGCTTTTAATTTAAATAATCATATTAGATTTCAAAGCCATTTCATACAATAATCTAAATTCCATTTTAAATGACAATAGTTTATTGTGGATAACCTCCATAAAAGATGATGGATATCCTCCAATCACAATGGCTACCCGCCTAATTTTCCCACAGACTATCCATCCCGAAACTATCTGTTGAAATCATTTTAAAACCAAAACAAATCTAACTCGAGTGGCTTTGCTAGCATGTCCATGATCATGACGCTGCTATTCAATAGTTTTACACTCGCAGAGTTTGTACAACTTTACCCACACGAGATATTATACTCTTTGTGTCGGCCAATCCACGCTTCCTAAGGCGTGACAGAGCAAACATCACAAGGTCATATAATGTTCTACCTCAAAGTACTTGTGCCCGCTAAGGTTTCGCTTCCATTGACCGACTGTCCTCCAAAACCCCTCTTGCGCCAGATGGGAAAACTGCATCACCCGACACCCATACATACAACATAGCACAAATAACTAAGAGGTATTACAAATTATTTAGCCAGTCCCGCCCATACAGACATGTGGTTGTACGATAAGGCATAACAAAATGCGCCAAAGACCGGTCCTCAATTGACTTGGGGCTATTCAATTTAAACCTCGGTCTTAATCTTAACCAGACTAAGCAGTGCATAAACTCGCACCCACCATTCATCCTTTTCGCCCAAGTCCAAACCCTTTTGATTTTATTTCTATAAAACCATCTTTACAAATTCTCTATGGTAAAACAATACCATAGTTTTAATTTTCAAAGAAATTTTATTGAGTTGGCTAAAATTCTCCCAAAAACATAAATCATGGTCTAAGTATTTATGAAGCATTTGATTATTAAACATAATAATTTATCTAAGGTGACAAAGGAATGTCAAGGCAACATCCAAAATTTGGCATACAAGGATAATAGGAATAACTAATTATTTAAACAGAATTTGAAATATTTGAATAAAATTATGCATGCATTTAATAATTTAAAAACTGAATTTAATTAACTTTAAAATAATAGGGCAAAATGGTCAAAGTATAACTTGCCTTCGTTGCGATCCGAAAATCTAAGTCTTGAGAAGTATCAAATTCCTAATCGCCAAAGTCTAAACGTGAAAATAAGGCAAATCAAATAAAATTCAAATAAAACTCAGAAATACAAAATAAACCAAGTCTAAATATAATAATTTTATTTTATTGAGCTAGATAATCAAATTATAAAATTTTAGAAATTTGTTTCACTAAATTTGGAGTTAGGATTCAATTATTATGAATTTTACAAATTTTAATCTAAATTTGATATTTAAAAGAATTCAAAATTCTAAAACAGAACTAAAATGAACTCTAAATTGATTTATTATATTTTATTTAGTTAGACAATAATTTTCTAAAATTTTAGCAACTTGAATCATCTAATTTGGAGTTATAATGCAAAAGTTATGAATTTTACAAATTTTAAACTAAATCTGTTATTAAACAATTTTCTCGAATTATTCTCCTAAAGGAAATTCTAATTATTGCGCATGCTGACGCCAGCGATGATTTTCCAGGAATTAAATGAATTAAAATAATTTTTTCGACATGTGGGGCCTAAGTGTCATAGACACGGCCTATATGAACTAAGTCCATGCGGCTTTAGGGTCGGGGTTGTGGTGATATGGCGTGTGAGGGTGACGTGGCGCCACGCAGCATCCACGCCGGATCTCGGCGAGGTGGCGCCGCGTTGGCGCTGCGTGGCATGGCCACGCCGGTTCGATGGGGCGAACTCGGCAAGAACCCTCGCCGACGCCACGCACTACGGCGAGGGGTGCGAATGGGCGCTGTTCGAGAGAGGGGAGACGCCGACACGATGCTTACTAAATTAGCGGCGACGTGACCGGAGACTCGACGGCGTTGAGGTTTTAGCGGCGACGGCGGCTTATGGTGACGAAGATGTTCCCGAGGCGCTCCGACAAAACGGAGATGAGCAAAGAAGTTCGCGATGAGTCAACGATGATGAAGATGACGGCCACGAGGACGCGGTGCCAACGAGCGCGCGGAATCGAAGAAAATTCAAAACTTGGCCGCCGGTGAAAAATCTCCAAATTCTCAAGGTGAGAACGAGAGAGAGTGAGTGAGTGGTCGTTGGATTGAGGGAGCAAGAGCGCACCGGTGCTCCTTTTATAGGGTCGGGCGGTCGATAAGACGAGATCGTCGTGGCTTCAATGGCGGCGTGAGCGGCGGAGATTAAAGAGGGTTAAAGAGGGGAAAACGGGCGGAGTGAGCGCGGCGAGAGGCGGGTTTGATTGCGCATTTAACGCGAGAAAAGGGGTAGTAAAGTGCGCGTTAAGGCTTGAGTGAAGGGCGCTATGGCGGCGGCAAGCGCGACGCGTGAGGAAGATGGAAGGGAAGAAGAAAGGTCACAAGCCGTTGGATGCGGATCGTGAGGCTTGGAGAGCGCGCGTGGCGTGGTCACGTGTTTGTCAGTCCGGCGAATCGCACGGTTGATGAGTTAGTTGTGTGGGCCGCTGAGAGAGGAGTTGGGCCGAGGCTTTGCCCAAATCTGTTTAGAAGTTTTTGTTTTTCTATTTAATTTAATCCGAAAATTAAAATAGGCTTTAGAATATAACAATTAACATCCAAAAATTCTAGAAAAATTCACATAAATTCTTAGAGACATTTTAGACTTAATAAAATTATTTCCAACTTAAACTTGATAATAGATTTTGTAGTTAAATTTATTTTATCTTTAACTAATTAGGGAAAAAATTTGAATTTCCACAAAAATAAATAAATTTTAAATTTTCTCTGAAATTGAATTTTGGGCTGTTACAAACCTTCCCTTAAAGGAATCTCGATTTCGAGATTCAGATTTGACCACCAGAGATGGGGATACTCGCCTTAAGATCTTCCTCTCGCTCCTGTGTGGCTTCACTTTCGGTGGTGGCTCCATCGACTTTATATGATCGGATGATCTTGCTCTCGTAACACGCCTCTGCGACGCCTAGAATCTTGATTGGTTGTTCTACATAAGTAAGGTCTTCTTGTAGATCAATACTTTCCAGAGGAGTTTGATCTTCCGCACTCAAGGCACTTCTTTAGTTGTGACACATGAAAGACGCTAGGTATCGCAGACAAGGAGGTTGGCGCTCTAATCGATAAGCGACTTCACCTCTCTTTGCCAAAATTTTGTAAGGGCCCACAAATCTGGGTGCAAGTTTTCCTTTAGTCCGAACCTTCTTACTCCTCCGAGTGGAGTAACTCGAGATAAACAAAATCTCCTATTTCAAAGGTCAATTCTCTTCGACGGTTGTCAAGATAACTTTTCTCGGGTTTGAGCTTCTTTCAAACGTTCTCTTATTGTTTTAACCTTGTTCTCGGCTTCTTTGATTAATTTCGTCCAAGAATTGGTGCTCTCCTACTTCATCCCAAAGGAGTGGAGTTCTACATTTTTCGCCATATAAAGCCTCAAATGGAGACATCTCAGAGACTAGCTTGGTAGCTATTGTTGTACGAGAATTTCGCAAAGGGCGATTCTTGTCCCAACTTTTTCCATAGTCTAAGGCATGTGCTCAAGCATATCTTCAAGAACTTGGTTGACGCTGCTCTGTCGACCATCCGTCTCGAGGGTGATAAGTCAGATCAAGTTGAGTCGGTTCCTAAAGCTTCGTGAAGACTCTTCCAAAATCGGAAGTGAACCGAGAACCTCTATCGGAGACAATCTTCTTAGGTACACCATGTAAACAAACAATCTTGGCCACATATAATTCAGCTAGTTTGCTACTCGATAAGTGGTCTTGATCGAATGAAATGGGCCACTTTAGTCAATCATCAATTATCACCCAAATGGAATCACATCCTGCTTGGGTCCTAGGAAGTCCAGAATGAAATCCATACCAATTTCTTCCCACTTCCATTCAGAATTGGTAATGGTTGTAACAAACCAATGGGTCTTTGATGTTCTGCCTTAACTCGCTGACATACATCACAACGGCAACAAATTCAGCGATTTTCGCTTCATGTCGACTCCACCAATACTTTCTTTCAGATCCCGTACATTTTGGTACTTCCGGATGAATGGAGTAGGGTGATTCATGTGCTTCTTTCGAATTGACTGTTTTAATTCCTCACGATTAGGCACACAGATGCGATTTCGAACCACACTGCTCCTTGCTCATCTTCAGAGAACTCGGGCTTTGCCTCTTCTCATATTCTTTTGATTTCTTTGATGTCTTCGCCTTCTAACCTGCTTTTCTCTAATCTGACTCTGAAGAGTGGGTTGAACTTCCAAAGCATTGACACATCCTTGATTGACAATCTCTAGATTTAGATGCTTCAGTTCTTCATACAATTCTGGCTGATTCTTCTGAACCAAAATGGTATTGCAATACGCCTTTCTACTCGTGGCATCTCAACTACATTTGCTTTACTTGATGATAATGAATTCCAAGGTCGTAATCTTTTATCACTCTAGCCATCTTCGTTGTCCGAGGTTGAGTTCGACCGAGTAAAATGTATTTCAGACTTTATGATCCGTGAAAATCTCACAATGTTACCAATGAGATAATGCCGCCAGATTTTCAGAGCATGCACAATTGTCGCTAACTCAAGATCATGAGTCGGATAATTTCTTCGTGTGGTCTTAATCGACGAGATGCATAAGCCACTACTTTGCCTTCTTGCATAAGTACACATCCAAGTCCTTGACGGATGCATCGCAGAAGATTTCAAAGTCCTTATGAATATCAGCAAGATTAACACCGTGCGTAAACTAATCTCTTTTTTCGTTCTTGGAAACTCTTTTCACAGCCTCTGTCCATTCAAACTTTTTCTCCTTTTTGAAGTTGAGTCATGGGTCTTGCTATCTTGGAGAACCCTTCAATAAATCATGTAATACCCCGCTAATCCAAGGAAACTTTCACCTCTCAGGATGACTTGGGTTGTTTCCAACCCATTACGGCTTCAACTTTGGTCGATCTATCATGATCCTCCTCGCCGACACAATATGTCCAAGGAATGCCATTTGACTTAGCCAAAATTCAAGACTTGCTAAATTTGGCATAAAGTCGATTCTCTCGAAGTTTTCCCAAAATTATTCTCGAGATGATCCTCGTGTTCATCTTCATTCTTTGAATAAATGAGAATATCATCGATAAACACAACCACAAACTTATCCAAGAATTCCATGAACACTTTGTTCATCATATTCATGAAGTAAGCGGGCGTTTGTCAAACCGAACGACATCACTGCGGAATTCATATGACCCATATCCGTTGTGAATGCGTCTTCGGATATCTTTCGTCCGATCTTCATTGGTGATAGCCAGATCTCAAGTCAATCTTTGTAAATACACTTGCTCCCTTTAATTGATCAAACAGATCATCGATCCTAGGTAGCGGGTACTTATTCTTGATTGTCACTTCATTAAGTGATCTGTAATCCACACACATTCTCATACTATTGTCTTTCTTCTTGACAATAATACCGCGCTCCCCAAGGTGATGAGCTTGGCCAGATATAACCTTTTCTGCTTTTAGTTCCATTATCTGCTTTCTTCATCTCGCCAATTCATTGGTAGGCATTCTATAGGGTCGCTTTGAGATTGGGGCGGTCCTCGACTAAGTCAATTATAATACTACGTCCCCGTCGGGTGGCATGCCGTAGTTCATCGTGAAAACATCCGAAATTCTTGTACCATCGGTATATCTTCAAGCTTTAACTCTTTCAAGTTGGTTAGAACTAATCTTTCTCTCGTACTAGTTTTGGGCTTGAATTAACCGAGATTCCTTGCTCATTGGTAAGAGCAATAGACCTATTGGCACAATTTATTTGTCCTTGATTCTTGGCTAACCAATCCATTCCAAGAATCACATCCAAACCTTGAGAATGCAAAACTATCAAATCTGCTAGGAAGGTTACTCCGGATATTTCAAGGATAAGGTTTGGGCAAAGACAACGGTTCTCATTTTCGAGTCCGGGAGTGAATTATCATAGGATTATCTAAAGTAGAGATAGGTAACCCATGTTTTCCCACAAATTTATTGGAAACAAAAGAGTGTGATGCTCCTAATCAAATAGGATTAAGGCCGGCATCAATTAATCGAAAACGCATTCAAGGGCGACATCCGGTCGCTTGAGCTTCCTCTCGCGTAACGTGGTTCACACGCCCTTCAGATATCGGATCGCGGCTTTTGATTGCCACGGTGGTGGAACTCCGGTGTTGGCCTAGCGGTGGTGCACCTGCAGCTTCTTAGGGCATCTGTTAGCATAATGCCCCGCCTCGCAGTAAAGGAAAACATGTCACCCAATTCTTGATGAAATCGGATTCTTCGCCGAGACCGACCTCCGCTTGAGTTGCTACTAAGCTCAAGTATTGAGGTCTTGTGTTGGTGCCGGAGCTCGAGTGTGGAAGATCGAAATCCTCCACGCCGCGGTGGTCGAGGCAGGTAACGCGAGGCTTGGGTTGTCCTCCAAAGATTGTACTTCGAGCGCCATCCTCCGCTATGTTCTCCATCCGCAGATGTTTGGCCTCTGGCGAAAAGCTTTATTCACCAACCGCTGGAAGTCGCAGTAGTCATTGGAGACCACGGATCGAGATCTCATCGCTTAAACCATCCATGAACCTTTCTCGCCTTTCTTCATCACTAGCCACATCTCGCTGGGGCATAGCGAGCAAGTCGTTGAATTTGTGCAGTATTCACCCACCGTGCGGTTGCCTTGTTTGAGCGCTGTGGAACTCTTTTCTTCTTTAGGGTCATTATCCCAATGAATATGTGCATGGCGAAAGCTTGTACAAACTCATCCCAAGTGATAGTTTGTGAATTGGCATGGGTGATGCGGTTGTCCCACCATTCAAGTGAACCATTGAGTTGGTGAGAGGCAAAAGGACTCTCTCACGATCAAGACATCGAGTGATATCCAGCTTCTTCCCGATAGCGGATCCAGCCATCGGCATCCATCGGCTCAGGCCGAGAAGGTCGGTGGACGATACGCATAAATTTCGCCATGGTCAATCTTTGTGCGGTGGAGGTGGTGGTGGTGCTTGAGCCGGTGTCGCTTGGTTGATGTTAATGGATCGAGCTAGGTGTCTATCGATAAATCGATTAGCCATCATCCGCGCCAATCGTGCCCTTTCACGTGGAGGAGGTGGTTGCCGGACAGGTTTTCCGGTAATCTGCTTGATTTCCTTGGCCTTGAGCGCTACCATCGCCCCGCGTGTGGTAACCATCTGTGGAATCTTCTAAAGACTCGTAATAGAGTATAGAAATAAAGTTCTAAGGAATAATATTTTTAACAGCCCAAGAACTAATAGCACAAGACAAAAGAACCAAATTTTGCCAAAATAGTCCTTTTATTATTTTATTTTATTGTTTGATTATGGCTATCACAAGAGACATTGATAGCTCATAATTCGTGATCTAACGATCATATGAGATCTGACTAAGGTGTAAGAGGGTATAATCTGCCTGCAAGTACTACCCTCTCGCCTTTGTATATAGCCACTCTTCTTCCGCTTGCCAAATTTCTTCGCTCAGATCTAGCAGTCGCTCGAGTATTACTCAGCTCATCCAGAGTGTTCCGTGAGGCATAATCCATTGCCTTAGACAGTCCACTTGGTGAGTAAGCTCAGAGAGTCCTCATACTCAAGCAGATCTAAAGGTGCTATCCAAATTTAGCCTGAATGTGCATGGGTGGTAGTGAAACCCTGAGTCCTCAAAATAATTGTTGTAAATATGGCGAGGCGACGGTTGCCTCTCTGGCTGCATCCTCAAGTCCATCAACGAAATTATCACGCCTCTTTGGGCGCCAAGATGTGGTGGTTTGTGTTTGGTTGAAGGTTGGCGAGAGGATTACTTCAAGTCTCCAACGCCTTGGTTCCCCACTTTATACATGTACCCTTGATAAGTTGGTCTCTGGTTGTAACCTAAGTGTTGCATCATCTTCCATAGAAGTGCACCCGATGTCCCGTGAAAATTCCATGGGAAATCCGGGTTGGTTGTTCAGCCATCTACAATTTAAAGAATAAGATGAGTTGATAACCATTTAAAAAGAAGTGTTGAGAAGACTCTTGAATAGACTCAAAATATGTTTAGTTTTTTGAAAAATAAATCCTTAAGAAAATTCTAAGGCCCGTCCTACAATCGATATGGCTCGATACCACTTTTGTCGAACCCGGAGCGAAGGATCCCGAATTCTTCGTGTTCATACATTAGTCCAGATAGCTAATGTACACATCAAACAAAAGTGATAATCAAAACATATCACGCATTTTATTAATATTTATTCAGAGATTATTACAAAGAGCCTGAGGCCAAATAAAGTAAAACACAGCTGAAGCAGAATAATAGTAGTAGACCCAACGATTCGCCACAGGCAATCGTCTGGGGGCGCAGCCTAGGCGTCAAGATCCTCACCGTCCTGGTAGATATCTTCTCCTAATAAAGATTATTCAAAGAAGAGTGAGCACAACTACTGTGCTCGCAAGTTACACCCAATATGGAATTGATATGCATGCATAAGGTAGACAAAGGATCTTGGCAAGGTTATTTTATGAAGCAAATAGCTTTTAATTTAAATAATCATATTAGATTTCAAAGCCATTTCATACAATAATCTAAATCTCCATTTTAAATGACAATAGTTTATTGTGGATAACCTCCATAAAAGATGATGGATATCCTCCAATCACAATGGCTACCCGCCTAATTTTCCCACAGACTATCCATCCCAAACTATCTGCTGAAATCATTTTAAAACCAAAAACAAATCTAACTCGAGTGGCTTTGCTAGCATGTCCATGATCATGACGCGCTATTCAATAGTTTTACACTCGCAGAGTTTGTACAACTTACCCACACGAGATATTATACTCTTTGTGTCGGCCAATCCACGCTTCCTAAGGCGTGACAGAGCAAACATCACAAGGTCGTTATAATGTTCTACCTCAAAGTACTTGTGCCCGCTAAGGTTTCGCTTCCATTGACCGACTGTCCTCCAAAACCCCTCTTGCGCCAGATGGGAAAACTGTTTCACCCGACACCCATACATACAACATAGCACAAATAACTAAGAGGTATTACAAATTATTTAGCTGTGTCCCGCCCATACAGACATGTGGTTGTACGATAAGGCATAACAAAATGCGCCAAAGACCGGTCCTCAATTGACTTGGGCGTCATTCAATTTAAACCCTCGGTCTTAATCTTAACCAGACTAAGCCTGCATAAACTCGCACCCACCATTCATCCTTTTCGCCCAAGTCCAAACCCTTTTGATTTTATTTCTATAAAACCATCTTTACAAATTCTCTATGGTAAAACAATACCATAGTTTTAATTTTCAAAGAAATTTTATTGAGTTGGCTAAAATTCTCCCAAAAACATAAATCATGGTCTAAGTATTTATGCGAAGCATTTGATTATTAAACATAATAATTTATCTAAGGTGACAAAGGAATGTCAAGGCAACATCCAAAATTTGGCATACAAGGATAATAGGAATAACTAATTATTTAAACAGAATTTGAAATATTTGAATAAAATTATGCATGCATTTAATAATTTAAAACTGAATTTAATTAACTTTAAAATAATAGGGCAAAATGGTCAAAGTATAACTTGCCTTCGCAGCGATACCGAAAATCTAAGTCTTGAGAAGTATCAAATTTTAATCGTCAAAGTCTAAACGTGAAAATAAGGCAAATCAAATAAAATTCAAATAAAACTCAGAAATACAAAATAAACCAAGTCTAAATATAATAATTTTATTTTATTGAGCTAGATAATCAAATTATAAAATTTTAGAAATTTGTTTCACTAAATTTGGAGTTAGGATTCAATTATTATGAATTTTACAAATTTTAATCTAAATTTGATATTTAAAAGAATTCAAAATTCTAAAACAGAACTAAAATGAACTCTAAATTGATTTATTATATTTTATTTAGTTAGACAATAATTTTCTAAAATTTTAGCAACTTGAATCATCTAATTTGGAGTTATAATGCAAAAGTTATGAATTTTACAAATTTTAAACTAAATCATATTAAACAATTTTCTCGAATTATTCTCCTAAAGGAAATTCTAATTATTGCATGCTGACGCCAGCGATGATTTTCCAGGAATTAAATGAATTAAAATAATTTTTTCGACATGGGGCCTAAGTGTCATAGACACGGTCTATATGAACTAAGTCCATGCGGCTTTAGGGTTCGGGTTGTGGTGATATGGCGCAGTGAGGGTGACGTGGCGCCACGCAGCATCCACGCCGGATCTCGGCGAGGTGGCGCCGCGTTGGCGCTATGTGGCATGGCCACGTCGGTTCGATGGAGGCGAGTTCAAGAACACCTCGCCGACGCCACGCACCACTGGCGAGGGTGCGAATGGGCGCTCGAGAGAGGGGAGACGCCGACACGATGCTTACTAAATTAGCGGCAGACGTGACCGGAGACTCGACGGCGTTGAGGTTTTAGCGGCGACGGCGCGCTTATGGTGACGAAGATGTTCTCGAGGCGTTCCGACAAAACGGAGATGAGCAAAGAGGTTCGCGATGAGTCAACGATGATGAAGATGACGGCCACGAGGACGCGGTGCCAACGAGCGCCGGAATCAAGAAAATTCAAAACTTGGTCACGGTGAAAAATCTCCAAATTCTCAAGGTGAGAACGAGAGAGCGAGTGAGTGGTCGCGTTGGATTGAGGGAGCAAGAGCGCACCCGTGCTCCTTTTATAGGGGTCGGGCAATCGATAAGACGAGATCGTCGTGGCTTCAATGGCGCGGTGAGCGAAGTGGAGATTAAAGAGGGTTAAAGAGGGGAAAACGGGCGGAGTGAGCGCGAGAGGCGCGGGTTTGATTGCGCATTTAACGCCGAGAAAAGGGGTAGTAAAGTGGCGTTAAGGCTTGAGTGAAGGGCGGCTATGGCGGGAAGTGACGCGCGAGGAAGATGGAAGGGAAGAAGAAAGGTCACAAGCCGCTGGATGCGGATCGTGAGGCTTGGAGAGGCGCGTGGCGTGGTCACGGTTTGCCGTCCGATGCGAATCGCACGGTTGATGAGTTAGTTGTGTGGGCAAGGAGAGAGGAGTTGGGCCGAGGCTTTGCCCAAATACTGCTTAGAAGTTTTTGTTTTTCTATTTAATTTAATCCTCAAAATTAAAATAGGCTTTAGAATATAACAATTAACATCCAAAAATTCTAGAAAAATTCACATAAATTTTAGAGACATTTTAGACTTAATAAAATTATTTCCAACTTAAACTTGATAATAGATTTTGTAGTTAAATTTATTTTATCTTTAACTAATTAGGGAAAAAATTTCAGAATTTCCACAAAAATAAATAAATTTTAAATTTTCTCTGAAATTGAATTTTTGGGCTGTTACAAGAGAAGTCATGTCCTGCTTTGCACAGTGCTGTCTTTTCGGTCTGAAAAGCTGGCGAGGCAGAGTGTTGTCACGTCTTACTTTGTAGAGGATGGTCACGTCCTGCTTTGCAGAGAGAAGTCATGTCCTGCTTTGCAGAGTGCTGTCTTTTCGGTCAGAAAAGCTAGCGAGGTAGATTGTTGCCACGTCTTACTTTCCGGAGAGTAGAGTGGTCGTATCCTGCTTTGTAGAGAGAAGTCATGTCCTGCTTTGCAGAATGCTGTATTTTCGGTCTAAAAAGCTGGCGAGGCAGTGTGTTGTCACGTCTTACTTTGCAGAGAGTAGAGTGGTAACGTTGTGTTTTGCAGAGAGAAGTTGTGTGGTCTTATCGTTGTGAAAACTAAGTGTTCTGGAATTGTCTCGAACATTACAGATTTCGGTCTCCAAAATTTGGATTTTAGGTTTCGAAAATTAGGGTTTCATGAATTCCCACACAAAGTATTCATAATGGAATTAGCCAGAGGCATACATGATACAGAGGAGTACAACAACGTCGCAAAGGCATACATCATGTAATGCAGGGATACACGATAGTTGATCCATTCATGAAGGACTACGATGCATAGATAAAGAGTGGGCATTACAATCTCATTACAACTGAACTTCTACTTTGCAAAAAACGTAGAGGTACTCTAGAGAAGACACTAAAACTCATGGTCCCTGCCTCCATTGCCTGCCCCGACGCTGTAGCTGCTCCTCAGGGAATGTGAACCTATCAGGGGAGTGGCGTGCCTCTCGAAAGTCGTAGTGGGAGTGTTGTGTGGGAGGCGGTGTCACATAGAACTCATTGTAGGTATCTGGGCGAGGCTGGAGCATATCGTCCACCCACTGGGTGGACATAGGGGGGCACACATCCTGCAGGAACGGCACTGTTGCGTTAGGGCAGAGGTTATGACCTTTGCAATCATAGTCATGCTGGAAAGCATGTACCTGTGGAGTCGGAAGTGCGGACTGTGATCCTTGGCCTTGATGTCCAAATTGGTCACTATAGACTTGCAAATTCAGTGGGCTGCGTGAGTTTACCGTAGCGTGCAACGGGAAGATTGCATTAAGTACGTTACAGCGTACCTGTGTATGTGGCTGTGTTGACGATGATGCTCCGGGGCAATTGGCATCAAAATAGTGCGCAATGCTTGGTCCGTACGACTGCCCAAACCACGGGTCGCCCTGATGCAGGTTTGACTGAACGCCGTGTGTGAACATGGGCAACGCCGCCTTGCCGCTGGGCGAAGCCGTGGTCGCTGCTCTCAGCCGCACTCGTGGACCCGTGAGGAAGTCCGATCTCGCATCTCCTCCGTGACGACGCATTTACAAGAGCAGTAGTGTGTCACCTCACAAGTGCTAAAAGAACAAATGGAAGTGAGATATACGTTAGAAATAAGGGCACGTGCAGACAATTAGGATAACAAATCGTAATTGATATACCGCTTGCCCGAGGCACGTGGAGGAAGAGCGACCGTAGCTACGTCGACTCCCGGAGTGCGACGGACATGTAGACGGTGGTGCGGAGGGAGGTGCTGAGGGCGGTCGGGAAGGAGGTTGTCCTCAGTGTCCGCCTCGTGGCGCGGCAACGTCGCTGTGCCGACCACAAGTGATGGTCCTCATTGCCGCTTTTGAGTCATAGTAGATGGTGCGCAGCATACCTAGGAACTGAGAGGAGGTGCTAGTCCTCCCACATCGTAGACCGTCGGTAGCCTCGTTTTTGATACACCGAAGGCAGTCGTACTGCAAGGAAACCGAGAATAAGTTAGACGCGTTTCCCGTGCAAAAAAATGCGAAGAATATTTTACCGTCTCATCTTGGCGTGCCACCCGATGAGTGTCTGGACTTGCTCGTACAACGGCGTCATGATCCGTAGGATGCTGTGGCGCCGCACCAGTAAGGCTGCTCTTGGTGCGCGGAACGTACCATCTCAAGTACGTAGTGTGTGTCTCGACGACGTATGGTTGTGCCTCGTGCACAACGTTAATCGCCATTCGCCAAATTTCACAAAGGCCGTTCACAAGAGCCGGTTCTCCGCTTGTCGCTTCTTCCGCCTTGCCTCGCTTTGCTCGCAGTGAATTTGGACGTTAGACAATCGAAAAAAGTGATACAACCAACAGGTAAACCTAATAACAACATACCTGTGGGCCTTCGCTACAAGAGGTCGTTCCGGAGGCGGTGGCACCTGCTGGTAAAGCCCGAACTGTCTCATGACCCGCTGTGGTGAGTACGGCTCGACCATATGGGAGAACACTAGATGGCAGTGTCATCATCCAAGATAGCGTGGTCCTCGATCAGACCGAGAGGACAAGCCGAGGAGGCCGTGGTCCGCAACGAACTAACCGTAGACCATGGGAAGCAGATGTCCTCGGCCTGCAAGGTGAGCACCGGATTTTATTAGGCTCATAATACTTAGTCATCCGTTGACCCTAGTATTATCAACCAAATAAACCGGTCTCGAGAGATGTATACTCCCTGTAATGCAAGATACATACCTCACAACAAAAGAATGTATCAATTCCATACAACACATAGAACATAAGCAACAAACCGGTTAATATTAATATGGAATAGATATTACAAAAGAGAGGCCCTTAGGCCAAATAGCAATAAATACAAAAGATAACAATGAAGCAAAAGTGCCATAAAGATGGCTATAACACAAAGCCAATCGGTGTGCTCTTAACCCCTAGGCATCTCGACCGACCGCCAAGCTAGTCGTCAAGAAATCGCAACACGTAGCACAAAAGAGAGGCTCTTGAGCTCTCCTTCTTCCTCTCGCAACAAAAGCCACAAAATTGCCACAACCACGCGATGAGTACATAAAGTACTCCGCAAGACTTACGTGTGAGATAACGTAACTATAAATAGCTACATGCAAGCTTTATTTAAGTGGATGAGGCTTTGGACTCATTTTAGCATAAAGCAACATTTATTTGCAATAACATAATAGATTGAAGGCAATTTGACAAAGCATTTTTAAATGTTGAAGTAACAACGGAATAATAACATAGTAACAACAACAAGAGCAATCTCGAAGTGACTAACCCAAGTCACCACAACAATAGCATGAACTCCCCGTTCATACCAACCATGTCAAGTTTTAATTAAAGGTTGTAGTCTAGTCTTGAACGACCTTACCAAGCATGTCCATAACCTAGGACGAGGCTATTCGAATAGTTTTATCCCTGCAGGGTGTACCACTGTACCCACACGTCAGACCGCCTTTCCTTTACGCACACTTCCAAGGTGTGCTGCACGGCTAAGTCCCACGAGACCTTTCCAAAGGATGAATGCTAATTACGAGCTGCACAACCCACGGGAGAAAGAGACATCACAACCTTCCCTAAGCTAATGCTCCCTCCCACACTATACATATACATTTGTTTTTAAAACACACCAACCGAGCTCGCTCATAATTAACACCTCCTAGAGTACTTAGTCAAGAGGGGTTCCATATGCCCTCGTGGTGGTTAGTACGCTAAATCGCTGGCTTAGTGACTCAAGTACTCGGTCCTTAGGGACCTGCATACCACCACATCCAAAACCGCACCATCCATCCAATATGCCCAAGTCTAAATCAATCTTTTATTTTCAGTTTTGATTTTACAATTAATCAAAGCACAAGTGCTGGACATATAGGAGTAATAATCATTTTGAGTGATCAAGACCATCGACTAAGTCGATGATCGCCCATTTCTACCGAAAACTAAGCATGTCTAAGCAATTTAAATCGAACTACTAAGTGATAGGAGCTCATCCAACGAGCTCCCACCACAGCAAATAACCTAGGCTCATGGTAGTAGAGGATAAACAATTCCTACAGATTATGCAACTATAGGCTCGCTAGCTTACATTTAACACAAAGTAGCATGCATACATAGAAGTAAAACAAAGTATTAAGCTTTAAAGTAATGGGACATGGTGGAAATGATCAAACTGCTTGCCTTGTTGCTGGTGGTCAAATTGTGGCAGAGGGTCGCTCTCGATCACCACAAATGTCGAAACCTAACGGAAAAGCGATAAAGAACCGATAAGAACGATTTAACGGCAACAAAGATAGCACAGCAAACGAACTCCAAATTCTCTGAATTTTCTACAGCAGCAAGACAATGATTTATCATGAATTTAGCAACAAGAACCAATTGATTTGGATTCTCAATGCAAAAGATATGATGAAATCAATTCTGCTCAGCCTATTAATTACCAAACTGCACTATTCACTAATTTAATTATGAGGCAACATTTTCTAGAAAAGCAGCGAAGCTGAAATTTTTACTGTAAAACCAGCACCTCATGAGATGAATAACACAATTGAGTTCATCTCATTTGGAGCCATTATGCACTCTCTATGATTTTTCAAAAATAAGAACTTGAACAAAATTATAATGCACAAGTCCTCAATTTCCTAACAGCAACAAGCTCAAAACTAATTTTCACAGTGAGTTCACTAAGAGAGGAAACCAACAAAGTTGGTCTCACCCAAAAATAATCTATAGAGCATTAGTTATGTATTTTACAAGTTAAGCATTGATTTAAGTGCACATTTTAAAGTTGGTTTTAAAATCTAATGGCAAACTGTGCTCTGGAGCTGAACTCAACTTACAATCATTTTTGGATTAAAGTCAAGTTCAATACAGGGCTAACACAATTTGAATGACCTCAAAAGGATTCAAAACAAAGGAGATATGAAATTCTAAAGTCTATACCTTATTTCAGTTTAACTAAGACCTCACCGAATTCCTAAAACTCACAAGGGTATGGGAGGACGTGAGCCACGATCTTAAATCCAACGGCTCAGACCTCCCAGTGAACAACGCACACACGCCAGAGGTCCAGAGGTCCTGGACCTCCTAGCAACGCACATGCGCGAGATGAGGGGAGGTCGGGCCGAGATGCGAAAATCAACGGACCACAACACAGAAGGAGGTCCCGAACGGACCAGATCTAAAGGGAGGTCCTCAACGGCTGAGATCTTCCAAAGGAAGGTCCAAACTATCAAGATCTCCCCAAGGAAGATCTACATCGCCAAGACCTCACAGGGAGGTCCCGGACGGTCCAGATGTTCCAAGGAGGTCCTCGATGGTTCAGATCGTCCCGAGGGAGGACCTTGACGGCCAAGATCTACCCGGGAGGTCATGAACGGCCGAGATAACCTAGGGAGGTCCTAAGGAGGTCTCAACGCCGCTGCACCTCCGTGGAGGTCTCGACGGCCACGATTGTTAGGGGAGGTCTTGGACGCCCAGATCTCCTGGAGGAGGTCATGGAGATCCTGCACTCCGCCGCTTTAACTTGCGCACGCGCTGGACATGAATAAATGCGCTACCGACATCAAGGAGGTCCGCGCGCTGCGGAGGTCTTAAATGCACGCATTAAAGGGTGGATTTAAGGCGCTAAGACATCCAATGATTACAATGATTTGAGTAATGATGAACGATTAATCGCGGCGGATCTTTGTCCTAAAACGACAATGGCGCCGCCGCACGTCCGACAAAAACCCGAAGTTTGAAAAGATGGTTCTCGCCATGGCGATGTAGGCCTCGCCGCGACATCCAATGGTACCACCGAGTGTGCAATAGCCTTGCGCACCCGGTGGACCTCCTTTCAACGGGCATGGCGGTTTTAAACGCCATGAGCCGGAGAGGAACACGAAGGCACAACACGGCAAAAATTCAAAATGCGAATTAAAGCTCCGCGACATCCATTCAAGCGTGTGCAGCTCAAGAGAAGCTCCGCAACAACATACATGCGGGTGCCCAGCTAAAGGACTAACAGGAAGTACTGGAGGTCCTAAGGTGCCGGGAGGTCGTGGAGGCGATGACGGAGTTGGGGAAGAAAGGTGCTCCACGGCCAAAGCTCCAGCTCCAGATTCCACTTTGTCCACCTCTCAGAAATGTCCAAACCAAAACGAGTGAGGTCTTGGTCCCAGAGGAAGGCACAAATGGAAGCAAGGAGAGGAAGAAGAAATCTCAATGACCCTTGCCCACCAAGGAGCTTCAACTCCAACAATGGCGCCAAGGATGGTTTTGGTGGTTTAGAGTTCACAAGCACAGAGAGCGAGCAAGGAACAAAGGCTTGTAAAGGAAGATAAAGGCACGGTGGGGGTGTTCTTATACTTAGGGCAAAGAGGTTTTAGGCCACTGGCTAAGCTCATGGTGAGCTTGGCCCATGGCATGGTCCAGGCAGTTGGACAGGACGTAAAGTGGACATGGTGGCGTGTCCGAGTGACCCATGAGATGAAGGTCGACCTGCATTAAATGCGGGTCAGCAAAGAGCTGTTAAAGGTGCACAGAGGACAGGCTGGACATTAACTCCACCGCTCAGAGCACGCATGCGCGCCAGAGGAAGGAGAAGAACAGGGGAGGTCCTTATGACCGTTGGATAAGACCTGGGGAGGTCCTAACCATCGGATCTCATTTTCGAACCGTGTTATGTTTTAAGTGGCTGGGAGGAGGTCCCACCACACGATCAAGGATGGGGAGGTCGTGGCCCTCCGATTTCTTAATCGCGAAAACGCACGTGAGGAAAAGGGACAGGAGGTCCAAAGCGTTGATCTCCATCCAAGCAAGTGACCTCCAAAGTGAGGACTTAACCGCACGCGATCAAAAAGACATGAGGGGAGGTCATGGCCTTTGGATTTAAATCCAAGGGCACACAATGACCGGGAGGTCTGATATGATGCTAACAGCAAGGGAGGTCAGACCGCTAGATTTAGATCTAAGGGTTCCGATCAAAGGAGGTGGAGGTCCCGAGCTATGCAACGCACAAGGGAGGTCATGGCCTTTAGATTTAGATCTAAGGGCTACGATCTCACGCGGCCTGGGAGGTCTCAGTGCGCATGAGACAAAGGAGGTCGTGACCGTAGATTTTAAATCTAACGGCACACAACAAAAGATGGGGAGGTTGTGAGTGCTTGATATGCAGGAGGTCGTGAGTCGTTGGATTTGATCCAATGGCTACGACCTAGGTTAGGTGGAAGGTTTGTTTAGTTTTAACAAGAAGGGAGGTCAGGCCATGGATCTTGGATCCAAGGGCTATGACCTCAGCAGTGGGATGACCCGACCGAGTATGTTGAGGAGGAGGTCGTGGTCGCTGGATTTGATCCAACGGCCACGACCTCAACAAGGTGGGATGACCTTGTCTGCGATGGTTTACACTCGAGGAGGTCTTTGAGGTTTAACACATGTGGGAGGTCATGACCGCTGATCACGGATCCAACAAGCAATGACCTCATGAGGCGGGAGGTCCTCGCGGTGTTGATCATGAGGAGGTCGTGGGTGTTGGATGTAAATCCAACTACCGCGACCGATCAAGGTGGAGATGAGGTCTCACGAGGTGCAGACATGGTTGGGCCGACCAACTTTGAATATGGCTAGCCCAAGGAACAAGTGTAGGCTTTTAAATTTAGTTTTTAACAAATGAAACTTACCGTAATTATTTGAGATAGCAAATGAACTCCAAATTTGATGAAATTTTAACTGGAGCTTGTTGACATGAGATCAACCTTGCATAAAATTTCCATAGGTTATTATCCAATGCATTTTTCTCAGGAAATTCATGAAGGTTGTTTAAAGGATTGTTTTGCCTCAAAAATTATCAACAAGTGTTATAACTCATGATATTTTTCGTAAGGGGTCCCATATCAGTTTTGGGACCAAGGAAAATATATTCCAAATGTTTGGCACAAGATTTAAGATAATTGGAGAATGAGTTTGACTTTTGGTCAACAAGAGCTTTGTGTTTTTGAATTACACAACTCTTGGACAAGAATTACATAAGATTTTAGGGTTTTTCAAGATGTGAGAAAAAGTTTTAATTTCTACACATATAATTATACTTGATTAACCCTAATTATACATTTGGGATGTTACATGCAGAGTTTCGAACTGGTTGTGGAACTCAGGGTACACACGCCTCGGCCTCTCCCTAGCCCACTCTAGCCGAGCACGTGTCCAGCGAGTGCCCATTGTGGGCCCCTCAACGAGGTCGACGCCATCTCCCTCACCGTAAAACTCAGGGATGTAGCATACTGCGAGGACTGGCTCCCCGGCCATACTGCGCTGTGAGGTATCACACAAGCCTCGGTATGTTACGCAAAGCACTGCGGAGCCCCAACTGTACTGTGGCACCTCGTTGGGCCAGGCGTCCGCCAACGCCCTAGCAAGATGGATGTAGCTAGGGTGCACCCAATCTCCTTGAGTCGTAGAAAACATGATCCACCCAAACAGGAACAACAGGTACGCAAGGAAGTGTGTCTGTACAACCTCCTGGGTTGCGTGCACAGGGCAGACCATGTACCGTCATAGCTAGGAATGTGGCACACCTGATATGTTCTCCAGGATCGAGTCACCAACTCGTCGACCATCCGCACCTTCCACCGGGTCGCCTGGGAGGTGGCACTATCGCATGCCCCACAAAGGTAGACCAGTAAGCATAGCGACGCTCAGAGAGTAACGGCCATCTCCCCGCCGGAAGTGGAAGTTGTGCGCTCCGGCTCCAACGGTCCACGAAGCCAACAACAAAGGCTGCGTCAAACCAAACGCCGCTCTAGGTCCAACAGTAGGCAATGGGTAAAGCCCTGTCCCGTAGTAGTGGGACGCATCGCCGTCCAAAGGCCAAGGTTTCTAGGACTCCCGAGGATGAAGCTCAGAGGGCCCACGCCGGATGACCACGCGTGGCATCGGTGTCCCCGATCCCACCGTGGGTCGAGCATCTCGTACGCGACGTCATCTGCAGGCTGTGCCATCTCCTGAGGTACGTACGACAACAAGTTAGTGTGCAAATAAAACAGGAGGTACAAATAAGCAAAACGAAAGCGAAACATATAGCAAACATACACAACAGACAAATGAGAAGAAGCATTGTCTGATACATTCCAACATATAAAACACGATAACGCCTGACGGGAGTGTGTAAGAACGCATTACAACAAATATATAGTATACATAGGCAACAAACATACAACAATAGCCATTGTCCGACACATTCCAACACGTAGAACATGATAACGCCTAACATGAGTGCGTAAGAACGCATTACAACAAACATATAGCATACATATATGGGCGATGAAACTTCATCGCTACGGTGCGTTGCTTGACCCGGGCCTGTTTGGGCAGGTGCCGAACGAGTGGCCAATCGTCTTGCAGAGTTTGCATCTCGGGCGTCTAGCCCGTTGCCCACGCTGGCTATCATCCATGTCGTTACGGGTGCGGCGGAATTGTCATCTTCCACGGTCGGCCTACTTGAGTGCGTCGTTCAGCACCCACTTCATGTGCCCCGGCCATAGGTCCCTATAATGCATGTCCAGCCTGTACGAATTGAACTCGGCACTCCAAGTGCCGTACAGGTGGTGCATGTCGTAGAACTCTGAGACGTATTGCGCCGAGGCCTGGCGCCACGCTGCGCATGCCGCGTACACATGGGAGCATGGCTTGTGAAGAAGCTATCGCTATTGCGGTGGCGCTTCACCATCGACGAAAGGACTTGTTTGCGATCACCCCTAGCTTGACCCGTGACATACCTCTACCTCAGACGGATCTCAAACTTCTTCCTGATGCCATCCATGGTCCTAGCAGTGTGCGAACGAGCCTTTTGGATCTTCTTGTCCATGTAGGCCTACGCCACCTCCGAAAATTGCTTGCCTTCGTCCATATGCTTCTTCGCCATCATGTCTCTGTTGACAGAGTACCCCACGGTACGGTTCCAGCTTTCCTCGATGATTGCGGTGATCGGGAGGGATCAGACACCCTTGAGGACACCGTTATACACCTCGGACATGTTGGTCATCATGATTCCGTACCGTGCACCACCGGTGTCGTGCAGCAGAGAACATTTCTCCAAGTTGGGTGTGTGCGAGTTTACCCACTGCGTGAACTCCCCAACTCTGGCGGAGCCTCCTGCTGCTACCCCTTCCTCAGCATCCTGGGAATTCCTGACATGCTTGTCGGTCTCCTAGTCCAGTTGTCTCCACACGGTGTCGAACTTCTGCCTTTGGTTCTGCATGCATAGCTTCTTGAAGGTCTTAGTCAAGTCCTTGCTTTGAAACCTTGTGTGGAAGTTCGCCGCGAGATGCCTCATGCACCATCGATTCTTCAGGTTGTTCCACTGGAAGGGAGGTTGTGTCCCGTTTTGCATCGTGGTAAATGCGGACAGTAACCCTGCATTGCGGTCCGAGATGACGCACACACCTGGGTGGTCTTGAACCACCGCCTACTTCACGTTTGCAAGGAACCACAACCAACTATCCGTGTTCTCGCTCTCAGCAATCGCGAAGGCCACGGAGAGTAATCGGTCGTCAGGCTACCGCAATCATGTGAGGATGGTGCCCTTGTACCGCCAAGGAGGAAGGTGCCGTCCATCGACAGCACATGACGATAGTGCTTGAACCCTCGCTACTCTGGGAAGGCCTGCAATACTCAAGGATAAAACAATTCGCCCCTTAGTGGATGCACCAGACAACCTTATCAATGTATGTCCAAGGATTCAATTCGCAACTGATGGAGCATTCTGGGACAAAGTCGTAGGCCCTTCAGATATGTGCTTAACATACGCCTAGGACCTTCCGCTTTCTCGCCACACCTTGTCAGAGCTAACCGAAGCCTATCAGATTGACAACATCTGCCAAAAGCAGCTTCGGCGAGACAGATACATCAGCTACGATGAGGTGGCTTATCAGCTCTGCAACATATGACGATGTCAGGTTGTGGTGCCTATGAAGTGGCTCTGCAAGCTCGCATGTGTGATCCATCAGCACTATTATGCAGAAGTCCATGGCGGCACTCCTGAACCGCTGCGCACGAACCTTGCCAGGGCAAGATCCATCCACACTCTCGACGATGTAGGTGTCAAGGTTGGACCTATGCACCTGATACATCCGGCTAATGTTGACGGCGTATCTAGCAATGGCCTGCTGGACAACGCTTTTGTTGGGGAAGCGCTGCCCTAAGAGCAGAGTGTCTTCATTGAACCCCCACTCCGTCTCCTCTGGCTGCGGCAGAACCAGGGATGTCGCTGCGATGTCGTCCAATCTAGACAAGACATACGCAATGTCGGTGGTCACACCACCACCTAATACAACTCCCATAGCAACTTCTCCATCTGGCTCCTCTCCAGAACTAGCTGTATCCACAGCCTCCTCCTCGCTTTCCACTACATCCACCTACTCGGCAAGGTATTCGTGGCAGTCAATACGGGCTGCCCACCACCTCTCCACGCCTTCGTTCAGCTTGAAAGCCTCCGCACGCCTTCTCAAGTCTCCATCACCCACTTCCTCGCCCACATCTTCGCCAACAAAGAATAGCTCGTGATCGCTGTCAGAGACCAACACAAGCACTTCAACTCCACCAACTCCACAAGAACCACCCATGGCGGATGATTCGTTTTCCATTAAACCGACATACACCATTAGCTCCGGCGATATTGCAAAGAACGGGTTGTACACAACCTCCATGTAGTTGGTCCACGAAGCGTCACTACCTACCTTCATAAGTTGCCGAAAGGTCTCCCCTGCACCACCCGCCGTTGAGGCATACAATGCCTCGATGTGTAGCTTCTTCCTTTCAGTGTCCCGATCGAACACGGAACGCATGCACCTCCTTAGCTCGCATAGGCTCATGTCCTTCAGGCCTAGTGCCCGGATCTGGGTCTGGTCACAATTTGATAGGTCCGCCTCGTACGGCCCGTCGCGTACTAGACCATCACTATAGAACACGAACAAGTCTTCAATCGACATGTTCAGGGAAGACTTGTCTTCTGTGGCTGGGTCTCTTCTTATTGGTTGAGAAGATTTCTGATGGCGTTCGGTTCTACGCGCAAAATGGGAAAAACAAATAAATACATAAATACAAATAAAATTACAAAAGTATAAAATAAATACTGGAACGAAGATTAGGATTTTAGACGAATTTAGAAACTTGAATCACTGTATTCAGAGTTTGGATGATCGATTGGAAATAAAATGCGGGAAATTGCAAAATAGAGGAATATTCTACAGAATCTTCTTTCTGGGCTGGTTTTGCATTACGTAATGTACATGCCGAATAGTGTGCATACTGCTAGCTAATAATGTTTTGGATTCCCGAAATTCCTTACATGTCAAAATTAACACCCTACACATTGCGTAGCATTTTTTTCCCTAACGCACTAAGTATTTTAATTTCGTGATGTATATGACGAATAGTCTGCGTACGAGGGAAATAATGCACACCGTCCTCGGTTCAAATAATTTGTCCATTAACATGGTTTCAAAATGGAGATTTCTGCTGCATGAAGGATTACTATATTAATCCCTACATGCTAATTAAAAAACAATGATATCCACATAAACTAAACATTTACGTCAACTAAGCATGGTTATTTAACACATTCTACACAATCAAGAAACCATTATGGTAATAAAAAATAACTACGCAACTTACATGTATACTTATGTAATAATGACATGATCACTAAGCTAATTACATGCTAATCAACTAGCTAAAAATATAGTCGCATGTCCATGAAAAATACCTTTTCTTCACGCTCGCAAGCCGATCTACAACTTATGCAATTGAGAAACCTCCAGATTCAAATTGAAAACCTCCCAAAATGCAACTCAAAACCACCTTCGCTTCCTCCCTCTCGGTCTCTCCTTCGTGGCACAAAAAAAATGCAAATGACGAAGCGGCCGGGTGGGTGACGGGCGCTATATTTTTATGCCCACCGGGTGTTGGGGGGCAAGCCATGCGCCAAGACAAGGATGCCGTGGTGGCAAGGAGGATCTGGCGACGAGTGAGCGTCACAGGCGTGTGGGCGGCGCGTCAGGCTAAGTCATGGGCGGAGCGCGGGTTTAACTGCGTCTCTACCTCGCGCTGGCGACCGTGGGACGTCGCCCACCACCTACGCTCCGCGACCGCGGAAAGCTACCGGCTAGCTCTTGCGCTTACGCATCATGAAAGTGCTCGGCTCGCCACTGCGCGCGCCACCACCTCGCCTCAAGACTCGCCGCCTCCCGCCCATTGCTCGCTTGCTGCGCTCCCCAAGCGCAGGATGTGGCACGTGTCACCGTCGCATTCTTTCGCGCTCAAGACGGGGCTAGATTTGAAAATACGATGCGATGGGGGCTATTTTTGCTATTAAGGTGGCGGCAGGGGCCAAATAAAAAAAATTTCAGGAATGGATGGATAGGGTAGAATTTTTTTTGAAATAATCTATTTTTATTAGAAATTACAAATATATTCCTACGATCTTTTTTTACAGAAATATACGTCTGTCGCCTAATGGTTGGGCGATCGGCTGTCTTGCCGCCCAACAAGTAGGCATTTATATCGAGGAGCCGAACTGCTACAAGATTATTGCGAATACCGATTGGGGCAATAGCTTTAGTCGCCCAACCGTAAGCCGATGGGAGGTCGCCGCCGCCGAACCGCTTGGGCATCGATTGTTTATATAAGCAAGGCGATCCCCTTGGCCCGAGCGAGAGCGCCTGAGAGAAAAAGAGAAGCAGAGAGCGAGCGTGAGGAGGAGAAGAAAAAGAGGGAGAGGAGAGGAAAAATGAGAGGGAGAGGGAGAAGAAGAAGAAGAGGAAATATTCTACCGTGAGGTAAGTTTTTTTTATTTTGTAGTGTATTTTTTAGTAAGTAATTAGTTTAGTTTGCGCTAGGGCCATCGCCAATGGGGAGGCCCCCCAGATCAGTTGGGGTTCGGCCGTACTTGCCGCCACCTATCGCGGCTTGTGCGACGCGTGCTTCAAGTCGAGGCCAAACTCCGTCCTCACGGGGTGTCCTCTCCAACTGCAGTTGTGGTCATTCGAGCGCTTTAGCCTCGGACGGCCCCTGTTGGACGACAACGCTCTGTACGGGCTGGAGATGTACAACGCAGACGAGGTGGACCGGCCGACAATGGGCTCTGTTTGGTGCCGGCGATGGGTATGTACTCTTTCGCGCGACTAATTTCTTCACATTACCGATCGTCCTATCTAATATCTTGTGTTCCTTGTAGGAACAGCTTTGCGCGACGCAGTGACACGGGCGCATTTAGTCGCTCGCGGAGCGATTCGACCGCTCACAATGACGACATTCGCCGGGAGCCATACTCGCCAGAGTTACTTGCCCGCCTCACGGGCTGTCCTCGCCGCACTGCGCGATCGACCATCGATGACCCGCAGGCGCTTGTCTTCGACGCCTTCATCGAGGATCACGGGCGATCGTGATGCACTACCGCCTACGGCGAGTGGTTCCAAAGATTAGCGGCGCTGCCCGACAACGCATGTGTGAGTAATCGCATACATGCGATGTTTTTGCCGCTGCCTTCACGCACGACTTCTAACTACATGTTACATCTTGCAGCTTCAGTAGGAAGGGAGTCCACCACGGCATGAACTGGGGGAGTAGGATGGACACGTGGGTAGGGCAGTGGGAGGGCACGCTACAGGACCGTGTGCAGGAGGACACCCTTACGACCACAGCACCTATGACGAGTACATTCACTGGTACACTTCTCAGACACGTACTAGGCTTGTGCTTGCTGCAGACGAGCCCGCACCAGGTGTTCTGGCACCGACCGACACGTACCCTGTGCATTTAGCGTAGGACGTGCACCACGCGGTATGTTACATCCTACTTCGAAAACTTCGCTTCTGGCATCCACCATTACAGTTTTGACCGTGTCTTGTTTTCGATGTAGGCGAGCATGGCTGCTGAGATTGCGATGGACTGCCACTCCTGGCTTCAGAGGTTCATGGACGGTGTGAAGGGCACACGCGAGACACGACTCCAGTTATCCGTCAGGTGGCACAGCAAGCCACACGATTTTCGGCCGTTGTCGCGGCACCAAGCTCCCGTGAGGTTGGCACGCCGGATCGGGTCCACAAAGAAGACAAAGCAGACGGAGGGTCACCGGACCACGTCCGACACCGCCGAGGCCTGAGGAGACCGGAGGGTCCGCTTGGGCACAACCCCGTACACCGGCAGCATCGCACTACGTCGGTCCTCCACACCCCTTCGCCTTCCACACGTAGGGCGCGTACGACGTGCCACACTTCCCTATGGACACCTTCGTGCGCGCCATGGCGCTAGCCGAGGGTACGTCACGTCTCTGTTTGTCACCACGCATCGCGTTTTTTTATTAACTAACAATATTTTGCTGTGTAGGTACATTGCCCTATGACACAGGGGGCTCCTCAGGCGACGTGGACGCGCATGACTTCTTGGTGGTCGAGGACTCGGCACCTCAGCCCACACCCGCTGAGGTTTTGTTCGGTCACACTGTTTGTGGGCCAAGACTACACACAACAGCCAAGGTTGCCCACCCTTCGCCTCTTGGTCCTCGTCAGCCTAGGGCTCTAGACCGTCTTTCCCTCTTGGGGCCGAGGCCCCGACACCCAGCGTAGAGGAGGGGGCCCAAGCGAGCCCGTAGGGGAGAACACGGAGGTGGAGTGGGCGGTGGCGACGCGGGAGGGGATGCTGGGGGTGCAGTGGGGGGGGCTAGTAGGGGGGCGGCGATCAAGACCGGTCAGACATTTCTTTTGTTATGTCATACTTAAATTTTGCACTTAATATATGATGCCTGTAATACTTTTGTGTTCTTGTGTGTACTCATTCGTATAATGCATGTTTGTTCAATGCATATCGACGCCTATAGCTTAATGCACACGACACCTCGATGTATTAGTCAACTCGATAAAAGGCAACTGAAATGACGCGTCCACCATTTAGTTACATGTGTTACGACATTTAACATAATTGCGTACAGAAGGGGAGACTACCTCGCGGACGCGAATTTCCTTCAACGCTGCCACACGATTCCTCCTCGGGCCCGCTACCTCGCGGACGCGAATTTCCTTCAACCCAATTGTAATTCAGCTGCATGCTATATATGGATGCTTTGGCTGCCATTCACCTCACTCTTCATTTCTTCTTCTCCTTTCTTCCAGTCTTAGACGGGATGTCTTCGGCATCATCTAACTTTCGAGTGAGCAGACAATTACAATCACTACGGCAAGAGTCGGTTTGCCCTCGTTAAAGTTGATCCGTGAATGTGTTTACCTCACATACGCCAACGAATCCATCCCGAGTGTTCATGAGGTGTTCAAATCTTCCGGTAACTTGAGCCTAATCACCCCGAATGAATTTCATTCGAAACAGCATGTTGTTTTTATTTCACTTGAAGCTGCAATTCTTTTTCAGAGCACATGTCGGTTTTGGCAGTGGGCTGACGAAGCTGTCCTAGTGGTTCAAGATATTGCAATGCAAATTACTGCCTTGCAAGATGACTCTCGTGGTGTTGCTATATTTCGTCCAGTGGCTCGACCCTCTGAGCCACCAACGCAGAATGAAGATAATAGACTTAAAAGACTGGATAAAAGGATGGAAAGAGTTGAGAACATACTTCAGAAATTAGTTAAGCTAGCTAGTTTTGTGGTCTTTCTTCTATTATTTCTTGTTGTTTCCAAGTAGAAGTTCAGTTGCAATGAGATTTAATGTCCACTCTTTACCTATGCATCGCAGTCCGTCATGAATGAGAATAAACCAGTAACATTACCTACCCATGAATGAGTTTGTTCGATGCATATAACTTAAAGCACGCGACACATCGATGCAACATGTCAACTCGATAAAAGGCAACCGCAATAACGCGTCCACCATTTAGTTACATGCTTTAGGAGATTGAACATAAGTGCGTACAGAAGGGGAGACTACCGATGTACAAGCTTCTCTGCTCGTGCCTAATTGTAGAAGGTGCCTCTCGCTACCCACATAGAGTGTTCTCCAATTGGGTGCCTCGGACGTGGCTAGCCGTCGTTGTAGTGGCACGCACATATACAGCTAGGGTTGGCACAGCAGCATGTGGGATCATAGGAACTTCCTATGTTCACGACCTTCTCATTGCCCCTCTCGCGCTGCATCTGTTGGAAGAGGTCATCATTTTGCTCCTTGAGATCGTCAATTTGCGCCTCCAAATCAAATATTCGGTTCCATAATATATCCACGTGCATCACAACATATCGTTCATGGGGAGGATCGATCCAGCAGGTGAAGTTGCATTTCGCCATCTGCTGCAAGGGATGGTTAGTATGGAGGATGTATTAACAGTAACATGGACAAAACTATTTACCCCAGAGTATGGGTATCGGAAGAAACACCGTCTACCATCGAAAGGGCCATCTATAACCTGCATGATAGCGTCCTCCCCGTATCCGCATTTTGGCCATACCGGTTGGGCACGCTTGTTCGGCATCAACCGGTAGTTAGGGCCGAAGTCCTCCCTCCTTTCAAGGAGAAGGTCTGGCTTCGGCGACCCCGGTTGGACTGGTCCCTAGGCGTCTGCCATCGTACGTTACTGTAAGATGGAGAAGGTTCTTCTTCCTACGATTTCAAGGGTAGAGTGGTCCTACTTTCGGAGCGTGGGGTGTGCATTTTATAGCCCGCGGGGGGAGGCTAACAAAGCGGGTAATGTATTAGCTTGCGGATGACAAGACTAGACGGGGCTGGTTGCTTTGCATAGAGACAAGACCAAATGGGGCAGCTTTGCGCAGTGACAAGATGAAAGGAGACAACCTTGCGCAGTGACAAGACCAGACGAGGCAGCTTTGTGCAGTGACACGACCACACGGGGCAGCTTTGCGTAGTGATAAGACCAAAGGAGACAGCTTTCTGCAGTGCAAGACCACACGGGGCAGCTTTGCGCACTGACAAGACCATACGGGCCAGCTTTGCGTAGTGATAAGACCAAAGGAGACAGCTTTGTGCAGTTTAGGGTTTAGGTTTAGGGTTAGCCTTTTCAGATCGACTTGACAACCCTGACCACCTCGCCAGCTTTTAAGACCGAAAAGACAAGACTCTGCAAAGAAAGGCGTGACAACACTCTGCCTCGCCAGCTTTTTAGATCGATAAGACAGCACTCTGCAAAGCAAGACATGATTTCTCACTGCAAAGTAAGACGTGACAACACTATGCCTTGCCAGCTTTCCAGATCGACATGACAACACTCTACCTCCTCAGCTTTTCAGAATTAAAAGACAGGACTCTCTACTCTGCATGAAATTAACCACACCATGCCAACCATTGGGCTTATAAAAGGGGGTTGAACCAAACCCAACACTACACAACACTATACAATAGATACCCAGCTATGGACTCTTTGACAAACTTCTACACGAGGATGTTGCAGAAGCAAAAGTGGCTTAAGTAGAAGAGGAAACAGCTACAATACCCAGATTTTTCAATGAAAGATGCTCCAGTACCACCACGTTTTCCAATCCCGCAGTGTGTGTGTGGCGAACCGGCAGAGATCATTCATCACACACCTGCACACCGCCGCCGGGCGCATACTACACGCACGGGCACCACCCGTAAGCGCTTTTTACGCCAAGATCGATTTTCCTCTCCCAACGTTGAATTCCTTAAATTTTTAACTTCATCCCCACGTAATGGTAGCCCGAGTTGCACTGCCACTTCTTCCAGTGGATCGACGGCCCGGAGATGTACGATAGGGCATTCATCCAGCAGAAGTACATGTTGAACTACTCGGTGCGGGCCGAGAACTTCGTGCGGTGGAAACCTTACGTACCGGACCCTATTGAGGAGGCACCGAAGGAGCCCAGTACTCACCCGGGCGTAATCCATATCGATGACATGAGTTATGAAGAATTTACATCCTTATTACGTTTTTCACTGTATGGTGTACTTACATCATAGAATCGCAGGACATGGACGACTTCGACATAACAGCCCGACGTGGACAGTCCCGTGACAAGGGCAAGGGAAAGGCTCATGCGGCTCAGCCCGGCCGCCACAGCTTATTCAGTCGCCCGGGCGTAATCCGTATCCACGACGTGAGTTACGAAGAATTTACATCATTCTTACGATTTTCACTATACGGTGCACTTACATCATGAAATCGCAGGACATGGATGACTTCGACATACCAGCCCAACGTGGATAGTCCCACGATAAGGGCAAGGGAAATGCTCATGCGGCTCAGCCCGGTCGCCACATCGTATCCGATCGCCCGGGCGTAATTTGTATCCACGACGTGAGTTATGAAGAATTTACATCCTTCTTACGATTCTCACTATACAGTGCACTTACATCATGGAATCGTAGGACATGGATGACTTCGACATACCAGCCCAACGTGGACAGTCCCGCGACAAGGGGAAGGGGAAGGTTGGCGAGGAGTTCAATGCCGAGCTAGCAAGGACGAGAAAATGGCCTCGGTCCACGCAGTAGGTCAGGTCATTACGTAGTAATCCCCTGTCCTACCCCCCATGTTTTTTTACTATCCCCTAAAGGCATGTATACTTACATGGTTTGGATGCTTGTGTCGCAGTGTACCGTAGTAGTAGCAAGGATGACTAAAGCAATTAGCTGAACCATCATGCCATGTGACTACGTGTAACGTGCTTCTGTACGCGGACTCTAATGTAGTTCTGGTTTCGTGTCTCCGCTAAGCCATCAAAGCAAGCCTATATTGCAAGTATGCCTCTTCTAGTGGAATCTCAGAAAGAACCATTCGCACCGACATCGAATCCTCCATGTTTTAGGGCATCTTCATAATCACAACGAGCGTTCTCAGCCCCTTCAATCATATTCTATATAAGCTTCATAAAGTACGACATCGACTACGTGCCTATATACACGTATACGTTCAGACAACTTCATCGAGGAGAGACTCCCTGGCGCATCGTAATGTCACTTACCTTTCTACTTACAACTCATTACTATCTCAATCGTCCTCACAAAATTCTACAGAAATTTAGCGCACTACAACAATATACGATGATCACAAAATATTAATGCGAGTCCGACAAATTTCGTACTTTGATATTCTACTGAAAATAACAAATGACCAACCAACATCACACAACACTATTATTTTCAAAATAAATAACATCATACAATCAGATTTGCTAAATGTAATTAATATACAAAATGTAATATTCATTACAATACAATTAAACAATAATTAAATAATAAAAAACAATTGGGAGCCTCCTGTCGCCTTATAGTTGGGCGACTAGAACCTGTCGCCCAACTGTTAGGCGACAGTAAAGTGCCACAAATTTCAACAAGCGCTTGCAGATCACAAATGCCCAACAACATGCGATAACACTTCAGCTTGCCCAACAACATGACAATCCAATACCAACCGTTGGGCGACATGCGTATATTTATGTAAAAAAAAAAGATCGCAGGAATATATTTGTAATTTCTAATAAAAAATAGATTATTTCAAAAAAAATTCGGATAGGGTAGGAGAGAGAAGAATAAGGGAAAAAGAGAGGAAAAGAAAAGAAAATCAAAGGAAAATTTCAAAATAAAATTTTTATAAAAATAAATATAGGTAGACAGAGCGCATACACAGCATACCTGCGATTTTTGGACGAATTGCCAGACACGTGGATTTTTAAATCACGTTAGAATGTTTAACAGCAGACTGACATGTAGAAAAATTAAAAGCAGGGAAAATGAGGTAAAATAAATCTTAAAATCGCCACTGTGTTAGATAAATAATTTGACGCCTTACCTACGAATTTCGGGCAAATTGCCCGAACAACGGATTTATAAACTCCATACAGATAAATAATAGTAGATAGACCGGTCTAAATTAAAAATAGGAAAATGTGTACAAAATTAATCTGAGACTTTTAAAATAAATTAATCACCGGTATGAACCGCTAAAATAAATAGATAGCCTGATGCGTTAGAAATAATTTAATCAGGTTAGAATAATTAAATTAATCATCCCCGAGTTTATTTAAATAATTAAATAAATGCATCCGGACCGGAATAAAATATGTTAGGTTGTTTTGCATGCGTAGAATTAATTAAACATAGTTGCATGCGAGTACTTTTAGTATTTTTTGTTCATGCGATTAAAAGCTAGTACCGGTAACATCAATCCTAAAGCCGGTAGACCGTAGAACGACCGCAGTTGGGGAGTGCTAACTTAATGGGGGACCCGAAAAATGCTATTAAATTAAAATCGCTAACAAAGAAAATCAATTGACTATTGTTCGCCTAGTAACGCCCAAATGACACTAAGTATTTACTTATTTATTATTCGCGCCGTCACATAATTGCCGAAGACGAACCAACGCAGATAGGGGTAACTGATACCGATTTTGTCACCGGCGATCATTTCTACTACTACAAAGGCAAGCTTATCTCTTGATCACCAATCTAGTTATATTAAATGTAAACCGTATATTGCTGTATTATATTTGTACATGTATCAAAACTATGTCTCAAAATCAAATCGGATAAATGAAAGAAAAAGAAGATGACAAAGATGAGAATGAGAAAGGGGATGATAAAATAGTTAAAATAGCTATTCTGCCTTTTCAATTTCACAATAAGGACTACTGAACTCGTTTGTTTTTAACAACAATGCCTTGCTGCCTTCTCGTCAATGGGATGGTGACACCTAAATAATGGTTAGTCAACCATTTTGCAGTGTTTCTTTTCTTTGCTTGCCTTTGCATCCCAGCCACTTTGAATAGATGCTCATTTCGTAAATAGTTATCAACAATATATGTATTTTTGCATCTGTACTGCAAACTTACCAAGCGCAAGTATTTCTTGTATGCTTCAGTGCTGTGCTGCTATGTTGCTCTTGTATGCCCTTAACTTTTTCTCAGATGCTGATGGAGCATACTTTGGGACGACATTTCCTCATCTTTTCTTGATGACCCACTCACACTTGACGCCACAGAAGCCATCACAGCGATATATTCCCAGAGTATTTGGCTTCAAGGTTCACAAGAAATCGTGAAGGTCTGTTGATGCAGAACGGGCTGCTGCTTGTGTTGCCTCGTCGTTACGAAGGAGAAGGAACCATAGCATGAAAATGCCGTGGCCGATTCTTTGCTACAAACACCAAACAACTGTCAGATTTCTTATCACTGTTCTATAACTCTACAAACACCAAACACCGAGCAATCTGACCAGCTTCCTGTCATTGTTGCAAGGTTTGATGATCGCATTGAAGTGGTTTCCATATCTCCTCTGTTTGGGCTTTGAATGTGCAAACGGGGTATCAATATGTACGTATCCCCTGCCATCAGATCAAATAGGAAACCAGTGCTGTTCTGAATATATTTTCTTTGTTTCGCTCTTCATTATTTGACTAGAGATTGGAGTGTTGACTGTTGAGACCATTGAACATCGTGTTTCGGAATCCTTTATCTTTGATTTGCGAAATTCATGTGAGATGATAATTTTTTTTTACTAAATTTCATGAAGCTACGCATGCTTTGACCAAATTATCGTAAAACTACATTTTTAAGGAAAGTTTACACAAAACTATATGTTCTTCAACGTAGCTATAAAAAAGCTACACTTTTTACGAATGCCTATTTCATTTAACGAAATCAGGCCAACCGGGCCCACTTGTAAGCAACACATAATTTTGTGCCACGTGGACCGGGCGTATCAACGAATGGCATGTCTGACGTGACGAAGGTGGGGGTGGAGGTGTCCCAGGCCTCGCTGCCACGCCATCAGGATGCCAAGGCATCACTGAGTTTTTAGCTGGAATAACACTGTTAGCACGAGGAATAGCAAATCTAGTTCTCTTCGTGCATCAAAGCTAAAAATAGCACTATAAAGCCTCGGAGACACGACATGTGTCTTGTCTACGCTCTAGGGGCTCGGAGCCGCCTCATCCGTGCCCTGGGACCGACCCCATCTTGTTCGTGTGCGAGTCCTCCATCCGTGCCTCAGGGGGCATAGATGCCACCCCGTCCGTGCCTCCTGGCCACATACACCTCTCTGCCACAACATTAACTATTTAATTTCTCAATCCTATAACACACTGAAAAACAGGGCACAAGATTTATTGGTCCCTGCCATAGCATCAAGATTGTGTTTGCCTCATCTCGGGGGAGGTAAAGTTGGCAGTAAGTGCGACATATCCTGTGCACATGTCCCATTTGGTGGACATGTGCACATAGGACATCTCAGCCCTTCCTCCCAAAATCCACGGCCGAGCCACCTCCCACTTGTGGCTTCTTTGTGACCCCCTCCCTCGGCGTGAATCCTTCTTTCGCTCGAAGCACCAGTCCGACTTGCTCCTTTCGCTCCCCCCATTCCCCACTTGGTGCTAGGGTTCCTCCTCCTGCGTCACGAGCCCACGCTGCCCCTGTCGCCCGCTTGAGCCCTTGCGCCGCCCAGACCGCCAAGCAAGAGGCCTTGCGCCAAGACCTCCTCCACCGGCACCTTGCGTCGTGCCTCCCCTAAGCCGCCCCCCTGCGCCGCCCCTGCGCCTCCACCCTACGCCAGTGCCCCCGATCGAGGCTCCTCCCACCCGCCACTTTATGGAAACACCCTTGCCCGAAGCAACTTCTCGCTCGAGTTATAGACTTGCCCCTTCCTCCATTCCCCAATGGCCCAATCCCCCTCGATTCCCTGTCAACATGCGAGCTAGGGTTCGGAGCCACCGACCCGCCGCCCCTGTGTCGCGCCGTCACGCCGTCGCCCCGTCTGCACTTGGCCAACCCTCGCCCGTCGCCCAGGCTCTACTACCGAGCGCCGCCTAATTTCTTGAATATCAGTTTCAGGTTGCAGCGTACCTGTGGATATCATGGGGGTATGCCTGAGATGTTAGGATGATGTTACAATTGGCAATGTAAACTACGGTTTGTCGAAACACGTTTGCGGCAAAGTTGAGAATGTCATAGGTCGATTCTTGGTCGATCGGCGTTGAGCACGCTGGGTTCGACCAGCCAATGATCCGACCGCCATTTTGCTTGGCCCGACCGCCCCGAGAGACTTGCCAACATGATGAGAGCCGTTGATCAACCTACACGTGGCGAAGCATGAGGAGTGCTTCACGAAGATGTGACTCGGTCTTTGCAAAAAGATCGAGAAGGGGTATTTTGGTAATTTTACCTAAATACCGCCTTGGTGACCTTTTGCTAACCCGCGGTGCAAGATGGCGTAAGGAGAAGCGGATTAAGTCAAGAGGAGATGAAGACGACGTTTTAAAATACGTGCGTGTGTGACCCGTTTGTGTGTGGGCCTTAACGGGAGCCTATTAGGGTTTTGGTTCTAGAAGGTCTAAGCCTCTATTATAAATAGAGGAGGGAGGTGGCTGCACCCCCTCAACCCTTTGGATTTGGAAACCCTAGTTTTTGGTGTTAGGGCTTGGAGAGATTTGTGGGAGGTTAGGGTTCTAGAGAGATGGATTGATTTGGGTGCTCATGTGTTGAGCTTTGTCCTCCATGTTGGAGTGGCTATAAACATACCATCTATCAAATTAATCTATGCAAGATTCCTCAAAGATTAGTCTCTATTTGTTCTTGCTCTATATTTGGTGATTTTGGGTCTTTCTTTGATCCGCGAGTTTTCTATTGGTTTTTTCTCTTGATCTAGCTTGCTGTGATATATGGGAACCTATCTAGGATCATCTAGATCATCAATCAACCACGAGCAAGCTTTTAGATCTAAGTTTTGTTTTTGCCCCGTTCTTGTGAAAGAAAGAGTGATTTTAGGGGGTTTTGCTCTTGAGGGCTTTTGGCTTGATTCTTCCTTTGATTGAGGATGCTAGGACGTATGGGAGACTATCCTTAGCCATCTTGGATTGATTCCTCCCACGAAATCATCTCAATCACCGTTTTTGTTTTTGGCTCGGTTTTGAAGCAACCTTCACTAAAACGGATAAAGGTCGGAACTTTGGCAAAGATCTTCATGATCGTTGATTGGAATAGGTTCCTGACATCCTAAGGAAGGTATGTTTCAAGTTTTGTGAAGTTTGGAGTCACGAATCAAAAGTTAGACCTTTTTGTGTTTTGGAAGTTCGGGCTGATTTCACTGTTCATCAGCCGAGGTCGATCGCCCATGGAGCGGTCAGACTGCTAGGCTGAGAGGTCTGACCGCCCAACTCATTGTGAATTGAGTTTTTGGTAATTTTGGTTGTTTTGCTTCAGGGTTTTGATAGGATTCAATACAAGTCTTCCACTGTGTTTGTATATTGATCTTCATAGCTTTCATAGCTATTGGAGTGAAATTGGTATTAAATTCAATTAATGTGAAAAAGTTATCGTGCTCCTATTCACCCCCCTCTAGTCGCCTTTTCGGTCCAACAGTACCAGCACAAGGAAAATGAATTGCCGATTTCTTGTGTTTCCAACCTAGTATGCTGGAGTTATGAATTGTATTTGCTATGATGTACCCTGTATGAAACCTTAATTCTGTACTTTCCTAAATGTCAACTGAATGCTTGGCCAGTGAATGGATAATTTATGAATTGTGTGATTGCTCTAGAATTCTTGTGTGATTGCTGCTACAGTGACTCGATCTGCTCAGTTGCTTTTATGATGACATATTTCTTGCTACTTAGATGCTGAGCTCAACAGTATGAGGTATTTGCCTTCATGTGCTTGTGAAGAGAATCCGGTGAACATAATGTGAAGAATATTTGGCATGACAGTTGCGAAGACAAGAATATTGTATTCATGGTGTGGCATGCATAATGCTTCTTTAAGCAATAAGCTTTGTATAACTTGTAGAAATTCTCAAAACTGTTAATTGGTTTTTATATCTGTCCTGGAGAAAACATTCGTAACCATGAAGCAGACAGTGTTCTTGAATGAAGCAATCAGATCTGAGCTACATAATTTTTGAATGATGTTCTTGCATGTTCAGGAGCAAAATTCTGAGCAAGCACCTGAAACTATTCAGCTAGCACATGCATTTAGATTTAGTACCATTGCAAGCACTTGATACACATGACACTTCCTCAATTTTTCAAGTAGCACCTCAGACCATTCAGCTTAGCTTACAATTAACAAAATGCTTACAACTGAGGAGTCTTACATGCAACAATACACACAGAAAACAAGTTACAGATTCACTTACGACATGGGCAAACATCCATTCATCTCACCATAATTCAGAACATGCACTTCCATTCACCCACAAAAGTGTTGGTAATGCACAAAGTGGTGACAAGCATTCAGGCCTGGTACTATTCATGGATTCCAATTCACAAGCATTCAGGCTTGATACTGTTTAGACCATTGCAAACAGAATTTCATTGATTCTAATTCATGGAACTTCATTGATTGCCATTACAAAATCACCTAATACATGCTAACCGGTTCTTTCATGCACAGGCACACACATTCAGTAAAAAAAAGCAAGTCCCTGCTGCTATAATTCCAACTACACTCATTCACATTTATGTGAGAACCCGCGTAATTAAGTTAAACTAAACAACAGTAATATGTAATTAACGTTAATTAGAAATCCATCAAACAGTGATCAACGCATAATTAACACACTTGATTGTATACATTTTTGCTATCAACAATTCAAAACAACAAAGAAGATACAAAAAGTTTCAACCTCCAAGATTTTATAACAGTCCGTTTACAAAGCAGAATTAAAATATTGCAAACCAAATTCTCGTTACAAAATTTATTTTACAACCCAATAATGGATACATGATTAATCTTACAAAACAATTACAATGTTAATTACAAAAGAAAATTAAATTACAATTCATGCTGTTGCATTCATCTCATCGAATCCTTTCTTGCCATCTCATTCCGTCATCCTTCGCCTCTCCGTCCCATGCAACCAAAAAGCTTAGAAAACAGTTAGCCAAACAAAAAGAAGGCAGTAATAGCTAGTTAGAAGGGAGAGAGGTTGCCGTCAGAATTTCCAGAACTACAATAGGATTCCCATATCAACCTAGGTCAACTGGTCCCTCGATCACTAAGGTACCCTGACCAACCTGAGTTAGTCGGCTCCTTTAGTAATCAAGTTATCCAGATCAACCAGAGTCAATAGGCACCATTTACTTCCAGGGGTCTCCTCATCTGGTATCAGTAGAATCCAACACCCACCTTTTGCATTACCGCAATCGCAGTATAATCCCACAAGGCACATCCCATTAAATCCTACCCTCAGCCAAGCATCATCGGGTATACCGAAACCAGCATGCCACAAGAGAGCCAACATAAACCCACATTTAGCATTATTCTCATTCTTTCCTAGCCAAAGACCATCACAAATCCCTCATAATACATCCTCAATTAGTAACGAATGGACCAACAGGTTCTTGTATAAACAGTACCATGAGAGGGCATTTGAGATAAAGCAAAGGTACACAACCAAGTAGCAAAGCCTTCAGCAGGTCGGCCCTGTCCAGAAGGGTAGTGCAGCATAACCCATCTTTGCAAAACCCTGCCCAGTGGCACAAAACCCTGCCCAGTTGCTTTCACCAAGAAGAGCCAGGAGAAAGGGTGCTCAAGATGGTCAAATGGATGCACAGGAGGAAGAGAAGACCCAGGGGATAGGACCATAGTAATAAAAAGAATAGGAAATGGTAAAAAAAAGAAATGCACAGTGCTGAGGGATAAGGGCAAAGTAAAAATGAACAGCGCAGTGGTAATTAGGGCAGTGCACAGGCTATAGATAAGCCAGCCCCTAGGCAAGAGATAAGTCAGCCCAACAGGAAGGAGATAACCCAGAGCACAGGCACAAGATAACCCAGCCGAAGGCACCCTCCCCAGCATGCATATCCCCCACAAAGGCCACTGCTCTTTACAAGCCTCCCCAGACCACCCAGTCCCTTCCATTCCCAAACCAGCCGAAGGCAAGGCCAAGCACAAGACAGAGCAAGCAAAGGCAACCTGAGCAACCACATCCCAAGCTCCACCAAGCCCATCAAGGCCCCAAACCCAAGACCACACCAGAGCTAAGGGAGGAAGAAAGCATAGAGGAAGGGAGCAAGGGAGAAGAGCAAGACCTGTAGAACCAAGGCTATCGGCATCACCAGTCATCAAGCCAGTAAGGAGGAGAAGAGCACCAGCTTGAAGCCGGCGCTGCCATCCTCCTTCCCCAGCCACAGAACCCACAAGAGGTAACCCTAGTTGCACCTCAGTAGGAATCCACACACATACACATCATTCACATACCACCAAGTCTCAGTGACATCAACTGGTAGCTCTCAGTTCTCAATTCATCACAGAGCAAGGGGAGGGTCAGGGTTAGAGAGGAAGGGGGAGAATACCTCAGAGCATAGCTTTGGTGGCACCATCATCATTCTCCTGATGCATGAGCATATAGGAATCCTCATTATCACCTCACCTGACATGATCAAGAACCATCAATATACCACAAAAATTAACTCAAGCTTAAGCGGGAACATAATTAGAAGAGAGGGGGTAGAGGGCAGCGAGCAGGCGGCGGCCGTAGGCCAAGCCGCACATGGGTGAGGGCGCAATCGGCGCCATGGGGCTGAGCTAGGGTAAGAGGAGCGGGCTGGGCCGAGGTGGCACTGCCTTGGCCGCCGAGGGAGGAGCAAGACGGGCGAGTCAAGCAGCTGGGCAGCTAAGCGGAGGCGACTGCCGCGGCTGGGCCTAGGGCGTGGCATAGACGGCGACGTGGACCAGCCGACGGTGGAGACAATGAACCTGTGGGCGGGCGAGCTGAGCCGTGTGGGAGGAGCAGTGGCGGCGCCAGGGAGGGGAGCGGTGGCGCCGTGGGAGGCGCGGACGGGAGGTAGGAAGAGCCGGCCGGGCAGCGGCAAGATAAGCGGTGGCGCCCAGGAGGCGCCAGAGAGGGGTGAGGGTGGCGGTGCTCGGGAGTGAGAGGGAGAGAAGAGTAAGAGATTTGGGGGAGAAGGAATGAGAACAGTAGTCGGCGTGTAGGGTTAAAGTGAAAATAGGAAAAAGGGGAAAAAAGAAATAGAGGAAGGGAAGAAAAAAAAAGAATCTGGAATTTTTTTGTATAAATGGTTGTAAAATTTCAATTTTGGTAGAAGATTTGAGTTAGTAAATTTAAGTGTGATTTTCGTTTGAGTCTCCAGTAAGGCAAGTTATTTAATCCACGTTAGAATTTTTAGCAGTATTTTGACCGGTCGGAATTAAAGGCAGAAAATGCGTAGAAATTAAATTGAAATTTTCGATTTGAGCTAGTCGTCGGTAGAACTCCCAAATTAAGTAAATAAGTAAGTTGAGGCGTTAGAAATAATTTATTCAAGTAGATTTATTTATTTAGCGCTGGCATAAAATCAAGTTAATCGTTTAAATTATCCGAATAAAATTTGATAGACTTAGTTTTGCGCGAATAAAATTTGTTAGACCTATTAATATGCGATTATGTGTAGTAATTTCTTTTCGTCCAATAAAGCGTGATTATCAACCATCCTAATCCTAGAGTCGATAAGATGTAGAACGACCGCGCTGGGAGAGTACTAACTTAACGAGGGTTCGAAAAGTGTTATTAAAATAAAATCCGCTAACAAAAAGAATCATTCGACTAGTATGCACATAGTCGCACATATTATTGATATGTAAGTAATTATGTATTTATTATTTCGCACTGTCGTATATATTGCAGCGGGTGAATCAACAGGAATAGCTAATATCGATTTCGTCGACGACGGTCTTTCCTACAGTTCCACAGGCAAGCTACTCCCTTGTTCATAAACATAGCTATTTTAAATATAAACTGTATATTGCTCTATCATATCTGTATTGCATCAAAACTATTTTTCTCAAAACTAAATGGGATTAGAATGAAATTGGGAAAATAAGAAATGAGATGAAAGAGAGGAAGAAATGAAAGCTAATGGGTTAGTAAAAGGGGGCCCGGGCGGGGAAACACAACGATGACGACGAGGTAAGAGGTGGGCCCCTTTTTACGGATGGTTATAATATAAGGACAAATCGAAATCTTACTTGGTCAGAAGCCGTAATTCAGTACCAACCATTTTCTCGTTTCGGCGGGCGGAAATGTTACCTCTTTACGTAATTGCGATTCTCCACAACGGGACACATTGGAGTGTTTGGGCACAGAAGTGCGCCGCCCCAAGGTGGAGTGTTGAGCACGGACGCTGGCCGCCTCAACCAACATTACCGGAACTAGGAGTATGACGAGGTCAGCAACGTGATTTAAATCAGCACCGACGGAAAGTAATGGGTGGAGACTTGATCACGTAAGTTGGAAAACGTTCTATATTCTGAACTCGAACCCGCATCTAAGGAAATGCTGGGGACCTAGCTCATTTAGGGTTCAGAATTACTATGGGTAAAGTGGTACAAGCCTGCGCAGTGCTATAACAAATCATGAATTCATGCCAGTCTCCTGGATTGGAGTCTATGGGAACCGCTAGGGGTCTATCTTCTCTCCAAGTAACAAGTAGTCTTTTCAGAATTAAAATGAGCAACATAAGTTGTTGAAAACTACTTTCAGAATAAAAGAAGAAGTAGGAATTTTGATAAGGACGAATGGTAGATTCATCAATTACATTTTTAGCTATTAATGCTTGCTAAGTACACTATAGTACTCACTCTTGCTATCTCTCCCTTTGCTTAGATCCTTGTCCGGCTGGGATCTATCCCGAGTGGGATGAGGGGTTTGCAGGTACCAAAAAGGCCGCAGGTGACAAGGGTGTTGATTACTAGGATCAGGGCGAGAGGGGCACTACCCTCGACTCGTGGGACGAGTAGACTTTCGGAGGAACCTAGCAGTGAATAGCGGGAAGTGTTTTTCCCTTTGTAATTAAATAATTGTATTCAGAACCCTAGTCTAGTGTGGCTACTGTTGTAATAACGGGCAGTTTCTATTTTATTGTTCTGCTGCGTTATCTCTGATAAATGGCTTACTATTCGTTGGAGCAGAGTTCTACTGGGCAAACGAATAGTAATCCGTATGCCTAAGTGTGATTACCCTTGGGGTAATGACACGGGGCGCCACACGTGGTATCAGAGCAATAAGATAGGGCCACGCTAATAAAATAGAAATAGTAGCAAGAACTTAGGTGTGCTTCTCGCTTGCTATATTGCACTAGTTACTTTATTAACTCTCATCTCTATATCAATTTCTATTCCAAACCTCCTTTCAAACATATTATGTTAAAAAGCTCATCTCCTCGTAAAGTGACATAATTACTAACATAGAACCATTTCTAAGTTAGTTCTTCATCCGAGAGAGTGCGCGATAACACGTTATTGTCTTAGGATCGGTGTGGATATCTCATGCGAGTGGATTGTTAGACTTCAGCTTAACCTAGGATAGAAAATATAGGCGGTGGGTGCAGTATCATAAGATTTAGACTTTAGTGCCTGGACTAGAGGCATGGAGTAGAACTCTAGCATGGACCTGCTCTTCCACTTGTTGGATAAGTATGGACCATACCCATAGAATTCCTTATCTTTTCATCTGAATCACTAAATTAAACCGTCAGCATTCTAAAAGAAAGAAAGTATACCTAAAGAAAACAGCTAACGGCTGACGATGTAAAAATGTGAATTATCCCATTTCTGCATATCAGTTTTCCCGGACGAGTGGTCCGTGGCACTCCGAGCATGTAGCTCTGGCGTACCCAGGAAAGAAATCCTGGGCGTACTCAGGAATAAGCCCTGAGCATTTCCCAACACGTAGTTGGGCGGTCTCAAGAACGGGATCTCGAGCGTACCTAGGCACGTGGATCCAGAGTAGTGTAGGTTTGCACTCAGAGGCAAGCTCTGAGCGGTCCCAAACACGTGGTTTGGGCGGTCTTGAGAACGGGATCTCAAGCGTGACTGAGCACGAGAGACTCAGCTAGAATATGATTTGGATCTTTTTGTATCTATATGTTTCTTGATGTTATTTGGTTATCTGTGTATGGCATAATATAACTCACCCGCGGGTTAACTCTGTCAGATAAATACGATAACTCTTTCCTTACCACAAATTACTGCTGAATGGTGAATAATTAATATAACTAGTAGAGAAACTGGGTCTCGAACTTTGACCCTATGCCACCACCCCTCTATATATAGGCATTAATGATGGGT
Organism: Phyllostachys edulis; assembly: GCA_036346405.1. Taxonomy (NCBI): domain Eukaryota; kingdom Viridiplantae; phylum Streptophyta; class Magnoliopsida; order Poales; family Poaceae; genus Phyllostachys; species Phyllostachys edulis. The sequence goes on from CM070549.1 coordinate 107,661,231, forward strand.
CTCGAACTTTGAGGCCTATTAGGAACTCGTGGTTCATAAGAATTCATATCACCATCCAAAACATGTCCCAGCCCTAAGCGTGCGAGCCTATAGGTTCACGTACACTTGGACATGGCCCGAGTACTCCTACTCGTCCACTAATCGGTAGTGACCCCTAGCAGGACATGCTGACTCCCGAGTATACGTAAAGATCACATCGGACGAACATTAACAAATCTCATATGTATTTCCCTTTACCTCACGATATCGGTCAAACTCAAGGCGAGTACGTGCCATCCTTATTGGTTAGCTCGACCACTCTTTCTCGATCACGTGACTCGAATTCCCCGACTATTGTTAATTCTTTACCCGCGAGTAGCATGGCCATGCATTTATGGAATTTGATCACTCGAGAGGCCTATAGATATCTCTCCCGTTGTATGGAGGGGCAAATCCTATCTTGATCGACCATGTCTCGACGCATGTATCATGACAAACCCGAAAGCTACCTTTATAACTACCTAGTTACGGAGTAGCGTTTGGCAACCCCTAAGTAAGTCAGTACACATCTCGATTACGTACGACGATATCAAGTTTAAGGATATAGCATACGCATTGTAAATGAGACCAACTGATGACATATAAGAATAGAACGTTCTCGCAATGTCTCATGGTGGGTCGATCCAACCCCATGTTCGCTAACATGTGTCTATATTGTTGGTTTGATATCTCCATATCTATGATCCGTGAAACATGGTCATCAACCAATACATATGCTAGTCTATTCATATGTGTCCTCATATGTTTCCGACTAGGGATCCCTTTAGAATAATCATCGCAAAGATAAATATAGAGTTTCACAATCAAGTCACATACTTGATAAAAATATTAACAATATTATTCTTGGAACAAGATAACATATTATCTAATAAATTATGAACATAACGAAATATAATCATCTCTATGATTGCCTCTAGGGCATATTTTCAACATGAAGATGGTCCAGTTTCCTGGATAATGGAGTAGCATTAGTCTGACTAGGTCGTTCCGTTCCCTTGCATGTCTCTCTTGGATTAATTGTTTGTCCATGACTTGCATGTCCAGTTGCCTCTTCAGCTAGCTTCTAATTCCACCAATTAGTGTGTACATGATCAGATGATCTTATTTCATGTCCTTATTTTTTTTTTGTCTTTGATTCATTCATTTGGCAACCACAAGAGAGAAGGAAAGATGGAATCGGACGAACCTAATTAGTAATCTATTAATCAAGGGAAAGGATAAAAATCATGCATGCGGGTGCCTGATCACTTCATTTATTCATCCATTTGCATTCCGACACGCATGCGTCGTATATTCGAATGGAAAGAAATGGAAAAACATGCATGCGATGCGACACATATCTGGGCTGACGCAGTATGTATGTGCACTGGATTTGGCTTGGATTATGTATGCATGCATGGCGCGTGGCGATCACTTGATGAGGTTCGTGATGGCGGTGGCGATGATGGCGATCTGGACGGAGTCGGCGGTACGCTGGGCGAGCGGCGGAGGCAGCGGGATGGCGGCCTTGGCGAAGCCCGCGTTGCATTGCTGCGTGAGCGAGAGGGCCTCGGCGAGCCTCTGCTTGCCGGCGGCGTAGGCGCGCTTGTTGATCTCGTCGTGTGCGTTGGCGAAGGCGAAGGCGATGCCGCTGTAGAGCTTGGCGCACTCGGCAAGGGCCGGCATAATGGCCGGGTTGGGCCTGGCCTCGAGGGCCTTGATGTCGGCGGCGGCCAGGTCGGCGTTGTTGACGCCGACGAGGGAGGCCACCTTGGCCAGGCCCCAGGTGTCGGCGTCGGGGCTCTCGCGGTGGTGGCCGAGCTGCGACGCGCACATCTGGAAGTTGACGCGCTTGTCGCTGGCGGCCGCCGCCTTGCATGTGGCGTCAACCGTCGCGTCCACGGCGCTGGCGCCCAAGCTCAGGGCCACTGCCAGCACGGCGGCGAGGGCCAGGGGGCGAGCCGTCGTCATCGTCATTCTTCTTCTCCTAGCTTGTTTGCTTAATTTTTTGACAGGTTTATTTATCTGTTCTACTTAATTATTGTCGGGCAAGAAGAGATCATCGATGCTGTGTTACATATATACCAGCAGAAACTTAAGGAGGAGGCAGTGCTGCTGGCGATGGCGCAGCCGCAGCTAAGGTAGCGGATGAATTACCGGGGGCCGCAGACAAGTGTTCGGTTGCGTGCATGCGTAGCTGCACGGTCATTCTTTCACGCACGCACCTCCCAATCACAAGTAGCTTTCACGAGTTAACTAGCATTTTGCCCCGCGAATTTGCTCGGCTAGATTTGTTTTAAAGTTTATAGTATTAAATGATATAACTTACGTGTTTCAGAATATATTTATATATCTTATCTTATAGCCTGTTTAGATTTTTAAGATATTATAAACAGTGGAAAGGACAATAGAAAACTTAAAAGGAAAAGTGCAGCATGAGAATGATAGATTAATTTTGATCTAAATCACATGATCAAAACTAACAGGATCGCATATGTGGTAATTGCAACACTCATAAAATCTGTAAACGCAGAAGCATATCTGATGACGATGTCATTATTCGTCATAGGGTTGATCTGTATCAGTAGATGTGCAGGTGCTCAATCTACCTAGGGTTTGATCTTTCCCAGCAAGAGGTAAGCCACAAACTCCAACTAGAGATGGAGATAGGTGGTATGACATGAATTACCCTGCTGAGAAGATCTGACCCTTATTTATAGTCTTTGGTATGGAATCATATCCCATCCCATAATTAGAGATAGATTCCAATTAGGTCTCTACACAGATTTAAAATCAAAGTCCATATTTTCCTTAATAGATACTCGGCTCTTTAATAAATACTTTATTTGATCACTTTATTTATTTGAGCCAACCAAAATAGATAGCTGATACTTATTTAAACTCATGTATGTCCACATAACGGGAAATTAATCCAACAGAGAAACGTAATTGAAGTACGAGCTTTAATGAAAAAATATCATAATATGTTGTTGGAGTTCTTAGAAAGATAACTACTCCCCATCATGTATTGATCATGCAACTGCATGTCCCTATTCTTCCTCCATCGGTTATTTTTTTTCCAAAATTTATGCACACACATGTACCTCTATTTAATATCAATCAATACGTTGATTATATGTGCGATAAATTATCTTATTAGTTTATATGGTATTAGAGTATCTTACTCATACATACATTGATACACCATGGGTGACTTACATTATACTTATGTTTCCTCACACGCCAGCTGCCCCCACCAAACTATGTGCCTTCTATCTCTGCTCGCCGCCACATTTTTCTACTTCAACCTCCATACAACAATCCAAATTCTTGAGCAATCCCTCTCAGCTGCTACCCCTTCTAATGTAATACTCTACCACATAATTATCTTCTAGTTCTATCAAATTATTGCTTAATCTTATAGTTTTATCAAATTATTGCTTAATGCTAGCCGTTGCGACATCAACACGCATACAAGTGCAACAGTAGCTGATCCCTGCCGGAGACACCAGTCACACACTCTCCGGTGGACCCTATAAGGTCAAGGAGGCCGACTAGAGAAGGGGGTGGGCGAATAGCTGGTTTTAAAATTCTTTTGGCCAAAACCAAGTTTTATGTGCGGAAGTGTAAATCAAAATGGTTTTGCATAATTAAGACCTAAATCAACTAGTCTCACTATCTGCACCAACAACTTAAGTCTAAAACAAGGTATGTAATCATAGGGTGACAAGCAATCAATTCAACTTTAGGAATGTAAATTGTAAGAATGTAAATGAGCACAAGAAGCAAACCAAACACAAGATGACACAATGAATTTTTTCGTGGTGTTCGGAAACTTGCGAGTCTCCCCTAATCCACGTTGAGGTAAGACTAAAAGAATTGGACCGACTCCACGAATTAAGTCAACACCTCGATCACTAGCGGTTGCTCTTCCTTCACTCTGGAGACGGCGAGCACCAAGCCACTCACAATACGTCGGGTCTTCTCACAAGCTTCTTTAGAAGATTACTAGACCACGACCCTCTACGCTGTCTAGGTGTCGGCAAACACCAAGAGTAATATGCCAAACCTCTTGCTTGATTCTCACTAAGTGCAACACATGCATAAGTGGATGCTCAACCCACCTCTAGATGCAACACATGCAACTAGAGAGCTCTCCCTCCAAGTTCAAGATAATGAAATTGGATGCCAAGAGCTGCTCTTTGTAGTTGGGAGGCAAGTATTTATAGCCCCCACCAAAGAAACTAACTATTGCAGGCTAAAAGTGCTGAAAAACAGTGAAGCCCAATCTGACTGCCAACCAATGGCTAGTCAGACTAGGCTACAGTGCAATGGCTATAAAACTAGTCATTACAATCAATCCCGATCAGACCTCCATCACATGGTCTAGTCAGACCAGACCCCGGTCAGTCCACCCTTCCAGGAGGAAGAAAACTAAAAATCATGCCCTCTGAAAAATACTGACCGGTCCGGTCAGTCCAGCCTTAAATTTCAGCACAGGCAACACTCGATGTCGGAATTGAGTGATCTTAGGCTCTGTGAAAATATTATTCAAAGGGTTACACAACCTGTCTACTTGATTGATCTCAAACGTATTTGACCAAATTAAGAAGTATGACTCCAAAGAGCCAACACATGACCTAAGTCAAAGGAAAAAGAGCATCAATCAATCTTTGACCATACCAAGAGAAAATGCATGAACTACAACAATTTGCAACAAAAAGAGGAATAGAATCTGAAAAGCGAAAAGGACTAACCACGGATCTTGTTCTTTGTCTGTTTCGACTTCATGATCTGGGCATACATGGTGCCCGTGGGCTTAGTTAGTGAAATTTGGGGCTACTACTCGGCGAACTTGTTTGGCGGCGTCCTCCTCCTCGATCATGAGCTAATCTGAAGAATTGCAGCGTCTCCGACGGCGCATTCGACAGCTCAAGGTTGTTCCCCTGCCATCAACCACATCCACCCAATCAAATCAAACATGAGCGAAAACACACACACACACACACAAAGGTGAAAATGAATGGAGGAGGGGAAGGGGAAGGTGTGTGCTTGGAGGGAGGACATGGGGGGAGGGAACGCTTAGCTCGGTGTGGCACTCATGGAGCATCTAGTGCAGCTAGGTTTCGAGTACAGCGGCGTCGGTGGAGTGGGCCTCCTTGCGGGCAGATTGGAGGCCAGAGAACATGTCCTAGAGGTCGTCGACGTGGGTCTTGGTGCTGGTGCAGAACTACTGGTGCCACACCGACCCCTTCCCCATCATTGCCGCCACGTGCCGTCCCGTTGCTGCCTTCCTTCTACAGATTGATCGCGTTTTTCCATACTTACCGCATTCGACGCGGAGCAGAGAGCGGATGCGGGGGAAGGTGGAGGGTATTGGGGCAGGGGCGGGGGCCGGGGGAGGGGAAAGGGAGGAGCGGCGATGGAGAAAGCCAGAGGGAGTGGACGTGGAAGACTAAGGCCGCCGAGTCGTCCAGAGAGAAGCACGTGCCACAACGTGTGTCGAGCGTAGCGAAGCAGCCTACGCGCAAACGAATGCTCACATCCGATCGAACGGTGTGGACACAATCGCAGATGGATCGGACGGCCAGAGAAAAAAGGATGACGTGGCCAGGCCCTCCTTTGCCCCTTTCTGCCTCCATTTAAATCGAAGGATTAGGGTGGCGGGCCTTGCTGGCACTGCCTGCTTTACGCCTGGAGGATGACGATGAGCATCATTTTTAGTTAAACCATTTTTCAAATTGTTTTACAAAAAAATTCATGTTTTATTTTTTCTTACAAAAATAACTCTCAGTCACCGGCCCACTAGGCGATTAGGCCCAATCGCTTAGTGGGCCAGCGATTTGAGGCCCATCGACACTCAGCTGCACGACGACTGGACGACATTGAGCCCTGTCGCCCAGTTGCGCGAGGGAAGCGCGACCGACAGGTGCCTAACACCTAGTCGCTCTTCCCTTGCGCGACTGGCAGGCGCGTGACCTCAATGGTGTGACACTGTCGTGACCGAGGGCCAATATTTGTTTGGCTGCTTCCATCTAGCACGACAGACAAAGTAGTAGGGAAGAGGAGACCCATCCCTCGGCTCGGTGCGTCTCTGTGTTCTCGCCTTTTTGCGGTGATTTCGTTCTACTCATGAAATTTGTTGCTCACTTCGATAAAAACATGTTATGTTAGCAACAATAAACACAACTTAGTGGTAGAAGTAGGGTTTGTAGTTGTAGATCGACAATGTTAGGTTAGGGTTACTGTCGCGTATAGTGTTACAATGTAGGATATTTATGTATTTGTTATAGTGTAAAAACGTTAGTGTACCTCCATTAGTAGATCCATTATTGGAAGATCTAGGATGCTTATGTTTAGATTCGTAAGACCTAGGGATATCGGTTTTAGGGCATTTATATTATATATATATATATATATATATATATATATATAGTGTTTAGGGTTTAGGCATGGCAGGTGAGGGTGGTGGCGCCGCATGACCGTACGACCTCGTGGATCGTGGGCTAGACAGTCGGCACCGCAACCGGCTACGTACTTCACTTCCACCAGAGGGACATGCTTTTGATGAGCTGGGAGTGCCATCAACCCGCACTCCGTCAAAGTCTTGGAGGTTGGACCAGCATTGGTTCTCTAGGTACAACACTTGTTAATTGTTCCATCCAACATTTACTATTGTTCACATAATTGCATTCTTCTCTTCAATGCTGCACTACAGGTTGCGAGCCAACGAACTCCTTCCTCTCGTTGTTGGCGGCCGAAGACACACACTTTACATCTGCCATGCGGTGAGACTTGCCGAAGCTTACAAACTATTTCGTCAATTTTTGAGTTCTATGTGTAAAAACCTAAAAGGTGTTTATGCACGTAAAATGATTAACACATGATTTGCTTACAAAATTGCAGTCAGCAAACTCCAACTTTTTTTTACCACTAACAATTATTCACAAACCACTATTCCAACCATTTAATTTTGAAAAATTAGCATTTTGTCGGCGGTTGGGAACACGATCATGCTCAGTCACCAGCCTAACCGACAACTGGCCTCAGTCGCGTTCTGGACCGGCGATTGTGCCCGGCACGGGCCTCAGTCGCGCCATTAGCTCACGACTGAGACACGTGGCAGACCAAGACCTCAGTCGCGGTTCCATCGTGTGGCCGGGCCCCCCACATCAGCTAGTCATTGGCCCACCGCGTGATTAGGCCTAATCGCCTAGTGAGTCGTTGGCCAAGGGTTATTTCTATAACAAAAATAAAACATGGGTTGTTTTTGTCAAACCATTAAAAATAGCTTGTTTTTTTTAAAAATTCCGATGAGCAGCACTAGCAAATTTAGAGGAGTGGGTTAGGTTTTCAGGGGTGGTGAGTTCAAGTGGCGGCTATGGTGCTGTTGAAGTCGGCGGGGATGGCGTAAGAGGTGGGGGAAGGCAGAGGCAGTGGTACTGCTGCCAAAGTTTCACTAGATGGAGACGAAAGTGATCTTCAAGCACATCCAAAGGTTAGAAGATCGAAAAATATATGTGTCATATGTATAGCATTTCTGTTGTTTATTAGTAGAGAAAAATAATACAAATAGTGGAATAAGGATGTCTGTGACGCCCCGTGTCATTACCCCAAGGGTAATCACACTTAGGCATACGGATTACTATTCGTTTGCTCAGTAGAACACTGTTCCAATGAATAGTAAGCCTTTACCAGAGTTACGCAGCAGAACAATAAGATAGAAACTGTACATCTTTTATTTCAGTAATAGCCACACAAGGCTATGGTTCTTAATACAAGTATTACACAACTAAAAAAAGGGAACTTCTCCGCTTCTCTCGCCTGCCCTGAAGTATCGGCCACCTATTCATCCCACGCGTCAAATATGGCGCCCATCTCTCCCTAGTCCTCATAGTCCGTGCCTTCTTCTCCTGCGATTGCATCGGAACCTGCATGTCCGTCGTCCTACTCGGGATAGTTCCCGGCCGGACTAGGATCTACAAAGTAGAATACTAACAAGGTTGAGTATACAAGTGTACTCAGCAAGCATTAATAGCAAAGATGCGCTGAATGCCTCATCTCTGTTGCCATTACATTTCCTAGTTCATCTCTTTTCTGAAAATAATTTATTAAACCATTATGTGGCAAATTTTAGTACTGAAAACACTACTTGTAACTCGAAGAGAAGACAAACTCCTAGCGGTTCTCGTAGACTCCAATCCAGGAGACAGGCATGAATTCACGCTATGGTCAAAAAACCTTAGGTTCACGTTTAATTAATTCTTTACAAAGGCTCGGGATCGCTTTAATTAATTAAATTAACATGATTAAAACAGATCAATCTGCCCGACTAATTGCCATCGATGCACATGATTGCTACGCATGCAAATTAACTTGTTATTAATAGAATTAATGGCATCTCAATTCATTTTAGTAATTATTCAACATATTGATTTTAAGTTGGTTAATCCGATAAAACCCAAAAAAATTCGCTTAATCGCAAAACTATGCAGCTAACACTCATTTAATTTATTGATAATTGCTATTGTTACAGACATTAAGTATAACAGTTTATTAGCATTACACAAATTCCTAATTTTTTCCCCTGAACCTAAACCTTCTAAACCTAATTCCCTACTTCCTAACCTCAATCTCTCTCTTCTTTATTTGGCCGGCCCTATCTTCCCACACGCACAGCCTCCACTCCATCTCTTCTTCCCCCAAAGCTTCTTCTCTCTCCCCTTTCACCCGACGCATACCCGTCTCCCCTGACTTCCCGGCCTAACGCGGCCCGACGCCGCCAATGATGCCATCATGCGTCGCTTTCCCACGTGCTCGTTGTCTGCCCGGTCCATCTTTGCCGCCGACGACTCTGCCGGTCCAGCCGCCGCCACCCGGCTCGCCCACTCGGTCACCTTCTCCCCGTGGCCGGTGGATGCCAAGACGGTCGCTCAGGTCAGCTCGGCCTTCCTGGCGCCGCTGCTCGGTCCCCTCTATCTCGCCCTCACGTGTGTGGCTTCTGGCTGCGCAGCTCGGCCCATGCCTGAGCCCGCGCTCCTTGCCCGCCTCGGTCTATCGGCCCAGTGGGCTCCAGCCCGGCCGGCTCGGCCTCCTAGCCGCTGGCGCCATGGCTCAGAAACCTCACTCCCTTACCACTATCCTCTAAGCTCTTTGCTAAGTTCTTCTTAATAATCACAAATGAGTCAAGTGCTGATGTTTGATGGTGTTCATGTATGCAGAGATCAAGATGGTTGATTTGGAAATGGAGGTGGCCACTGGAGGAAGCTGCTACTAAGGTATGAACTCCCCTTAATCTCAATCTACTCCTTCCCTCTTGCTCTGAGATGCCAAATGATATCTAGACTGCTACTGAGGAAACTCTAAATGCAAGTTATTTACCTGAGGGGTGGGGATTGAGTTGGTTTTTTTGGGGGGGGGGGGTCGATGGTCAGCAAGGTGACTGGCGGTGTTCTAGATTGTACCCTACGGTGCAAATCCGCTCTAATCTACCGCGAGTTGACTTGAAGTCGCCGGCCAATGCCGATCGGTAGATTGCATGGAAAAGTGGATGCCAATTGTACCGTAGATTGAAAATTGCAAATACGTTCTAATCTACCGCAAGCCGACTTGAAGTCACTGTCCAAGCCGATCGGTAATTGCATGAATGATCATTGCATGAACAGTACACATTGCATAAACAGTACATAAACAGTAACAAAATGTTTGGCTAACGGCCTAGAGCCGCCGCCGGTCGGTGCCGCCCCCTCACGAGCTACCCCACAGCCGCCGGCCAGCAGCCGGGCTACCACCAGCATGGAGCCACATGCACTGGCGGCCCGCCCCGAAGCTGCCTTCGCGCCCACGCCTGCATGTGCTGCTGCCGGAGCACTTGGCCTCTTTGCACCATCGGGCCGCTCCGCACCACCTAAGAGCAAAGAACCGGGGGGGGAGGGGAAGGAGGATTAGTAGCGTCGGCGCCGCCGATCGATGCGAAAGCACGCCGCCGCATGGCTGCCGTGCACGCCGCTTCGCTTCGCCCAAGACGACACCGCCTCCGGCCACGAGCATGGCCGCTGACGTCGCCCATCACACCGCCGGACTGCCGCGCCGCTCTCGCACGAGCGTCGCCTCCGGCCCCACCGGCCCTCCCGCATAGCCACCCTCCCCGTTCACGGTCGCCACCGCATGGCGCCACCTTCCCCACCGGACGCAATGAAGAAGAAGAAAAAGGGGCGTAGAGCCGCGCTACCGAGCCGTATCTCCACCGGCGGTGCCGCTGCCACGGCTTCCACACGAAGCGCCGCCACGCCGTTGCAGGCTGCCGATCGCGACGAAAGCCGCCGCACTGCCGCCTGGCGCCGCCATTGCGTTCGTCGACGATGGCGCCCGGCGCTTATGAGCCGCCGCCACCGCCACGCCCGTGTTGTGAGCCCACCACCTACCGCCACGCCCGCGGCGCTTATGAGCTCGCCATCGCCGCCATGTTTACGCTGCCAGTGAGCTCACCGCCGATCGCCACGCCGCCAATCGCAACGCCAGACGCCGCGTGCCTTGAGACATCGCCGCACCGCACCTCCGAGCCGCCTCGTGTAGGTGTATTGCCGCCCTCGCGTCGCGCCCGGCAAGCATTGCCGGGCCGACCGACCTCCCGCCTTCATGCAGCCGCGCTCCATGCGCTTTTAGGCGCGCCACCGGGAAGAACAGATTAAAAACCTAACCCTGCCTCCCACCTCCCTATTTAAATGGGCCAAATGGCCGAATGGGCCGGGCGCATATGGGCTGAATCGGGCTGTGGAAAGGGGCTGGCCGGGTGAAAGAAGAAGAAAAAAAGGGCACTGGAAAATCCAAAAATTTGCATATAAAACCTTGGAATTATGAAAATTACGAGTTTTTTTTCGAGGATAAGGAAATTTTTTAAAAACCCCTCGGAATATCTGAAAATTACGCGAAACATTTTCTCAAAACAGAAAATTAGCGGTTTAACCCCTAGAAATTGCAGAATTCGTCGAAATTTCATATTCTAGCAGAAAAGGGCCTTGGGAATTCAATTTTGAATCAATTTTTGCATTTGAAGCATGCTTAACTTTGTTATTATTATTTCTATGCAATTTATGTATTGTATTTACTGTCTTGATTTTCTGTGATTGTTTATATTACTTTTAATCATTGAAAATAGCAGTAAATCATGAGAAATGCATAGAAAAATACGAGAATATGAACCTTGAGTTCGAAAAGCATTATGAGAATTTTGCAACCATTTTATGTAAATTACTAGCAGTAATCTTATGAACTCTTTGCATGAATATAGAAATGACTGGCATCACAAACCAGGAGTTCGGAGAATAGACCCAGCATGGCCAGAATTTGTACAAGTCTTCAACTCTGTGATAATGTCATCACGAATGAGCAGAAGATTGAGAAGACTCTCTCTACCTTTCACCCAAATATGGTGCAATCCGCACGCAACTATCGTCAAGACGGCTACAAGGAATACGCCAAATTAATTGACACCATGCAAGTTGCAGAAGCTCAAGATGATGTTCTGAGAAAGAACTACATCTCACAGCCACCTAGTAGCAATGTTGGTCATGAAGCCAATACTAGCAGCTACAAGGTGATGAAGCCTCACACGAAGGAGAGGGGCAAAAAGGGTAAGGTCGTGGGTCCCACGTTTTTGATGCTTTCTAGTCTAAGAAGAAGGACAAAGGACAACATGAGGCACACCTCACCATTGCAGACACAAAGGATCCACGTCCATTAGTTACACTCATGGATATGGACAGCCTAGTAGCAGCCCCCATCATCCCTCATTTGGACATTACAACGGCCGCAGCCGTAGTCGCCCAAGAGGAGAAGATCGCCATGAAGCAGATTGAGGCAGAAGTTTATGAATACTTCGCTGATTTGATCTAGTGCACACATTGCACTTGGATCTTTTATAGTAACTTACAATTTGTAATTGAAGCAGAACATTAAATTATTTCATTCTTTGAATAATGGTTGTAAGCTCTAGGAGCGTAAAGCATTAAATTGTTATTATGAGTCCTGCAAGGCTTATTTTCCCGCATTTATAATAGCAAGTTATGTTCTGATATATAAAGTATTTTATTTATGTGTTGCTTGCTTTCTGCTGCATATTAATAAAGTACATTATATTAGAACGCGTGTGGCGCCCTATGGAGGAAGTGTGCTTAGCAGGATAGCGGCACAACAAATACCATCTTGAGAGAGATGAAAATCTTTCAGTCGATCAGCAAGAATGCTGGTAGTCTTACGACAATCGCAGGTAGCGATACTTATATAATAGGCTCAGGAAGGGCCACAATTATACTCCCGATGGACACAACTTTGGTCATTAACGAAGCCTTGTTGTACCCAGAATCGACTAGAACTCTCAAGGATAATCGTGCTAACAGTTTCCACATAGATACTAAAGAAGAGTATGGTAAGGAATGCCTACTCATTACAAAGCGTGAAGAAAATAGAAAAGGGTATTAGAACGACTTCCTTCATATGAAATCGGGCTATACTATACTAATATTAAGGCACCTGCAGCCTATACTGTCCTAAAAACCGTATTTAGAAGCTCTGAACTTTTCTATCTTTGGCATGATAGATTATGCCGTCTAGGTATTAGGATGATGAAAGATATAATTAACAATTCACAGGGACATAATGTCAATGTAAAGAATTTTCTGAATTAGGAAGATTTAGTGTGCCCCGCATGTGCCACCGGGAAAGCGAAGGATGAAGTCCCTGCATTCCTAGACCGTATCCAGGGAGACATTTGCGGTCCTATATAGCCCATGTCAAGGCTATTTAGGTATTTTATGGTGCTCATCGATGCTTCTTCGGAATGGTCGCACATATGTTTATTGTCTACGAGAAACCACGCTTTTGCAAAGCTAATCTAGCAGATAATTAAAATTAAGAATAATTTCCTTGCTCATCATGTGAAGTCCATCAGAATGGGCAACTCCGAGGAGTTTATTTCGAAGGCATTTGATGATTATTGCATGGAAATGAGAATTAAAATTGAGCATTCCGTACCACATGTCCACACCTAGAATGGACTAGCAGAGGCATTAATTCAAATGATTAAATTTTTGCCTAACCACTTTGAAGAATTGTAATTTACCAACTACATGTTGGGGACACACAGTCCTGTTCGCAGCAACTCTCATCAATTTTAGACCACCGGCATATAACATCCATTCACCTATGCAACTAGTGCAAGGGTCAACACCAAAAATTTCTCATCTTTGAATATTTGGTTGCAAGGTTTATGTACCTATACCACCACCACAGCAAACTGCAATGGGTATTCTTCGAAAGTTTGGGATATACGTTGATTATAAGACAACATCCATAATCATGTATTTGGACCCTATGACGGGAGATTTGCATACTGCCCGATTCGCTGATAGTATATTAGATGAGGATAGTTTTCTGTCATTGGGGGAGGAAATCAATCCCTTGATGAAAATGTCAGGAAATAGAGAAGTCCAGAAGATAATTGAAGTCCAGAAGATAATTGAAATCCATGCACATGACCCGCGCACTAGTGAAGCAAATATTGAAGTCCAAAAGATAATTAAAGTCTAGAAGACAATTAAAGTCGAGAAGATACTTGAAGTCTAGAAGACAATTGAAGTCCAGAAGATAATTGATTTGCAAGCATTAGCGAATCAACTGCCTGACCACTTTAGTGATTTGAAGAGCGTGACCAAGTCGCATGTGCCTGCACGAAATGCACCAGAGTGAGTTGAAATACTGTTGAAGGTATCCCTAATCCCGTCCTAAGGTCTCAGAAAGGATAATAACTTCGGCTCCTCGAATCCGAAGTAACCGGGGACGCCTGGTAAAAAAGGATAAGAAGGACCGAAGTGCCATAGAACCAGAAGGGGAGCTAGTTGAGACCTGGCACTAGTATAAAACCTTTAGAAAGGGCATACCATAATTGCACATCCCCATGAAGGGAGATACCAGCATGGATGTGTGCGCACACATCGGAGCTGGAGAACTAAAGGGACTTGCCCCCGTAATTAGAAGCAACGGTGAGCAAGTAGAAGCATTAGAAGAATCACCCCTTGGAAAAATATAGCTATAAACTTTGTGACCACGGTAGAATCTATGAATAAGACAACAACCTATGTCGACATTTACTTTGAAAAGAAAATTGTCACAATCATCGATCTTGATCCAGAGCCTGCATCGCTCGCTGAATGTAAGAAAAGATCAGATTGGGAAGATAGGAAGAAAGCAATAGAAACTGAATTATTATCTCTCAATAAAATAGAGGTGCTTAGGTGACAGGACTCGCAAGTTCAGATGTTGAACTTGTGGTTCTGTGAGGATGAAACTGGATTATGAAGGGGAAAGTAAGCTAGGGTTCTACAGACTAACAAACTAAAGTAGAGATATATGCTGATTGATGCCTTCTCATTCCAAAAGACGCTGGATATAAGGCAGCGTTTAACCGAACGTTATTACAGAGTAGAAGTAAAAGGTCTGAAAGTAAATACTGAGTGAAGTTCTGACGTTCGGTAGAAAGACAAATTAGATGACGCTACAGTAATTATCGAAAGTGATTCTGATCGTTGGATCATCCTTCCGAACTACCAGAGCACATCCTCGCCCTCCTTCCTGGACTTACTGAAGTCGACGAACCAGTACATTCGCTGCAGTATTCTCTTCCTGGTGCATATCAATTGTCTGCTTCAGCTATCTCTAGCAACCACTAAACAGCCGGTCCTGACAGTTCCCCCCTTTGGAATTCGACTTGTCCTCAAGGAGTAAAATGTGGAAAAGTGGTCCGGATGAATGCGGTGTCCTCCCAGGTAGCATCCTCAGGACCCAGGTTCAGCCATTGTATGAACCACTGAGCCACCGGCTCGTTTCGGCGAGGCACCACTCTCCTGTCCAAAACTGCAACCGGTTCGGTTTTGATTTTGCCCTTCTCACCGACCAGTGGTAACCCAGGAATTGGCACAACCCTTGATCCTATATGTTTCTTCAACTGGCTCACGTGAAACACCGGGTGAATCAGAGTCTGATCAGGCAGCTGTAATTTGTAAGCAACAGCTCCAATCCTCTCCAAAATTTTGAACGGCCCGTAGAACTTCGACCGCAGTTTCAATGAACCTCGAATGCCAAATGCGGATTGCTTGTAGGGCTGCATTTTGAGATAAACCATGTCTCCCACCTACAATACCCTCTCGGATCGGGACTTATCAGCAAAATGCTTCATCTTCTCTTATGCTTTGTGCATATTTGCTTTGAGCTGATCCACCATCTTCTCTTTTTGTTCAAGTGTCACCCTGGCCTCTTCGAAAACAGTACAAGGAATGCTAAATTCTCCCACTTGTGGAGGAGATATCCGTATAAAGCCTGGAATGGAGTGATCTTCAAGGATGTATGATACGATGTGTTATACCACCATTCCACCAATGTTAACCAATTCATCCACTCTCTCAGTTCTTGAAATGTCATGCTTCTCAAGTAGGACTCCAAACATTGGTTTACCCTCTCCGTTTGCCCATCCGTTTGTGGATGATATGCACTACTCAGTCTTAAAGAGACCCCCATCAAATTGAAAATCTCTTGAAATAGGTGGCTAGTAAATATTCTGTCCCTATATGTCACAATTGCAATTGGCATCCCATGCAGTTTAAAGATGTTATCCATGAAAGTTTGAACTACTTGTTGCACAGAGTATGGATGAGACAATGAAATGAAGTGAGCATATTTGGTGAATCTATCCACTACTACCAAGATTACCTCTTTACCTTTGGATTTAGGTAGTCCTTCTATGAAATCCATGCTAATGTGTGTCCACGCCATATGAGGTATCTCTAGAGGGTTTAGCAATCCTGGAATATGTATATGTTCAGCTTTTGTAATTTGACAGACTGGACATTCGGCAACTAGCAATTCAACCTCCCTTTTGAGCTTAGGCCAATAGAATAGCTTTTTAAGCCTATGGTAAGTAGCCCTCCTTCCTGAATGTCCTCCCAAAGGTGACAAATGAAAGGAATTTATAATCCTTTTCCTGCTATCATTCCCAACTCCCACATATATTCTTCCTTTATACTTTACCAGTCCTGATTCAAAAGTGTAATTGGTGTCCAAACCGGTCTGAGGCTGATTATTGATAAACATCTTTTCATATTGTGGATCACCAACATAGCTATTTTTCACATTTTCCACCCATTCAGGTACAATAGTGACCATGGCTTGGCAATTACCTTCACCTTCCAACACATTACTATCTCTTCTAGATAACGCATCAGCTGCAACATTTTCTTTCCCTTTCTTATATTCCACCACATAATCAAACTCTAATTACTTGAGGAGTAATTTATGCTGTATTCCTTCCACTAACCTCTGGGTTGTTATGTATTTTAAACTCTTTTGATCAGTCCTAATCACCACCTGATTTCCCAAAAGATAGTGTCTCCATTTCTTTAATGCTTCAAGGATAGCCATGGCTTCCTTATCATACACCGACTGGGCTGCAGCTCTTGTCCCCAAGGTCTTGCTAAAAAATGCAATTGGTCTACCCTCTTGCATCAAGACTGCTCCCAATCCTGTACCACAAGCATCCGTCTCCAATATGAATGGTTTAGTAAAATTAGGTAATGCCAACACTGGGCATGTGGTCATAACCCTTTTTAGTGTATCAAAGGCTATGGATTGAGCTTCTCCCCACTTAAAGGAATCTTTTTTCAAAACTTTGAACAGGGGTTTGCAAATCTTCCCATAACCTCTCACAAACCTTCTATAGTAACATGTTAGACCCAGAAATCCTCTCAACTTGGTTACATTAGTGGGTGTAGGCCAACTCAACACGTCCGCTATCTTTTTAGGATCTGTAGCCACTCCTGATCCATTGATAACATGCCCTAGGTATCCTATTTCAGTCATGGCAAAACAACATTTGCTTCTTCTTGCCTTGAGTTGATTCTGTCTTAGTATTTGCAAAACCTGATTCAAATGTCCAACATGTTCGGTTAGGTTCTTGCTATACACCAAGATATCATCAAAAAACACCAATAGGAACCTTCTTAATTGATCACCGAAGATGTGGTTCATAAGAGACTAAAAGGTACCTGGCGCATTAGTCAGTCCAAACGGCATGACAGTATACTCATAATGACCCAAGTGAGTTCTAAAGGCTGTCTTAGCGATGTCATCCTCTAACATCCTGATTTGGTGATACCCTGACCTGAGGTCTAGCTTGGAAAAGATGGTGGCACCATATAATTCATCAAGTAAATCCTCTATGATGGGCATGGGAAATTTGTTCTTGACTGTCATGGAATTGAGTTGCCGGTAGTCTACACACAACCTCCAAGAGCCGTCCTTCTTTCTAACCATTATAGTGGGAGATGAATATGGGCTCATACTGGCTCGAATCTCTTCAGACTCTAGAAGCTGCCGGATGATGTCCTCCATGGCATCCCTCTGATGGTGTGGGGTTCGATACGGTCTAATATTTGGAGGATCTTCATTGCTTTTTAATGGTATGGAGTGATCACACCCTCTCTTAGGCGGCAATCCCTTCGGTTCATGAAACACTTCAGCATATAACTGTAACAGCTCTTGTACCTCCTTCGGAATTTCCACAGATTCTTGAGATTCATCCTCTTGTACCCAGTTAATGTGCATCATGTAGCCACACACTTCTGTCCTCAATAGCTTTACCAACTTAGGGGCTCCCACTAACAGATGCTTATCTGAAACCGCACTGTCTTTGAAGATCTCAGTCTTCCCCTCTTTAGTTATAGATAATTCTCTAGTCTTCAAATTAATTCCAATTGGGCTATGTTCATAGATCCAATCTGCTCCCAGGATAACATCATAACTGCCAAGGTTTAGTAGCTGAAAAGAAGTACTAAAAGTGCAGCCTTGTACCTTGTATGTCACCCTCTCAGTCCTCACCTCTGTTGACAGTGTACCACCACCAGCCACGGTTACCTTCTTGGATGATTGAGAGATTAACTTACAGTCACTCCTAACTGCGAACTCGTAGTCCATAAAAGAATTGGTACTACCACTATCTACTAACATCATGGCCGATCTTCCCCCAAATGATGTCCTCAACGAAAAAGTAGCAGGTCCAGCTAACCCACTCATAGCATTGCTAGAAATCAACAATAGTTCTTCACTCTCCTGACTTTCATCAGCTATATCTGGACTTCCAGGAGCCGTTACAAATCCGGTCTCCTTAGCCATCTCAGTTTCCTCAAGACTTTCAGTCTCCTCTCCTTGCATCAAAATAGCATGCAGAGCCTTCTTAATTTTGCATTTCAGATTATGCCCTGGGACCCACAGCTCATTACAATGCCAGCACGTCCTTTTGTTACCTTCTGGACCCTGATTTTTGCCCTTCTCATTACCTTCCACCACCATTCCTCTAGCTGGTCCAGGTCTGAAGGTTGTGGTATTTGTCTTACTTCTGTTAAGGGTTCCTGACTGACTATTTCTTTTGGCATGTACTGCTTTTTCTTCCAATTTCGCCAACCAATATGCTTCTAACAACCCTTTAGGCTGGTGCATGCTAACCCCATATTTGATCTCCTCCTTCAACCCTCCAATGAAACAGCTCAATAAAAATGCCTCTTGTAAGTAAGGGTGATCCCACCTCACTAACTCCACACTCTTCTCATAATAATCGATATATTTGCTGACGGGTGCTTCATGGTTTGTAACCTTTCAACTGCTTCATGTGCACTCGCTTCCGAGAATCGATCTGCCAACATAGCTCCCAGCTGCGGCCAGTTCAGAACCTGCCACGATATGCCTATTCCCTTGAACCAAGTGTGTGCCCTCCCGGTGAAATGTCTGGCAGCTAAGTTCACCCACTGATCCCTGGGTGTCCCAGCCATCTCAAAGAAGCGTTCGCACTGCTCCAACCACCCATTAGGTTCCTCTCCCGAAAATAATGGCAGTTCTAGTTTTGGGCCTCTTATAATTGCGTCAGCGTACTGATGTCCACCAGCATTGTGAGTGCTATTCATTCCTCCATTCGGGTCAATCAAGTTTACTCCAGTGAAGTTCGAGGTGTACATCCCTCCTTGGCCAGGTACGAGTGTATCTTGGTTTGGAATAACATTCATTGACGGATGATAATACCTCTGAGCAGCAGCAGCTGAAACATAGGGTGGTAAATTCCAGGGTGGTACAGCAGGTATTCCAGGCCCTCGATGAAGTCCCAAACTACTCATTCCTGGTCTCCCGTGAACTTCGCCAGCCATTTCTCCCAAATCTACCCTTGATGTGGTTCTAATTTGTGAGGACCCTGGAATATTGGGGATTTATACCGAATTAACAATCATACCAAAAGCATAATTCTTAATCAAGAACAACCGATTCTTAATTAAAAATTATACTAGAAGCATAATTCTTAACAAGGTACAAATTCAATATTCAGGTTCCCGGATATATGTATCACAATAGTTCCCAGGTTCCAGACCATTGCACATATATCCTCAAACAACATTGTATCATACATACAAGGCATACATTTACATAATTATACGTAGCACTTAACAATTCGGTTAGGAATTCTACAATATCAAGTGACCTTGGGCCACAACAAAAGTTAGCAGCGGAAACAAAACTAAACAGCAAAAGACCACCAATGGCCCCATCACCCTCAGGCTATTGAGTGGAAGTTAGAACTAGCTTCACTCGTTAGCGTCACCCTGATCGGCGCTAACGGGCATCTCATACAAATAACCATCCTCACCTTCAACAAGAGGTTATAAAACCTGAGTACAGAAGGTACTCGCAAGACTTACACAAACTATTAAAAGAAAGTGTTTGAGAGGTCCTATACAAAGGATTAGAATTTTGTACGTGCATAAGGTTAACAACAGGAAGGTTATAATGGTTTCAATTTTTGCGTAAAGCAATACATCTTAATCCTACACTTGCTGCATTTTGGTAAGGCAGTTTTATAAATCAATTTGGACTAAAACAGTGAGTAAAAGAGAGCATAATCTTAAACAATAATCACATTAAAGTGGCTGTCCACTAATCATTAAAAACATTGCATGAATAGCTCTCATGCCGAAATAGTATTCAAAATCAAGTAGTAATTCAAAATCTATACAAAGATCTATTCAACTCAAGCGTTGTCCATAACCGTGGACACGGCTATTCGAATAGTTTTAACCCTGCAGGGGTGTACATCTTTACCCACACGACTTAGCTAGCCCATAAGCCATCTAGAATAATAGCACCTTGCCTTTGGTATCTTGGTAAGGTAAACTAAGATTTGGTGTTTTTCAACAAGTTAACACTATTGAGCTGGAATACCCATGTGTGACTGATCTCGCTCAGTTCAAGTTACTAATAGAACCTGCCAACCGGGGGTCCACATGTTGTGCCAGGAATGCCGACCCGATCGACAAAAATTAAATGACAGAAAGTAGAGCTGTGCTAACTGCACATATTAGATCGCAATCGGAGCCCTTAATGTACGTACATGTGATGGAACGTATGTACGTCCTCACCCTCTTAAGAACATATGATACAGATATGAGATCAAACACATATGTCCTTACTTTCCTGTTTTCCAACTCAATAGCATTAACCGTTTACTTAACCAAACAGCGCCCATACACTGCGTGTGGAAGTACGTTGGGGCTTGAATCGTTCAGTCAATGTTCAGTCCTTAATCAATCCAGACAAGACATCCACATTTCCCAATCTCGTGCACGAAGGCACCATCACTAGCATCCACTTGTCCAGATTTATAATCAATGTAAATAAACAAAATTTGCTTTCATTTCAGATTTAAATAGACTGAACAAGAATCAAAATAATTGAATTTCATTTTAATGTTTCCAAGTGTGGTAAAATAAACTTGACAACACTACAGACTGCATGGCTAAGCAATAACTGAAATAAGTACTTTATTATAGAAGCACTACCTTAAGTTTGAGTGTATAATTAGATTAAAGGTAAGCCTCAAGTGTTAGGTGGTAACTAACTATTAACAGATCACAAATAAATTTTTAGGAAACTAGCATGCAACAGTGTCACTGTTTTTAGAAATCTACAGTACAAAATTTGGGATCAATATGGTGCAGAGAGGATGCTTGCCTTGGTAATAGTAAACCTCTTGTTCAGATTCTTGTTGCTCAACAACAGATTCAACAACTTCAGAAGAACCAGAATCTAAAAGAGAAATAACATCCAATGAATAGCAAGAAAATTTGGCAGAGAACGAAATGTAGAAAAGAATGCATGATCAATGTCTGAATGCATACTTTAGCAACATGCATAAGCTACATCTAACTCAAATAAGGCTAATACCTCATTTTAATGCCTACTGATATTAATTATCAAGAGTAGGGTTTGATATAGAGTTACAATTTCAGAGTTGTAAAAACTGAAACAGGACAAATTTAAATACACTATAAACAAAAGGTTTCTACTTAAGCTTTAACTATTTTGGGTAAAATTAGGAGTTTAGTTTAACACTTGACATTATTAATGGATAATGATAAAAGAGTGAAGGCCTTTGCTGTTTTATTGTTGGTTTGACCAACAGCCAAACAGAAAGGGCACAGGTTGCAAAATGATAGTTTACTGATCTGAATCTATTATAAGTTAAACATTTTGCTTACACTAAAAGTATTCTTAACTAGGGTAGTAACTTAACTCATCATTTGATCAAGAACTGACAAGAAATAGAAGAGGGAAATGGGTCTTGTACATGTTGTCGCACAACCGACAACAAGACAGCAAAGTGCAAATTGAGATTTAGGCTGATTTGAAAATACATAAAGTAAAAGATTTATTGCTAGGATTAAATCTAATCCTTAGAATAAGTAAAACCCTAGACCAACTCCTGGTTAACTCTAATCGGCACGGTTAACAGCAAATGGACACGCTACAGTTCTTGTCAGTTCATCCGACACAGCAGCAGAAAAGGGTTTGATCCAATTGGCTGATTTAAAAGCATCCTGGTTCAACAAGATTACTGCTTATGCTATTAGGGTTTAGGATATAGCTTACTATACCGAGAAGTTGCATTAGAATAGTTTGGATGGCTCAGAATCTGGAAAACGATATGAAAGACTGAAAAGTTATAAAAACAACTTTTCAGTAAAAGCAAGATTTGAGCATTATATGCACAAGTGAGTGATTCAAGTGGTTTACTGAGGTTCTTGGGAAGCTCAAGATGAAAAGAATGGAGGTCATAGCTTACCAGCCCAACTGGGAAAGCATGTAGTCAAGATTTTGGCTGAAATAAGAAAGATGCAAACTCCACCTCACCTGCTCGGTCAAGAACGAAAATAATGGAGGGCTTAAGCTATTTGGATCATGATATACGCCCTTGACAAGATGAGAGTGAAGAAAATCTCACCGAGCAAGAGATTTAACCAGTGATACTCGGCCCGGCTGGTCAACAGAGAGTGACCACAGGGTTACAACCTACAAATGATACCAAACTCACATCACCAGGTGACTTAAGCACCAAGATGGATAATCAAGAAGTGAGAGCAAGGGATACTTCACTCGAAAGGAACAAGATGAAGGAAGCTATCTCGGTCAAACATGGCAGTGAGCTCAAAAGTAGGGTTTATATAGGGCTTGATCTCCTGGAGCAAGTGAGAATTCTCTAGAATGATGCGGTGGCAATTTTGATACCAAGTGTCCACGAATATTCGCATATTATTTGTAACGCCACCACTCACCAAGCAATAATATCGGCGGCGACGCCAAAGCGAGAGGAGGAAGAGATATGCCTGTTGACGGTGGACCCTAATCGATTCTTGTACCGACATGCTTGTGAAATGCTCAAAAGAACAACCGCCGCCCATTTGAAATGGGTGGTGGCGATAAGATGGACAATATAACCTCTAAACCGGTATCTAGCCATGTGGACCGTGCGATTTCAATCCGACGGCCTGGCCGAGATCCGGTCCTAAATGCAAAGCGGTTAAAGCGGCGCCATACGATCAGAATCTAACGGTCGCCCTTTATTGCGCGCCCTTAAGTTTTGAATTAAAAAGGACCGAACGGTTGGATCTGAATTCAATGGTCGGGATTGAAGGGACGATGAGGTGGTCCGAATAGCCCATCAACCTGGTTCGTTCGATCAAAATCCAACGGTGGAGATCGATGTGGGGTTCGGACAGTCCGAACGGCCCACATGATCTGGCCCGCTCATTGAGGATCCAACGGCTCACACGTATCTCAGCTCCTGCCATCTAAAAATGGCATAGCCCGATAATTGTGCGCCGCATGATTTAGATCCTACGACCAATATTGCATGGCTCTTCGGGATGGTCCGAACGGCCCAATGAATCCGGCCCGTTCAATAAGATCTAACGGCTGAGATTTGGAGGCACGTTAGGGTTTGGAGATCATGATTGGATGCGGTAGGATGAAGATCCTACGGTGGAGATTACAGCGCATGCTTGGAGAGCCCGCACGGCGCTGCGAATCGCAACCGTCCGCGAGGATATCAACGGCTTACCTTTACTGGAAGGTGCGGCACGAGCACGAGTCGTGCCAGATGCAGCCCGATGGCACAATTTTGAACCCAAAACACTTGGCTCGGTCGCTACAGTACAAAGGTTTAGGCTAGAAGAGTTGACCAACTCATTTTAAATCCCCAAAAGTTTGACCGGGCTTCTAAAAATAGCAAATAAATTTGTAAAAATATGAAATTTTGTAGAAAGGCTACTGGGATAATATATTCCCCAAATAAAATTTGAAACCATTGTTTCTCTTTTAAAATACATAAATAATTCATTTAAACCGAATAGGTTTATTTAAAGACAAATATTTTTCTCAAAGTCAAAATAATCTTTAAAAATTTAACAAAAATTATTTTTGGTCAAGATAATCCATTTAGTCTTTATTAAAAATACTTCCCGGTCTGAATAC
Organism: Phyllostachys edulis; assembly: GCA_036346405.1. Classification (NCBI taxonomy): domain Eukaryota; kingdom Viridiplantae; phylum Streptophyta; class Magnoliopsida; order Poales; family Poaceae; genus Phyllostachys; species Phyllostachys edulis. Next base: position 107,685,144 of record CM070549.1, read on the forward strand.
CAACATTGATTGGTATTTTCTTTTGAAGCTTTAAACAAGTTGTGGATTTTGACTACAAAAGGAAGGTTTTAGTTTGTAGCAAAATGCCCAGGTTTCAAAAATGAGCAGTAATGCTATGAAAAAACATTTTATTACTGTTCATTAAAACTGGGGCTGTTACATAATTGCTGAAGAGTACACTGGTGGTGAGTTCGGTCTTACCGTATTAGGCTCGACAAAGAAAGTGGTCTGCACTCTGGTTCTTCTGTTCTGCTCCAGATTCCAATCGGTGCCCAATCCCAGATCTGCTTGTCTCGGCCCTTCTTCTCTGGACGCCATCGCCCGAACATCCACCTCCGTCCTCGACGGCTGAGGAAATTGAGCGAACAATAGGCTCTTGATCTCCGCCACATTCGACTTCAAGGAATCTAGCTCTAACAGCTTCTCTTGAATCTTGATGATCTCTGCCCGATTCTCCATCTCCAGCGCTGCTTCCTCAACAGATCCGTGAGATCGGGTCTTAGCCACCATTACTTTCAGCAACGACCAGGTTAGGGGATTTTACAGCAGCAAGTCTCTCGATTTGCTCCAACCCTACCTTGTGTCACTCTCTGCGCTAAGGATCTGATGGGCTCTGATACCAAATGACAGGACTCGCAAGTTCAGATGTTGAACTTGTGGTTCTGTGAGGATGAAACTGGGATTATGAAGGGGAAAGTAAGCTAGGGTTCTACAGGCTAACAAACTAAAGTAGAGATATATGCTGATTGATGCCTTCTCATTCCAAAAGACGCTGGATATAAGGCAGCGTTTAACCGAACATTATTACAGAGTAGAAGTAAAAGGTCTGAAAGTAAATACTGAGTGAAGTTACAGCGTTCAGCCGAAAGACAAATTAGATGACGCTACAGTAATTATCGAAAGTGATTCTGATCGTTGGATCATCCTTCCGAACTACCAGAGCACATCCTCGCCCTCCTTCCTAGACTTACTGAAGTCGACGAACCAGTACATTCGCTGCAGTCTTCTCTTCCTGGCGCATATCAATTGTCTGCTTCAGCTATCTCCAGCAACCACTGAACAGCTGGTCCTGACATTAGGCCTGTAAGCCGCACGCCTCCCTATGTGCATCCTGTAGGGCATAAGTGTGTATTTGTTCGAAATAGAAATAGAAATAGAAATAGAAATAAGCAAGGCTCGTTGCACAAGGTTTCACTCAACGTCCAAAAGATGATTATGAAGAAATCTATTCCCCGGTCATGAGCGGAGCCACCCTTTAGATATTTAATCTCAATGGAAGTGAACTTGAATTTAGAGAGAAATTGATGGATGTGGTAACTACATACCTTTATGAAAATTTGGATTTGGACATTTATATGAAGGTACCTGAATGTATCCCTATCCCAAACCAAGACAGCAAATAGAAATCTGTACAGTGTGAAACTCAGAAAGTCACTGTATGAACTTAAACAATCAGACAGGATGTGGTATAATCGCTTGAAGTGACTTTCTATGCAAGAAAGGCTACACGAACAATGAGAATAATCCATGTGTATTTATACAACGATCCCATGATGAATTTTGCATAATATCAGTGTATGAAAATGATCTAAATATCATTGGAACCCTAGAAGGCATTAAGAAAGCAAGCTCTTACCTGGAGTCAGAGTTCGAAATGAAAGATTTGGGTAAAACCAAATATTGCATAGGCTTGCAGCTTGAGCATGCCCCTAAAGGGATTTTAGTGCATTAGTCAACCTACACTCAGAAAGTGCCAATGGTCGGAAGGTTCTTGTAGCAAGACAAGGATTCATACAGACCTAAAGAAGAGGGCGAGGAAGTCCTAGGATTGGAATTCCCATACTTCAGTGCAATAGGAGCACTCATGTATTTAGCAAACTGTACTAGATTGGACATTGCATTTGCTGTGAACCTACTAGCAATTTATAGTGCAGAACCTACCAAAGGCATTGGCAGGGAATGAATGTGAGACCCCGGGGTATTTAACTTGTAATGCTTAGCCATCCACTTGACTCTAGCATCACAAACCAAATATCCCGCGCCTCGATGTATTATGTACCTCCCAAGAGCGGTACACATACACCATCATAAACATCAATATCAATCCATACACAAGTGCTTACAAAATCAAAACTTCATAATTTACAACATATGGAACTTACAAGGTTCAGTTTCGTACAAAGGGCCGACCGACCAAATGACAAGATAAAATATCAAGTATGCAGCGGAAAACAGTGAATAAACCAAAATAAAATCAGAGATTAACCATAATTAAAATCCCAATGGCTTGCTATAACCCGCAGGGCAACCGACTGGGGTTAAACCATAGCAAAACGACGTTCCTGCGCAATATTTCCTTACCCAATTCGATCTCAATACCTGCTGTCCAGATTAGTAAATAAAAGTAAACAGTGAGTACATGAATGTACTCCGCAATACTTACAAGTAACAAGCCTATACATAGCTACATGCAAGCTGAATCAAACGAGAAGGTTATATGGTTCATTTGACGCACAAAGCAATATTTCATTTGCAATATGTAATAGATTGAAGGAAATTTGACAAATCTGTTTTTATTTGATAAAATAACAGTGAGACAACATATATAAACATAATTAATATCCTAGAGGTGACTTCCCAATAGCCACCACAACATAGCATGAATTACCCATTCGTACCACCCGAATTCAAGTTTTATCGAAAATGTTGTAGTCTAGTTCTCACGGGGCGTATCTAAGCGTGTCCATAACCTAGGACGAGGCTATTCGAATAGTTTATACCCTGCAGGGGTGTACCAATGTACCCACATGTCAGACCGCCTTTTCATCAAGCTATTTAGCACACTTCCTTTGGTATGCCGGCACGGCTAAGTCCTACGAGACGTTTTCCAGTATTGTGTATTAACTACGAGCCGCCCGTATGGGAATGGAAACCCCCATACGTTGTGATGGAGTCATCGGACTTCGAAAGTACCGATGCTCCTCGGGGTAGGGAACTTGGACTTAATACCAAAACACATCCCGTCACACCCAATACACACATGGAATAAATCCTTTTTCAACACAACACACAACCTCCTGCGACCCAGAGCTAACACACGCCAAAGTACTAAGTCAAGAGAGGTCCCATATCCCTCTCATGTGGTTAGTACACAAAATGCTCGGTACGGTGGCGCAAGTAACTCGGTCCTTGTTGACTTGGGCACCAAGCACACATCCGATAACCACACCATCTAACCAATGTGCTCAAGTCTAAAATATTTTATTTTCAGTTTTAGTTTCTCAAGTACAATACATACATGGGTACCCTGACCCAAGTAATTTAAAGTGATGATATAATAACTATCGCCGAAGCGATGATTCCCATTCTACTGTTCTAAGCATTTCTAAGCGACATCGACTCGTATATTACAAGTAAAGTGATTAGAGCCCATCTATCGAGCTCTAAATCACATCGGCTATAACCTAGGCTTAGTGGTAGAGGATGAACATTTACCTACAGTTTATGCAACTATAGGATCAACTACTCGATCGATAATTTAACATCAAAATAGAGCATGCATACATACACTTTGCAAACAAGATATTAGAATTTGAAAGTAATGGGATCAACATGATCAAATGAAAACAACTACTTGCCTTTACTTGCTGGTACTCTGGACATTCTCAAGACCATTGCGGTTGCACTCCCGAATCACCGTCATCTAACGAAAAGAATCGACAAAGCAAAAGCATCGAATAAACACCAAAATTCCAAAGACTCCAAAAATTATGAAATTAATACAGTAGTTAGATTATGATTTAATATGAATTTATAAATAAAAATTATTTGATTTGGAGTTTGTATGTGAGAGTTATGGCCATTTGAAAATCAGCATTTGAGAAAAATGCTGAAAATTCCCTCTCTGCAGTTTCTGTCCGAAATTATTGATTTTAGCGAAAATTTCTGGAATAGTGATGGATATAAAAATTACATAAATGGATAGAGGATAAAATTATATGAACAACCCAATTGGATTCATCCCATTTGGAGTTCAAATCAATTTCTTATGAATTTTTGAAGTTAATTCAAGTTCTAGTGTAAAGACTTCATTCCTGAAATTAATTCTAAATCCGAATTTTTATGTAATAGTAACATGTTCCAAACTTATTCCAAGTTAAAGTATATTAAAAATGAAAACCAACAAAATTGGTTTCACTTGAATTGGAGTTAAAATGAATTAGTTATCATTTACTGAAATTGACTCTATAGCATAAGCTAGGTCTACTATCAGATCTAACCATTCCAATTGTCTTGAGTCTTCCAGATATTCTGAACCTTTAAGTAGAGATTTGCAGTATGGTCTAACCCAATTTCTTGCTAACTGAAATTTGAACTAAGCTAAACTTGTGTGGGTCTCTACTAACATTTTACCAAAGAGACGCTACTTTCTTGTGCTGGCAAAATCATTAGCTTACTGTCACTTTAAGTTTTCATTCAAACTCCTCTGTTCAAGCATTCTACAACAGGACAGTTCTCTGAACTAAAGTGCTAAGTATTACTAGCTACTTCCTTCAGTTAACAAAATTCAGATTTGGCTATTTTCTGTTAGGTAATTGCAAACTGACTAATTGAATTAAACTCTAACTTAGTACTGTTATCAGACTAATACAACTTCATTAGACCACTTCTCTATTCATGTATTCAACTAGAGGAAATTTTCTGATTTGGACTGTTTGCCAACTGAACTTCATACTACTTCCATTTTCCATTTGTCAGAAATGTAACTGAGTGTTTTTAACAGTCATTCAAGAAGCTTGCTATTGATTCTTGTTATCTTTAGTTTTCACTAATGCTCAGACCTTCCGATATTTTGAAATAAGATTCGCTTAATTGAAGTATTGTTCAACTAACTTCTAACTAATCGGATCAGTGATTTCTAAATACTGACAATAGCTTAGTGTTATTTGATTATCATCATATTGTGGTCTCTGATCATACTTTCTCCGACATGGCTTTTTCTGATTTGAAGCACTGGTTAGCTAGAACTCCATGCTAAATCGAACTTCAGATTTTTGCTAACTCATTTGGTTCAAACAATAGTCAGAGAACTAGTTGGCATCTTTTTAACTTCTTTAGGGGGGTGTTCTTCAGCTCAAACATAGAGGGGACTTAGTTTCAGAGAACCGACAACGGGAAGGCCAGCATAGGTGAGGTGGTCGGCAGTTTGGGTGGCACATCACTGGCAAGGGGAGCGGCGCGGAGGCAACAACCACCACCAAAATGGATTGCCCAGAGGACAAGTAAGCTAGTAGTGGCATCACAGACTCGGCTGCCACAATGTGGCGACGCAAGGCAAAGCGGCGGCCGGTGGAGGTGAGGGGGACAAGATGCGGCGGTGCACGAATGATGCTGGGGGTTAAATAGGAAGAGCACGAGTATCCAGGGGTGTGGGGAACTCACCAAGCCAGTCGGATGAAGCCGAGGTGACTGGAGTCGGGCCGGTGACGACGACTACGGGTGGCGCGGCCGGTTCAACGAGGCGGTGATCCTGGAGAGGGAGATAACACAAGTAAGTGATCGCGGAATATAGAGAGGGCCTACTAGATGCTGAAGGAGTAAGGAATCGGAAGGGGAGGCGCCGGAGAAGAAGTAGTAGCGAGGGAGGCGGTGGCGGCTGTGGTCAGGGAAGAAGGGCGGTGCGAGGTGCTCCAGTGGCTCAAGCCCCAAATTGATGAGGGGGGTTGCTCCTCGGGATGAATGGCGACCGTGTGTGAAGGCGGCGGTGGTTCGCTAGAGCTGGTGGGGCGCTTGAGGCAGTCTTGACCATGGTGGCACTTGGTTGCTGGGGCTTGGTTCGAGTGGAGCTCAGGGAAGAGAGGAAATGGCTCAAGGAGTTGGGAGAGCTGGAGAGGGCAAGGAACGGGAGAGCTCAAGACCAGTCTCGCCCTTAAATGGCGACTCGAGCTCACGGGATGTTGCTTGTTATCTTTGTGGCCGTGGCAGTTCTTGCGCGAGAACTTGACGATGGACGGGGAGTGGTTGACGGCGTTGGTGAGGTAGGTCTCTGGTTGCATTTGTCTTGGCGGCGTGATGATCTTGTGGAGGAGACGGAGAAGGCCGGTGCGTGGTGGCGCTCCTCTCTGGCGTTGCGACATCTGGCATTGCGTGGGGAAGAAGGGTCTGGCAGGGCGGCCAATTTCGATGTGGAGAGAAAATGTGGCTCAAGCGAGCTGGTTGAGACAGACCAAAGGCGAAGGGTCGGTCGGAGGAACAGTAGGAGGTAGCAAAATAGAGTTTTCCAAAATGGCTGGGATGGTTAGGTAATTTTTGGACAGAGCAAAATAGCTCCAACAATTTTGAAATTTTTAGGGAAGACTGAGAATACAGAGAATATTATTTTGTAATTTTTTTGGGGTTTTACTTGAAGTAAAATTTTCCTTTAAAATTATTTGAAGTGCATGTTCTTGATGTTTGACTTTTAAATCTTTACTTTGACAAATTGATTCTAAGAATTATGAAATTTTGTAGATGAGTTGATAAGATGTTCTAGAACCAAGGAAAAATATTTCCAGGTACTGTTCACAAGATTTGTTTGTATTTTAAATTCAAACTCAAATTCGAACACGCAAATAAAATAAGGCACCAAACAACATCCAAACTTTCCAGCAAAATTACAAACAAGTAGATCAGATAAGTTTGAATCCATCTAAAATATTCCTAGCTATGGATATTACTATATTTTCAAAATAGAATTTCAGTTTGTAATTCTGAGATAAAGAAGCTATAGTTTCAAGTTTGAAATTGCGAATGCTTTTAAAATTACCTCAGGCATTATAGGGGCCTTTGAGGTTTTACTGTACTTAAGTTGAATTCCAAAATAGCATTCTCACACCTGGAACCTTTTTAGTCTTGCTTCAAAATCAAATTAGACTTTTGAATGGGAGAAGGAGTATTTGGATTACTAGGTTTTCAATCTAGTATTCAGAATCAAAGGATTTTCTACATAGGGTTTTATATCCCTACTCTGAACTAAGTTTTCAAATTTTTGACAAACTTTTATTTTTGGTTTTAGGGTTTTCATTTCTTGGTTTTGGAAAACCAGGTTTTAATCTATATGCTTTGCAACAAAAAGTTGTAAAAAGGTCCAAAATTTCACAAATGTACAGTAGATGCTTAGCTAATCCAACTTAGGAATTTTGGGCTATTACAATGAAGGACATCTTCCGATACCTCCAAGAAAGTAAAGAACTTAGTCTGTTCTACATAAAGAACCAAGACCTAACTATAAGTGGCTATGTAGATGCCGGGAACCTATCGGACCCGTATACAGCCAAATCGCAAACATGCTATGAACTCCTATGTGGTGGAACTGTAATTTCATAGAAATCATCTAAGCAGAGTCTTGTATCAACTTCGACAAACCACTCGAAAATAATAGCACTGTAAGAGGCCTCACAAGAATGTGCTTGGCTTCGGCGGATGATTTACCACGTCCAGCAGTCGTGTGGATTGAATACTGTGCAAACCCCCACTATTATCTATGAAGATAATGCAGCTTGTGTTGCACAAGTGCAGATAGGTTATGTGAAGAGTCATCTTACAAAGCATATCAACCCCAAGTTCTTCTATGCTCATGAATTGCAAAAGATGAACGAAATTAAAGTACTGCATACTAAGTCATACGAAAATCTTGTAGATTTATTCACTAAGTCACTTCCAGCATCTAGCTTTAAAAAGTGCATACGTGGAATTGGAATGACGAGACTTAGCGAAGTGTAGAATTCAGGGGGAGAATCTTCATGAACTTATTATTGAAACTTAATCACGAAGATCGAGTACCCAAAGAGTAAATCCTAAAGATTAAATGAAATTGGGTGGATTGTACTCTTTTTCTCTTGACGAGTTTTCCTGAAGTTTCTCGGCTAAGGTTTTTAATGAGGCAATTCGTGCAACGCATCAGAACTTGTATCATATGCTCTTTCTCTAAATTTTTCCCACTAGGTTTTTATGGAGTTTTGATGAGACATGAACATGTGAGGATGGGTGCCCAAGGGGCAGTGTTGAAAAACTATGGGCTTGGCCCAGAAGCCGGCTCATGTATAGGCTCATCATTGCAAACCCTAGTAGGGTCTCTAGCTTATAAATTGGGGGTGCTATTCATTGTAAAAGATTCATCGATTGATGAAGGAATAAAGAGAAGCAAGAAGCGCCCTATATCTCTGTGTTCAATCTACTATTATGTATTTATATTCTTATATTGTTCTAAGCGATTCTACGTTTATCTACGAGGTAATCGCTAGGACTGGAGCTGCCAGCGATGGTTCCCCAACAGAATGCTCTCCCTTTGACCTCATTACGCTGTTTATCGCTTGTTTGCTTTAACTGTCAACAATGAGCTAACATACTAGGCTTTTCTGGTGACGAAACTAAAGGTGATTTGTACATGACAGAACAAGTGGGAATGAGTGGGGCTAATTTTTATTATTGTGACACTAAAGAGATTGTAATGGCCTATGGTAAACAGAGCATGTTGCTGCCAACTCTTTGTAAATACCGGGCGTCTACAGTTAGTTGTGAACCTCCAAGATAATGATTAGGCAGTATGCATTTGATTCCCCTTTCTGTACCAAAATGGAGCATAGAACGATAGTCATATACGTTGCAAGTGTTAACTAATTTGGTGCCTACGATATCCATTTCTAAGCAAAGTAAAACAGACCGAGGAATTGACCAGGTGGTTTTAAATGGGTGATGCGGCCATCAGCTTCCGGGTGAGGGGTGGGTGCCGAGGGGGAACCAGAGGCCGCGGCCCTTGGTGGTGCCAAGGTGGCCGTGGGGTCGGCGGTGATGTTGCTGTGATAGTGTGCCCGAGGGGGCCCCAAGTGGAGCCAGTCCGGCATAGGAGGTGCGAGGGGGTGACGCTGGGGGGGGGGTCTTTGGCGCCCAAGTCGGCGTGGTGGTCGCAGCGGTGGGTCTGGGGTCGCTGCGCCTGAGGGGGTGTGCCACGCTGATGGGCACTGAAGGTGGAGGCGAGGGGACCCGTGGGGGTCCCGAGGTGGTGAGTCATTGCTTGGGGATGTGTCGTCTTGGGAGGGGGAAGTGGGCACTAGAGGGGTTTTTCGGATGGGGGGTGCTACCGAAGGGGTGGCCGAAGGGGCTCCGGAGGTGGCAGCGCCGAGGGGCCACACGGGGTGGCGGAGACACCGAGGGGCTTTGAGTGGCCCGAGGACGACCAAGAAGTCTTTGTGGTGGGGTATTGCACCTGGCTGCAGTCACCCGCACCAAGAGAGCTCTGGAGGCGTGAGGTGGCTTATGCGGCTTGATTGGAATAGACGGTGGGGCTTTTCCTTTTCAGGTGTTGGGAATATGCATGCGAAGGGTCTTGATACCCTTCGTTACTGATTGAAGGTGGGCTTCGGCCGAAGTGCCTGGGTGGCCTCGCGAGCGCTGAGCAAAAGTGGGCTTTGTCTCCTTTTTCATGTGCAGCTTCTTGTTCGGTCCGCACAGATAGTGCCAACTGTAGTAGCATCGAAATTAGACAGTGGCTACGAGGTACCCTTTTGTCATGGGGGACCAAATGAGAGGAGCCAAAGAGTGTGAGAGGTATGAGCATTATATTATGAATGTGTAAATGAGAGAGACTCCTTTCTTACATGCCCTTAGGACTGCATATATAGGGGGCAATAAGGGAAGTGTCCCTTCTTGCTCTTGCCTTGCATTGAGAGGGAGAGAGACATTTAGGTATATTTTTATAAATACACCTTATAGACTTAGTTCATACACACATGACTTTCCCTAGGGTCTCCTGAGTATTGCCGATAACCCTAGAAAGTGGGGCACTCCTTGCTGCCCTACTACGACAAGGGTAAATAATATGTTAGAAATCGACACACAATAACAAAGTAGATCAAGAACAGAGAGATACCGATTTTTATGTAGAAAACCCTTTCAGGAAAAAAAGAACCACAGGCGCACAATGACGATCTTCACTATATCAGAAAAAATGTTTACAAAGCACAGGGATTTTCGTGAGTCATCAACTCTTCTTGTGCGGCTTACAAGGGGTATATATGGTGGCATAAAACTGACTCGAGTTGAAGACGAAAACAAATCCGAAAAAGAATAAGAATCCGTACTGCGGGGGGCTCCACCCCCGGACTACGTCGCGGGCCTCCATATGGGCCAGGTTTGTCGACGCGACACTCTGCGTCTCCAGACCTTGGCCTTTTTAGAATTCAGATCACATATCAACATAATCAATTCCCCCTTATTTCAATATGTCTGTGTATAGAGTTGGTTCGTGCTTGCTGTTCCAGAACAGATCAAGAATCAAGATATATGAACCATGGGGCCGGTCAAAATCAAAAGGAAAAAAAAGTGCGATTTGAAATGGATTATATATATATATATGCATGCGTATGCAGTCTGCAATGGAATATGGATCACTGAAAGATGCTGCTGACTGAACAATCGTCATGAACACGCCAGATGGTTTCGCCGAGAAGATTGGCGACGGAGAGAACGGTGAGCTGGGGGAAGCTCTTGTGGTGCAGCACCGGGACGGTGTTGGTGATGATCACCTCCTGGAAGAGACCACTGGAGAGCCTCTCCGCCGCAGGGGGGCTGAAAACCGCATGGGTACTACAAGCGTACACAGCTCTCGCTCCCTCCTTGTGCAAGAGCTCAGCGCCTTTGGCTATCGTTCCTGCAGTGTACAAGGTCATTAATTAATTGTATATCAACTCAAATATTTATTTATTAATTAATTATATATATGTGTGTGTGTGTGAGAGAGACATGATTTTCTGCCCAAGGATAGCTACCCACCCAGTATCCACCGTTCCATTTGCATCAAGATTTGTGTTCTTTTTTCTCCCGATCAACTTCGAAGACTTTTAACTCAAAATTTGAAGACTTTCAACTCAAAATTTCGCACTTCCACATTAAAAAATTGAACTTTCAACTCATTGTTTTGGAAAACTATCCATACCGTATTTGAAAACTATCAATTTGAAATCGGCGACTTTCAACTCAGATTATAATACTTCTAACTCAAAATTCCCACTTTCATCTAAAAAAATTCAACTTTCAACGGAAAAATATTGAATTTCAACTTTAAAGATCCAGGTGGGTAGCTATCCCCTGGGCAGCCACACACACACACACATCTCTCTCTCTCTCTCTCTGAATAGCTATTCTACATCCTCCATCCAAACCATCTCCCCTTGCTGCTAGATCCCACCAATTGAACCCTCACCCCCTTGCTCCACCGATTGGCCGAACCCTCCCCTCCCCTCCCACTGATAGCGCCTCCTTGAGGGCTTGTTTGGATAGAGAGATATTAGAACCAATTCCTTCAGATTGGAAGGAATTTAAGTTCAAATTCCGAGTCAATCCGAAAGGATTGAGTAGAATCATAATGTATCCAAACAAACCCTGAAACAGATCACATCAAGAAAACGGTGCTTCTCACTACAACCAGTTTCAAACAAGACAAGAAAATAAAAGTTCAAATTTGTGTAAAATTAGGAAAAGTGAGGATTCAAACCCTCAACCTTATGACTGAAACTAACATGTGCTAGGCGTGGCACCCATATGGGCTAGTGTGATGACATGTTCGATGCTTTTATTTTATTGAGTATTTCCGTAGTGCAGTAAAAAGTTGCAAACAAAGCAGTAAAAATCTGACTATAACTGCTATAGGTAGATACAAAAAATTGCAGTGGATACATAACTAAATTACAATACATAGTGACAAAAAATGCAGTTCACACAGGACCAACGACTGAATTAGACATACAACAAAAATTATAGTAGACACATACTAAATTACAGCGTACAGAGACAAAAAAAACTACAGTGGACACAAGATCAACGATTGCAGTAGACACATGCACACAGAGACCAAAATTGTAGTAAATGCGTACCAAATCTGCAGTACACAGAGACCAAACTACAGTAGACACATGACAACCATTGCATTGTCTGAGTGAGAGAGATAGTGGAAAGAGAAACGTGGGTTGATTTTAAACTTTGAAGGATAATATCGTCTAGACCAATTATCCGATTTTTGATCCGTTTGCGCTGTTGTGCTTAAAAAAAGCTTAACAAAACGAGAAATAGTATTACCAGCTGTGTCGATCATGTCGTCCACCATGACAGCCACTTTCCCCTTGACATCCCCTATGAGATGCACCACCTCGGCCTGGTTATGTCCGTGGCGCCTCTTGTCAACAATGGCCAGAGGCGCATCCGACAGCTTCTTGGCAAAAGCGCGCGCCCTCGCCACGCCTCCAACATCCGGGGACACCACCACCACCTCGTTGGGGCAGATGGTCTTGCTGGCCAGGTAGTCCAGGATGACAGGCTAGCTTGTTGGAATTGGAATTGGAATTTGAATTTGTTACATTAATTTGGAAATCGATCAATTGAGATCAGATTGAACAGTTAATAAGTAGTTACTTGTCCGTAGACATGGTCGACGGGGATGTCAAAGTAGCCGATGGACTGGCCGGAGTGCAGGTCGCAGGCCAGCACGCGGTGGGCGCCTGCCTGCGTGATGAGGTTGGCGACGAGCTTGGCGGCGATGGACTCCCGGCCTTGCATCTTCCTGTCGGCCCTGGCGTAGCCGAAGTAGGGGATCACGGCAGTGATGTTCTTGGCGGAGGCCCTCCTGCAGGCGTCGATCATGATGAGCAGCTCCATGAGGTTCTCGTTGGCCGGCGGGCACGTCGGCTGCACCAGGAAGACGTCGCAGCCCCGCACGCTCTCCTGCAGCTGCACGTAGATCTCCCCGTCCGCGAACCTCTTGATCTTGATCTTGCCCAGCTCCATCCCCAGGTAGCACGCGATCTCCTGGGCCAGCGTCGGGTTCGCCGTGCCGGAGAAGATGCGCAGCGTGCTAGCGCTAGCGCTGCTCGAGCTCGACTCCGGGAGCCGCACGGGGAAGAGATCAGCAGCAGCTCCGTGCAGCGAGTGGCTGTAGTCGTACATGCTGCTGCTGCGGCACCTCCAGTGTGACCACCTCTCCTGACGATCGTGAGCTCGTGGGAGGACGGCATGGCGGCGAAGAGAGCACGGCGATATAAAGCAGGCCATGGAGATGGAGCTGGAGCTGGAGGAGGGCATGCACTGAATTACCAATCAAATATATATCCAGTGTGACCACCTCTCCTGACGATCATGCATGCGTGTATCAATCGACTCAAGAAGCGGAGTGCGAATTTGGTGCTCCACTCATCGCTAGCTCCTTTCTTTCTCTCTCGATCGAGTTTGGGATAGCCATCCGGATAAGAGGAAGGAAGGAGCCAGCGAGGCGTCAGAATCCTTTATGGGCTGCGCGCCTTCTTTTCTGACTCCCCGGCCCGGCCCGGCCCGGCGCATCCGGCTCCGACCGATCGGGTGCGTCACCTCCCTTGCTCCGCATTCTCCTCCGCCTCAAAATTAATTTGAGTCTAAGCGAGTGTACGCACCTGTAAGAGTTGTGGGCGTTACGTGTTTTCCTCTCGGCCTTGTTGGCTGACTAGTGGCCTAAGGTCACATTGCACTTTGCTTTTCCTCCAATCTTAATATATTTGGCTGGCAAACCTTTTGCCGGCCCCTCGATACACTCTGAAACTTCAAAATTAATTCAACATGGTATGTCAATTAACATTCAAGGGTTCAAGATCTCAACCTGCCTTGTTGTTCAGATGAGGCGACGAGGATTCAATAATCCTTAATTAATAAAACTAATTATCTGTAATGTTTATTGTCGATAATGATATTCTTAGTAACTCTCGAATACAACTCTGGTTGGAACACTACAAGAAAACCCCCTCATAGATATACTTTTTTAGAGGCTTTTTTTTATTTGTTTCTAAAATAAAGAGTTATATAGTCTAGAGATGCTTTTTAGAAACACTTTAAAAACCGCCTCAAAATTTTGTATGCTGAATACGGTTTTGAGACGTTTTCAAGACACATACAAAAAATTATCTTCTAAGGATGTTTTTGAGACGCTATCTGTAACAGCCCAAAATCCCTAAGTTGGATTAGTAAAGCATCTAATGTGCATTTGTGAAATTTTGGACTTTTTAAAACATTTTGTTGTAGCAAATAGGTTTCAATTGTGTGAATTTTTTAGTTGGATTCTATATTCTCTGATATGCTTGTTTGGATTTTCTGGAATTTTTTTGGAGCTTATTTGGTTGCTTATTTAATTTGCTTGTTCAATTTGGAATGTGAATTTAAAACACAAACCTAATAGATAAATAAAACAAATGGGAATGAAAGTTGATAAATAAAAATCTAAACACAACATAATTGTTCTAAATATAATTTGAGGAATTAATTAAAGCATGCTTGCAATTTTCTCACATCAAGTAATAATAATTAATATTAAATCGAATTGTTCGAAGAACTGCAATAAAATAATAATCATCATCATTTTGATTTTATGTTTTCACATGCATCACAAAAATTATGTCATCATGCATGCATCAGTAGCTTCGCTTTCTTTTCTGGTTCGACCGACCGCAGGCGAAACACCCGCGTGTCTTTTCTTTTTCGGTCATCCCTTTTTTTTTCTTCCTTGCTAACTCCTTTTACTTCTCTCCTTCAAATCTCATCCAAAAACTCAAAACTAAGCCATGCATGTCATACCACCGCGATCCTCTTCACATGACCAACCCATTTCTACAATTCGTTTCACATGCATGGTAGTTTGAGCGAATTCGCGAAAAGGCGAAAAGAAGTAGCAGATAAAACATCTAAGTGTTCATTCTTTTTCCCAACTTCTCTCCTCGCAATCACAACCAAAAACCAAAAATCGTGCGATGCATGTTATATCATTGCGTTCGTCGTCACATAAGCATTCCATTTTTGTGGTTGGTTTCTACATGCGAGATTGTTTGAACAAGTTGAAGAAAATGAGGAGGAACAGTACTATACAATAGCTAGTTGCAGCAATTGTCAATCCTTTGTCTCCAACCGAACAACTCCCTGACCATTTCCTGTTGCCTAGCCGAACACATCCCCTCCACTGCCCATTCTCATTTTTGCTCACTACCCAGCCAAACAATTCACCATTTCATTTTCTCCAACTCTTGTCCTGCCCATTTCTTTAACAGCCAACAAAATAGGAACTTTAAAGATTTTTAGAGAAAATCACACTCTAGATAAATTCCTGAAAATTTTAGCTAAGCATCTACACTATGTCAGGAATCTTTCATAAAAATTTCGTGATTTTTAGAGCTAGGAAACTGTATCTAAAAATTACCAAACTCCCTACTGCTATTTGTTTTTTTCCCCAGCCGAACCACTCCTTTCCATATTTCCATATCATCTCCTCACTTCTATTGATTTATTCCCCCATGGAGCAAAGCCCCCACTGCCAATTCTTTAGACACAGCCAAACCAGCCACGCAACCTTTCAACCACTCATTTCTTCTCACAGTCACCCACTTCATTTCTCTTCCCACGCCACCTTTCTTCTTTCACTGCCAACTCATTATTTTCCAACAGCAGTCCAAACTCGGTTCTTTCCCCAAGCAAAGAACTCTAACACAAGCTCCTCTCCACTTCTCTCCTCCCAATCGCACTCAAGAACTGAAAATCAGCCCATGCATGTTATACCGGGCTGATCCTCATCATCTAAGCTTTTCTTTCATCCAACTAGTTTTTGCATGCAAAGTATTTTGAGCACTTGCGAAGAAAGAGAGAAGAAGAGGCAGTGTGCTGCCATTGGCTTGCAGCAGCCAGCAAGAAGAAGGGAGAGTGCTTGAGCAGCGGCTTGGTGGAGTGGTGCGCTGCACAGCAGTGGTCATGGTTGGAGGCTCAAACGTCGTTGGATAGGCTCCAAACTTGGTGAGTTAGTTCTACACATAGAGCACTTCGTTGTGATCAGTTGGTTTGAGGTTTTGTTTACATGTGCACTGGATTTGAGAGTGGGTTAGTTCGTTCTGTTTGCAGTGCAATCAGAGGTGCGCAATCTTGGAGCTTGATTCGTTTGAGGGGTCGTATGGTGTCGGATTCAGCTGAAATTTGGACAGCATGTTGAGGACTCATTGAGCTGCATTCCTGCCAAGTTTCACACAGTTTGAGTGTCGGACCCGGATTCTGAGAATCCAAATCCTCTGTGAATCACGGTGCTATTCCCTGGATCAGTAGCTAGCACTTCACAGTACACATTGCTGAATCATTCATACAAGGCGTGAACTAAAACAAATATATTACAACACAGGGTAACATAGACCTCATCGGGTCGAGTTTTACAAAAGGGCCGCACAAGGCCAAATATATTACATTACAAAAGAACGACCAAGTCTACAGCGGAAGCAAAAGGGAAGATAGGGCTCATCTCACACAGGCAAGCGACTGGGGTGTCCTGTGTACGACAGATATTAACCAAAGGCTGGATAATATCGGTCGTACGCGGGTACCAACGAGTCTACTTAGACTGGGCGAGATCTAAACTACAGAACTATCCTACTCCTCGTCATATCCTTGTCCATCGTCTTCTGGCCCATCGTAGTAGGCATAGTCTCCTTCATCTTCGTTATCTGAAGGGTGGGGGAGAGAAGCGAGGATGAGCACTACTACCGTGCTCGCGAGCCAACACACAAATGCAATTATATATATGCACGGCTTAACAAGGATGGCTCGGGTTCTTTTATTTGCGAAAGCCAGTTTTGCAATACTATAGTTACCAATCCTAAGACTTAGCATTTTTAACAAATTGCAATTTTTATAAAGAGAGTAATGTGCAATAATTATTTCAGCAGAGGTTACCTCCACCTTCATGCTTGTTTTGATTATGGTTACATCCACCAAATTAACTACACCGGGGTACATCCACCCGGGAAAAACAAATTCAGGGCTAGGTGAGCCCGCCACAATTTTATACCACCCACAAGGTTTTGAAATAGAACTAACTCAAGTTAAGTTCCCATGTCCGCCTTTGACCGTAGGCACGGCTGTTTAAACAGTTTAATACTCTGCAGAGATAGCACACTTTACCCACAAGGGACAATTAACTCATTGCCCTACACAATTCCTTAGATGTGTAGTCGAGAGGTTGTCACAATAACGTTTCGACTTATCTCGCCCTTACGTCATTTCGCACATATAGGGTTACGCCCATAATGTTGGCGGGATGTTTTACCTCGCCGACCGGCATAGCGGTGCTATACCTCGGCGGCGGCAAAACGTCACCCTCCTCTTGGTGTCCCATTCAAGCAGAATGAATCCACTTGGCTCCCATTTATCCGCCCGTGAAATGGCATCCAAGGTTCAATAAATCTACTAAGCTAAGTTGCAAGTTTTTCTGCAGACTTGTGGTTGTACTTGTTTAACACGGGAGGTCGTGACCCGATTAAGTCCTTAGGGTTATCTGGGCGGTTCATTCCACAAACCAAACATTCTCGTGCTCCCGGAGCACCCACCGCCTCACCATCCGCCCAGATAGAGCTAGCATTTTAGGGTTTTTGAGAAGGAAACCAAATTATTTTCTCACCTTAGTCAATGGACCACCAATGACTACCCAAAACATTTTTATATTTGAAGACATGATGATTTGGGGTATTTAATACCCCGGTACTTGAGCAAGGCTAGCATGTCGCCCAAGTACGACCTATAACTAGTATTACCATAGTATTACTAGGGTGACAAGGGTTATTGGATTCAAGTCGACATGGATGGCATATTATTTAATTAAACATCAAGTAGGTAATTAACTACCTTAAGCTTTAACATACATTTGATTAAAAAATTAAAGCATGCAATTTGTTAATTTAAAAGAAACTAATTTACATAAAATGTAGGAGCAACATGGTCAAAGTATTGACTCGCCTTGGTTAGAGGCAAGATGATCGTGATATTCTTGGTCTTGATCAACTTGAGGATCTCCGCCTTCTTGAATCCTAAGCAGGCGATTCTAGGAAAAAGCACAACGGCAAAGAGAGCAAGTAAATACAAAAAGAATACACAAATGAACTCCAAATTAATCAAGTCCTATGCCATTAGCAAGATCTTGATTTAACGATTTTTTTAGAAATTTATTTTGCAATATTTGGAGCTATAACGGAGGAGATATGAATTATTGAAGATTAAATGGAAAAGAAAAAGGAGGGAGAAAAGGGCTGTGGTCCACGGAACAGTGCACGGACTCGGTCCACACACAGGAGCGGCTCGGGTTCACATAGCAGTCGCTGAGGCCCTTGGGCGTGAGAGAGGAGTTACTTGCGGCTACAAAGGCACTGCAGAGGCCTGGTCGATGAGTGAGAGGAGGGCGCTTGTGGTTTATCAGGCACTGCCCGCATGGCAGTGGGTCGGAGGGGGATTAGGACAGCGCTTAGGCCTTAATGATGGCCATTAAGGCGTTAATGGCAGGGGAACAGTGCTTGTCTAAGGGAGACACGCACGGGCAAGACGACGGGAGCAAGACGGCGCGGGCGGCCTGGACGCTGGCCGGGCGGGCACCTGGGCTAGGCGAGGGCATGGGCGTGGAGTCGGCGAGGAGGTGGAGATGGTGAGGGGTGGCGGTCTTTGGAGGAGGCGATGGCCGTGGCGTGGTGGTGGTGGCGAGGCGGCTGCTCTGACAGCGAGTAGCTCGGTGGGGGTTTGGCGGGGAAGGAGCACGAGGTAGAGCTCGACGAGGCTCGTGGGCTAAGCGGTGGCCGGGAGTGGTTGTAGGCGGCGTGGTGGTGAGAAAGGTGCGGCGGAGTTGGGGAAGAAGGCAAAATCCGGTGGCTAGAGGGCAATAGCCGAGGGGATCTTGGGGAAATGCTCTGGGAGGCCGAGGCTCACAAATGTGGTGGTGGTGGCGCGGAAGTGGCCGGAGGCGAGGAAGAACAGTGGAGGTGGCGGCGAAATGGAAATGGTGGCGGCTTTGCTTGTGGTTCTTACCGTGCTTCAATGGGGCGGCGTGGGGAACTCTGGGAGAGGAAGGGGCTTTATAGGGGAAGAAGCCAACGGAGGAGCGGAGTCAAGGGGAGGACGAAGCGGCAGGCGGGCTGGCCGAGGCGGCATGGGCGCCTGAGGCATGACACGGGCATGACGCGCGGCTGTGGTGACGGAGGTGACGAGGGCGCGCGACGTGCGCTTGCGCAGCTGCTGCAGCTAGTCCATGGCGAGGGCGGCGATGATGCCATGGCTGCACGGACAAGGCGATAGGCGGGAGTTGGTGATGACCGCGCGACGCGACGGTGCCGCAGTGGCGACGCAGCGCCTGGCGGGCGTCTGGGCTTGACTCGCCGACGCGGGCGGCGAGGTCTTGACGACACGGGCGTGCACGGAGGGCCTCCGGTCGCCATTGCGGCGCACGGACGAGGACGACAGTGACGCTTAGCTTGCGCCGGAGAGCTCCGGTCTTTGCCAAGGACGCGGGCGGGTGGCGCAGAGGGCGGGGAGGACTGGCGCTGGCAATGGGCAAAGGGTGCACGCAACCTGAGAGGAATGGCGCCGCTGCTGGTGCTTGGGTTGACGGGGAGAAAACAGGGAGGAGAAGGTGAGTGGTATCTTTGCTTGGTTTGTCCCATCGCTTAATCGCCAGGAGAAGAAGCAGGGGAGAAGAAGTCCTCCACCTCCATCTTCCGCCGCTTTGTCCTGTGGGGAATGGGGAGGAGAGAAGAGGGGAGGGAAATTTGGTGGCTGGGATGGGCTTGGCCCAGGAGGAATGGGCCGTGAGCGAGAAAGAGGCGAAGTCCAACTTGAAGTTGGCCCAAGATTCAAGCGGAGGAGAGAAACTCCAACTTTGAATTTTGAATTTCAAACGCTACAAACATTGCATTTGAAACTCAGACCGAGGAAGAACGGAGGTTTTCGAAAATAGGAGCTAGTTGAATTACGGCGAAGAACGGAATGAAATTAAGTTACTATTTGACCGTCCGAAAACGGACGTTACATTGAGTTATTGGTTTGAAAGTTATGTACTAAAGACCAAGGTGGATAGAAACAACGCTTCTCTGTTTTAACTGATTTTAGTTACCTCTTGTCAAAGGTGGTGGTTGTTGATGATGATGCTAAGATTATAACTTGATGATGTTGCTTCTAGAGAAGACGCCATTGTATCCACGGTTAATAAGAGTAGAATAGTGGATGCGGACGTGGGCGTGTGCGCGAACGAGTGGCCGAACGGACGAGATCGGCGACAACTACGGCAAAAGAGCACCGCGAAGGTGTCATCCGGTGGTAGTTGCACGCCTAGCGTGTGCGACGGTAAAATCTTTAGTCCTATTGCGTTACCGTGTTCCAATATTTACTTATGCATGTTGCATCATCATATTAAGCATGGCATTTATTTTTCATGCATGTTAAGTGTACAAATGATAATTGAATTAGTGAGGAAAAATTACATGCAACAAACTTCTTGGATAAAATGAATGAACAGTAAGGTAATCCATGTCAAATGCCAAAACAAATTGATTAAAAAGTATAATGAATTCTTGGCCATTAACATTTAATCTAAAAGAGTAAATTAATATTGAGTCAAGAATTGGAATTTGTTAAGTTAAGCAATAGTAGGTTCAGTGCTTAGTGCTATGTTCAGCTATTAGGTCACTCAAGGCTTTGTTTAACAAATGAGTATACGATGTAGTAAGAAGATTTAGATAACAAACACTCATACTAAGAAAGTTCCTCTAATTGAATGCATGAACAGAGAAGGGAAGGCAATTAGAGTGCTTTTGGGAACAACAGTAAGTTCTGACAATTCAAACTCAAGTAATTGGAAAAGTTGGGTTAGATTAAATAGCTATTAGAGATTGAATCAACAGGAGCAACCTAACATGAAAGGCAAGTATTTAGCAAATTCAATGTTTCAGTTAAGCTGGGAGGTTAAGCTAGCTAGAGACAAGCAAGTCAAAAAAATGAGCATTTGTTTAAATGTCAATAACAAATTGAGAATGTTTTGGTTAGGCAAAGAATTAATATGTTGGAAAATAATTGAGATTAGGATTTTTGCTTAAGTTATTAGCATATAGGCTAAAAGAGGGAACTAATCTAAAGAACAACTGCTGGCAAAAAGAATTATTCGTAATGAACAGTAGACCTTGCCTTAGTGTCAATTTCTGTCATTTATAACTAATTCATTTTAACTCTAATTTGAGAGAAACCACTTTTGTTGGTTTTCATTCTTAATGTACTTTAACTTGGAATAGGTTTGAATCATGTTAATGTCCCAGAAAATTTTGAAATTGGAATTAATTTCTGGAAGGAATTATTTTTACACTAGAACTTAAAATAACTTCAAAATTCACAAGAAATTCATATGAACTCCAAATGGGATGAATCCAATTGGGTTGTTCCTAAAATGTTATTATATTTCCATTTTTTTAGTTTTCATCTCCACTACTATTCTAGAAATTTTCACCAAAACAGTAAAATTCGGACAGACAGTGAGCTGAAATTTCAGCTTTTCTTATTTTCTGATTTTCAAAAGACTATAACTCTCACATACGAACTCCAAATCAAATAATTTTTTGTTTTTAAATTCATCTAAAATCATGAGCTTCCTTCTGTGAATTTTTCATGATTTTTGGATGACTTTGAATTTTTGAGTATTCTCGGTGTTATTCGTTCTTATTTGTGCTTCTCGATTCTTTCGATAGGTTCCGACGATTATATTGAATACGAGAGTGATCCTCTGCAGTATGAAATTTATCTCCAGCAAGGCAAGCAGTTTGATCATAAATATCTCATTACTATCAAGTATAATACTTTGTTTACAAATTGTATGTATGCATGCTTTTGTGTCAAAGTTTATTTTCCCGATTAGAGGTAACTATTCCTATTGCATGTTTGCCCTTAAATTGTTATCCCCTACCACAAAACATAAGTTATTAATATCGCTGGTGAATTAGAGCCCGGTGATTTAATTATGCCCTTTTATTGTCTTTACGGCGTCATGCTTAGAAATGCTTAGCTACCGGTAGAATTGGGCGGTTATCGACTTAGTCGATAACTTTGATCACACAAATCATTTTATTACACTATTATCAGCACCTTGTGCTATATTGCTTTGAAAACTAAAAGTGCAAATGAAATGATTTAGACTTAGGCAAGTGGTTGGATGGTGTGATATCAAGTGTGTGAATATCTTGCCAAGGTCAACAAGGACCGAACATCTTGTTTCACCAAAACCAAGCATAATTGCGTGCTAACCACATGAGAGGAATGTGAGACCTCTCTTGACTTAGTACTTTGGCGTGTGTTAGCTCCGAGTTGCATGGTGGGCTATTGGGTGAGCAGTAGTGGAGGTTATCCACTGCAAGGAGCATCATCCTTTATAAGGAGATGAGCATCTTTGATGACTCCGCATCAACGTATGGGGCTTCCTCCCATATGGGTGACTCGTAGTTAATACACAATATTGGAAATGTCTCGTAGGACTTAGCCGTGCCGACATACCAAAGGAAGTGTGCTAAATAGCTTGGCGAAAAGGCGGTCTGACATGTGGGTACATTGGTACACCCCTGCAGGGTATAAACTATTCGAATAGCCTCGTTCTAGGTTATGGACACGCTTGGGATTGGATTTGCAGGAGTTAGATTCAACATTTTGGAATTTTAATTAAAACCTGATGTGGGTGGTATGAATGGGGAATTCATGCTATTGTTGTGGTGGCTATTGGGTTAGCCACTTCCAGGATGTCTTGTTATTATTTGTTACTTGTATCTCGCTATTTTTGTCAAATAAAAACAGATTGTAAAACTGCTTTAAATCTATTACATTATTGCAAATGAAAACTTGTTCTATGCTGAAAATGAGTCTAGAGCCTCCTCCACTTAAATAAGCTTGCATGTAGCTATGTATAGGCCTGTTACACTACACGTAAGTCTTGCGAATACATTTTTGTACTCATTTGCTTTGCTTAATTAATTGTTGCAGAGGAAGTTGATCCCTAAGGGATCGACTATTGTGAGACCGACTTCGTGCAGGACGACTAGCTTGGCGGCCCGGTCGGTTGCCTTGTGGGTAATGGCAAACCGTTTGGCTTTTTGTTTATCGCTATCTTATGGCTTTTTGCTTCCGCTGTTTATTTATCTCTTTAGTTGTTATTTGGCCGGTCGGCCCCTTTTGTAATAACTCTATATTGCATGTCTTTTGAATTGCTTAGTTGTGCTTCAGTTCTATGTGTTGAATGGAATTGATGCATAATTTTTGTATGGGGTATGTGTACTGCAATTCTGGGAAGTACATATATGCCGAGAGTCGAGATATTTGATTTGTAATGCTTGAATCATCTTGATGGTTAAGTATTACAAGTTAAATACCCCGGGTTCTCACACTATCTAATTCGCCTAAAGGCTATATTGTGTAAAGATATTATTTTGAAACGATTTCCAACTCTCTAGAGACATTTTTTAGTGGTTGATATGTGTTGAAAGAGCTACATATAAATATTGCAAGACATAACTAAGCACGTGAGATAGTGATGTTGAGGTGGCTAATGTGACAAGCCTAAGAGAAGTATATCTCATGAGGTCCAGAGTTTGAGTACCAACTTTTACAAGAGTCCACATATTTTTTATATTTTATTTGTTGAGACGTAGTGCAACGTCTCTACATAACGCCGCATATCCTGCAGAGACGTTTTAAACAAATTTCATTATTGTCATAGCGACAACTGCTTAGGGGCGGAAAAAAACATCTCTACTATGCAAAGAAGTCGTCTCTACGAGCCAGTTCTGTTGTAGTGGAAATACCTATTACAACCAGGGAAGTCTACGATCACTTTGGGTCACGATCACCCTATAGTCGTAAGATTTGCTACAACCAAGTCAATTACGACCACCCTATGATCGATTAAATCCACAAACATGTGGGTATAATCGACTAGGGACTTTGTACACTATGCTCATTCATGCGTAGTAGTTATTACACGTGTTGTTTGTCTATGACATAACTGTACATAGTTGTTTTCATCTCTGGCGTAACCGCATGACAAGCGCGCAGGAGAGTGTCTCTTTGACAATAACTGCAGCTAGACCTGGGCATGGGCCAGGACTTTTGCGGGCCGGCCCACGGCACGACCGGGCCGGCACGGTGGAAGCACGGCACGGCCCGAAAGACTGTTAGGGCGGGCGGCGCAAGACAACACCTAGGGTCGTCTTGGGCTCGGCTCCCCGACACGACCGGGCGGCGCGGCACGGCACGGCACGTCGTGGACCGATTTGGGCAAGACGCGCACGCGTTTGTGCTCGGAGGGCCCAAAGCCGCACGCAGCACGTTCGTGCTCGGAGCCAACGACGGCGTCTTGGCGAGGCATGGCGGCGAAGGCTGCCGCACCGGCGATCTGGCACCCAGGCCACCGACCACCTCAGTCACGGTCGTGCCCCTCTATCGCCGCCCTCGGCCGTAGGCCCGCAGCGCAAATGCAAACGGCAAACCACACACTCCAATCCCAAATCAAATGGAGAAAACGAATCATTGGACGAATCATTCATTCACAAAATCACAATCAAATTCACAATCACAAAATTAGAAAAGCACACAAAATTCTTTTGCTCATCAGTCACTCATCACCAGTTCCCCACCCGGCGAGGAGGGCGGCGAAGGCGCGGTCGGCGGTTCTGGCTCTGGAACACCTTGACGAGGCCGACCAAGACCAAGACGGCCGCACATGGCGCCGCGCCGAGGCATCTTGCGCAGCGCCACCATGTACAAGAATACAAGACACTGCAGCCATGGAGGGAGAGGGAGGCGGTGGAGGGGAGGAGGTGGCTGGAGGTGGAGGGGAGAGGGGAGGCGTGGGGGAGTGGAGAGGGAGGCGGTCGGACTGGAGAGGGAGGCGACCGTAGGGGTTGGGGGAGAGGGGAGGCGTGGGGGAGTGGAGTGGGAGGCAGCCGGAGAGGGGAGGGAGGCGGCCGGAGGAGGAGGGGGAGAGGGGAGGCCGGAGGTGCCATGTGGGGGAGTGGAGAGGGAAGCGGCCAGAGGGGACGGGGGAGAGGGGAGGCCGGAGGCGTAGGAGTGGAAATGGAATCCGGAGGGGAATCGGCGGAGAAAGACAGGGTCACAGCCTCAAGGACAGTTGAACAGGGAGATGGAGAGGCCGGTGTGTGGATGTGGATCATCAGACCATGTGGTAATGGTGTGTGGAGATGGACAGTGTCGATCTTTGATCGCTATGGCTCGCACTGTGGCGATAGATGGAGATGCCTCAGACTGCTGCTGCGCGCCATGCAATGGCGAGAGGAGCTGAGACGTTGAGTCTCATCACAAGAGACATTGGGTTGGCAGCTAGACTCAGCGATTAGCATTTTTGCAGTGATAACTGATAACTGATAAGATGTGGGAGGACGAGAGACGTTGTAGTCTCTGATACAAGAGAGACGTTGTGTGTGTGAGTATGAGTAACTTTCGTATTTCTTCCTCCCTATAAATTCCCTCATCCCTCCTCATTTGTTCACAGCACAATACAATCTGTTTGTTTTCTATTTGCCATCTCTTTGCTATCTAAATTGTAGTCTTCCAATATGTTTGGAAAGAAGAAAACAGCGGGGCGGAGCAGCAGAGCACGCCCGCGCACTCCTAGTCCTCCTCCCCTAGAAGAAGTGCACGAGCAAGAGATCGATCCTCGCCAACTCTCCCCGGGCATGGGAGACTATGGTATGGATGATCAACATATGGATGGAACGGAGGGCTTTGAGGATGCCCACGTCTCCACCCCAAACGTCTCCACCCCGGACGTCGAGGCTAGTGCAACGGTGTGTGCAACGGGTGGAAGCTCCAGCGGCCGACGTGCATGGTGTTGGCAGCATATGGAGTACAACATAGAAATAGAGGACGGGCGTCAGGTACCTTATGCCACATGTAAATATTGTCATACTAAATTGTCTGCATGCTCAGGTGGAGGTACATGTCATCTCAAGCGACACGCACAGGCGTGTTTGAAGAAGATAGCGGCTGGATAGACGCAAGGAAGGAACGTCCAGACCCAGCTTAACTTTGGCCCAGATGGTTTGGTAAGTACATGGATGTACAACCCTCAAATAGCTAGACACGAAATTGCTAGATATATAGTTACTGAGGATCTTCCGATTAGGACGCGTGAAAGCTCTAGTTTCGAAAGAATGATCCAACGTGGTTTTTGCCCGCAATCTGAGCACACGTAAGTAGGAGAACAAGCTGCATGAGACATAGTAGAACTCTACCAACGTAAACTGTCAAGTTTGAAAGAAAACTTCCTGAAAGTTACATTTTCTTTTGCTTTAACCTCTGATATATGGACTTCATCCCACCAAAGGGCAGGCTATCTTAGTGTTGTTGCGCATTACTTAGATGATGATTATAACTTGAACAAGCGAGTCATAGGGTTCAGGTCTATCGATGAGGCACACATTGGAGAGGCCATCGCACAACGCGTATTAGAAGTCATTCAGGATTTTAAAATAGAGAACAAAATTATTGCAATCACTCTTGACAATGCCTCAGCTAACACAACGGCCATGGAGTTCCTCGCACCGCATCTGGAGTCCTACACTGGTGGTTTCGTCCTCCACCAGAGATGCATGTGTCACGTCTTGAACCTCATCGTGCAGGTAGGCTTGTAGGTAATGAAACCTAGTCTAGACAACATACGCGATGCTATCCAGTTCATTACGCCAGCCCAAGATATGCCCGATTCGAGAGAGTCCGCAAGGCCAACAATAAGAGGCCAAGGAAATTCAACCTGGACATGAAGGTGCGGTGGAACTCCACGTATACTATGTTGGAGCGGTGCAAGGAGTACGAGTACATCATCACTCTCTTCGTTAATACTAATTCTGGTAAGCAGTTGGTTACTGAAACAGATTGGCTAGTTGCTGGTCGTTTTTGTGAATTTTTGAAAGTATTTTACGATGCAACCACAATTTTATCTGGTGTTTTGTAAGGACCCGGAAAATTCAGCTTGTAATGCTTAACCATCCACTTGGTCCTAGCATCACAAAACAAAATGTTTCGTGCCTCGAGATACATGTACTTCCCAAGAACTTGTAGTACACATACCCCTTTGCAAAATCATGCATCAATTCCATACAAACATAGAACCAAAGCATGAACTAGATTAAACAAAAGACATACATAGTAGAGTTATTACAAAAGGGGCTGACCGGCCAAATAATAACTAAAGAGAGTTAAATAAACAGCGGAAGCAAAAGCCATAAGATGGCGATAAACAAAAGCCAATTAGTGTGCCTTTAACCCACAAGGCAACCAACCGGGCTGCCAACCTAGTCGTCAAACCCGCAGCACATCTCACAGAAATGCATCCCTTGGGGATCAGCTTCCTCCTCTGCAACAATTAGTTAAGCAAAGCAAATGAGTACAAAAATATACTCGCAAGACTTACGTGTAGTGTAACAGGCCTATACATATGCTACATGCAAGCTTATTTAAGTGGAGGGGGCTTTAGACTCATTTTCAGCATAAAGCAAGTTTTCATTTGCAATAATGTAATAGATTTAAAGCAGTTTTACAATCTATTTTATTTGACAAAAACAATGATATAATGTGACACCCTGATTTTCAGAGCCTTTTTGCAGATTTCAAAATAAAAAGAACCATTTTGTTTTAATGAGAATTCAAAGCTTAACTTGAAATTTCAGAATGGATTTAATTTGACTAACTCAAACTTCAACTAAAATTCCTTGATGATTTGTTGAGTTGTTGGAGTTTTGAGGATCTTCCCTTTTTGTCCATCTTTTGTCCATCTCTGGACCAGACCTCCCTTTGTCTGGAATCTAATGGTCTAGACCTCCCCTTCGTTTGGATCCAAGGGTCCGGACCTCCTTTGTTTTGTCCTCCTCTGGTCCAGACCTCCTTGGGTCTAGACCTCCCAAGTGCTTGGACCTCCCTAGGTCCAAATCTCCCTCTTGGGTCTTCTCTGGCTTAAAACCTTCCCAGGCCTACGCCATTCTCATGTCCCTTTGAGTTCCTTTAGAACCCTTTTGAAGTTTTTTTTTGTGTTCACTTGGACTTACCTCCGTTGCTCTAATCCTTGAAACTCTCCCTGGAAGTTTTCTTTGGCACCAACCCGGTAGTACCGCCTGCACCTTGTGGCGCTACCATTTTCTAGGACCTCCTCCTTGTTTATTTGGACCCCCCCGTGTCCTACAGGACCTCCCCATGTCCTCTAGGACCTCCTCCTTGTTTATTTGGACCTCCCCGTGTCCTACAGGACCTCCCCATGTCCTCTAGGATCTCCTCCTTGTTCATTTGGACTGTGAGCACCCGGATTTATTAAGCTCATAATACTTAGTCATCCAATTGACCCTAGTATTATCAACCAAATAAACCCAGTCTCGAGAGATGTATACTCCCCAGAATGCAGT
Organism: Phyllostachys edulis; assembly: GCA_036346405.1. Classification (NCBI taxonomy): domain Eukaryota; kingdom Viridiplantae; phylum Streptophyta; class Magnoliopsida; order Poales; family Poaceae; genus Phyllostachys; species Phyllostachys edulis. Next base: position 107,713,418 of record CM070549.1, read on the forward strand.
ATACATACCTCACAACAAAAGAATGTATCAATTCCATACAACACATAGTACATAAGCAACAAACCAGAAGTTAATATTAATAAGGATAGGTTATTACAAAAGAGGGGCCTTTTGGCCAAATAACAACAAGTACTACTAAGAATACACAGCGGAAGCAAAAGTGCCATTAAGATGGCTATAACACAAAGCCAATCGGTGTGCCTTAACCCTAGGCATCGACCGGACCGCCAAGCTAGTCGTCAAGAAGGCGCAACACGTAGCACAAAAGTGAGGCTCTTGGAGCTCACCTTCTTCCTCTGCAACAAAAGCCACAAAAATACCACAACCACAGGCGAGATGAGTACATAAAGTACTCCATAAGACTTACGTGTGAGATAAAGAACTATAAATAGCTACATGCAAGCTTTATTTAAGTGGATGAGGCTTTGGACTTATTTTAGCATAAAGCAAGTTTCATTTGCAATAACATAATAGATTGAAGGCAATTTGGCAAAGCATTTTAATTGTTGAAATAACAACGAGATAGTAACATAGTAACAACAACAAGATCAACCTGGAAGTGACTAACCCAAGTCACCACAAAAATAGCATGGACATCCATTCATACCAACCCATCAAGTTTTAATTAAATGGTTGAGACTAGTTCTTGAACGACCTTACCAAGCATGTCCATAACCTAGGACGAGGCTATTCGAATAGTTTTAACCTCATAGGGTGTACCAATGTACCCACACGCCGATCGCCTTTCCTTTAAGCACACTACCTTTGGTATGCCGCACAGCTAAGTCCTACGAGACATTTCCAATGGGCGATGCTAATTACGAGCCGCTTCCTCACGGGGACAAGGACACATTAGACAGCCCTAACCGGTGCGCTAATGCTCCCTCCCAACACCACACACACACATTATTAAAACATACCCACCGACCAGCTCATAATTAACACCTTCCAAAGTACTTAGTCAAGAGAGGTCCCATATCCCCTTGTGTGGTTAGCATAAAAGCGCTTGGCTTAGTGACCCAAGTAACTCGGTCCTTAGGGACCCAGGCATACCACCACATTCCAAAAACCGCACCATCCATCCAATATGCCCAAGTCTAAATCAATCTTTTATTTTCAGTTTTTGATTTTACAAATTAATCAAAGCACAAGTGCTGGACATATAGGAGTAATAATCAGTTTTGAGTGATCAAGACCATCGACTAAGTCGATGATCGCCCATTACTACCGATAACTAAGCATGGCTAAGCAATGTTAACGTAAACTACTAAGTGATAAGAGCTCATCCAACGAGCTCAAACCACAGCAAATAACCTAGGCTCATGGTAGTAGAGGATAAACAATTCCTACAGATTATGCAACTATAGGCTTGCTAGCGATATTTTAACACAAAGTCGCATGCATACATATAAGTGAAACAAAATATTAAGCTTTAAAGTAACGGGACAATGATGGAAATGATCAAACTGCTTGCCTTGCTGTTGCTGGTCAATTTGTTGCTGAGGATCGCTCACGGAATCACCACAAATGTCGAAGCCTAACGGAAAAGCGATAAAGAACCGATAAGAACAACGAAAAACCGAAAAGACGCAACAGAGAAACTTCTCCGAATGCTATGAAAATTTTGCAGCAGCAAGACAATGATTTATCATGAATTTAGCAACAAGAACCAATTGATTTGGATTCTTAATGCAAAAGATATGATGAAATCAATTCTGCTCAGCCTATTTAATTAGAAATATGTTACTATTCATCACAAAATTTTCTAGAATGGTGGTGATACTGAGATTTTTACTGTAAAACCAGCACCTCATGAGATGAATAACACAATTGAGTTCACCTCATTTGGAGCTATTATGCACTTTCTACAATTTTTCAAAAACAAGAACTTGAACAAAATTATAATGCACAAGTCCTCATTTTTATAACAGCAACGAGCTCAAAACTAATTTTCTTAGTGAGTTCATTAATAGAGGAAACCAACAAAGTTGGATTCACTAAAAAATAATCTACAGAGCATTGGTTATGTATTTTACAAGTTAGACATTATTTTGAGTGTACTTTTAAAGTTAGTTTTAAAACCTAAAGGCAAAACTGTGCTCTGGAGCTGAACTCAACTTACAATCATTTTTGGATTAAAGTCAAGTTCAAGACAGAGCTAACACAATTTGAATGACCTCATTTGGATTTAGAATGAAAAAGATATGGAATTCTAAAGTTTATACCTTATTTCAGTTTATACTTAAGAATTCTTTGGAATTTCTAAAACCCACAAGGACATGGGAGGACGTGAGCCACAGATATCAGATCTAACGGCTCAAGACCTCCCAGAGAACAACGCACCCAAGACTCGAGGTCAGAGGTCTGGACCTCCTAGCAACGCATACATGCGCGAGTGAGGGAGGTCGTGGCCGTAGATGGGGAATCCAAGCGGACCACAACGAAGGGGGAGGTCCGGACGGACCAGATCTAACGAGGAGGTCCTCAACGGTTGAGATCTTCCAAAGGAAGATCTAAACTATCAAGATCTCCCGAGGAAGATCTACATCGTCGAGACCTCACGGGGAGGTCTGGGACGGTCCAGATGTTCCAAGGAGGACTTTGATGGTCCAGATCGTCAGAGGGAGGACCTTGATGGTCAAGATCTGCAGGAGGTCATGAGCGGTGAGATGACCTAGGGAGGTCCTAAGGGAGGTCCTAACGTCCACGAGACCTCCGGGGAGGTGCAGGACGGCCATGATAAGCGCAAGGGGAGGTCTTGGGCGCTCAAGATCTCCTCGGAGGAGGTCATGGGCGCCCCGAGCTCACGACCATGTGCTTGCGCAAGACGCACGCGTGCTTGGACAAGAGATTAATGCGCGGGACAACGAGGAGGTCCGCTGGAGGTCTTAAAGGTGCGCGCGGGAGGATTAAAGACATTTAAGACACGCCATTGATTACAATGATTTGAGCAATGATGAGCGATAATCGCGGCGGATCTTTGTCCTAAAACGACAATGGCGCCGCCGTGTCGTCCGACAAGATCCGAGTTTAAAAGATGGTTCTCGCCGGCGATGTAGGCCTCGCGGCGACATCAATGGTACCACCGAGTGCACAATAACTGCGCGCAGTGGACCTCCTCTCAACGGCGACGGCGGTCTTAAACGCCATGAGCCGAGAGGAACGCGAAGGAGATCACACGGTAAGAGCAAGAAGCAAAAAAAGCTCCATGTTGCCATTCACGCGGTGCCCAAACAAAGCTCCGCGACATCATACATGCGGTGCCCAATGCCTAGGACTATCGGGGAGTACCGGAGGTCCTAACGATGCCGGGAGGTCGAGGATGGCGATGGCCTGAGTTGGAGAAGATGGGAAGCTCCACTGCTTCAAGTCCAAGCTCCAACTCCAAGCTTCAAGCTCCACTAGCCCCTCCTGAAAAGGTCAACCTAACAATGAGTTAGGTTCAACTCAGGAGATTTTGGGGGAGCTTAATTGAGCAAGAGGTTGAGAGGGAGCCACTGGAGCAAGCCTTCACCAAGGGCTCCAAGCTTCTCAACAATGGCGGCCAAGAGGGGAGGTCAGTGGAGGGGATGCTCAGCCAAGCACAAGCAAGGCCAAGCTCAATGGTGTGTAAAAGAAGCCAAGGGCAACAGTGGGGGGTTTTATAGCTAGGGCAAAAAGAGGTCCTGGACCACGGGTTAAGCTCATGGTGAGCTTAGCCCAAGGGAGGTCCATGGAGTTGGACAAGATGGATAGGACAGAGTAGGTCAGGACAGGGCATGGGCTAGGGGCGGAAAAGCACTGACATGCATTTAATGCCCCCAGGCATAGAGCCGTTGGATGTGACAAGGCTCTGACTTTGCCCACTGCCATGGCTCGCACGTGCGCCCAAGGAAGGAGAAGAACAGGATCTCACATCCACCGTTGGATTACGTGGATGGGAGGTCCTGGCCCTCGGATTTTAAGTTTGAACCGTTATGTTTTAAGTGACTGGGAGGAGGTCCCAGCCACACGATTTGGAAAGGGTGGTCGTGGCCCTCCGATTTCCATAATCTTGAATCTTGCGTGGAAAAAGGACGGGGAGGTCCTGGCGTTGGATCTCAATCCAGCAGTGCGGACCTCCTGGGAGGACTTAACCGCACACGGCCTTAAGAACATGAGGGGGAGGTCATGGCCTTAGGATTCAAATCCAAGGGCACACAACCAAAAAGGACGGTCTGAGGCTTTGCGTGAAGCGCGAGGGAGGTCAAGACCTTTGGATTTTGATCCAACGGTGGTGATCAAGACAGGAGGTCTGAGCCTCTGGCGTGGGCGCAAATGAGGTCTTGAGCTTGCGCAACACACAAGGGAGGTCATGGCCATTAGATTTAGATCTAAGAACAAGCGACCTCACGTCTTGAGGAGGTCGATGCGCATAAGACAAGGAGGAGGTCGTGGACTGTGGATTTTTAATCGGCGGTGCACAACACGAGATAGGGAGGTCTTGTCTTGTTGGATATTTTGAGGGGAGGTCGTGGGTGTTGGATCGATCCAATGGCTATGACCTCGTTTGAAATGGGAGGTTTGCTTAGTTTAACGGTGAGGGAGGTCATGGCCATGGATCTTGGATCCAAGGGCTACGACCTCAACAAGGTGGGATGTCTAGTGGTTTGACGGCCCGTGGAGGTTTTTGAGATTTAACACATGGGGAGGTCATGACCGTGGATTTTGATCCAACGGCTATGACTCGATGAGGTGAGGAGGTCTTTGCGGTGTTGATCGCGGAGGAGGTCGTGGCGGTTGGATGTAAATCCAACGGTGCGACCTGCTCAAGGTGGAGAAGGAGGTCGACGAATTAGAAGTGGGTTGGGTTGGACCAGCTTTGCAAAGTGGCTAGCCCAAGGAACAAGATCTGAGTTTTTGAATTCAGTTTTTAACAGCTGAAACTTAGCAGAATTATTTAAGATAGCAAATGAACTCCAAAATTCATGAAATTTTAACTGGAGCTTGCTGACCATGAGATTAACCTTGCATAAAATTTCCAGAGGTTATTATGCAATGCATTTTTCTCAGGAAATTCATGAAGGTTGTTCAAGGGTTTGTTTTACCTCCAAAATTTATCAAACAAGTTTTATAACTTGTGATATTTTTCAGAGGGGTCCCACATCAACTTTAGGACCAAGGAAAAATATTTCCAAATGTTTGGCACAAGATTTAGACAATTGGAAAATGAGTTTGACTTTTGGTCAACAAGAGCTTTGTGTTTTTGGATTACACAACTCTTGGACAAGAATTACATGAGTGTTTAGGGGTTTTCAAGGTGTGAGAAAAAGTTTTAATTTCTACACATATAATTATACTTGAACAAACCCTAATTATACATTTGGGATGTTACATGGACCTCCCTCCCCGTGTCCTACAAGACCTCCCCATGTCCTCTAGGACCTCCTCTCTGTTCATTTGGACCTCCCTGTGTCCTTCAGGACCTCCCCTTACCTTTATTAGACCTTCCCGTGCCTGCTAGGATCTTCCCAGGTCCTCAGGATCTCCTCCTTGTCTATTTGCACCTCTATCGATTGTGAGTTGTCCGATTTGCATTGGACGGTTCGATCTTGGTGAGACGTTCGGATGGTCCGAACGTCCCACTCTCTCTAAGCCCTTAGATCTTTGCTGGACGGTCCGATTTGTTGTAGAGTTCGGACGGTCCGAACGTCCCAACCATTTTGGACCGCCCGATTCAGTTCTAGGGCTGAGATCTAACGTTAGCTCTGATGGTCTGAATGGCCCAATCATTTTGGGCAGTCCGATTGAAATCCAGCGGTTCCGACCTCCCTCCTTGTAGATCTGGGCCGTTAAGACCTCCCCCTTGGAGATCTTAACCGTCCAGACCTCCCTCCTTGTAGATCTGGACCGTTAAGACCTTCCCCTTGGAGATCTTAACCGTCCAGACCTCCCTCCTTGTAGATCTGGACTGTTAAGACCTCCCCCTTGGAGATCTTAACCGTCCAGACCTCCCTCCTTGTAGATCTGGACCGTTAAGACCTCCCTCTTGGAGATCTTAACCGTCCAGACCTCCCTCCTTGAAGATCTGGCCGTTAAGACCTCGGGACGAAGGTGGTGGAGTTCCTCAAGGAGGCGGCCCAGGCGGTGGGTGTTGGGGATGCCGCGGAGGAGGGAGGTGGCCTCGGCGGTGGTGAGGCCGGCGGTGCGGTGGAGGAGGTGGTGCAGGCTGCTGGTGGACCCGGCGCTCTGGTTCACCCCTCCCCCCTCCGGCCTCCACACCCCTCCACCGGCCCTCCGTGAGGTGCATGGGCCCCCTCGCTCCGCCCGCGTGGCCGCACCTCAAAGTCGCCCTCGGTGGCTCGGCCCTCGGGTGCGTCAATGCGTGGAGCGGTGGAGGTTGATGGCGATGGCGACGGTCCTCCATGGCGACGGTGATGGTGACGGCGCCCAGGTGAGGTCGCATGTCCTCTCCTCCCTCGCCCCTCGGTGGCTCCGTCCCTGGCCCTCCCTCTATTCCACAGACCACGGTAGCGTCGAGCGGCGGCGACGGGACCGTGCTGCCGCCGCAAGACGGCACGACGGGCGCACGATGGACCTCTGGGCGTGCTTGGGCTCGCCGGAGATGACTTCGGGCCATCCAAGACGCGGCGACGGCGTGATGACCGGGCAGGCGAGCACGGCATGGTCCGACCTGTGGCCCATCGTGTTCGCCCCTGCGTGCAAGACGGCACGGCCCGAGGTCTAGGACTAACTGCAGCCAATGTGCGCAATCGGCCAACCATCAAGGCGTCTCCTGACACACAACAACTGTCACCCCTTCAAATGCTTTATAAGTGGTGACACCGGTGGATAAAGCGGAGGTTAATTGATAAGCAAGTAATCGATCAATTGAGAAGACTAAATTCAATACTCTTAGAAGCCATTAGCCTTAGTTTCGTTGACTTGTTTCACTCTGTAAACACATTCAATACAAGAACACAGGAGTATGGTTGTTATTCTCTCCGAAGAAGACCCGAACTTGTCTAAAAAGCCCCTATCTCCTTTTGCATGATCTCGAGTAGTGTCATCAGCATTTATTTCATAAGATCAATAATAAAATATCGACAATAGGCTATTATATGTTTGATTTAGTCAAGTTGTTTGACTCATCGATCTCTGTATAAATCTAGTTTAATTGGGTTATATATACACTAGTGGAGAAAGCTAGTATGTGGCCAGATGCTAGGCGTGTGGGTGTGCACGTAGTCCACCAGCGTTCAAGTATTAGACTTGACGTTGGTGGCCACCGATTTAGGAGTATACACATGCGTGCGTGTTTAGTGGGGAAGCGCATGTCCGTGGTCTAGGAGGTATTGGGTGCCTTTAGTAAATTCCTAGCATGTGTATAGGACGCGCATGTTTGCGTGTGCGTGGGGTTGGGATCCTCTGTATTGAAGTATTCAATGCAGAGAATCCATAGCGGTATGGCATTAGGAGCGATCTCCACCGTCCGATCGAAAAGCGAAGGTCTAGATCAAGTGCTATAGTGTTTTTTGTTACTATAAAATTACTACATTATATATTTCGCTCTTGCTATAGTATTTTGCTGCATAGCATTGTTTGCTTCCTCATAAAATATTGTTCACACACTAGTGGCGTGAGGATCTGGATCATGCGTGAGTGGCATGAGTGTGGTGTGTTGAATGTATGCGTCACCTTGTACTCTCTAATACTCTAATATACATGTATGTACACACACTAGTGGAGTACATTAACTCTACGGATTGAAGAATCACCATAATTAATGAATTCACCGTGATCGACATAGATGATATAACCATCTCCAATGTTGTGTTTTAGCTGGTTCAAATGAGGAGAGAGAAGGCATTGAATCGATGCAATACATTGGAGGGGTCGATTCAAACAAAAAAAATGCATGGAACCAGACTCTACTTAGGAGTCGATTCAAAGCATTAAACAACTCATATGAGCATTAAACAACTACATAGGAGAGAGTGCAATTGAACGATGATATTATTATTTTGTGGTTTTTTAATGTAACGTGGGTCCCAGTTATTAGTATGAATCGGTTCAATATATTGGAGAAAAACAAGATCAGTTCCTAGAATGCTTACGTGGCATTACTTTGAATTGACATCGGTTCAATACACTAAAGATGCTCTAAGCAACTAGGGCGGATCGGATATGGTTGCCTTTATTTTGGCCAGCTAGCTGTGCATGCTCCAAGCTGCCACGTTACTTATCTTACAGGCTGAATTACTTATCTTAAAGGTTGAAGGAAAGGGATCCCTCCCACGCCCTCTACATCACCTCGAAAAGGTCCGCCGCCGGATAACGCCTGCATGGTTTCGGGCCGTTAGATTAGGTCCACTCGCACGCGTGGGTTGGTCCGACATCGGATCGCGCCTGGCCATTTTCGAGCCATTCGATCGGGTCCGCATTGTGCGCTCCGCCTACCCGAGCCCTAGGGCCGCTCACACGCATGGCTTCCTCTCCTCTGGATCCATTTTTTTTGTGTTGCCACGCTTTCTTTTCACCCTCTGCTCTCTTGCATGCGCCTGCCCGTCTTCTTCCCTCGCACCGCCTCGCCTCCGTTCTCCTGGCCGTCTCCTCTTTACCATGTGTTTCTCTGTCGTTGGGTCCATGTGACCTTTGCCTCGCCTCCCTAGGCTGCTCCCGCCTCCTCCCCATGCTCCCGTTCCACTCCCTCTGCATCCTCCTCCCCACGCGCCATCGCCGCCTCCCCTTACCGATGCTACAGCCACCACGTGCCTCTACCTCCTCCCTCTCCTCTCCCTCCTCTCTTCCTCCTCTGGCCATTACGAGGGAGGAGGAGCGAGCTCGGGCCGGAGTGGCGCTATCGACGGTGGTGGAGAATGGGGATGAGGGAGTGAGGCCAGATTAAACAACCGTGCACCGAGGTCGTTGCCTTCCTACTCGCCATCATGGCAACGGCCATGGCCAGCAGTGTAACATCCCAAATGTATAATTAGGGTTAATCAAGTATAATTATATGTGTAGAAATTAAAACTTTTTCTCACATCTTGAAAAACCCTTTCAATCTCATGTAATTCTTGTCCAAGAGTTGTGTAATCCAAGAACACAAAGCTCTTGTTGACCAAAAGTCAAATTCATTTTCCAATTCTCTCAAATCTTGTGCCAAACAATTGGAAAGTATCTTCCTTGGTCCTAAAACTGAGGTGGGACCCCTCTGAAAAATATCACAAGTTGTAAAACTAGTTTGATAATTTTTGGAGGTAAAATGAATCATTGAACAACCTTAATGAAATTCCTGAGAAAAATGCATTGCATAATAACCTCTGGAAAATTTATGTAAGGTTAATCATGTTGTCAGCTAGCTCCAGTTAAAATCTTATGAATTTTGGAGTTCATTTGCTATCTCAAACAATTTTGCAAAGTCTTAGCTGTTAGAAAATTAAATTTAAAAGCAGAACCTTTGTTCCTTGGGTGGCCAGTACTCAAACTGGTCCGGCCCAACCCCATCGACCTCCTTTCCCACCTTGATGAGGTCGTAGCCGTTGGATCCAATCCAACCGCCACGACCTCCCCTCAACCAAGGCCCCGGGACCTCCCATTCGAGGTCCTCTTGACCTCGTGGACCTCCTCGGGTCAGCGTGGGCATCGACCTCCCGCCTCATCAGTCATAGCCATTTGGATCAAAGATCCACGGCCACGACCTCCCCTGTGTGTTAAACCTCAAAGGACCTCCTCGTGCTGTAAGCCATCGCCGCGAGGTCATCCCACCTATGTGAGGTCTTGGCCCTTGGATTCAAGATCCGCGGCCCTGACCTCCCCTCACTGTTAAACTAAGCAAGTCCACATCCCACCTACGTGAGGTCACAGCCATTGGATCAAAAATCCATGGTCACGACCTCCTCTGAAAAATATTACAGCAAGGTCCTCCCGCCTTGATGAGGTCCATGCCCTTGGATTTGCATCCAAAGGCCATGACCTCCCCTCGATCTCTTATGTTAGCGTGCGGTTAAGTCCCAACTGGAGGTCCGCACCGTTGGATGGAGATCCAACGCTTTGGACCTCCTGTCCATTTCCTCACGTGCGTTTTCACGTTAAGGGGATCGGAGGGCCACGACCTCCTCGCCCTTGATCGTGTGGCTGGGACCTCCTCCCAGCCACTTAAAACTTAACGGTTCAAAATAGGATCCGATGGTTAGGACCTCTCCCAGGTCTTATCCAACGGCCATAAAGTCCTCCCCTGTTCTTCTCCTTCCTCTGGCGCGCGGGCAAGCTCTGAGCAATGCATTTAATGCAAGTCTGCCATGGAGTATGTATATGACTCTTTCTTGACCGCATTTAATCTTGGTCGACTTTAGCCTCTTAGGTCAAGCTCTAGCCTGCCCCCTTGTCAACCTTTATGTCTTGTCCCCTGCACTGGACCGTGCCATGGGCCAAGCTCACCGTGAGCTTAGCCGGTGGTCTCGACCTCAATTGCCCTTAGGATAAAACCACCCCTTTGTGCCTTTATCTTCCTTTACAAGCCATTGTTCTTTGCTCACCCATCTGTGCTTGTGAACTTTAAGCCGCAGAGCTCCTTGGCGCCATTGTTGGACTTGAAGTTCCTCGGTGGACAAGGGTCTTTGGGTTTCCACCTTTCTCCTTGCTTCCATTTGTGCCTTCCCTCTGGGATCAAGCCCTAACCTAATTTGTTGGGCATTTTGTTTTCAGAGGTGGTCAAAGTCGGGCTTGAAGTGGAGCTTTGGCCGTGGAGCCCTGTCTTCCCCAACTCAGGCCACCACCTCCACGACCTCCCGGCACCTTAGGACCATCGGGTAAGCCCCTGTTAGTCCTTTAGATCTTGGCACCCTTATGAATGATCTCGCGGAGCTTTAGTTTGGCATAAGCTTGTTTGTCGTGAGCTCATTTTTGCTTTTCGGTTTTGCCGTCTTGGTCACCTCTGTCCTCTCCGGCCGCGGCGTTCAAGGCCGTCTTTTGCCGTTGAGAGAAGGTCCGTTAGTGCGCGTGGTTATTGCGAACCGCGGTACCATTGGATCTCGCCGGCGAGGTCTACATCGCCGGCGAGAACCAAATATTTGAACACGGATTTTGTCGGACGAACGACCGCGTTGTTGTCGTTTTTAGGATGAGCTTATTTGGGGTTAATCGCCATAAATTGCTAAATCTCGCAATCATTGGGTGGGTCTTGATGTCCTTAAATCCACCATTTATTGCGCCTTTAAGTCCTCTCGCGGACCTCCTTGTGTCCCACGCGCATTTATGCCCTGTCCAAACATGTGCGTCGCTGAGCTCTGGGATGTCGGACCTCCTCCAAGGAGATCTGGGCGTCCAAGACCTCCTTGGCGCAATCTTAGCCGTCGAGACCTCCTGGAGGTGCAGTGGCGTTGAGACCTCCTCTGGGACCTCCTCGAGGTCATCTCACCGATTGAGGACCTCCCTTTTAATCTGGTCCGTTCAGGACCTCCCTTCCATGTTGTGGTCCGTTAGATCTTCCATCTCGGCCATGACCTCCCTTACCTCGCGCATGTGCGTGGTTAGGAGGTCCAGGACCTCTGGACCTCCCATGTGCATGTGTGTTGTTCTCTTGGGAGGTCTGAGCCGTTGGATCTGAGATCTGTGGCTCACGACCTCCCATGTCTTTGTGAGTGTTGAAATGCCAGTAAAGTCTTAATAATAAACAGAATAAGGTATAGACTTTAGAATTTCATATCTTTTTCATTTTAAATCCTTTTGAGGTCATTCAAATTGTGTTAGCTCTGTCTTAAACTTGACTTTAATCCAAAAATGGTTGTAAGTTGAGTTCAGCTCCAGAGCACAGTTTTGCCATAGGTTTTAGTACTCCCTTTTGGATAATACACTCAAAATTTAGGTTTAACTTGTAAAACCCATAACTAATGTTCTGTAGGTTATTTTTGAATAAGACCAACTTTGTTAGCTTCCTCTATTAGTGAACTCACTGTAAAAATTAGATTTGAGCATATTGCTGTTATAGAAATAAGGACTCGTGCATTATAATTTTGTTCAAGTTCTTGTTTTTGAAAAATTATAGAAAGTGCAATATAGCTCCAAATGGGATGAACTCAATTGTGTTATTCATCTCATGAGGTGCTGGTTTCACAGTAAAAATCTCAGCCTCACCACTTTTCTAGAAATTGTTGCCTCATAATTAAATTAGTGAATAGTGCAGTTTGGTATTTTCAGGGCTGAGCAGAATTGTTTTGCTCATAAATTTTGCATTAAGAATCCAAATCCATTGGTTCTTGTTGCTAAATTCCTAAAATCACCCTCTTACTGCTGTAGAAATTTCAGAGAATTTGGAGTTCGTTTGCTGTGCTGTCTTGTTGTTTTTAAATCGTTCTTATCGGTTCTTTATCGTTTTTCCGTTAGGTTTCGACATTTGTGGTGATCCATAAGCGACCCTCCGCAACAAAGTGACCAGCAGCAAGGCAAGCAGTTTGACCATTTCCATCATTGTCCCATTACGTTAAAGCTTACTACTTTGTTTTACTTCTATGTATGCATGCTACTTTGTGTTAAATGTCGCTAGCTTTCCTATAGTTGCATAATCTGTAGGAATTGTTATCCTCTACTACCAATGAGCCTAGGTTATTCGCTGTGGTTTGAGCTCGTTGGATGAGCTCTTATCACTTAGTAGTTGCGTTTAAACTGCTTAGACATGCTTAGCTATCGGTAGTAATGGGCGATCATCGACATAGTCGATGGTCTTGATCACACAAGTATAATTATTCCTCCTATATGTCCAGCACTTGTGCTTTGATTAATTGTAAAATCAAAAACTGAAAATAAAATGTCGATTTAGACTTGGGCATATTGGATGGATGGTGCGGTTTTGGAATGTGGTGGTATGCCGGGTCCCTAAGGACCGAGTACTTGGGTCACTAAGCCAAGCGCTTTTGCGTGCTAACCACACGAGGGGGATATGGGACCTCTCTTGACTAAGTACTTTGGGAGGTGTTAATTATGAGCTGGTTGGTGGGTATGTTTTAATAAAATCTGTGTGTGTGGTGTTGGGAGGGAGCATTGGCGCACCGGTTAGGTCTGTCTAATGTGTCTTGTCCCGTGGGTTGCGGCTCGTAATTAGCATCGTCCATTGGAAATGTCTCGTAGGACTTAGCCGTGCTTGCACACACCAAAGGTCGTGTGCCTAAAGGAAAGGCGATGCGGCGTGTGGGTACATTGGTACACCCTGCGAGGATAAAACTATTGAATAGCCTCGTCCTAGGTTATGGACATGCTTGGTAAGGTCGTTCAAGACTAGACTACAACCTTTAATTAAAACTTGACATGGTTGGTATGAGCGGGAGTTCATGCTATTGTTGTGGTGACTTGGGTTAGTCACTTCGTGATTGTTCTTGTTGTTGTTATTATGTTATTATCGCGTTGTTATTTCAACCATTAAAAATGCTTTGTCAAATTGCTTTCAATCTATTATGTTATTGCAAATAAATGTTGCTTTATGCTAAAATGAGTCCAAAGCCTCATCCACTTAAATAAAGCTTGCATGTAGCTATTTATAGTTCTGTTATCTCACACGTAAGTCTTGCGGAGTACTTTATGTACTCATCTCGCCGTGGTTGTGGCAATTTTGTGGCTTTTGTGCAGAGGAAGAAGGAGAGCTCCAAGAGCCTCTCTTTTGTGCTACGTGTTGCGCTTTCTTGACGACTAGCTTGGCGGTCGGTCGGATGCCTAGGGGTTAAGGCACCTTGATTGGCTTTGTGTTATAGCCATCTTTATGGCACTTTTGCTTCCGCTGTTATCTTTTTGTAATTGTTGCTATTTGGCCTAAGGGCCTCTCTTTTGTAATATCTATTCCATATTAATATTAACTTATGGTTTGTTGCTTATGTACTATGTGTTGTATGGAATTGATATACTCTTTTGTTGTGAGGTATGTATACTGCATTCTGGGGAGTATACATTTCTCGAGACCGGGTTTATTTGGTTGATAATACTAGGGTCAATTGGATGACTAAGTATTATGAGCCTAATAAACATCGGGGTCTCACAAAAGTTGGTATCAGAGCCGTTATGACCGTAGTAACGCAAGCTTGGTCGTCCTTAGGATATTTTGAAAACCTATTTTCAAAGCATCAAATGAGTTTTGAAAGCTTAGGTAAATTCTCGGATTTTATTCCTTACCTATCTTAGCTTTCTCTTCTCATCTCACTCTAATTTGAGTTTTGAAAGTTGTTTTCCTCTCTTCTCTTCTACAAAATAGTCATTATCGATTAATTGGGTTTTGGGTGACATATGAGAGTTCTAAATTGATGTCTTGGCTACCTTCTTGGTGAAGAATAGAAGTGTTTGAAGGCGAAACTCAAATCTGAAAATTCTGGACAGCAAGCAAGCATTTTAGGGCAGCAATGCTTAAGCTAGTAAATGAGGTAGAAAATGAGAGGCTAATCAACTAAAACTTGTGGGAATAAAAGGGTAAGATGTGATACTAGTTAGCTAAGTATCTAACACTTATTTCGCTGCCTTAACCTTGCTCTCTAATAGCTTTAGATCTCATCTTACAATCTGATTTGTAATCTTTCGATCAATTACTCGTTCATTCAATACGGGTTAGTTGAGTTGAGAAGTTGAACCTTGCTTTTGGTGTTTCTTGGCTGTTTGTAGAGTCTTTTAGAAGCTTTTAAAGTTTAATTACTCGTTGTTTTGGCTTTCGTTTAGGGTGATCTCCATTCCCCTAGTCGATCGCTTTTGCTTTCTTTAAGGCTTAGTTTTTCGGGTCTAGTTGCTAACCAAAATTTCTTGTAACAGGATGGCGGGCCTTTTCGTAGCGGCCAAGGCGATCCACCTGGTCCGGACGAGGAGCTTCCTCCTCCTCCGACCATGGCCGAGGTCCTTCTTGATTGAGCGCAACGCGCGGATGACAGAGAGTTCTCTTGGGCGTCATCGCGCAACAACACCGCTTCTTACCGGAGCTTCAGGATCTGGGCGAGGAATGCCCATCGGCCTCGTGGGGGTCTTCTTGAGTTCTTCGTACTCGGCCCCTACCTTTCTCGGTCGAGGACCCTTTGGATGCAGACGATTGGCCGTCTTGTGGGCGTAAGCCAGATAGCGCAGATGCGTGGAGCACGAGAAGGCGCTGTTCGCATCGCACCAGCTTGAGGGTGCAGCTTTGTCCTGGTGGGAGAGCTATCTCGCCATGCAGCCCGTAGACCGCACCGTCTCTTGGGAGGAGTTTCGTACTGCCTTCCGTCGGGCTCACATCCCTGCCGGCTTGATGGAGATCAAGAAGCAGGAGTTTCTTGCGCTCAAGCAAGGTCGTGGCTCAGTCATGGAGTATGTGTACGAGTTCAACCATCTGGCTCGTTATGCTTCTGAGGATGTGGCCACTGATATGGCCAAGCAGGCCAAGTTCAGGCGCGGCTTGTCCGAGGAGCTGAAGGACAAGCTATCCATTGCCGACTTTCCTGATTTTCAGACCTTGGTCGACAAGGCCATCGTCGTGAGCATTCGGCTCGGGAGCTTATGGATTCCATAGCGCAAGTGGGAGACCTATAAGACTTCGGGCCCGATTCTTCCGCCCTCGTTTGAGGCGGTCTCGAAGTACCACTCTCATTCTTGGCGCCCGAGGTCACTGCCTCTGTTCCTCGTCCTTCGCGAGCCGTGTCGATCCGTGCACTGCGAGTCGTGAGCGGCCCGCGAAACCGGTGCCGGGTCACATGTTTCTCATGCAACGGAAGGGGCATTATGCGAACCAATGCCCTAAGAAGGCAGAGCGACCCTCGTCCTAATGGAGGACGCGGTCGAGGTGGTGCATCTCGGGACCAGAAGATCGTCCCGGCTACCCAAGGCGTGGGTAGTGGTCGCGTCAACGCCATCACCGCAGAGGAGGCTCAGGAGGCACCCGACGTCGTACTAGGTACACTTTCTGTTAACTCTCACCCTGCTACTGTCTTGTTTGATTCAGAGCATCTCATTCCTTTGTTTACGAGTCTTTTGCTCTTTGTTGGAGAGCTTCTTTCCTCTCCATTGTCGGTCCCTTCTCATTCGCTCTCTGGTTCGGAGTTGAGAGCCGAGATTGAGTGTAGGATGTCCCTATCGAGATCGGCGAGGGTTCTTAGCAAACCTTATCCTTCTCCATTCAGCGAGTCTAGATGTGATTCTTGGCATGGATTGGCTGTCTCAGCACATGGGACAAATCGATTGTGCCAGGAAGCTCGTCTCTCTGTCTAGTTCTTCCGGTGAGCAGGTTTGCTTCTCACCGGTCGCTAGATCCTCATCTCTTCGCTTGAAGCGAAGCCGCTCGAGATATTAGCGAAGTCCCAACAGTTTGTGACTTTGTTGATGTCTTTCCGCCGATCTTCGAGGATGCCACCCGTTCGAGACCTCGAGTTTGTCATTGAGTTGGCTCGGCATCGCCCCTATCTCAAAGAGGCCTTCGGATGCCACCGAGCGAGTTGGTGGAGTTGAAGAAGCGATTAAGTGAGCTGCAAGAGAAGGGTTTCATTCGCCTAGCTCATCTCCTTGGGGTTGTCCGGCAATCTTCGTAAAGAAGAAGGGCGGTACTTTACGATGTGCGTTGATTACCGCCCACTTAATGAAGTGATGAGAAAGAACAAGTATCCATTGCCCGCATCGGCGATCTTTTCGATCAATTATTTGGAGCTCGAGTTTTCTCCAAGATTGATTTGAGAGTGGGATATCATCGAGTTGAATTCGCCTGAGGATATTCCAAAACGGCGTTCTCTACTCGCTTCGGCTTGTGCGAGTACCTTTGTCATGTCATTCGCTTAACCAATGCTCTGCCTTGTTCATGAATCTCATGAATTCGGTATTCATGGAGTATTTGGATAAGTTTGTCGTGGTCTTCATCGATGATATTCTTATCTATTCCAAGAACGATGAGGAACATGATCAACATCTCGAGGCTTGTGTTAGGCAAGCTACGTGAGCACCGGTGTCTGCGAAGTTCAAACAAGTGTGCATTTTGGTTGAAGGAAGTGGCTTTCTTAGGCCATATTCTTTCGGCGGAGGCGAGCCGTTGATCCTAACAAGGTCGCGATGTTCTTTCATGGAGTCACCTATTTGGTCACCGATGTGCGGAGTTTTCTCGGTTTAGCGGGATATTATCGTCGCTTTATCGAGAACTTCTCCAAGATCGCGAAGCCGATGACGGAGTTGCTCAAGAAGGACAAGAAGTTCGTGTGGTCCGCTGAGTGTGAAAAAGTTTCCAAATACTCAAAAAGCGTTTGACCACCGCTCCCGCTCCCGTTCTTGTTCTTCCTGATATCCATCGAAGCTTCGATATCTTTTGCGATGCTTCTCGTCGAGGCCTCGGTTGTGTCCTTATGCAAGAAGGCAAGGTAGTGGCCTATGCATCAAGACAATTGAGACCTCATGAACTCAACTACCCTACTCATGATTTGGAGTTGGGCTGCTGTGATTCATGCACTTAAGATTTGGCGACATTACCTAATCAGTGTCGTTGTGAAGTGTATTCGGATCACAAAAGCCTCAAGTACTTGTTCACCCAACGACTGAACCTCGGGCAAAGGAGATGGTTGGAATTGATCAAGGACTATGATATGGGTATTCACTACCATCGGGCAAGGCTAATGTAGATTGCCGATGCGCTTTAGTCATAAAGCGCATTGTAATGCCTTAGTGCTCAAGGAGCATTAGCCCTCTCTTCTCGAAGCATTCCGGCGTCTCAACTTGGAGATAGTTGAGCATGGATTTCTCGCTGCCATGGTTGTGCAACCAACCTTGGTGGATCGGATCAAGTCCGCTCGTGATCGGATTTGGGAGTGAGCCACATTAAGGCAAATGTCAAGGCGAAACGACCAAGTGCTTTTACGAGGATGAGCATGGTGTTGTGAGGTTAAGCAACGCGCCTTGTGGTTCCAAAGGACATGGAGTTGCGGAATTTGATCCTCCATGAAGCCCATGATTCGCCTTTATCCATTCATCCGGGGCCACAAAGATGTATCAAGATCTCCTTTGAGATTTTGGTGGACCCGAATGAAGAGGGAAATGCGAAGTTCGTTCTTCGAAAGTCGACGTATGTCGTCGTGTCAAGGCCGAGCATCAGCGTCCAGCAGGACTGCTTCAGCCTTTGCCAATTCCTGAGTGGAAGTGGGATTCGATCGGAATGGATTTCATCACCGGTCTACCCACATCCCCGAAGAAGAATGATGCCATTTGGGTCGTCATCGATCGATTGACTAAGGTGGCACATTTTCTTCCCGTCAAGACTGACCTTCGGGTAGGTCTTTTGGCGGAGCTCTACATCGCCCGCATCGTGAGTTTGCACGGTGTGCCGAAGACGATCGTGTCGGATCGTGGATCCCTTTTCACGTCTCGTTTTTGGCATAGCTTGCAAGAGGCTATGGGCACTCATCTTGCTTTTAGCACGGCATTTCACCCTCAAGCGATGGTCGACCGAGAGGGTCAACCAAGTTTTGGAAGACATGCTTCGTGCTTGTGTCCTTTCCTATGGGAAGCATTGGGAGAAATGCTTGCCATTCGCCGAGTTTTCTTATAACAACAGCTTTCAGGCCAGTCTCGGCATGGCACCATTTGAGGCCTTATACGGGAGAAAGTGTAGGACCCCGTTGAACTGGTCAGAGACCGGTGAGAGACCTCTCTTTGGCGGACTCAATCAATGAGGCGAGCGCCAAGTCCGGCTTATTCGTGGCGTTGCGCGCAGCTCAATCGAGCAAAAGAGCTATGCGGATCGCCGTCGGCGTGAGTTACGTTTTGAGCCTAATGACTTTGTTTATCTCAAAGTCTCTCCTTTGAAGGGCCATCAACGTTTGGCGTCAAGGGCAAGTTGGCTCCTCGATATGTCGGTCCCTACCGCGTTATCGAGAAGAAGGAGCTATTGCCTATAAGTTGGAGTTGCCGGCTGCACTTGCGGGGTACATGATGTTTTCCATGTGTCCCGGCTTAAGAAGTGCCTCCGTGTTCCAACCGAGGAAGCTCCGTTGGAAACTCTCGATGTCAACCCGATTTGACCTATCGCGAGCACCCTGTTCGCGTGCTCGATGAGTCTGAACGAAGGACAAGGAATAAGACCATCAAGTTCCTTAAAGTTCAGTGGTCAAACCATTCTGAGGATGAGGCTACTTGGGAAAGAGAAGATCGTCTGCGTGCGGACTATCCATCTTTCTCTACCGAGTGAGCCAAATCTCGGGACGAGATTTCTGTAAGGGGGAGAGATTTTGTAACATCCCAAATGTATAATTAGGGTTAATCAAGTATAATTATATGTGTAGAAATTAAAACTTTTTCTCACATCTTGAAAAACCCTTTCAATCTCATGTAATTCTTGTCCAAGAGTTGTGTAAACCAAGAACACAAAGCTCTTGTTGACCAAAAGTCAAATTCATTTTCCAATTCTCTCAAATCTTGTGCCAAACAATTGGAAAGTATCTTCCTTGGTCCTAAAACTGAGGTGGGACCCCTCTGAAAAATATCACAAGTTGTAAAACTAGTTTGATAATTTTGGAGGTAAAATGAATCATTGAACAACCTTAATGAAATTCCTGAGAAAAATGCATTGCATAATAACCTCTGGAAAATTTATGTAAGGTTAATCATGTTGTCAGCTAGCTCCAGTTAAAATCTTATGAATTTTGGAGTTCATTTGCTATCTCAAACAATTTTGCAAAGTCTTAGTCTGTTAGAAAATTAAATTTAAAACAGAGACCTTTGTTCCTTGGGTGGCCAGTACTCAAACTGGTCAGCCCAACCCCATCGACCTCCTTTCCCACCTTGATGAGGTCGTGGCCGTTGGATCCAATCCAACCGCCACGACCTCCCCTCAACCAAGGCCCCGGGACCTCCCATTCGAGGTCCTCTTGACCTCGTGGACCTCCTCGGGTCAGCGTGGGCATCGAGACCTCCCACCTCATCAGGTCATAGCCGGCTGGATCAAGATCCACGGCCACGACCTCCCCCGTGTTAAACCTCAAAGGACCTCCTCGTCTTGTAAGCCATCGCGCGAGGTCATCCCACCTATGTGAGGTCTTGGCCCTTGGATTCAAGATCCATGCCCCGACCTCCCTCTCACTGTTAAACTAAGCAAGTCCACATCCCACCCACGTGAGGTCACGACCATTGGATCAAAAATCCATGGTCACGACCTCCTCTGAAAAATATTCTGACAAGGTCCTCCGCCTTGATGAGGTCCATGCCCTTGGATTTGCATCCAAAGGCCATGACCTCCCCTCGATCTCTTATGTTGGCGTGCAGTTAAGTCCCAGCCGGAGGTCCGCACCGTTGGATGGAGATCAACGCTTTGGACCTCTGTCCATTTCCTCACGTCGCGTTTTCACGTTAAGGGGATCGGAGGGCGCGACCTCCTCGCCCTTGATCGTGTGGTGGGACCTCCTCCCGGCCACTTAAAACTTAACGGTTCAAAATAGGATCCGATGGTTAGGACCTCTCCCGGTCTTATCCAACGCCATAAAGTCCTCCCTGTTCTTCTCCTTCCTCTGGCGGGCAAGCTCGAGCAATGCATTTAATGCAAGTGCGCCATGGAGTATGTATACATTTTGACTCTTTCTTGACCGCATTTAATCTTGGTCGACTTTTAGCCTCTCGAGTCAAGCTCTAGCTGCCCCTTGTCAACCTTTATGTCTTGTCCCTCTTTGGACCGTGCCATGGGCCAAGCTCACCGTGAGCTTAGCCGGTGGTCTCGACCTCAATTGCCCTTAGGATAAAACCACCCCCTTGTGCCTTTATCTTCCTTTACAAGCCATTGTTCTTTGCTCACCCATCTGTGCTTGTGAACTTTAAGCCGCAGAGCTCCTTGGCGCCATTGTTGGACTTGAAGTTCCTCGGTGGACAAGGGTCTTTGGGGTTTCCACCTTTCTCCTTGCTTCCATTTGTGCCTTCCCTCTGGGATCAAGCCCTAACCTAATTTGTTGGGCATTTTGTTTTCAGAGGTGGTCAAAGTCGGGCTTGAAGTGGAGCTTTGGCCGTGGAGCCCTGTCTTCCCCAACTCGGCCACCACCTCCACGACCTCCCGGCACCTTAGGACCATCGGGTAAGCCCTGTTAGTCCTTTAGATCTTGGCACCTTATGAATGATCTCGCGGAGCTTTAGTTTAGCATAAGCTTGTTTGTCGCATGAGCTCATTTTTGCTTTTCGGTTTTGCCGTCTTGGTCACCTCTGTCCTCTCGGCTCGCCGGCGTTCAAAACCGTCTTTGCCGTTGAGAGAAGGTCCGTTGAGTGCGGCGTGGTTATTGCGAACCGCGGTACCATTGGATCTCGCCGGCGAGGTCTACATCGCCGGCGAGAACCAAATATTTGAACACGGATTTTGTCGGACCTAGCGACCGCGTTGTTGTCGTTTTAGAACAGAGCTTATTTGGGGTTAATCGCCATAAATTGCTAAATCTACGCAATCATTGGGTGGGTCTTGATGTCCTTAAATCCACCATTTATTGCGCGCCTTTAAGTCCCTCTCGCGGACCTCCTTGTGTCCCACGTGCATTTATGCCTGTCCAAACATGTGCGTCGCTGAGCTGGGATGTCGGACCTCCTCCAAGGAGATCTGGGCGCCCAAGACCTCCTTGGCGCAATCTTAGCCGTCCAGACCTCCCTGGAGGTCTGTGACGTTGAGGACCTCCTCTGGGACCTCCTCGAGGTCATCTCACCGTTGAGGACCTCCCCTTTTAATCTGGTCCGTTCCGGACCTCCCTTCCATGTTGTGGTCCGTTAGATCTTCCATCTACGGCCATGACCTCCCCTTACCTCGCGCATGTGCGTGGTTAGGAGGTCCAGGACCTCTGGACCTCCCATGTGCATGTGTGTTGTTCTCTTGGGAGGTCTGAGCCGTTGGATCTGAGATCTGTGGCTCACGACCTCCCATGTCTTTGTGAGTGTTGAAATGCCAGTAAAGTCTTAATAATAAACAGAATAAGGTATAGACTTTAGAATTTCATATCTTTTTCATTTTAAATCCTTTTGAGGTCATTCAAATTGTGTTAGCTCTGTCTTAAACTTGACTTTAATCCAAAAATGGTTGTAAGTTGAGTTCAGCTCCAGAGCACAGTTTTGCCATAGGTTTTAGTACTCCCTTTTGGATAATACACTCAAAATTTAGGTTTAACTTGTAAAACCCATAACTAATGTTCTGTAGGTTATTTTTGAATAAGACCAACTTTGTTAGCTTCCTCTATTAGTGAACTCACTGTAAAAATTAGATTTGAGCATATTGCTGTTATAGAAATAAGGACTCGTGCATTATAATTTTGTTCAAGTTCTTGTTTTTGAAAAATTATAGAAAGTGCAATATAGCTCCAAATGGGATGAACTCAATTGTGTTATTCATCTCATGAGGTGCTGGTTTCACAGTAAAATCTCAGCCTCACCACTTTTCTAGAAATTGTTGCCTCATAATTAAATTAGTGAATAGTGCAGTTTGGTATTTTCAGGGCTGAGCAGAATTGTTTTGCTCATAACTTTTGCATTAAGAATCCAAATCCATTGGTTCTTGTTGCTAAATTCCTAAAATCACCCTCTTACTGCTGTAGAAATTTCAGAGAATTTGGAGTTCGTTTGCTGTGCTGTCTTGTTGTTTTAAATCGTTCTTATCGGTTCTTTATCGTTTTTCCGTTAGGTTTCGACATTTGTGGTGATCCATAAGCGACCCTCCGCAACAAAGTGACCAGCAGCAAGGCAAGCAGTTTGACCATTTCCATCATTGTCCCATTACGTTAAAGCTTACTACTTTGTTTTACTTCTATGTATGCATGCTACTTTGTGTTAAATGTCGCTAGCTTTCCTATAGTTGCATAATCTGTAGGAATTGTTATCCTCTACTACCAATGAGCCTAGGTTATTAAGCTGTGGTTTGAGCTCGTTGGATGAGCTCTTATCACTTAGTAGTTGCGTTTAAAGCTGCTTAGACATGCTTAGCTATCGGTAGTAATGGGCGATCATCGACATAGTCGATGGTCTTGATCACACAAGTATAATTATTCCTCCTATATGTCCAGCACTTGTGCTTTGATTAATTGTAAAATCAAAAACTGAAAATAAAATGTCGATTTAGACTTGGGCATATTGGATGGATGGTGCGGTTTTGGAATGTGGTGGTATGCGGGTCCCTAAGGACCGAGTACTTGGGTCACTAAGCCAAGCGCTTTTTGCGTGCTAACCACACGAGGGGATATGGGACCTCTCTTGACTAAGTACTTTGGGAGGTGTTAATTATGAGCTGGTTGGTGGGTATGTTTTAATAAAATCTGTGTGTGTGGTGTTGGGAGGAGCATTGGCGGACCGGTTAGGGCTGTCTAATGTGTCTTGTCCCGTGGAGTTCTTGCTCGTAATTAGCATCGTCCATTGGAAATGTCTCGTAGGACTTAGCCGTCAAGCACACCAAAGGTCGTGTGCCTAAAGGAAAAGCGATGCAGCGTGTGGGTACATTGGTACACCCCGCAGGATAAAACTATTGAATAGCCTCGTCCTAGGTTATGGACATGCTTGGTAAGGTCGTTCAAGACTAGACTACAACCTTTAATTAAAACTTGACATGGTTGGTATGAGCGGGAGTTCATGCTATTGTTGTGGTGACTTGGGTTAGTCACTTCGAGATTGTTCTTGTTGTTGTTATTATGTTATTATCGCGTTGTTATTTCAACCATTAAAAATGCTTTGTCAAATTGCTTTCAATCTATTATGTTATTGCAAATAAATGTTGCTTTATGCTAAAATGAGTCCAAAGCCTCATCCACTTAAATAAAGCTTGCATGTAGCTATTTATAGTTCTGTTATCTCACACGTAAGTCTTGCGGAGTACTTTATGTACTCATCGCCCGTGGTTGTGGCAATTTTGTGGCTTTTGTGCAGAGGAAGAAGGAGAGCTCCAAGAGCCTCTCTTTTGTGCTACGTGTTGCGTTTCTTGACGACTAGCTTGGCGGTCGGTCGAGATGCCTAGGGGTTAAGGCACACCTTGATTGGCTTTGTGTTATAGCCATCTTTATGGCACTTTTGCTTCATTGTTATCTTTTGTAATTGTTGCTATTTGGCCTAAGGGCCTCTCTTTTGTAATATCTATTCCATATTAATATTAACTTCGGTTTGTTGCTTATGTACTATGTGTTGTATGGAATTGATATACTCTTTTGTTGTGAGGTATGTATCTTGCATTCAGGGAGTATACATTTCTCGAGACCGGGTTTATTTGGTTGATAATACTAGGGTCAATTGGATGACTAAGTATTATGAGCCTAATAAACATCGGGGTCTCACAAGCAGCCGCTGGCTCTCCCTCCTCTCTTCCTCCTCCGCCTGTTCCTCCCCACGCAACTCCTGCCTCCTCCCCATGCTCTCGTTCCCCTCTCTCTGTGTCCTCCCCATGCGCCATCGTCGCCTCCCCGCGCCGACACTGCAGCCACCACGTGACTTTGCCTCTTCCCTCTCCTCTCCCCCTTCTTCCTCATCTAGCAATTCAGAGGGAGGAGGAGCGAGCTTGGGCCAAAGTGGCGCTGTCGGCGGCTGTGGAGAGTGGGGATGAGGGAGTGAGGTCAGATGAAGCAGCCATGCGCTAAGGTCATCTCCTTCCTCATCGCCATCGCGGCCACGGCCATGGCTAGCAGTCGTTGTGTCAGGACCCAAAAATACAATTTTGGACCCTCTGTGTATAATGCACTAGTCCAGGATCAGCTAGTGAGCACAATGTCAACATAGATGAATATCATTCCACACAAGATGAATATAAGAATAAACGATTAATTTGAATAACAAATAATAGTTGTGACCTTATAGTCGAGTTTACACTTATTAAGCCACACAGGGCTGACAGTAAATAAATAAGCAGCAGCGGAACGAAAGCAACTCCAGTGAAAACCCATCAACTTGTCACAGGCAACCGACTGAGATCAAGACCTAATGATCAGTAACCTCGTAGAACTCCTTCTCGAAGGCAGGTGATGATTCCTCAACTTTTGCTGAATGATTGCAGCAAGAATGAGTACTCCGAGTACTCAACAAGTTGTACCACAGAATGCAATTATAGATGATGGCTTATTACAAAGAAAATAGCTTCTGTGGCTATTTTTCAATAAAGCAGGATTTGCGATTGAATACAAATAATAGATTTAAAGCGTAATTCAAAACAAACAAATAATAATAATTTAACAATTATTTTCACAAAGACACATAGCCTAATCATTTTCTTTCACACAGCTATATGAATTAAATCACACAGCTGTCCCTTCCCCAAAGTATTTTATGAAAAACTACCCCTCGTGTGAAATCTCCAAGCATGTCTATGATCGTGGACGCGGCCATTCGAATAGATTGATTAACACTCTACAGAGGTAGTACACTTTACCCACACAATATAACCAGTGTAGGTAGCACTAATCATAACAAAACCTTTCCGAAACTTCATCTCAACAATTGACACTCCCGTTGTGCTTACTGCCGGCACCAACCCTCACACAGATGGTTAGTCCGTCGCACACCGTTGGACCTAGAACACACCTCCATCCTAGTGCACAGCTTAAACTACCTGCCCGAGTAATCAACATCAAGACTTCATAGCTTACTAGGTTAGGCCCGTCCCATTCCGGGCATACGGTTGTACAGTTGTGGCTCAGTTTAATGGCGCACAAAGTTAAATCCTTAATTGACCAAGGCAAGACTGCCAAATTCTAACTACAATACCATGATTCATGTTTCCCAATCACACAGCCACCATATCACATAGTTTCATCCACTCAACTCAATCTAAATCTTTTCCCACCCTATTGGTTAAGTGTAACACATGCCATCAATGAGTAATAGCACACATCACACAGTTTTACACACATTTCCATAATCACTTAGTCAAGTTATATTTGCAACTCAAATGAGATGAATGAATTGTTTCATGGCTAAGCATACTATTCGTATCTAACCAATCCGCGTTGGTACTATGATATTACCAACTAATAATTAACCAAGCTAGAGTGATAAAAGATCATGATATTACAATAAACAAAGTGGATATAACAAATTGGACGAATAGCTAATCCCAAAGCATTTAAATAATTACTTAAAGTAGAATGCAGTAATGTGAATCAAGTAATTTTAGAAAAACTGGGTTCAACATGGTCAAAGGTACAACTTACCTTTGAACAATTCATGGTACTAGTCTTGGGCTTGATCAACTCCTTCCTCGAACACTCCCGAAGTATCAACGTCTACTCGCAAATGAAAGCAAATAGATAAAATAAATACAAAATAGAGATATAACGAACTCCAAATATTAAATAAAAACCTCATGAAGGTAGAGCTTGAATTTGGATGAATTTAGAAATTTGAATGGGCTCAAATGGAGTTCGTGTGAGGAAGAACATTCTTTTGGAAGATCTAAACCTAAGAAAAAGAAAAAAAAAGATTACTATTTTCTAATTTCCCGAATTAACTTTCTACTAAAAATTCTAATTTATTGCGTCAGCATGACGTCAACAATTAATTTTGGAATTAAAAGAAAATCCAGAAAATCATAACAGAGGCTGACATGTGGGACCCGGTGTCTATGGACTGGGTCCATGGATCTGGTCTATGGTGTACGGCTCATGGGTCTACAACACAGTGCTCTGACTGGTGCGCCCTACATGGCATAGACTTGGTTCACCGTGGACTAAAGCCCACGTGGGATTTGGATCTAGTTTAGGGTACGGGTGTGCCATGTTGATGCTAACAGGGTTGACACGAGGGCGACACGTAGGCTCTAGGGCTGACGTGGACGCTGAGGTGGCAAGTGAGGTGGACAGCCACATCAGCTCGTTGGCGAAGGGGCTCTGGACTCGATGGTCTTCGGTGAACGGCGACTCTCCGGCGACGGTGAGGTAGCGCAATAGGTAGAGGATGCTACGGGGATCACGATGGTGTGCTCACTAGTGCAAGGCAAACTTCTCACTTTTCTGGTTTTGGGCAAATGACTACATTGTCCCTCAACCAACTACTCCCAATTTATTCACCTCGAAGCATCGTCCATGCTTCATCACGTTCCATGTGACCCCAATGACTTCCTGCCAAGCTTTTCACGTGTCCAGATGCCACTGAACCGTCCTCTCTTCCAAACGGGCCTAAGTCACTTGACGCACCACATGTCCCGCTTGACCTTAACCTTGATCACTTGTTCCTTCCATGGACCCTTGTCCATCTTGCGCCTTGTCCGAGTCCAACTATCTCACCCGACCTCCATAACCGCTCTGAACCTTGGTTCTCCCAACCAAGTCCCGATCCATCGCCGTTGACCATAGTTGACACCAAAATCACTTGCACAATAATAGACCAAACAAACCTTTTTCGGTCACAAGTTCTTCACAACTTGGCCCACATTAGTTAAAATATGCTATACAACCCATATGCACCAAACCCAAACCCCAGTTTCAATTCTCAATTTCAGCTTACGACCACAGCAGGTTTGACCGCCATGGTGTAGCCGGCCTGACCGCTTAATTGAACCTGAAAACACCCTCTAGAATTTCAGTAAAACTCTATCTAGTTTTAGGTCCAATTTCCATTTGCAACGACACTAGTGCAAACACATGCCCAAACAAGCCTACATAAGTGTTTGATGTCCATTTTCTAAAAGCTCCAAGGGCCGGTCTGACCGCTCCCACTGTGCCGGTCAGACTGCCCTTCATAGATTCAACATAACTCTAAGAGACCAGTCTGATCGACTCTGCAGCGGTCAAACCACCCATGCCCAGTGGTCTGACCGGCTCTGCACATCGGTCAGACCACCTGATTGGCAGTCACCTGAAAACCAACACACTCTCTCAAACCAAATTCAACCTTGGACAAACCCAAACACTACTCAAATACCCTCAAATGTGTAAGAGACCTCCACATGGTCTTACAGAACCGCCATTGTTCGCCTGCTTGCCACTGTTATGAATAGCGCTTGTATTCATCATGAGGCCAATGGGCCAATATATACACACAAAGTACATGAGGTGAATATGCAAATAACCCCTCATAACAATGGGGAATAACACACTATACATATATCTCTAACACCCCCCCTCAAACTCATGGTGGATCAACAATACTGAGTTTAGAGAGGTAGAAGCCATGCTGTACTCGAGTCTAGGCCTTTGTGAAGAAATCCACTATCTGAAGCTCTGAAGGCACATACTTAAGAGCAATCACCTGATCATGCGCATAAGACCTCATGAAGGAAGCATCAACACCAATATGCTTGGTGAGATCATGCTTCACAGGGTCACGGGCAATACTGATAGCACCTATACTGTCTGACAAGAGAGGAGTCGGTGTAGTGACAGAAACACCAACATCCTCAAGTAACCACCGTAGCCAAGTAATCTCTGCTGTCAAGAGAGCCATAGCTCGCAACTCAGCCTCTGCACTCGAACGGGACACTACAGTTTGTTTCTTCGTCTTCTAGGCAATGAGAGAACCACCAAGAAAAACACAGTAGACAGAGATAGACTGGCGATCAGTGGGATCGCTGGCCCAAGTAGCATCCGAATAAGCCTGAAGCTGTAACGAGCTGGAGTGTGGAAAGAAGAAACGGTGAGAGATAGTCCCACGAAGGTATTGTAGAACTCGAAGAAGGTGGCTGTAGTGGACCTGAGTCGGAGCAGAGACGAACTGACTTAGAATGTGGACTGGATAAGTGATATTCGGACGAGTAACAGCAAGGTAGACAAGACTCCCAACAAGATGACGATAGCGAGTCGGATCAAAAAGAGGCTCGCCATCAGAGGGTCGGAGGTGAACATTGAGCTCCATGGGAGTCTCAACAGTACGCTGATTAGTGAGAGAGGCGTGATCAAGAAGATCCTAAATATACTTCTCTTGGGACATAAAGAAACCATCTAGAGTGGAAGTAACCTCAATCCTAAGGAAATAACGAAGAGGACCAAGATCCAACATAAGGAACTGCTCACTAAGACGAGCCTTGACAAAGGTAATGTACTCAGAATCATCTCCGGTAATAATCATATCATCAACATACAGAAGAAGAAGAGTCCGACCACGAGACGAAGTGTGGACAAAGAGCGTAGGATTATGATCACTAGCTGAAAAAGCCAGTAGTAGTGACCACAGAGGAGAAACGCTCAAACCAAGCACGAGGGGCTTACTTAAGGCCATAGAGAGAGAGACGAAGGCGACAGACCATGCCCTTAGGAACAGAATACCCAGGTGGCGGATGCATGTAGACCTCCTCACGCAACTCGCTATTAAGAAAGGCATTCTTGACATCAAAGCGAGAAAGCAGACCCGATGGCGAGCAGCGCGCCACCGAAAGAAGAGTGCGGACAATGGTCATGTGGGCCACAGGAGCAAAAGTCTCGTCGTAGTCACGACCATGCTCTTGCTGGAAGCCATGAGCAACAAGGCGCGCCTTATAGTGCTCAAGGGAGCCATCGGAGCGAGTCTTAATCTTATAGACCCACTTACACGTGATGGGACGGGAGTGAGATGGAAAAGGAACAAGATCCCAAGTACCAGTACGCTCGAGGGCAGCAATCTCCTCGGCCATGGCATGTTGCCACTCAGGGTGAGTAACAACATCCTGGTAGGAGACAGGCTCATGAGTAGCTGCACCAGCAAAAGCAAAACGGGCAGGGGGCCGAATCGACTGGCGATCGTGGAGAGCGTAGCGAGGAGAAGATGACCCATCAGGGGAAGATGGAACATCAGGAGAAGATGGCTCATTTGGAAGATCCTCAATACGAGGTCGACGAGTGTAGAAGAGAGAGGAAAAAGGTACTATAGTGGGAGGAGCTGGAGGAGCCGCAGGAGACGAAGCTGGCGGCGACAACGGTAGAGAGGCCACAGGAAGAATATGTGAAGACTCAGTGGGATGGGTGGACAAGGGCAAGACAGATATAGGTGTATATGGAAAGGTCAAAAAAGACAGAGACTCCACAGAGGAAGTCGAAGAAGAAACAGGACGTGGGTAGAAGGGACGAGACTCATCGAAAGTCACATCCCTAGAAATCCGCATCCGTCGACCAACAGGATCGCAGCACCGATAGCCCTTGTGCTCGACACTGTATCCCAGAAAGACACACTCAATAGACTGAGCAGTCAGTTTGGTGCGTTCTCGATGGGCGAGGAGAACATAGCAAACGCAGCCAAACAGACGAAAGATAGAGTGGTCAGGAGGAAGACCACAGAGGCACTCAACAGGGATCGCACCCTGAAGAGCAGAAGATGGCTAGATGTTGACGAGATAGGTGGCAGTGGAAACAGCCTCGGCCCAAAAGTGAGGTGGAGTAGAGGCGGCAATCATCAGTGCATGAGCCGTCTCAAGGAGGTGACGATGCTTGCGTTCAGCGACACCATTCTGAGCATGAGCACCAGGACAAGAGAACTGAGCGAGAGTGCCCTACTCAGCAAGGAAGTTGCGCAGGTAACGAGAGAGGTACTCGCCAGCAGAATCAGCACGAAAGACACGAATAGGAGTGGAGAACTGTGTGCGAACCATAGTGGCAAATTGTTTATAGATAGACAAGGCCTCACTACGAGAAGGCATGAAATATATCCAAGTGTGGCGGGAGAAATCATCTATAAATATGATATAATATCGATGACCCCCTTTCGAAACGAAGGGAGCCGAACCCCAAACATCTGAATGAACAAGATCAAAAGGACGTTGAGACACTGACTCACTATGAGGATAAGGAAGCTGAATCTGTTTACCTAACTTACAGCCCTAACAATCTAAAGACACGTCTCCTGAGACAGACCCTAGAAGGCCACGACGAACTAAAGATGACAGACGAGATCCACACAGATGACCAAGACGGTGATGCCACTGCTGGAAAGAGCCGGTAGACGAAGTGGCAAAAGCGGAGAGACTGACAGCGACGGTGGAAGCGGAAGGAAGGTGAAGCAGTCAAGCTCCCAGAGATGCTGTGAGTCACGGCGCCGAAGGCCAGAACCAACCAGAGCTCCCGTGTGGCGGTTTTGAACACAACAAGAGTCAGAGTCGAGAATGACCCGACAACCAAGGTCAGTAATCTGCCTAGCAGAAAGAAGCTTTATGGTAAGGCGAGGAACATAAGCAACAGAAGGAACATGAAAAGATGAGTTCTTTGAGAGGTCATCGACGAGACGAAGAGAGGTACCATCGGCGATAAGAACAGCAGGGAGAATCAAGAGGTGTAATGAAAGACAGTGGAAGAATCGAAGTCATGTGAAAAGATGCTCGAATCAAGAATCCATGGGGAGGTGCTGTTGTGGAGGTGGTGGTTTCGCGATGCAGAAGAGTCGATGCGAACCGCGAGAACCTATCGAGGAGAATCTGAAGTGGCAAGCGGCGTTGAAGTCGGCTATCTCTGCTTTCGATGAGAGCTACTTGAAGGAGTCGATCTGACGTCGATGTAGAAGCACCGGTGCGAGTGCTAGTAGAAGAACGGCGTGAAAGATGCCACTGCTTCTTATAGCACTAGGACTCAATGTGGACAACCTTGTCACAGTAGGAGTAGTGAGGACGGCCACCACCACCTATGGCAGCCACTGGAGGAGGTAGTGTGTTGAAGCGTGGAGCAGTCGGTGTAGCAGGTGGATGGGCGGCGAGCATGGAGGGGAGTGGCATCAGACCAGCACCACAAAGTGACGGAAGCCATCGATGGCGGTCTTTGGACAGTGGCAACCAAGTCTAACGGCGGTCTTTGGGCGGTGCGGCGGTTAGATCGACGTTTTCTTTTTCTTTCTTTCTTTCTTTCTTTTTTTTCTTCTTGGGCCGAAACGGCTCACTTAACAAAAACGAGGCCTGCTCGGCCTCTCGAAATCCAGCGCGCGCAGGGAACTAGGGTTCCCGGCGGCAGCAGCTTCTGGCAGCAAGCGAAGCGGCGCGGCAGCGCGACGCGGACGTCGAAAGCACCGGCGTGGCGGCAGCGCGGATGTCCCGAGCACCAGCGAGCGGCGGCAGCAGAAGGAAGAGATGGATCCGTCTTGAAAAGAAGCGCGCGAGAACCTAGATTGGTTCCCCAGCGAATGGCGGCGAGCGGTGCGGTGGAAGCGGCGGTGGCAGCGAGTGGAAGCGGCGGCGTCGCCGAGGCGAGGTGGCGGCGGTGTCGGCGCTGCTAAGCTGGCGCAGCGTCGGCTTCGGCGAGGCGGAAGCGGCGGCGGCGGCGGCGACGCCCGACGAGGCGAGATGACGCAGCCGAGGTGGCGGCGCGGGTCGCCCCGAAGTGCCGGAGCGAAGCGGCGGCGGCATGGCGGCCGACGAGGCCCAGATGATGGATCGTCGAAGAACCGCGAAAGCGGTGGCGTGAGTGGAAGCGACCTCGAGCGACAGCGGAGCCGAGGAAGACCGGAGACCCCGAGCGCCGACGGTGGTGCGTTTGGAGACCGGAGGCGGCGCGGCAGCTGAGAATCCGATCGGGAGTCGTCGAAGATGACGACAAGAGGCGACGCCATCGGATTCGAGAGGCGGCGGCGGGGCGACAAGCGAAGAGACGGAAAAAAACCCTAAGTAGGCTCTGATACCATGTTATGAATAGCGCTTGTATTCATCATAAGGCCAATAAGCCAATATATATATATATACAAAGCACAGAAGATGAATATGTAAATAACTTCTCATAACAATAGAGAATAACACACTATACGTATATCTCTAACAGCCACCACTCTCCTGCACTCACTTTTGCCTCAGCCGTTGCCGCCGCGCTTGCTCCTTTCCTCACCACCGCTGGCGCCCTTATCGAATAGGAAGGACTTAGGAGAGGGAGGAGTGGAGAGCAGACCGCACAGAGAAAGGCTCAACAACGCTATTCATGCAATTGCAAGTCTGCAAGCAAAAAGGCTCATCTATCTGTTGCATACATGATACAAGTACAGTGGGTAGTATACTTTACTATACGCGCGTACACCCGTATATTGATACCATCCTGCATATGTACAGCTTGACTTGTACGTATCTACATATCTATCTAACTTCTACGACCTATCTTAGGCTAACTGGATCAAAACTTGTCAGACGCCTTCTCCTTGGTGTTCTGATCATCCCATCGCAGAAGCTCATTTATACAGATGTCGTCAACCATGATGCCTAGCCCCCTCGCTGCTAGTTACCTGTCACAACTTCTCTGAGCTTCTCCCTTCCCGTCTAATTTCCTGAATCCTTTGTCGCAACCTTCTTCTGTGGTCGTGGATTTTCCACAGCCCATGGCCAAGGACAACGGCAGAGTATATGCCGTGGGTGATCATAGGTGCGAGAATATTGTCGGTCTGCATTGATCGCATATATGTATTACCTTCAATTAATAAGCAAGCTCAGGTAGAGGAAATTAATAAGGCATAGCCATGGTGGTTGTGTTACCTGGATCCATTCAAAGCCAAGGTAGAAAGACAAGATTCCTTCTAGAAGAGGGGAATATATCTTCCTCATTTGCCTCCTTTCGTACCAAGCTGAAAATCAAACGCTCAAGAGTTCAGTTATACTTATGCCTGCACATGCTACTCTAATGGCCTCTGTTTCTACCCCTAACTACGTACGCTGCTACTGCCTACTGTACTGTACCAGCACAATAATATATATACACCTGCAAATAGTTTCTTGAGATTCTCCCGCCCAGTGTGTGAACGCATTGCTGGTGTCACCACATAAGTAGGGTCTGAAATGAAACAAAGTATATCACAAGACTTCAGGAACGACGATTGCCATTAGTTCCATCCCAAACATGCATGTAAATTAGGGCGATAAGTCACCCTTTGGAGCAGTAGCGATATAATAGAGGGATCCTGTGAGGGCCGCGGTGATGGCTGCTGCAAACGTTTGAGCAAATGGGACAAAAGGAGGCACCATGCCACTCTGCATTATATCAAGACAGTTTAGATCAGGGAGGGACATATCTCAGATTGCGGATATCACAAAAGTTAATATTTCATTTCAACCAAACAGAAAGTAGAATTCATACCAGGGATGCAATCCCACGAGCATCTTTCATGAGCTCTGTGCCTCTCAGAAAAATATCAGCCAACGCTCCCTACAGTTTCAGTTATTTTTGCTCTACGAAGTGAGAAAGTGAAGGGAAAAGCATGTGCTACTTACTTAAAAATGAGTACTGTGCCCTCTACAGTTACAAGGAGCGTAGACAAGTAATAAGACTTGCTATAAATCTAGTTTATCTAGAACTGTAAGGAGAATGGACAGGCAGCATATACCTGAACAGCCACACGATAGAACAGTTCCTCACCGATCGAACTGGCAGTTACGAGGAGAATGAACTGCGAATAAAAAAGATACGGTAAGACGCTCGTCACTGTATATAGTTTTCAATCAGGTGCTTCGAGCAATGCTCCATAAAACTCAAATCTAGGGGAGTTTCACTTGATGAAAGTGATGGACACTGAAATGTTCAGGAAATCGCTGAAAAGATTCCCAAAATGACTGGTTTTCTGAAAAGCATGTGAAAACCTGTCATGTTTTACGAATTCTTCTCCAAGGAAGTTCGAGAGCACATAGCTAGAAGGAAAAAGTCCACTTTTCAACCCTAAACTCTGGTGTCGGTTCAATTTTCAACCCTGAACTATGAAACCGTCCGATTCGGTACCTTGAACTAACAAAGCCGTTCACTTTGCCCCCTCAGAGCAAAGCCATCCCTAGTTTTGTTGTTGTGACATCTACGTGGACAAATTTAACTAACATGGCCATAGTTGAAGGTTGAAAATTGGATTTTTTTTCCTAGCTAGAAAGATATGTTGTTCTGTGTTCTGGAGCGACCAAACATTCTGTTTTTCCTTTCGGAGTCCAGCAATTAAGCTATCTGGACAAACGTGCAACTAATTAAGTGCACTTTTTCTTAAATGAAAGACAGCGAATAAACACAGCCCAACAGCATCATGTGAAACAGTCCTGATTTTCTTTATGTGCAGTTGATTCTTAGAATTCAGTTGTCTCTGTTGCAACTTGTGGCTAAAGTCGATTTAAACTTCGAAATTGGAGTGAATAAGAATATATAGTTGATATGAGCAGAAAGAGATACTTTGAATCGCTTCGAACTTGGAAGTACGCACCTGCCATGGTGACATGCCATAGAAGAAGCTGCGAAGCTCCTCATCCTCGACATCTCTGATGGCACGAGCATGTGGTGAATATTTGACTACTTCATCCTACATGCACAAACTAGTTAAGAACACGTTCACGACAAGTTGTAGAAATTAAAAGCGAGATAGTGTTGTTGTACTACTACTACTACTATTACATACATCGAGGATAAATAACAAAGCCATGATTGGTGGAGCTGCATATCCGAGTCCCTCGACAACCGCAGTCAGAGATGGATGGAAGCCCCCTGTGTAATCTATTCCGGTGATTTGGCAAATGAATCTCCCAGTAAGCGCCATGGCAGCGTAAATCCCTGCATGTGCACACATGCATAATGAACAGCCCATATTTTTCATACAAATTAATTGAGTTTCATTCATGCTTGTGTGGAACTAATCTATTGATGGAGCTAATTTAGCAGATGCTGATATGCATGCATGTGGCGTGTGTGGCCTATCGACAGATATCCTAACTCCTAACCCAATTAATTCGCAAATTAGCGATCGATCTTGCAAATGCACTCCATAACATACATATAGCTAATTAACAACCAATTAAAAATATGAGATATGCGATGGGATGGGAATACTTCTCACCAATGCCATAGCTGAGCCTGACGACCGCCCCCAGCTTCTCCCACATGGCCAGCTCCGCGTCCCGGGCTCCGAAGCCCGCGCCGCCGCCGCCGCCGTCGCCGCCGCTGACCACAGGGGCGGCAGGTGGGGCGGCGACCTCGACGACCCTGGGGCCATCGGCAGTGAGGCGGCCACTCCGACGTCGGTCTGTGCCATCGCCGCCGCCCTCAGCGGCCGCACGGATCCAGCTGCGAACGCGAGGGGCGAAGCCGATGGAACAGTATGTGCAGGTGTAGGTGTAGTTGAAGTTACAGGAGGAGGCCGCAAAGGGGGCCAGCTCCATTCACAAGAATCTGTCTATCAACAATCTTATGATCTCTTCTCTCTTCTCCGAGTTATTCCTGTGCTGTGCAGGCGAGAGAGAGAGAGAGTAGAGAAGTTCGGAGTAAACATAAAAGAATTTGCCGAATGAGAAGCAACAAGAGGAGAATGGCAAATATTTTTTATCCTTCACTTGGTTTTGAGGGCATGTATAGTAAGGTAGCATCAGCCGTTTATAATTTTTATCACATAAATTTTTTAATGATATGAATATCAGAAAATAAGGAGAGAATGAAACATGTAACAGACAATTTATAAGGCCTTTATAAACTATTGTTTTGCTGTTGTATCTATGTTGTCTGTACAGTTTATAGGGTCATATATACATAATTTAAAGACAACCCATTGTATGAGTTATTTTTAATTTTGCCTATAGATAATATGAAGAGTATTACAGACAACGATTGTTTATACCATTGTACACTATCTAATTCTAGTAAAAAATAAACTCTCATCTCTCTCTCTAATCTTTATATGCAAACGACGGGTGCCCCGACACGAAACGACAGAAAGCCATTTCCGCCGTTAGTTTTTTAAAATCTCCGCAGGGCAGGTGGTGCGAGGCGACTAGGCGCGGGCAGATGGGAAGGATTTGCCTGTCCAATCACCACCTGCCACGTCAGCCAGTTGATCCGCAACTTTTCTTGGCTTGGACTGGAGTGGAGTAACCAGCATGGATTGATTCATTGTCATCGTCCCTCAAGAATCCATATGGGCCGGGCCGGGCCAGCAGTCAAGGGCTGCAGTGCTCTTCTATCTAATTTATATCGATAGAACAAAGCTGAATCAAGGCACTTGGAGCACCATGCCCGCTTCTTTGTTGCACTGAAGCTCATGTTCCTAACTACATATATCGATACAAATGGCTCCAAGTGCTGTGTATTCAAAGGTGATCCTGCAAAGGCAATGTCAAACATACCAACACACGCAGAGACAAGTGCATAAGTCCCACCACCATCACAACATCAACAGCAGCCATTGCTTACTCAATATATCATCAAGAGTGGTATTTCCTTTGAAACATCTTTCCAAGTCATTGTTCAACTTCTTGACTTGGGCCTTGAGCTCATTGTTTTCCTCTACAAGGTTAGTGTCCAAAAGCATAGATGAAATACAAACATCTATATTTGAGCTACAAGAAATATATAGTAAATCATCACAAGAGGTGGATATGCTAACCTTAGATGCAATGCAAGGACTAGTAACTACACAAGACATGTAAATCTAGTAAATCATATGCAATGCCTATATCCACCTTATGCTTAGTGACTTCCTTGGGGAGAGACTCCTAGTCATTTCTCAACTCATCATAAGAAATTTGAAGTGAGATATTCTTTTTATTCGAAACCTTAAATTTTGTTTTCTCCTTCCTAAGATATGCTTTAAGCTCATCTAGCATGTTCATCGATTTGTCATAAAGGGCTCATCATCATTGTTACCTTTTGCCATAGAACAATGAGGTGATGTGGATGGGGATATGGATTATATTCCTTATCATCGGAGTCCGAATTTGAGTTACTAGCACAAAATATTTAATTCTAAGAATTTGAAATTGCACAAAGTAAAGCACAAAAGAGTAAACCACAATGACACAACAATCTTTTTACCGTGGTGTTTGGAGACTTGTCGGTCTCCCCTAATCAACGTTGAGGTAAGCCCAAACGAATTGGACTAGTTCCATGAATTACGCCAAACACTCGAATTCACTAGTGGTAGCTGTTTCCTACGCCAGGTAGGTGAGTTCGAACCTTCACAACACGCCAGGCATTCTCACAAGCTTTTTGAGAAGATCACCGGACCACGACGTCTCCACGCTGTCTAGGTGTCGGTAAATACCAAGAGTAATAAGCCAAGCTCTTTACTTGACTCTCACTAAGTTCTACACAAAGCACAAGCAGATACTTAATCCACCTCTGGATGCAACACATGCAATTAGAGACTTATCTCCTTGCTCACAAGGTGCAACACATGCACAATTGAGAGGAGAAGCTCACACTAGCTCAAAAGATTGAAATGGGGTGTCTAGAACCTAGATAAAGAGCTCCAAGCCAAGCTTATATAGCCTCCATGCAAGAAATTAGCAGTTATTCACAAAATCAGCACACACACACACACACACACACACACACACACACACACACACTCTAGACATGTCTGCCCTATGCCTTAAACTTGAGTTTAATTAAGTTTTTTATTTCCAAAGCAAAGATGCATGAACTTCAACCATTTGCAAAACTCATTTGCAAATTATAACCCTATGCCACATAGATTTGATACATGAATCTCAATTATTTGCAAAACACATTCGCAAAACTTTAGTATTATGCCACAAAGAGTAGGTGTATGGACTTCAACCATTTACAAAACACATTTGCAAGTTATAGTCTCGTGCTACAAAGAGTAAATGCATGAGTTTCAACTATTTGCAATACATATTCGCAAACAATAACATCATGCCACAAGGAGTAGTTGCATAGACTTCAACATTTGTAAAACACATTTGTAAATTATAGTCTCATGCTACAAAGATTAGATACATAAACCAACTATTTGCAAAATACATTCATAAACTTTAGTATCATGCCATAAGGAGTGGGTGCATGAACTTTAACCATTTGCAAATTATAGTTTCATGCTACAAAGAGTAAATCCATGAGCTTCAACTATTTACAAAACACATTCACAAATAAGCATATTGCCTAGAAGAGCTGAAGCAAACGGGATTGAGCTATCAGCACATGAGGAGCCCCCTCTTAATAGTATGACAACTTATAGTAGTAATCCGATCTCCCAACCAAACACAGAGACTGGTAGAATGACTGAGAAACATATCCTTAATCTATGCTAGTTAATGTTGGCTGTGTTGAGTTTAATGTGTGTGACATTATTAGTCGTTCATGGTTTATACTTGCTTCTTATCATTAGCTGATCATGTGATGTTGGTATTATCGTCTGATTGCTCTACTTATACATGAACATCTTTGATAAAATACTGGAACAACCTTGGCGAACTGTTGGAACGTTGAAACCAAACACATGGAACATTAACCCATACCCACATAGAACTTAATGCGTGGAACATCGTATTGAACTGTTGGAACATTGAAACCAAAAGTGTGGAACATATTACCTACCGGAACATTCCATAGCCACCTGGTTCATTCCCTACCGGAACATTCCATAGCCACCTGGTTCATTCCCTACCCAGTTCAAAAGATATGCACTGGAACATCATCCATAAACTAATGGAACATTAGAAAGTAATGCATGGAACATTTTTATTTTATCCACCAGAACATATGATATACAATATCATTACTAAGCTGAAACATATGTAAGTGGTATTTTTGCTTTGAGGATCTCGTTGTTAGGAACGCGATGGTTCAAATAGATCGTGAATTAGATGCTCTGTGTAAAAGGTATGATAAGGTCAATTTTTGAATTAAAAAAACTGATTTGAATCACGTGCGATGACATGGATGCTTTGGTCATGTGCACCTCACTACCACAAGCTTGGTGGACTTGGCGCGTGTGAGAGCCCCCGGAGATTTAAGTTGTAATGCTTAACCTTTCCATAACCTTTCCAACGGTCCTAGCATCACAAGAGAAATTTCGCACTCTCGGTGTATTATGTACCTCCCAGGAGCGGTACATATACATCTTCACAAACATCAAGCCATACACAAATTATTACAATACTGAAATCTTTATAGTTTATAACATAATAAACATACAAGGTTCAAATTTCATACATAGGGCCGACCGGCCAAATAGCACAACAAAATACCAAGTTCACAGCAAAAACACAAGCCATAAGATGGCAGCGAAGAAAAAGGCCAACCGGCTGCCCTTTCCCACAAGGCAACCGACTAGTAAACCATCGAACTAGTCGTTACGTTTGTAGTCGTTCTCACAAGGGCTAACCCATTGGGGTTCAACCTCCTCTGTAGCAAGTGGACAATCCGGTTGAGTAAAACATTGTATTCGCAAGACTTACAAACAACATAATAAAGTAGATGCATTCAAGTATCAATGGAAGGCTACAACACTAGGCAATTTTCAGCATAAAGGCATTTTCTTTGCAATAGAGTAATAGATTGTAAGGCAATTTACCAAATTAGTTTTTATTTGCTAAAATAATAGCGGGACAATATTTAGAGACATAATTAACAACCTAGAAGTGGCTGCCCACAGCCACCACAATAATAGCACGAATTACCCATTTGTACTATCCGATTTCAAGTTTTATCGAAAATGTAGAGTCTAACTCTTGCAAAACCTAACCCAGCGTGTCCATAACCAAGAACTTAGCTATTCGAATAGATTAAACCCCTGCAGGGGTGTACAACTTTATCCACATGTCAGACTGCTCCTTTGTCGAGCTATATAGCACACTTCCTAAGGTGTGCTGGCAGAGTTAAGTTCTATGAGACGTTTTCCAATGAAATATATTAACTAGGAGCCGCCCTATGGGTGTGAAGGCCTCCGTGAACCACCTTGTGTGTGTGCAGAGAGGGCTCCCACGGAGGACCCATATGTTGTGACGGAGTCACCGGTAAAGCCTCAGCAACTACCGATGCTCCTCAGGCGAGGGAACCTATCCGGATCCCACCCCGCACATTTCTCATAACAGTAGAACATTTTTCTCCCTAACATCTACCACCTGTGGCTCAGAGTTAACACATAACAAAGTAATAAGTCGAGGGTTCCCATAATCCCCTCATGTGGTTGCACGCAATAATCCAAAAATAAATTCAATAAAGTTATTATTTTATTGGATTTTTCTGAAAATTTAAAAGAGTTTTATTACTTTGCTTGAATTTCCTAAATTTTAAAAGTAAAAAATAAAATTTATTGAGTTTTCTAGGATTTAAAGTTAAAAAGGAAAATTTCTTAAAATTTACGGATTTTAAAAAGGTTTTTCCTATTTTTCAGAAATTTAAAATAATTTATGTGCAAAACTAAAAGCCAACTTTAAGTTGGAAATAATTTTATTAAGTTCAAAATAATTCTAGGAATTTTTGTGAATTTTTCTAGAATTTTTGAACTCTTTTTGCTATTTTCTAAAAGTTATTTCTATTTGTTTGTTTTTCTGAAATTCGAGAATGAATTTAAAATCCCCTTTTTCGTTTTGGGCCGAATCCCATTTCTCTTGGCCCGTTTCTTCTTTTCCCATCCCAGCCCAGTTTTCCTCG
This sequence comes from Phyllostachys edulis, assembly GCA_036346405.1. NCBI lineage: Eukaryota > Viridiplantae > Streptophyta > Magnoliopsida > Poales > Poaceae > Phyllostachys > Phyllostachys edulis. The sequence goes on from CM070549.1 coordinate 107,754,541, forward strand.
TCGACCCAGCCCACCCCATCACCCTCTCTCCCGTCTCTCTCACCACCAACCGAGCCCCCATCTCTTCCTCCTCCCTTTCTACCTCGAGCCGCCCGCGCCATTGCCGCACCTTCGGAGTGCCGACTGCGTGGAGAAGAAAGCCTGCGGGTGGGGCCTGCAGGTCAGAGAGAGGTGAGTGGAAAATAGGTTTTCAGGATTTTCAGAAAATGGCTGAGGGGGTTTAGGAATTTTTAGCCATAGCTTCCTAGCTCCAAAAATTATGAAATTTTTAGGAGAGGCTAAAGACACAGTAAATATTATTTTATAAAATTTCTAGGGTTTTATTGGTTCTACATTTTTGTCTAAAATTATTTCAAGCTTTTGTTTGCATTTACTTTTACTATTTAACTTGAGGAGAAAATGCAAATCATGCTTGAATTAATTTCCCATTTTACACCCAGAACAAAAATGATAAGATTAGATTTTTAATTATCAACTTTCATTTCACTTTGTTTTATTTCCCATTAGGTTTATGTTTCCAACATTTATGCTTAGGTTTTAAAATCCAATAAAACCTTAAATGAAATATCAGAAAGCCGAATGATAAAAGAATGCAGCAAAAGTTTTAAAAAGTTCATAAATTTATATATTTAAAACACAAACCCATATTTAGAGATGTTATAGCGCGGCCCATGGCCCAAGAGTACGAAACAAGATAGGAGTAAACTATGCTAATGATCCACGTTAGGCCTTGTGGCCTTAATAGGCCGGTTTAGGTTAAGTGTCTAGACAACGGGCAGGTTTGAGTAACATAACATGACTTATGTACGGATACACACACATGCTTGCATTTATTTATTAGGGCATGTACAATGGTACAGACAGCTGCTGTCTATAGCAACTCTTTATGTCATCTATAGACAGCACTAAAGACAACTCATACAATAGGTTGTAGTGATACAGTCAGCTATAGGATTGTAGGCAACACACAATCTTTAATGCTTTTCTTGGTTCTGATGCTACAGTCGGCTACAGGATTGTAGACAATACATTTTTCTCTCTTTATTCTCTTTCATCCACATCAGTTTAAATCCTACGTGGCAGAGACTATAGACAGTTGATGTAAATCTATTGTACGTGACCTTAATTAACACCGAATACAGACGACATGCAGAATCGATCACCCAGACGACATAACACACAGGATGACAAGATCGCTTCGACATGGCAGACATATATATAGTGTTATGTACCTGCAGCTGCATGCTTTGTGAACGTATGCATTTTATTACAGCCAGCGACACATGCAAATAGTATATATGGTGGTGGTGGTACATGCTCGATGAGCATGGATGGTTGGATATGGATCATCCACGAACGTAGATGCCAATTGCGTCGAGGCGACCCCCGGAGCGTCCGAAGAAGCCGACGATCTGGCCTTGCTGCACCGGGATGTCGAAACGAGTCCCTCTGCTGTCGTCGCCGTACGTATTGGTACGACTTGCCGTGGTTGGTGACAAACTTGAGAGACGACACGATTCTGGTGGGTGTATGTGTTACCATTGATGTATTCTGATGTGGCGAGTTCAAGCACCTGCATGTATGGACTATATAATAAATTAATTAATGGTTGGACTGAATTAAGGACGACTAATCTCCCTCCCACCCACCTGAGGCTGCCCAGCTGGAGTACCCCCCATGGACCCTCGTGGCGTTCCTCCCCGTTGTTGCCCACGTAATCGAAGGAAATAGCACTGATCTCGCCGCCGGTTGTATGGATTAGCACACGGATCAGCCGGTGGGGGAACCGCTGGACGTCCTGAGGGTAGCCTCCCTCTCCACCCCAGGATCCAATCTTGGCAGGCAGGCTCTGCATGCATCCATATATATACATATACACAGGTATATATGAATTAAAATTAAGCCAGTCCAGTCAATCAACAGTAATTGTATCATAACGATAGTATTTAGAGAAGCATACATAGGCCGGCGTACTACAAGCACTAGCTAGAACCGAATGAATTAGAATTAGAATTAACAACTCGTGTTTGTGTGTGTACCATTTTTTCAGTACGTATTACTAAAATTTATTCTTGGAAGAAAGGGGCTCCAACCATCGTAGACACGTCACCCAGAAAATATGCGATCGTCAGATGCGCAGCGAACGGCCAGGATGAGCGAGTTGCTACGCTTGGTCCGAACGGCACGCGAAGCTTCGTGAAGATCGCGTGTCTGGCTGCTACCGACCCCTAATCCAGCACGTCTCTCTCTCCACTCGCTCAAGGCTGCGCCGTGCTCCCGTTCCCCTTTCTTCTCGCCGCTGCTCCCCCACCCATCTCAACGCAGCGCCGCCTCCTGGCGCACCCCTCGGCGCCTCCCTCCGCCCGCTCGTCCTCGCCCGCAGCGCCGCCTCACAGCCCCCCTCGGCGCCTCTCCTCCGCCGCTCATCTCGCCCTTGGCGTTGCCTCGACCCTCCCGTCGGCGCCTCCTCACCGCCTCCGGTACTCTCAATCTGTGCCCGCCTCAGCCAGCCCTCGGCGCCTCTCCTCCGCCGCTCTGTCCTACGCCGCAGCGCCGCCTCCTGACCCTCCCGTCAGCGCCTCCTCACCGCCTCCGGTACTCTCAATGCAGCGCCGCCTCCTGGCCCACCCCTCGGCGCCTCCCCTCCGCCGCTCCGTCCCTCTGGCCCAGCGCCGCCTCCTGGCCCTCTGGTCAGCGCCTCCCCACCGCCTCCGGTACTCTCCCTCTCCCTCCTCTGCCCCTTTCTTCTCGCCGCTTCTCCCCCACCCATTTCCATCCCATAGCCTTGTGTTGCCTCTGGCCCACCCTCGGTGCCTCCCTCCACCGCTCAGTCTCTGCCCTTGTGCCGCCCACAGCCCTCCCGTCGGTGCCTCCCCACCACCTCCCGGTACTCTCCTCTCCCTCCTCTGCCCCTTTCTTCTCGCTTGCTGCTCCCCACCCATCTCGTCCCATAACCTGGTGGCGCCTCTGCCCACCCCTCGGCGCCTCCTCCCATTGCTCAGTCCTACACCAGAAGGCCCCAGCCCCCCCTCGGCGCCCCCACCGCCTCAAGTCTCTCCCTCTCCCTCCTCTGCCCGGCCCCGCCGCTCACTTCCTCTGCCTCCCCGTCCAGTCCCATGCTGCGGCCTCTTAGTCTCCCGCTAGGTTGCGTTTTTTTCACTATTCGTCGTTGTCATTCTGTGAAGGGTTCAAGGTTATATTTTTCTTGAGAATTTTAGTGCTGTTGCTAACTAATAATCTGATTGTTCTTGCAGATCTGCGTGCGCATATTCGTCTTGAGTTATTACCAGATTTCGTATACATTCTTTAGATAGATTTTTTGCTGATTTTGACTAATGGCTGCCTTTTTACTTTGGCAGCAAACCCATTTCCACCACCAGAGAGGTTCATAAGGTTGATGACTACTGCTTTCGTCGCTGTGATTCTGTGAAGGATTCAAGGTTATGCTTTTTGTTAAAATTTTAGCGCTTTTGCTAACTAAGAATCGATTGTTCTTGCAAATTTTCTAACAGACTGCTTATAATTTTAGCGCTTTTGCTAACAAAGAATCCTATTGTACTTTGGTAGCACAATCTAACAGATACCAAAATTTTAGTAGCCCAAACATGGTTTTCGTATTGCTTAGATTTTCCGTTAGATTGTCTTTTGTATATATTGCTTACATTCGTCGTTAGATTGTCTTTTATATATGGATCGTAATGTCATGTTCTCGCATAAACTTTCTTTTTTGCAATGAGAATGTCTCATGTGTATAGGTGTGCGGCGTGCTTGCTTAATCTTGGCTACATTTCTTGATTGCTTGAGCAAGAAAGAGTTATGCGTGGTATGTTTATAGCTTGGCTTAATTTTGCAGCTATATATGATGATCATTAATACCAACCCTCTACAAGAAAGGTACGAAGCTGAGCTCTTAAGCAATTTTCATAGCCCAAACATGTTTTTCGTACTGCTTATATTTGCCGTTGCGTTCAGAATATGGAACTCGAGAATCTGACATAAAGATAAAAGAAAGCTGTAATCACATACCAAAACATTAGCTTCCTTTATATCTCTATGTACAGTATACTACCCAATGATTTGCAGGTACTAGATAGTCTTATCTGTGAGGTATAGTGTAAATCAATGGCAAATTGGTACTTTCCATGCTTTGCACCAGTGGACGCGCACCTAAGATTAGATTCATCAAAAGAACGTTGGCTGACAAAAATATATATATATTCAGTGATGTGTTACTATTTCCAAATTTGATTTGTGTTGATGCTTCATTTAATTAGCATTAGTACCTAATCCCTGAACTCTAATTTGTGCTAATTATCATCTTTGTATTTCACGAACATTGTTTTCCTTTTCAATCCATTTGACATTACAATGAATCTGTCCATGCTTCACTTTGACACCCCAAAAGAAGTCGGCTGTACTGGCACTATAAGTCATAGCTCAAACATCACTCATATAGCTTCTGGCTGTGCAGTTAAAAATGCCACTAATCATCATCAGGCATCGCCACTTTCATCAGCTACACAGCCAACAACAAAGAACAGTCCCTTCGGGTATTTTCTTTGATTCCAATGCATTCATATCTATCGATAGCAACACCTTATTCTTAAGAATGTTTTTTTATCTATAAACCCGTGTCTGTTTGCTATTTTGTGTAGCACAATAAACAACCCTCCATCACATCCTATTCATAGAAACCTGTTTCCTGATTTTGCAGCTGCAGACCATTCCAGAGACATATAGGTATACCTAAAAATCCTACGTATCTGTTCAATGATACCAGCCCTCTACAAGAAAGGTACGAAACTGAACTCTTAAGCAATTTTAGTAGCTCAAACATGGTTTTCGTATTGCTTAGATTTTCTGTAAGATTGTCTTTTGTATATATTGCTTAAATTCGTCGTTAGATTGTCTTTTATATATAGATCATCATGTCATATTCTCGCGTAAACTTTCTTTTTGTCAATGAGAATGTCTCCTATGTATAGTTGTGTAGTGTGCTTGATTAATCTTGGATGCATTTTTAGATTGCTTAATCCTGTGTATAGGAACTACTGATGATTTATTTTTACTGATTGCTAGCAAGAAATTGTCCAATATAAGTATTCAGAGCTTTCTTGAGATGCCTGCTAATTAAAATACATGATACTCTTTATATTTGATCTCAGCATTGTTCAACCATATCGCGTGAGCGGTAATAGCCTGGCAAATTATGTAAGAGTAAGTGGAGATTGACTTATATTAGATAGATCATATAATCTATAGTGTGCTAGCAAATATCTGTATATTCTTCCATAGATTCAAAGGTTGTTATTTTAGTTGGATCCGAAGCAAATTGCAAAGAAGGTAAACAACCTGATTTCATGACCCTGCATCCAGCAGTTCTAACATATGCTCAACATTGGATGGAGGTGCAAGGCCGAAGGAGCCCATTGCAACCTGCCAAACGTATCGTGCAGCTGGGCAATGGAAAAAAGGAGATGATCTATGGTTTTAGTGCTATGATAAAAACATCACCATTTTTTTTCCCATTTGTCCTTTTTTTTCCCTTTTCCTTTTGCATAGAGTATCTTTGGTTAGAATATCTTTTTTGGACAGATACCAGAAGAAAACATTAATTCTGAACTTTCACTCACCGAATTAACTTATAATGGAAATTAATATCTGAATTGATTAAAGTCAGGTACATACAGGTACGAGTGGACTGAAAACAGCTACTTGCTCATAAGTCAGCTACATCATACTCATATTTGGAGTCAGCTAGATTGCTCATGAGTCGTAATTTATTGTTTTATATGAATACTATTGTTATTTTAGACTACAAAATTAATTGCCCTCTGATATTTGATCTTGATACTATTGAACTGTTTAGCAAGTAATGCATTCCCTTTACCATATTGTTATAGTTCCGACCTTTGGCAGACTAGATATTTTGTGATCCTGACTATCACAGACATGTGAGAAAGGCGGTTATGAAACATGTAGTTTTCTTGCCTTAGCCATGGACTTCTTCTAACTTCTTCCATATTAACCAGTTAAAGGAAAAGAAAAGCAGATAATACTTAAAACCACAACAGAGGGGGATCGCGCCAAGTAGAAACGTGCTGAGGAGGAAGCATTGAGGGATAAGCAAGAAGAAGAGAGGCGAGCGTAAGTTGTGATATCCCAGACTGAAATTTATAATCCATATACTTCTTATACTTAGTTTATTCTTACATTCAATGATAGGATCATCCAACACAATCCTAAGTAAAGCAAAGGGGAGTCAAGTGGTAGCGAAGAGAAAGCAGATGCTTGAGGTGATAAGTATCTCGCTTGTGTATGTCCTCGATGAGATGTTGACACCAGAGCAGGTATGTTTGCTCAGTTATCATCTATGACTATTATGTAGTCAACTATAGGATTTTTTTTCATGTGGTTTTGGAAGCATCTTGCACCTGCATGTCGTGAGTATAAATCTGATCTCCGAAGTTTAGAGACTTTGAGCCACTCACCATAACTGTGTTCCACCTTTGCATATTTTACCAGTTAAAGGAAAAGAAAAGCAGATAATACTTAAAACCTATGAGAACCGGGATCGCACCAAGCAGAAACGTGTTGAGGAGGAAGCATTGAGGGATAGGCAAGAAGAAAAGAGGTGAGCGTAAGTTATGATATCCCAGGCTGAAATTTATAATCCATATGCTTTTCATACTTAGTTTATTCTTACATTCAATGATAGGATCATCCTTTATAAAATTTTTTTGTCACCGTCTCTTGACGCTCAAAGCAATTATTTCAAAGCCATTTTTTACAGTTTTTTTTCTTTCGACACATTCCTTGCTCATGAAAATACAGATATTGGAGAAAAGTACATTCTGCATTTTTTAATACCAAATAGTGTTTACCATTATAGTGAATATCCGTTTTTAAGAAGGAAAGTAAAGCCCCTGTTTTTTAAGAGCAAATGGCTAGCCCCTGTTGCTATATTGAAAAGCAAAATGAGTGCTGCTATACACCATGTATTATTACCTTTTCATGATTACGTGTTTCGTGTTAAAGATTTTGTGTCTCCAATTTGGTATCAGTTCTCTGCAGGCTGTCTCAGAGATCAACATTACATGTTGATAAGATCTGCAGCCTGATTAATATGGATAGAGTACTCTCTAGCTGTTGTATATGTCCGCCAAATGTTCTATGTTGCTTTTGTTATCTGTTTCACTCAACTATGCAGGGAGAACCCAGAGTTATACCTTTAAGAGCTTCGTGCTCGACACTCAAAACTTTCCGAGAAAGTTGACCAGACGAAGCGGCAAAAAGTTAACGGCAACCATAGTTCAACTGGTGGTGTAGGCCGTGGGGAACGTCTAAATACCGCCCAAAAAAGAAAGGATGCGTTTACTCACTTCTGCTGCATTTCATAGGGGAAAAGGTGAGGACACTTTTGGCATGAGAGATGTGCTTGTGACAAAGTATACCAAATCAGAGGACATATTCAACGATGCTATCTTTATCACCACCTGCACAGAACGGAAATGAACCACCAGCCAAAAAGACTCGATCATCTACCAAAAGAATTACTGACTGATCTTCTTGCTCTGCTTCCCAACAACACAACAGGTATAGTTTTCAAATATCCACAGACCAAAACATATATTTCAAACTAACTACTACTTCATATAGGTACTCCATCTTTTGCAGCCACCGCAGCAGACAATGCTTCCAAACGACGACTCGTGCTTTTGTCCAGCCTTTCGAACGCTTCCATATAAATATTGTAAATTGCAACGACAAGCTAAACTATATTGCTACTCTACGAACCCTGTTTTGTAAACACTATCATCCCACTTGAATCCATCACTAGCTCCGCTTTCTGTATACAAAGACTTTCACTACTTAGTTACTCTGCTCTATATACGTTTACAACTCGTATAGAACCACGAATGCCTTCATTTTGTATAAACATATACAATCACTGCTTCCTACCTATGTTTGCCAGAGATTTATATCTCACCTAAATACATACATATATACAGATGCTTTTCATATCAGTTATGTAACAAACGCTATTTTTTCTCCGTAAACTACTACACTAACCTACGTAGATGGATGATAGATCTTCTATACCTTGCAACAATCCTTCTAAACACACCATTAAGACCCGCACCATGTGGCGCGGGTGATCTTCCTAGTACAGGTTAACGCCCACGAACCAGCACGCTATAGCTAGCTGAATGGAATGGAATAGTATGTATATATATACATCCTTCTAAACAACTCGCGCAATTCAGTTTAATTTGATGATTTTCTAAATAATATCCGCAGCAGCGCAGGTAGGTACGAATTACGAAAGCGAGGCGAGTGGGCGCGGGCACACGAGAGGGATTTCCCTGTCCAATCACTGTCTGCCACGTCAACCAGTTGATAGGGGGATCCGGATGACGCGGCAACTTTTCTTGGCGTGGACTCGAGTGGAGTTACCATCCTTCAACTTCAAGAATCTAGATGGGCCGGGCCAGCAATCAAGGGCTGCCGTGCTGTTCTATCTAAACTAGAGCCTGGTTTTGGTTTATGTAGCAGGCGTAGTTTTTTTTTCCTTCGTAGTTATAGAAGTTAGGTCTAGGACACAAATGTTCTGTGCATATATTTATCTACATATAGACAAAATCTGATATTTATTGAAAAACTATAGCGATATTAAGATATGTATAGGTTGTTTGTACGAAGTTTTTTTAGATACGGTAATAGACGACATAAACAATTAGGCAGGTTTCATCTGCAGGTGTATGCAAGACAAAAGGGGAGATTGTTGAACTCGAAACTGATGCAAGAAACGTCCGCAAGAGCACAACGAGTCTAGTTGCTACGTAGTGTCGTAGCATATATATGGAATCTTTAATATTACAAGACAAGTACTGCATACTTTATTAGTATATAGAGGGATTCTATGATATTACAGAATAAGCATATAATATACCAGACGTCTAGAAGGATAGACTACATAAAAGAAAGTAGTGGGTGATGAAGCAGAGTACAAAAAAAAAGATTTCAATGTTAACAGCAAAAGGTAAGGCATGTTGTTGCAACATCATCTGTTGGAGTAACTGTGCAACAATAGAAAAGTTTTGAGTTAGTATATATTTTGTTGACGACAAAAAGGAATTCAACAAGGATGTTTATAGACGATGATCTATAAAATATATTTACAGCTAGTTGTTGCCTCTTGTATCTTCTTGGTTTTTGTCTCTCAGCTAGAAGTAGGAGTGTTTTTGTATGTTGCGAACTTTTTCCTGGAAAATAGGTGCGAAGATTGAGGATACAACACGAGTAGTTTTAGATATACTGGTTAGAAAGCATATACCAGTACGTACATATTAATGAATAAGAGCAGGAGTAAATAACAATGCATTGCCGAACCAGTTTTTTTATTTATTTAATTAGATAGCTCTGTGCCGCTGTAGGATTATCCAAGAATATGATATTAGTAGCTGGCACACACAGTTACATTGTTGGTTCAAATACATATCATGAAAATGTAAAACTATTGCATAATATTAAACAAAACGTAAATATACATTACGGCTTTTGACTTGCAGAATGGCTGAACAGGCCAAATACTTTTCAGAGAACAGCAGCGGAAGCAGATTCAGAGTAGAACGCATGGAACCCTCACGTTATGCGCACCGGCAATCGACTGTAGGCTCGCGATCTAGTTCTTGGCCTTCTTGATCTTCAGTCTTGTCCAATGCTCATATTTGTCCCTGTAGTCTTCTTTTGTGCTTACTGACTAAAAGAATATAAATAGCGAGCATGAGTACACAACCGTACTCGCGAGCTAATACACAATGCAATTATTATAGATGCAAGGCTGAACAAAGGAAAGGCTCATGGTTCCTTTATTTTGCACAAAGCCACTCGTTTGAAATAGTGTAAGTAGTAGCAAAACCTGCGACTTAGTATTTTAACTAACACATGTTTTATAAACTGAGTTTTCGTTGTAAAGTAGTAGTAGAGATTTCATCTCCTATACCGTCCCAATATTTCCAATCACTCGGCTCCAATCACATATTTCCAACTACTAGGATCCAATCCCATATTTACCACCAGTTCTCTATCCAGACCATCTCAACTTTTTGGGTTCCAACCCAATATTTCCAATCACTTGGTTCCAAACCAATATTTTCAATCACGGGGCTCCAGCCCCAATCTATACCACTTTCCCGGGCTACATCCATTCGATGATCCCAAGGCTGCTGTCACGTCCCCAACTTAATAAAGAGAATTATTATACATCTCATGAGCATGCATCATTGATTTCAAACTTTTGCATAATTTATTGCACTAGGAAAATCTTAAACAAGTGTTTAACTTACATCTTGTAATTCAACTCCAAAAGAAAACGGGAACAAAACCTTATGAACATCCCCTGGAAATAATTTATTCAAATACTATAGTAATTATAATGTATTAATATAATTTTTCCCAAATTTTTGGGACTGGATTAAACCTTGAGAAAATTCAAACACCAATTGATGACATACACTAAGTTGAATTTATTATATACACATTATATCTTGAACAGTAGTGTTCAATAATTTTTATGGGAACTAGATCTACCCAGGGACCCCTGTGATTTATATCACAATTTTAGGAAATTTATTCCTATTTTTAACACCTTGGTCAAAGCAGGAGAAACAATTTAAATCCAGTCAAAGCGGCTTAATCTTTGTTCCTCTGGTCGAACCCAACCCCGACCCGAGCCTCTCGGCTCAGTCCAACCGCCTAGATGCACAGTCACATGCAAGCATTGGATTTTTGATCAGCGGTCCAGATCTTCCCACCTCTTCGGCAGCTCTTAACATCACTACAAATCTTAGCCGATAGATCCTGATCAAATGGTATACGTGGAGCCACGTCGCCCTAGTTTACTCCCGCGCCATGAGTCACTGTCAGCACGGGCCCGCCTGTCGGTCCTGTCTTCTCCAACGGGCAGGTGCGCTCGCGCAGAAGCTGAACTCCACGCGACCGCGAATCTCTTCTCCACGCTGAGCCCTGTCACTCCACCGCCCAAATTGGCCACTCGGGAGCGTTCCTCTCTGTGCACCGCACCCACTCCGTTGTCCTTTCGGGTTAAGACCCTTCGCACCCTCTCCTTCTCCCTCACTTCTCCTCTGTTGACCGAGGAGAGGAGGCCGGCAAAGCTCACCTCTCGGTTAGGCTCCTCCGCGTGGTAGCTTTCGACTCTAGGGTCAATACCCTTTCCATTTTTGCTTATGCGAGCATCTATGGTTGCTTGTAGGGCTCGGTCCACCTTCGTGCTCTAGCTCACGACCAGAGCACACACCCGAGGACCTCACCTTGTCATCCTCGACTCGGAGGTATTGTCCTAAACCTAGCGTCACTTTGCGCCTTAGGACATCATGGAACTAATCCTCAACCGATTTGTGCAATGCAGCATGTGTTTTCCTAATTTGGAGAAATCACAGTTTGCCTTAGTACCAACTCTTCGCCTCCCACTTCACTTCGGTAAGCCATTCTTCGATTCGTTGGTTCCTTAGCATCCTCACAGGGTCCTTAACCTATTCCGACCACCCACTCTGCTTGGTTTTGCTCAGGGTGCCTTCTCCGCGCGAAGCCGTGCCGTCGTCATCTTCTTCTCCGGTGTCGACACCACTCCAGCTGCTCCAAGCTTCCCCAAGCACGCTCCTTAGCTCAGGTAGTTCCCAATTAGTCCCTAGGAACTTGGCACCCGCTTGAATGTTGCTGCGGAGCTTCGCATCGCTACATGCATCTTGCCCGTAGTTTTAGCCCCGCTCCACGTCGGCTAGCCGCCGGTACAGAGCCGCACCGCCGTTGAGATTGCCACCACTGGGTGCGCAATACTATTGCGCACCTGGGCATGGCCTTGGCACGCGCCGCCGTGGCGCACAGCGCCGGCGAGTCGCCGGGGAACCGCACGGGAGCGAAAATGCGTTGTCGTACTCGGACACGTACTGTAGCAAATGATTAGGAGTTAATGGCACTCATTAGTAGTTAAACACTGTCTTAAGCACACTAATGCACTCGCTTACATGTGGGCCCAAGTTAAACCCGTACCGCTTCGCGTTAAACACAGTTCTTTTAAACCAAATCGTTTTGGACCGTTGGATGAAAAATCGACGGCTCTGCTCCGTTGGGCCGTTTGGACCGCTCCGGACGCGCCGTGAATCTGAGCCGTGCGTTGTAAAATGAACGGTCACGATTGATGGGCCGATCGGACCACCTCTTCGGCCACAATTGGTGACCGTTGGATTTAAATCCAACGGCTCACGGATCATCCTGTATCATCGCTGGCGCGCGTTGCGTGATGGAGCCATGGCAAGGCAGCCTTGTCGATGGTGATGGCTAGCCCACTTCGTAAGAAAAGCCGTAAATGAATTAGGAAATCTGAAAACGAATTATTTGTACACTGTAAAATATGTGTAACTTCAAAAATAGATAACTAATTCATTTCAACTCCAAAATGGATGAATCCACTTCTGGTAATTTTCATTTTTGATGAAATTTATATTAAAATTGATTTCAAACATGTCTCTGTAACAGAGAGTATTATTATGGAAAATGATCCATAAACTTATTATTTTTACACTAGAAAAAGGCTGATAACTTTAAAAATAGATAACTAATTCATAAAAATTGCAAATAAGGTGAACTCAACTGTTTTGAACTTGTAATAATGATACCTATTTATCTATGTAATCCTTGTACGCACTACTGTGCTACAAATTTTACCCAAATAATTATAATTAGTGAACAGTGACAAATTGTATTTAAATTGGATTTTTCTGAAAGCTGAACTTGAAACCCTTATAACTCTCACATACTAAATGCAAATGGAATAATTCTTTCACCTAAAATCATGATCTATCTACTGTAGAAAAATCATGCATTTTTGAGCATTTTGAATTTTTTGAGTATTTCTCGATGTTTATTCGATACTATATTTATCTAGATACCGAGCCTATTGATATTGACTTATACGCTACTGAGGAAGAGCAACTGAGTTACCAGCAAGACAAGCATCATTTGAACTTTCTTTTGCATCATATTTGATCCCAGTTTTATTAAGTTAGTGCAATGATAATTGCTTGCATGCTATTTTTGATAATGTCGCTATTTTTGTGATGAATAGTTAGATACATCCTATTATCTTGTCATTGTGGTTATCCATGAATTATTCCAGTATTGAAATGCTTAAGATAAGTTGTGTGAAGTACGTGGTATGAGTTTGCTTAGCCATGCAAGTCTAGAACAGTAGTTTGATTGTCGGAATAACTTGACAATTATGGGAAACACTCAAACTCTTACATTCTTTTGATTCCAGATCTTCGTATCTGTTTCGTGAACTAAATTTTACCATTTTAAATGAGTTTTGGGGTCTGGACAAGTGTTGGTTATGGAGGGTGCCTTCGCGCACAATTTGGGTTGTGGTTTGTCTTGTCTGGACCAACAAGGACCGAACTTTGGTAACATTTTTGATTCAAGTAAAACTCGTGCTGCCACACGCGGTGTATGGGCACTGCTTGGTTAAGTAAGGGGTTGGTATTGTTGAGTTGATGACTGGTGGTGTGAGGGCGTATATGTGTTCCATCGCATATATGTTCCATAAGGGTACCGATTGCAATTCTTTATTGTGAGGGCGAGCCCTATTTAAGCTTTATTAATTGGGTCGGTACTTCCGGCACAACTTGCGTGCCGTTTAGATGTAGGAGGCTAGCCTACACTTAAACGGGGTTACGTCGCGCTTGGGTGATTCAACTCAATGATATCAACTTGCTGAAAAATACTAAGTCTTGGTTTACCTGGCTGGCATACCATAGGAAGTATGCTATATTCGGAGGCATCTGGAGGCTTACGGGCTAATCAAGTCGTGTGGGTAAAGTAGTACACCCCTGCAGGGTATAAATCTATTCGAATAGCCGTGTCCACGGTTATGGACGACCACTTGAGTTACATGGTTGCTATTGTTAGACTCGGAATTAAAATTGTGGTATAACTTGGTATTGTCATGAATGGGATGTTCATGTTTGTTGTAGTATCAAAGTGGACAGCCACTTTGTCATTTGTATGGTTCATTTGCTATTCAATTTACTACTTATTCACATGCTTTACTTCTACTTCAAATCTGATTTCTAAATGGCACTTGAAAAACTAGTATGTGTAGGTTGTAAATTGTTGCGTCTCTTTTGCAAAACTAAGCCAATATGAGCCATCCTTTGGAACAACCTCTAGCATAACTAATTTTTATTTGTGTAAGACTTGCGAGTACCTTTGTACTCAACCCGGTTGCTACAATTTTAGGTGAGGAAGTGTATGAGCCCGTTGAGCTTGTTAGCGCCGATTTTGGCGACGCTAATGAGTAATGCTATCTTTTAACTCCCAGTCGGTTGCCGATGGGTTATGGGGCATACCATGCTGGACCTTTTGGTTTATTTACTTGCTTCCGCTGCTACTTAAGACTCTTATTTGAATTTGGCCGGTCGACCGCTTGTAATAGATGTAAACTTTAACTATTACGTTGTATGTCTTTTGAACTATCTATGTATGTTGTTGTATGGATGTGATCAACGTTGTATGAGAGTATGAGCATATTGGTCGTTGATCTTGGGAGCCAATATGATCGCATACTCGCTGTTCGTGGCTTCCTATTTAACTCACTAAGTGTAGTGCTTGACTTGTTGGAGAACCGATAATCATGTAGTGCTCGCAAGGGAGCAGCGCGCATGATCGCCGGGGCTCTAGTTTGTAGTTAAGCCTCCCACTAAGATCGAGTTAAGTTGGAATCTATTTACTTGAGGCTCTAGAGTTATGTCCTTAAGACCATGTTTAATCTCGGTCTTACGGAGATAACCCGGGGGTCCTCACAGCTGCAACCACCCGACAATTCCGGGCGGCCTACACCTAAAACTCTGGGCGAATACCTCTGGCGACTCTCTGGTTGCACCACCCGGTGAAACTTAGGTCGCAATCTCCCTGCCCCGCAGGCGAGACCACCCTCGAACCCTAAGATTGCACCACCCTTGAGCCCAGGGCGCATTCCCTCGCCAATTTCCAGGCTGTACCCGTCCGCTAATCTCGAGCCGCATCCACCTTGCGAATCTCACGCCTGAATGCACCCAATACTTTCCACTGGTCCTTAACTGTGAGACCCCGATTTATTAGGCTCATAATACTTAGTCATCCAATTGACCCTAGTATTATCAACTAAATAAACCGTGCCTCGAGATATATGTACTTCCCAAGAATGCAGTACACACAACTCATTACAAAAGATTGCATCAATTCCATTCAAACACATAGAATGTAACAAGCAACAAACCGAAGTTAATATACATAAAGGATAGTTATTACAAAAGAGAGGCCGACCGCCAAATAACAACAAGTCTACTAAGATACACAATGAAGCAAAAGTGCCATAGAGATGGCCCAAAACAAGAGCCAACCAAGTGTGCCTTAGCCCACAAGGCAATCGACAGGACCGCCAAGCTAGTCGCTTTCCCAACCATCAAGACTCACAAAAGTAAAGCCCTTTGGGCTCTACCTCCTCTGCAACAAAGTTATTAAGCAAAGCAAATGAGTACAAAAATGTACTCGCAAGACTGACGTGTAGTATAACAGAACTATAGTTTAACTACATGCAAGCTTTATTTAAGTGGATGAGGCTTTGGACTCATTTTAAGCATAAAGCAAGTTTTCATTTGCAATAATGTAATAGATTGAAAGCAATTTGGCAAAGCATTTTTAATTGTTGAAGTAACAACGAGATAATAACATAATAACAACATATGAACAACCTGGAAGTGACTAACCCAATAGCCACCACAACAATAGCATGAATTACCCATTCATACCACCCATGTCAAGTTTTAATTAAAGGTTGTAGTCTAGTTCTCACGGGGCGTATCCGAGCGTGTCCATAACCTAGGATGAGGCTATTCGAATAGTTTTAACCCCGCAGGGGTGTACCAATGTACCCACACGTCAGACCGCCTTTTCGCCACATGATTTAGCACACTTCCTTTGGTATGCTGGCACGGCTAAGTCCTACGAGACATTTTCAATGGATGATGCTAATTACGAGCCGCAACCCACGGGGACAAAGACACATTAGACAGCCTAACCGGTCTGCCAATGCTCCTTCCCAACACCCCACACACACATTTTATTTAAACATACCCACCGACCAGCTCATAATTAACACCTCCCAAAGTACTTAGTCAAGAGAGGTCCTATATCCCCCTCGTGTGGTTAGCACGCAATAATGCTCAGAACGGTGGCGCAAGTAACTCGGTCCTTAATGACTCAGGCATACTACCACATTCCAAAAACCACACCAACTATCCAATATGCCCAAGTCCAAATCAAACTTTTATTTTCAGATTTTGACTTAACAAATTAACAAAGCACAAGTGTTGGACATAAAGGAGTAATAATTAGATTTGTGTGATCAAGACCATCGACTAAGTCGATGATCGCCCATTACTACCGATAACTAAGCATGTCTAAGCAGTTTAAATCGAAAACTACTAAGTGATAAGAGCTCATCCAACGAGCTCAAACCACAGCAAATAACCTAGGCTCATGGTAGTAGAGGATAAACAATTCCTACAGATTATGCAACTATAGGCTTGCTAGCGACATTTTAACACAAAGTAGCATGCATACATACAAGTAAAACAATATATTGACCTTTAAAGTAATGGGACGATAGAGGGGATATGATCAAACTGCTTGCCTTGCTGTTGCTGGTCAGTTTGTTGCTGAGGATCGCTCACGGGATCAACACACTCGTCAACACCTAATTGAAAAGACGAAAAGAAACGATAAGAACGACGAAAACGACAAAGACAGCACAGCAAACAAACTCCAAATACTCTGAAATTTCTACAGAAGCAAGAGGATGATTTTTAGGGAATTTAGCAACAAGAACCAATTGATTTGGATTCTCAATGCAAAAGTTATGAGCAAAACAAATCTGCTCAGCCCTAAAAATACCAAACTGCCACTATTCACTAATTTAATTATTAGGCAACATTTTCTAGAAGGGTGGTGATACTAAGATTTTTACAGTAGAACAAGCACCTCATGAGATGAATAACACAATTGAGTTCACCTCATTTGGAGCTATTATGCATTTTCTATAATTTTTCAAAAACAAGAACTTGAACAAAATTATAATGCACAAGAACTCTTTTTGACAACAGCAACAAGCTCAAAACTAATTTTCACAGTAAGTTCATTAATAGAGGAACCCAACAAAGTTGGATTCACTCAAAAATAATCTACAGAGCATTAGTTATGTATTTTACAAGTTAAACACTATTTTGAGTGTACATTTAAAGTTAGTTTTAAAATTTATTTGCAAAACCATGTTCTGGAGCTGAACTGGGCTCACAACCATTTTTGGATTAGAGCCCAGATCAAACCAGAGCTAACAAAATTTGAATGATCTCATTTGGATTTAAATTGAATTAGTTATGCAATTTTAAAGTTCATACCTTTATCAGTTTATAATTAAGACCTCACGGGAGGTCCTAAGGACTAGAACGGATTGGGAGGACATGAGCCATAGATTTTGAATCTAACGGCTCAAGACCTCCCAGCGATATCTTGCGACACGCGCGCTCATGAGATCTAGAGGACATGGGCCGAGATCTTGGATCCCACGGTCCTTGTCCTCCCGGCGGAACGCAAGACGCTGCGTTCAGCGAGATAGAGGTCGTGGCCGTTGATCTTGGATCCAACGGCTATGACCTCAAGATCTCAAGGCCAAGGCTCTTGGACCTCATCGCGCATAATCGAGAGGAGGTCGTGGCCGTTGATCTTGCGAGATGGACGCCCACGACCACGCACTCTCACGCACGCAGCGTCTTGTGGCGGCGTAAAATGCGCGGACAACGAGGAGGTCCGCGTGCGAGGTCTTAAATGCGCAAAGAGGCAGGAGTAAAGGCATTAAAAGCTAATCCCATGATTACCAAGGTTAAGCAATGATTGGCGCATTTAAGGGGGAGGATCTTTGTCCGAAGGTGACACGGCGCTGCCGTTTACGTCCGACAAAAACCCGAGCTCGATGAAATGGTCTGTGAGACCCTCAAATATTGGAATGTGCTGAATTAAAAATTATACTGGTAGCATAATTCTTAATCAAGGAACAGTGTAATGTCCTTAATAAAAATTATACTAGAAGCATAATCATAATAAGTAACAATCCAACATTTAGGTTCCCGGATATATGCCATGCAATAGTTCCCAGGATTAGTGACTATTGCGCATATATCCTTAATCAACATTGCATCAATCACATACAAGTCACACATTCACATAATATTATACATCAGTAATTACATCATAATTCGGTTGCTACAGTGTCAGGTCTGCTACAGTACCCAAATTAGCAACAGGAACAGATGACCTTGGGTCATTAACAAAAAGAGCAACAGCGGAAGCAAAATAAACGATAAAAACCACCAATGGCCCCATCATCCCGCAGGCTATTGCGTGGAGGCTAGAACTAACATCACTCGTTAGCGTCACCCAGATCGGCGCTAACGGGCATTTCATAAAGAAAACCATCTTCACCTGCAACAAAAGGTCATAAAACCCTGAGTACGAAAGGTACTCAGCAAGTCTTACACAAACTAATAAAAGAAAGTGTTTGTTAGAACCTATACAAAGGAATAGAAAATGTATATGCATAAGGTTGACAACAGAAGGTTTAAATGGTTCCATTTTGCATAAAGCGATACATCTTAACCTACAATTGCTATGTTTTGATAAAGCAATTTTAATAAATTGACTTGGACTAAAACAGTGAATAAATGTAATTATAAGCATAAACAGTAACAAGAGTAAATAACAACTCACAATTACATGTGCATGACAACCATCATGCCGAACCAATTCCCAAAACCAAACTTAGAGCAAAATCTATACAGGTGACATCAATTCAAGTGTAAATCAGAATCGCAAGTGACACGGCTATTGAATAGTTTTATATCCTTGCAAGGGTGTACATCTTTACCCACATGACTTAGTTAGCCCGTAAGCCTCAGGAATAATAACACACTTGCCTTTGGTGTGCCGTAAGTAAACTAAGATTTGGTATTTTTCAACAAGTTAACACTATTGAGTTGGATGACCCATGTGAGATTAATCCCGCTTAACAACGATCGATAGCATATATTCAACCGGGCTCACATGTTGTACCGGAATGCCGACCGATCAATTAAATGCAAACTCGTGTTAGCCACACATATTACACATGATCGGGGGCCTGAAGGAACGTACATGCGATGTAACACATCTACGCCCTTACCCTTCTAAGAACATCTGATATCAATATAAGTTCCACATGGCATACGACACGGCCCGAAGACTTAAGCATCTATGCCATATGAAATCAATACACATGTCCTTACTCCAAAGATCCAACTCAATAATACTAACCCTTTACTTAACCAAGCAGCGCCCATACATCTGCGTGTGGAAGTACGTTGGGACTTGAATTAAATTGTCAGAGTTCAGTCCTTAATCAACCCAGACAAGACATCCACATTTCCCAAATCTCGTGCACAAAGGCACCATCACTAGCATCCACTTGTCCAGATTTGAATTAATTGATAACAGGATTTAGAAGCATTTCCAAATCAAATAAACTGAACAAGGATCAAAGATAAATGCAAATTATTTGTTGTTCCCAGGTTTGACAAGATAATCTTGTCAAACACTACCGTTCTATGGACTGCAGGGCTAAGCAAAAGTTAAAATTTATTGTTATAACATCACAGACTACCTTAGGTTGAGTGTATGATTAAATTAAAGATAAACCACAAGTTCAGGGTATAACTAACTAGGAACAGGCACAAATAAATTTTTAGAAAGTTGCATGCAACAGTGTCACTGTATTTTGTAAACCTATAGTTCAAAAGATTAGGATCAACATGGTGCAGAGAGGAAGCTTGCCTTGATAGTAGTAAATAACCTCTTGCTCAGGTTCTTGGGACTCAATAAAAGACTCAACAGTTTCAGAAGAACCAATATCTAAAAGAGAATAAAATCCAATGAATACAGGAAAAACAGAGAACAATAAGCACAAAAAGAATGTATGGTCAAGGTCTTAATGCATGAGTAATAGTATGCTTATGCTATATCTAATGTATTAAGGGTAATAACCCATATATATCATCTCTTGACGATGGCTACCCAGATTTTATATTTAGTTCAAAGCTACAGGATCAGGTTTTATACACTAGAACAGGACAACTGTATTTAATTTAATTATTTAGCTTAACTTCATACAAATAAGATACT
Organism: Phyllostachys edulis; assembly: GCA_036346405.1. Classification (NCBI taxonomy): domain Eukaryota; kingdom Viridiplantae; phylum Streptophyta; class Magnoliopsida; order Poales; family Poaceae; genus Phyllostachys; species Phyllostachys edulis. The sequence continues at coordinate 107,774,866 of CM070549.1, forward strand.
GCATGCTAGTTAAGTGTATAAAAGCTTGTATTGAGAGCTAACTGGTCATTTATTACTTAGTAATAACAATTTAAGATTTTGAATTTGAAAGGTGTTTTGGGTGCATCGGTTTGACCAAACAACCAAAGCGAAGAAGGACAAGATTACCTTTTTGGTTGGATTAGAAGATTACCCAACATGGAAACTTAAATGGAAGTTAGAGCTAGCAGAGAGGTATTTAATAGCATAACTACCAATACTAACCCCCAACCGTCTGGTTTAAAAAGACAAAGGACAGATTGAACATTTGTCGGTTTTGGACCGACAAAATTAACAGCGAAGGAGGTTGCAAAATAAATGATCTAATGATTTTAGTAGTCAAAAGTGGCCTACTTAAGATACTAGGGTTTACCTAAAACCTAAATAAGCTAATATACTGACAAAGAAACTTTATATCTTAAAAATGATATGAAAGACCGAAAAGTTATAAAAATAACTTTTCAGTTAACAGAAGTTTGAAGTATCATATGAACCAGTGAGTGCTATAAGAGGATAACTAAAATTCTTAGAGGGCTTAAGCTAACAGAAGTAAAGGCTAACTCACCAGCTAGGGTTTAGAGAGAAACAGATCAGTTCTTGGTCAACAAAAGAGGTCCAGTACCCTTTTTCTTGTGCTGACCAAAAGAAAATGATGTACTAAGCTCTAAAGATCATTAGGTATATTCTTGCTAAGGAAAGATGGAATTCAACTCACCCAGGTGAGGTTTTCCAAAATGAAGCTTCACAGGGTCAAGATGACAGAGAGAAGAACCACCAGTTCAACCTACAAGAAATGACCAAAACCACCTTAGTATAAGATGTAGGTATGCTTGTAGTTGAGCAAAGGTGGAAGAGCAAGGAGCTTCACTGTGAAGGAACATAAAGATGGTGAGCTCCCTTTGGTCAACAATGGCAGGAGTCCCAAACTAGGGTTTATATAGTGTATAGAATGTGTAGAGCAACCGAGAATTGTCTAGAATCCAAGAGGTGGCACTAAAGATAGAGATTAGGAGAAAATATCCTCCAAAACACTGTGCTCTACCACCATTTCGGCTACCATAGTGCTTACGGTGGAAAAACCAGAGAGGAAACAAAAGTTAAGTCACTGACGCGTGGGCCCCAGGGGTATTCACGCCATGCAGCGCACGCAGGGAGCAAAAACCGGCCACTGACGCGCGGGTCCCAGGGCTAACCAAGCCATGCAACGCACGCAGCTAGCCTCAATGCACAGTTACCGTTCGATCCTACACGAGCGGCTGTGATGCGGGGTGAAAAACACATTGAACCGGTATTAGGAGACGTGGGCCACACGATCTTCAGCGGACGGCCACGATCGCAAGGTCCTGAAGTGGTCCGAACGGCCCAAGTCACAGGAGTCGTCCGATCACGCGTTAAAGGCTGAGATTCAGTGGGCGCGAAAAATGGTCCGATCGGCCCACTCAACAGGAGCCGTGCGATCGCCAACCAGTGGCCCAAGATGAGGCGCGTGCGGGAGCTCTTCGGCCCAAGGACTCCATCGCCGTTAAAGCGCAATTCAACGGCTAAGATTGGGCGACTCAAAACGGTCCGAACATCCCAAGAAATCTGGGCCACACATTGAAATTTCAACGGCCCAGATGAAGGAGGGGCTGAAGTGGTCCGAACAGCACATGCCATCAGGTCCGTTCGCGCGGAAATGGATGGCTGTGATGAGCTGAAGTTTGACGCGCGTCGCGAGTGGGGCGATGTCCGAGCCGATCTGGCGCGCTGGTTGAACCAAGTCATTTCGGTTGGACCAGGTTAGGGCGGGTCGCTCTGAGACTAGACCGAGGGTTAGGCGGGAGGTTTGACGGACCTATTTAAAATTTAAAAGGTTTGACCAGGGCCTTTAAATATAGCAAATAAATTTGTAAAATCTTAAAATTTTGCAGAATGGCTACTGGGATGATATATTCCCCAAATAAATTTTGAAACCACAATTTCTTCTTTATAAATACATAAATAATTCATTTAGACCAACTAAGGTTTATTTAAGGACAATTATTTTTCTGAAAATCAAAATAATTTCTAAAAATTCAACAAAAATTATTTTTGGTCATAATAATTCATCGATTTTCAAATAAAATATTTCCCAAACCTTAGTATCAACATGGGATGGTATTTCCTTTGGAAATTTTGACCAAGTTGAAATTGGTAAAAGAAATTTGGGAAAAAGGTTTGTAACAAGTTGCCTAAATTGCCAAAATGAACAGTAATGACATGAACAGTACTTTATTATCAGATATTAGGGTCGAGGTCATTACATGGTCTCTCATGGCGATGTAGACCTTGCTGGCGACATCCAAGGGCACCATTGTGTAATGCAATAGTGTTGTGCACACACTGGGACCACTCTCGACGGCGGCGACGGCTTTGAACGCCGGCGAGCCGGAGATGGCCAAGGTGACAAGCACGGGCCAAAAGACAACAACGCTATATTGAGCTCCGCAGCGACATTCAAGCGTGTGCCAAGCGCCTAGGGGTTACCAGGAAGATTACCTGGAGGTCCAGAGGTGCTACGGAGGTCGAGGAAGGGGAGGACCGGAGTTGGAGAAGATGGGGTTGCTCCACGGCCAAAGCTCGGCTCCGGCTCGGTGAGGCCTCCTCTGAAAATGTCAACCTAAACAAGGTTAGGGTTAACACCAGAAGGCAAGGGGAGCACAAAGCGAGCAAGAAGTTGAAGAGGAGCCCTTTGGAACAATGGTGCCACCGAGGGCTCCAAGCTTTTCAACAATGGCGGCCAAGGAGAGCTGTGGAGGAGAAAGCTCAAAAGACACAGGTGCAAGCTAGAGCTTGAAAGTGTGCCAAAGAAGCTAAGGGAGGAACCCAATGGGGGTTTTATAACTTGGATAAGCAGGGCACATGAGCTGGGGTTAAGCTCATGGTGAGCTTAGCCCATGGCTCGGTCTAGGGCTTGGACAAGACGTGGAGCTGACATGGGGACAGAACTGTCTTGTTGAGAGGCGGAAGGTGACCCGGCATTTAATCTTGGTCGAGAAAGAGTCGTTGCAAGGTACACAAGGTGACAGGCACACCTTTTTCTCTCTGCCCAGGAGCACGCATGCGTGACCGAGGAAGGAGAAGAATAGGGGAGATCATTTTGACCGTTGGATAAGACTACGGGAGGTCCTAACCTTTGGATGTTAACTTTTGAACCGTTATGTTTTAAGTGGTGGGAGGAGGTCCCAGCCACACGATCTGGGACGGGAGGTCGTGGCCCCACGATTTCTTACTTATTTGACGCCGACAAGACGAGGAAAAAGAACAGAGGTCCAAGGCGTTGGATCTAAATCCAGCAGTCGCGGACCTCTGGAGGAACTAACGTTTGGGCACTCTCTGACCCAAGATGTGGAGGTCATGGCCTTTGGATTTAAATCCAAGGGCACATAACAGAATAGGGAGGACTTAGACGCTGCATACGCACAAGAGAGGTCATGGCCTTTAGATTTAGATCTAAGGGCTACGACCTCATGTCTTGCCGGGAGGTCTGATCGCGCACAAGGTGAGGAGGAGGTCGCGATCAGTGGATCTTAATCAACGGTGCACAACATGAGATGGGGGAGGTTTTGTGCGTTGGATATCATTTGGGAGGTTGTGGGCGTTGGATTTGATCCAACGGCGCACAACAATTGAAGCGGGGAGGTCCTGGGCTGCGATGATTTGCAGCGGAGGTCGTGGCCTTTGGATCTGAATCCAACGGCTACGACCTCAACAAGGTAGAGAGGAGGTCGGAGTGGTTTGATAGCGAAGGGAGGTCATGGCCATAGATCTTTGATCCAACGGCACAAGACCTCGATGGGTGGAGGACCTCACTGTGAATGTTTGAGGAGGAGGTCGCGGCTGTTGGATTGGATCCAACGGCTACGACCTCAACAAGGTGGGATGCCTTAGTGGTTTAACAGCTCGGGGAGGTCATGAGCTGTTGGATCTTAATCCAAGGGCTATGACCTCACCAAGGTGGAAGGTGGACTTTGAGGTTTGATAACAAGGGGAGGTCATGGCCATCGGATTTTGATCCAAGGGCAATGACCAGATGAGGTGGGGAGAGGACCTTGCGGTGTTGACCGCGGAGGAGATCGTGGCGGTTGGATGTAAATCCAACTACCGTGTGACCTCATCAAGGCGGGAAGGAGGTCGATGAGCCCAGGGAGTGGGTTGGGTTGGACCAACTTTGCAAAGCGGCTAGCCCAAGGAACAATGCACCATTTTAAATTTAGTTTTTAACAATTTGAGACTTTGCGTAATTATTTGAGATAGCAAATGTGAACTCCAAAATTTATGAAATTTTAACTGGAGCTTGCTGACATCATGATTAACCTTACATAAAATTTCCAGAGGTTATTATGCTATGCATTTTTCTCAGGAATTTCATGAAGGTTGTTCAAGAAATTGTTTTACCTCCAAAAATTATCAAACAAGTTTTATAACTCATGATATTTTTCAGAGGGGTCCCACAACATTTCTAGGACCAAGGAAAAATATCTCCAAGGGTTTGGCACAAGATTTGTGACAATTGGGAAATGAGTTTGACTTTTGGTCAACAAGAGCTTATGTTTTTGGATTACACAATCTCTTGGACAAGAATTACATGAGAGTTTAGGGGTTTTCAAGATGTGAGAAAAAGTTTTAATTTCTACACATTTAATTATATTTGAACAAACACTTGTTTAGGTATTTGGGATGTTACATTAACCATGACAACTCAAATCCTCGGGTTCCAACCCGGCTTTTCATGCCATATTGGCGTAATCCCATACACATTCATCATTCCTTTCACATACCCAAGTCTACAACAATTTCCAGGTTCTCCCGTTTGAAATTCCTTTTCCTTTTCAAAATACCAGCCAGGCTCCAGCCTCGACTGCCCAAATTCATTTTCAAATGTTTGAATATGATGTCGGGCAATTTATTGCCTGAATGACAATGTATGTAAGCAAGGCTAAGCATGACACTTAAATACAGACTTATAATTAGTATGTTAACTATTAATTCTAGGGTGAGAAGGATAGTGTCCAAATTCAAGGATTGGAAGTTTATTCACAATTATTGTTAAGGAATTAACTATGAGCTAGACCAATATATTTGTATAAAACATAGCAATGCAATTTCATAATTTAAAACAATATAATTGCAAACAGTAGGTGCAATATGATCAAAGTATTGACTCGTCTTGCTCAATGTTCTGATAAGGCTCAATATTCTGATATTCGCCTTTCTCGACATTCTGATAATAATCCCGCTCAACATGTTGATAATCATCCTGTTCAACGCTCAGACAATCTTGATTCTGGCCTTGTTCTTGTTGGGATTGTTGTCCCATCATAGCTTCAGAGTCTAACTACGCATAATATGATTGAATCCAAAAGCGACTGAAAACAACCAAATGAAATCACTTTGAATTAAAGTAAACGCATCTAATGGTACTTTGAAAGACGTATTATTTCAGATGAGACCAATTCATACTCATCTGGAGTTGATGAAGGAAATACTTCAGACGAAGTATAACCGAGGAAGTTGATGAAGGAAATACTACAGACAAAAGTATATCTAAAGGAGTTGATGAAGGAAATACTATAGACAAAATATATCCACTGATAATTGGAATGAAGGAAATTCTTCAGACCAAAGTAGATAATTCTAAGAGAGAGAGAGAGAGAGATAATGTTCACAGGAACATTCCTTACTGGTTAACTGGATGGGAGAGATTACCTGGTTATGTAATACTCTCAGATCTGTTTTCGGGTCATGAAGGGTTTTGCTACTGGGAATGGATGACAACAGACGATACCTAGAGCCTAGGTGATGTTGTTTTTCTTAACAAGCCACCTAGCACTCACAAGAATTCTCACCAGGCATTCTATGTATACATCCACGATGATCATACAGTCAAAATCAATCCTTTTATATGCTCTTTTAGTTACTACTTCCTATTTACTGAGGAAGTTCTATGAGCCTTACCTGGAACTTCCGAACACAGACTAGATATTTAGACTTATAACTTGATTATTATCTAATTGCTTAAGTTACTCACAAATCATCCTAATCAAAATGTATATACATACTTGTCAACTGAATGTTTACAAACATATGCTCACTTTGTCTGCTAACTAGTTACTTAGCATGGTGGATCCCATTGTCACACATGCACAGGAAGAGAGGAAGAAACGAACTAGATGCTCTTTGCTCGTTAGTGTCGTGGTCAGCTAAGGGTTAATTGGCTCCTTATTACACTTATGTGTGTATGTGTCCTAATCATGACCATGTACAATCTTGTGTTCTAAGATGTTAGTTAATGTTGCGCTTTATGTTTAAACAGTAATGACATTCTAACCTTAATCCTGATCTAAGCACTAACTGGCCTCTTTCTAATTGGATACCAATCCTGTTCATGTGCTTAATTAACTACTACACCCATATGGGACTCCTTGTCAGTTGAACTCTCAAGCCAATTGAACCCACCTACCAATATCAGTATATAAATCACACCAAAGAACATGATATGAAAATTAACCTCATGACTTGACTAACTATCTATATAGTTATCCTTTTAAGCACTGATTGCTCACTTTGTTTGTTGTAAACATTCATGTAAATACCTACTTTCAGATTATTTTGTTGTAGTTAAGTAAGTGTTTAATGGCTAAATGAATCATTCAAAATTCTTAACTACTTGTATTAGAATGTTATTAGCCCACTGTTAATTCTAATTATCTTAGATTACTTTCTCTATTCATGAATCTTTCAAAAGAAAAGTTTTTCTAAGAAGTGTTAAGTACTACTGGTTACTTAATTCAGACTCAAATTTTGAATTGGTTAGCTCATTTGCAAAACTTAAATGACAGCCACTTACTTTCTAATTATCTCCAAATTTCTATTGAACCTATTATCAATCACTTACTGATTAACTACTAACTATATAATATGTTCTAATTAACTATAAAAGGGTGGAGTCCACTGTCAGTTGAACTTATATTTTTTAGATAATGGTCATCACTTTGTTTTTGCAAGTTACATGATAACAGTGCGCTAACCATGTCTTGATTAACCTCATTTGCTATTAGAATACTTAGCTAATTAGTCCACTGATAATTCTAGTTATCCCTAATTAACCATCCTAATTAAAATGTGTATACTCTAATCTAACCAATAGGCCTACTGTTATTTCAGTTTTCTCATCTTCAGTTATCCAACAGCCATTACAAAAGCTTATAAGCAAATACATTTGGTCTTTAATCCACTTCACTGTTTCTCAACATTTAACAGAACATCTTCTCTACTAATTCATTCTTGAAGTTTTTGTTAACTCTTGAGTGATTCAAACATCAGCTGCAATGTTTAATTAACAACTCCTAATCACTGAGCAACAACACTACTGAACATTCACTTATCTATACTATTCACTAGTTGATCTACCTGGCATCCATTCATACACACAGAGGAACACAGAGATGAAGCTGAGGCATAACCGAGGTGGGCGGCAGAACTTGGGCGGTGAGGGCGGCGAAGGCGGGAGGGTCGACGTCGGCGGTTGAGCACAGGTGAAATGGACTGGGGGTGGCCGAGGCGAGCTCCACTCGAGGATGGTGTACAGCGCATGGAGCCGCTGCTGCTGCTTCTGGGCCCGTGGCGCCGCCTCGGACATCTCAGTGTCGCTGGAGGGGAGCAGGTGCTGGGAGGCGAGGATGACATCGGCAACAGTGAGGAGGGGAAGGAGAGCGCGGGGAGGAAGCAGAGGTTTTGGGGAAGGAGGAGGCCGACGGTAGCGGAGGAGGGCAGTGAGCTCGCCGAGGCCGTTGGCAAGTCGGACGGGGAACAAGAGGGGAAGCAATAGGGCTGAGGACGGTGGTAATGGCGGCGCGGGCCACGACATGAGGCGCGACGGTGGCAAACGGAGGAGGGGTGTGTAAGGAACCCCCGGGATTGGGTATATTCCAAGTCAGATAATTATATCCGAAAATATAATTTTCAACAAGGAATATACACAATGCTAGGTTCCCGGATATATGTTCTACAATAGTTCCCAAGATCAAAGACTATTGCACATATATCTTAAACAACATTGCACATAGTCATACAAGGCATACAGATAACATTTATATAAACAAACTTTACAAGATGGTTCGGTTCATCTTAAGTAACCGAACAGCAACAAAATAACAGAGTTTAAAGTAGCGGAATTAAAAGTATAAACAGCAAAAGCCACCAAGTATGCCCCATCAAACCCAAGGCAACTGAGTGGAGGATAGAAATAGCTTCACTCGTTAGCGTCACCCTGATCGGTGCTAACGGGCATTTCGTACAAGTAACCGTCCTCATCTGCAACAAGTGATTAAAGCACCTGAGTACAGAAGGTACTCGCAAGACTTACACAAAACTACTAAAAGAAAGTGTTTAGTAGAACCTATCCAAAGGATTAGAAATTATACATGCTACAGGCTATTCAAAGGAAAGGCTATATTGGCATTAGTTTTGTATAAAGCAACAAGTTTTATTCCTATACTTACCAAGTTTTGTAAAGGTCAGTTTATAAATAGATTTGGACTAAAACAACAGTAAGTAAAAGAATCATAACAACAATCAGAATAAGATCAAAGTGACTCCCTACTTTGACCAAACAACAAGCATGAATACCCTTCATGCCGCGGCCAGAAACCAAAAAAAAAAAATTCAAAACAGATTCTATACATTGATAACCAATAAATCCAGTGTTGTCCATAACCGTGGACACGGCTATTCGAATAGTTTTAACTCTGCAGAGGGGTACATCTTTACCCACATGACTTAATTAGCCCGTAAGCCTCCGGATGCCTCCGAACGATGACACACTTCCTTTAGTATGCCGGCCGGGTAAACTAAGATTCGGTATTTTTCAGCAAGTTGACGATATTGAGTTGCATCACCCATGTGAATCCCCGCTTAGTGTAGGTTACACCGCCTACTAACTAACCGGCCATGCAAGTTGCGTTGGAAATACCGAGTCAATAAAAAAATAGTGCTTTTCGCAATAATAGAATTGAACTCGGCACCCCACGAACACGCACTATTGCCAATGCCCTCACACCACCAGTTCCTCAACTCAATATCACCAACCCCTTAGTTAACCAAATGGCGCCCATACATCGTGTGTGGAAGTACGTAAGGTACTGGAATCAAAGGGTCAAAGTTCAGTCCTTAACGATCCGGACAAGACTACCACAATACCCAATCTCGTGCATGAAGACACCATCACTAGCATCCACTTGTCCAGATCCAAACCAACATTTATCAACAGAAATCAAAAGACAAAGACAAATTCAGTTTTACCCAAACTGAACAAAAGAACTGAAAAAGATAGTTAAAATGTGTTTCCCTGGATTGACAAGATAATCTTGTCAATCACTAACGTGCTACTGACCTTGCAGTGCTAAGCAAAAAGCTACAGAACAGAATACCAGAACAGAGATTCTATCTTAAGCATAAGTGTATGGAATCAATTTAGGATAAGCCACAATCAGTGGGTTGTAACTAACTACTCACAGTTCATAAATACTTTAGAAAATAGCATGCAACAGTATCACTGTTTTTGTAAAATTCTAAAGTACTAAAATCTGGGATCAACATGGTGCAAAGAGGATGCTTGCCTTGGTAATAATAAACCACTGGTTCAAGTTCTTGTTGCTCAGAAGGAATTTCACTCACGTCGGTAGAATCAAATTCTAAAAGAAAGCAGAACAACAGAACATCAAGAAAATGCCAGAATGCTGAAAAGATACATGATCAAAGTATTATTGTACAACTAGCAAAATGCTTAAGCTACAAGATATTTCTAGTAAAGATAATAACCTAGATTAATACTTGCTAGTACTAACCGACTAGGGAAAAGGCTAAAACTGAACTTAAGTTCAGTTCTGAAAACCGACAACAGAACAGTACAGAAGGATTTTGCCGAATGCGAGCACATCAGGCAAAGAGATCTTTGGCTTAACTAAAACTATTTTTAGTAAAGATAATACCCTAGATTAACCTACAACAGTAATAACTAACAGGGATCAACAGCTAGCGTCTTGCCACTGGTTTTGTCGGTCTGACCAACAACAACAGAGGCAAGATTTGCTAGCAACGGTCGATCTAAAGGTACATTAAGCAAAGAGTCATTTGCTTAAGCTACTAGGATTAAAAAGGAAGCTACCTAGACTTGGAAGTTGAATAGAACAGCTCCAAGACTTGATAACAATATGAAAGACTGAAAAGACGACAACAAGATGAAATCCTTTGACAAAGCAACCTGGTCAAGGATTCAAAGAATGGATGATCAAGATAGCTTAAGTAAAGCCCCTAGATGATCTGAAGGAAAGGAATTGAAAAGATTCTCACCAGATTGGAGATGAGGATGCTAGAACTGACAAGAACAGAAAAGGGGAAATCTAAATTCCCAGCAATCCTGCGAATCACAAGACAAGGTTATTGAGGGGTTTTGCTCTTGATATTATATGGCGCAATGTGACGTAAAAATGTCAACAAAAATCTCACCGGAGCACGAAAACCACCACGACGGTGCTTCGGGCGTGCTCTGGACAGCTCCACAGACAAGCTCGCGGTTCGATCTACAAGCAATGCCAAGACTCTCATTAACATGATGAGCAAAGCATTGAAATAGATGAATAAAGGATAAGAATGAGAAGCTATGCCATAGTTGAGGAAGAACAAGCTTCGGCAACAACAATGGTAGTGAGCAAGAACTAGGGTTTTTATACCCATTTCGCCGGAGAAGACAAGGTAGCGCGTGTGTGTCCTCACAGCAGCAAAACAATGACAAGTGTCAATTGCATGCTGCAAAACTCACGACGCAATGCCACCGCGACGGCGACGAGCTCAACGCTGGCAAAAATGGCACGGGGAGGCAAGGATAGGTCACTGACATGCGGGCCCCGCTGTCAGCCTTAGCACAGACATGCCTCAGTGAACTCAAAAGATGTCAAGCGTTGGATCTGAGACGAACGGCTGAGATTTGAGGGGCACTACAGATGGTCTGAACGGCCCACTGGAAGAGAAGCGTTGGATGTAAATCCAACGGTCACAAATAACTACGCGCGATTGAGTTTAAGCTCAAAAAGGGTGGTGTGGTCGGATCTGAAACCAACGGTTGAGATCAACGGGCTGTTCGGACGGTCCGAACGACCCAACTGATCTCAACGCTTCATTTTAGATCCAACAGCTCACAATCATGGCGTGTTCGGACGGTACGAACGGCCCAATTGATCATGGCCGTTAAACTTGAATCCAAGGGCTCACGCGCGATATGGACTTTACCACCTGAAAATGGCATGGCCCGATAATTCGCGCACCGTTAGATTTGAATCTAACGGTCCAGATTTGATGGCGCGTTCGGAAGGTTCGAACGGCCCAATTGATCTGGCCCGTTCACATCAGATCCAACGGTGGAGATTGCGTGCGAGGTTCTGATAGCCCGAACAGCACAAAGGATCTGGAGCGTCCGTTAGAGATTGAACGGCTCACGCGCGTCGTGGTTTTGGTGAGTCTTGACGTGACCGAACCAAGTTTAAACGCAATCGGTCAGGTTGCTCTGATGCGAGGGCTAGGGTTTGGGGTCTTAAGTTGACTTAAACTCAAAACCAACTTTGAAACTTTGATCGGGGGTTTTAAAATATCAAACAAATTTATAAAATCACGAAATTTTGCAAAGAGGCCACTGGGATGATATATGTTCCAGATAAATTTTGTAAACCACTATTTATTGCTTTGAACTACTTAAATAAATACTTTGACCGAATAGATTTGATCAAAGATTTTTCTAAAGGTCAAAATAATTTCTAAAACCTTGACAAAATTCATTTTTAAACAAGATAATTTATCCAACATTTGATAAAAAGCTTTCCCGGTCTTAACACAAGCATAGACTTGCATTAATTTCTGAAGTTTCAAGACAAGGCTGAGATTAAGATTGAAAATGGAGGTTTTTAAAGTGTAACAATTTACCCAAGTTTCTAAGATGACCAGAATTGCTATGAAAAGCATTTTATTACTGTTCATTAAAACTGGGGCTGTTACAAACCTCCCCCTTTAAGAGAATCTCGTCCCGAGATTCCGAGAAGATCAGAAGTTAGAAAGGACTGAAACTGAATAGACCTTTTCTAGAAACATGACATCTGTTGTCTTTATTTCTTTCAAAGATAGAGAAGAAATATTACAACATCTGTTGTTTTGATTTCCTTCAAAGGTGGAAAAGAAAAACAAGAAGGAACAACATGGTGCTGTTCTTATATTTTCTTTTACAATGCTTTGTTTAACCTTGCCTTTCTTGATTTGAAAGCACTTTAATCATGGAAGAGGTGAGGGTGCTCAATTCGCATCAGATCCTCACGTTTCCACGTGGCTTCCTCTTCGGTGTGGTTACTCCACTGGACCTTCAAGAACTTGATGGTGCGTTTCTTGTCCTACGATCCATTTCATCGAGGATACGCACCGACTGTTCTGGATAGGAAAGATCGGGTTGGAGATCAATGCTCTCATAAGCAGTTGCCTCGGTAGGAACACGAAGGCATTTCTTCAATTGAGAGACATGAAAAGTATCATGTACTACTGCAAGAGTGTCTGGCAACTCCAATTGATAAGCAACAGCTCCTCGTTTTGCAATGATTTGGAAAGGTTCGATATAACGAGGTGCTAGTTTTCCCTTCACTTGAAATCGATGAGTGCCCTTCATCGGTGAGACTTTAAGATAGACATGGTCATCCACCTCAAAGCTCAACTCTCGACGGCGATGATCGGCATAGCTCTTCTGACGAGACTGTGCAGTTTTTAAACGGTCTCGAATCAGACGAATTTGCGCTTCGGCTTCCATCACTAAGTCTGGACCATAGAATGGTCTTTCTCCATATTCAGACCAGTTCAACGGAGTCCTACAAGATCTTCCATACAATGCTTCAAAAGGTGACATTTAAATACTTGCTTGGTAGCTGTTGTTGTAGGAAAACTCCACATACGACAAGCGCTTGATTGAAGAATGGGGGAAAGGAGGAATGGCTCAGAGGGCAAGGCCGGCTCGGCGCTGCCTTTGTAGGCAAGACGGCGATGTCCTCGGGAGGGATTCGGTGAGGTGATGGCGCGGAATGGGCAAGCGCATGGGCGGGCAAGGTTTGGTGATGGTTGAGTGACATCGATGCTTTGAATGGTGGCAACGTGGAGAAATTGTCAGAAGGAGTGTCGATGGGAGAGAGAGCCATGGCGATGCACTCTATGGTTCAGCTGAAGAAAAGGAGGAAGACATATGACTGGTGAACCAGAGTTCAACCGAGAGGGATGGGTGTGGTTGCACCGAACTAGTTCAAGTGGCTCGGCCAGAGAAATAGGAAGGTTGGAAAAAGAATACGATAGGAAAAATCAGGAAAGCGGAAAAAGAATAGAATTTTAGGTTTGCTAAAATTCTAGTATTCGCTTTAAGAAATTCTCATGTGATGATGAATGATATCTGACATTTACTAAAGAATTCTAAATGGGGCTTTTGTACATTCGCAAAATCAGGTTTCGAGTTTTATGCTTTTGACCTTTAGGGTTTATACTTCAGTAATATTTAACAGGGCAACATTTTAGGTTAACTTTGTTATGACAATTTAATTTGTATCTGATTCTTTTACTTTTACATTATATGTCCTCTAGAGTTTCCGTAATTAGGGTTCTCGCTTCTAGGGTTTTTATCTTAATTACTTATGTTGGTAAAAGAAAACACTGATCAATAACTCAAAAAAATGCAGGCAAAAAGGGTCGACAACAGATATTATACAAAAAGTTTTTAAAATCCCATATTTTTGTATTTGGGCATTTTTGGGATGTTACATGCTATCACATATTTACATACATACTAAGCCGACGCTAGAGGGAATAAAGCAATAAATGAGAAGAGAAAAAGAATATACGGTATGCTCGAGAATGAATGCAGAGACTAATAGAAGGGAAAATCTTATGAAGAACATATTCGGCTAGCTGCAAGACATTTAGATCTATGTATGTAATATATGCAGAATAGATATAGCGGAAGACACTGCCAATAGCAATAGAACTATAGTAATAATATTGCAGAGCAGATATGGAGAAGTAGCGTACGAAAATGCAAGAAAAAGCAGGATGTACCGCTAAGCGCATATATCCGGAGTAAGCAGAAAGACAACAACAAAACCTGGAACAAAGAAAGCAAAGTAAAGCAATGAGAGAGCAAATAGTGGGATTCTAATTAGAATTTGATAAAGAAAAGTAACTGGAACACGAATATCAATGAACAATGGTAGCGAACAAAACGAAGAATAATTTTTTAGAACAGAAACGAGCAAGTAAAAAATAGATCGAAGGTAGCATCGCCAAAAAAAAACAACCGGGGAAAACTGGGAACCTATCCGAATAAGCAAATACATAAGAAATACTAATGGTGCAATTTCGCTGTCTAGAGCGAACGCAATGTATAGATACAATTTAGCAACAACATATAGACTAGCTATGGTGGGAAGTACGAATGGCCAAATACACGGGACTACTACACAAACTTCGTCTAGGCAGCATTGACAAAAAAATGACATGCCAAATATGGTATGATACGTAAGGCTTTTTGTACCCCTCACACCGACCAATCTTTACGTAGCGAAACAAGCAGGCGTAATTATCATCTTAATTAATGACGCGCACCCGCAACAGAACGAACTGGGTGTAGCATTGTGCGTCGAAGGAGGACGTGCAAAAGCTTACCAAGAAAGGATCTAGTTTCTAGAGGTTCATCAGATAGTTTTTTGGCAAAAACATGTGACCTGGCAACAACTCCAACATCGGGAGACATCACCACCAAGTCATTTGAACAAAATGTTCTTGTTGGCGAGGTAATCAAGAATCACCGGCTTCACAGACCAAAGAAGAAGAAAAACAGAAAACAATTCTATAAGGAATGAATATCACATGCAAGTTTTAAAGTCATTGATCAATTGAAGCAACATGCATCAAGACGCACGACCATAAACATGATTTACTAGGATGTCAAAGTATCCCATGGCTTGACTGGAATGAAGGTCACAAACAAGGACACGGTTCACACCGACACAGAATCATATTAGCTACAAGTTTTGCGACTATAGATCCACGACCTTGAGACCGAGTAAGCGTAAAAATGTTTTTTAGTTTAGGCGATGAGTAGCTCGGATGTTGTGTCAGAAGTCATTGGTAAATAAGAAATTTAATAATTCAGTCTCCTTTCAGAACGGCATGTTCCTCCTAGTAAGAAAATATGTAATGATATTGGGTATTAACTTCAATTCCCCTCATTTGTGAATACTGAAAGGCCTCCACAAATGGACATAGCCTAAATTTTACATTAGAAAGTTTGCTTATCCACAACACTGATAAAAGCAAAGTGGTACAAGCATGTGACAAGTGCTACGTTGTAGGTTTTATGTTTTGCCATTCAAAAAGGAAAGTAACCTCAAAACCATTGACATAATTAGAGAAACTATAATAAAACAACATTACCTTCCTGTCAGCTCTGGCATAACCAAAATAAGTGATAACTGCAGTAATAATATTCTTAGCAGATGCTCTCTTACAGGCATCAATCATGATCAGAAGTTCCATAAGATTCTCATTTCCTGGAGGACATGTTGGTTGCACAAGGAAAACATCGCAGCCCCTTACACTCTCTTGTAACTGAACATATATTTCGCCAGCAGCAAACCTTATTATGTTAATCTTCCCAAGTCCTAGACCCAAATAGCTTGCTATGTCCTGTTGATAAGACACCAAGAAAAAATTGCACCTTAGAGTGCCATTGAGAGGTAAATCATTCGGTTTGAGATGGGCGGACCTATTAATACAAAGTTACAATTAAATATCTACCTGTCCCTTTATCATTTTAGGAGTAGCTTTCCGGTTTCTATGCTCATGTCTCTTTAAGCTTAGTTATACTTAGTGTTTGCTCATGTACCAATAATCCATTTGTTAGAAGTTATGAATGAACTGAACAATTTGAGGCTACTACAGCAGTAAATACATATCCTGATTGGTTGTCTGTCAAATTCGAAAACAAGTATATGGTATGTACAAGTAAGAAAAGAGAATTTCTCTGTGGAGATCCAACTAGCATGGGAAAGAGAAGCATTCGACGTGCCTGAGAAGATACGCAACCTTGTGTCGTTCTTAATGTTTAAATCTCAGATAATTGGCACTGTTACAGGAGTCCAAAGTGATTTGTCAGACACCGGAATGCATGGCAGTGCTTAATTAAATGTCCTCAGGCTCAGAGGATCAACCCTTTTACACTTCTGCATGTACAAAGATCATTTTTTGCTCAAGTACATACAATATTTTGCAGTCAAAATAGATTCTACCACTGAACCATTAACCAAATGAACATTTTTGTAGTTAAAATAGATTCTACCACTGAACCATTAACCAAATGACCTGAAAAAGAAATGCCACATCTTTTAGCTATCTTCTATAACATTTGAGAACTGAGATGCCAGAAGAGGAAAAAGAGTGTCAATTTTTTTTCTCATGCAATGAATTTATGGTTAATCTATTTTCAGATTCAGAATATTGAATTCTAACAGCCTAATTAGTGAGTCAACTAAATAAATAAATAAGGAGGAAATTCTCACATCATTTCCACCCATATGAGGAACCAACATTGTGGGGATCATCACAGCAGTGCCTAGGGACAATATGTAATGCTGAAACTCCAAAGTAATTGCCTCTCCTGCAACCCCCACAAACATTCAGAATTAGCAACACACACACACACAAATGGATCAAACATAGAAAAACTAATATACTTGAGTGCAGTGTGACACATAACCCAAGAAGGGTTGGAGTCTATGCAGTACTTAAATCCCTAGAGCTGATGGACAATCTCCTTAGGCTTCACCTCAGGCATTTCTTAACAACAATCTTCTTTGCTAAGGATGATCAAATTGTTGCAAAGATAAAGGATAAGAAGGGGGAAGATACAAACTTCCTTCCCTTGGTTGATTAACAAAGGAAAAAAATGAATAATCAATTATTTGCCATTGCAAAGATGTTGATTTCAGGATTTGCCACTGTGGGAGCCCCTGGGTTATTTCCGTAAGACCGAGGCCCACTCGGCCTTAAGGAGATAACTTTGGGCTTCCAGGTAAATGGATTCCAACTTAACTCCATCCAAGTGAGAGGTCTCACCCGAACTAGAGCCCTGGTAATCATGCGCGCTGCTCCTCTGCAAGCACTATATGATGATCGGTTCTCCAACGGCCCAAGCCTACACTTAGTGAGTTAAATTGGAATTCATGAACAACGAGTATGAGATCATGTTGGCTCCTAAGATCAGCGACCAACACGCTCATACTCTCATTCAACGTTGATTACATCCATACAACATTCACACATAGACATACAGAAAGACATACATCATAATAGTTCAAGTCTACATCGATTACAAAAGGGCCAACCGGCCAAATTCAATAAAACATTTAGAGTGGCAGCAAAAATGATATAAATAAACCAAAAGTCCAGCAAGGTATGCCCATAACCCATCGGCAAACGACTGGGAGTCAAATAATAGCACTACTCATCAATGTCGCCTAAATCGACACTCACGAGCTCATTAGGCTCAAAGTCTTCTTCACCTGAATCATTGCAGCCAGGTTAAGTACAAATTGTACTTGCAAGTCTTACACAAATATAAAATTAGTTATGCATAATGGATATTCAAAGTATAACATTAGTGGCTTTAGTTTTGCGGAAAACGCAACAATTTTCAACCTACACATACTAGTTTTTCAAATGCCATTTCTAAATCAGATTTGAAGTAGAAGTAAACCATGTGATAAAGTAATGCATTGATAAACAAATGAGTCAAACAAAAATCAAAGTGGTAGCCCACTTTGATATACTAACTTGTACGAACACCCGTTCGAGCCGAATGCCAGGTTGTTCCCCACAAAAATAGTTCAAAGTCTAACAATAGTGACTCCCGAGCTCAAGCGATCGTCCATAACCACCAACATGGCTATTCGAATAGATTTATCTTTGTAGAGGTGTACTACTTTACCCACACGACTCGACTAGCCCATAAGCCACCGAAATTAACACTCTTCCTATGGTGTGTCGGCCGGGGAGAATCGAGATACGGTCGTTTTTAGCAAGAAAATTCTATTGGGATAAGTCCCCCTTGCAAGATGGTCTCTTACTTAGTACAAGCAGCGGATAGCACTTGCTAAGCGGCTCACAAGTTATATTGGAAATACCGATGTAATGTAAATAAATGAAAAATGGTGCTCCCATGCACACTATAGAAAATTACATCGGCTCCTACAGACAAATGATCAACACAAGTGCCCTTACACCACCTTGGGACTTAACACAATAAAACCTTCCCCTTACTTAACCGTACAGTACCCATATCCCGCGTGTGGTAGCATGAGTAGTACTTGAATCAATGACGTCACCAAATTTCGGTCCTTGTTGGTCCGAACAAGTCAACCACATACCCGATCTCGTGCATGGAGGCACCCTCACTAGCAACCACTTGTCCAGACCCCAAAACTCTTTTAAAATGATAAAGTTTAACTTAAGAAATGGATAAGCATGTAGGTACTGGAATAATTCAAGGATAACCTCAAGAATAGGATATAACTAACTACACATCACAAAAATAGCGACATAACCAAATTAGCATGCAAGCAATTATCATTGCACTTAACTACTCAAAATCTTGGATCAATATGATGCAAAAGAAAGTTCAAATGATGCTTGCCTTGCTGGTAGATTAATTGCTCACTTTCGGTGGTGTACGAGTCAATGTTAATAGCTTTGGAATCTATAGAATTAACGACATTGATAAACACCGAGAAAATACCTCAAAAATCAAATTGCTAAAAAATACATGATTTTTCTACAGTGGCTAGTTCATGATTTTATATGAATTTAGGTGAAAGAATTATTCCATTTGGAGTTAGTATGTGAAAGTTATGAAGGTTTGAATTTTAGTTTTTCAGAAAAATCCAAATTAATTCCAACCGGTTACTGTTCATTCAATTTAATTATTTGGTCAAAATTTGCAGAACAGTGGGGAGGTAAAGGATTACATAGATAAATGGGGGATATTAATACAAGACCAAAATAACTTAGTTCATCTCATTTGGAGTTTTTATGCATTAGTTATGAATTTTCAAAGTTATCACCTTTTTCTATTGTAAAAATTAATAGAGTTATGGACCATTTTCCAAAACTATATTCTCTGTTACAGAGACATGTTTGAAACCAATTTTAAAATCAAGTTCATTAAAAATGAAAATTACCAACACTTGTTTCATTCATTTTGGAGTTAAGATGAATTAGTTATGGATTTTTGAAGTTAATAGAATTTTCAGTGTGCAAATAATTCCTTTTCGGATTTTCTAAAGCATTTATTACTTTTCTTACCGGGCGCTGCGCTAGCCACAGGTGCTGACCGATGGGCCTGGTGAATAGCGCGTTTTCTATTTAACTTCCGATTTAAATTCCCGAACTGACATGTGTGGCCCGCTCGTCATAGACTCTATTATATGAACTGAGCTCACCGGCGCACGTGCACAGCGCATGACGCTTAAGTAGCCGGGCCCACACGTCAGCCACTCTACCGCTTTAACTTAACTTGCTTGATTTCTGTGCACGGTCCCATGTGTAAGTGACTCATTAGTGAGTCTAAGACAGCCATTAAATGCTAATCCAATCATTAGCGCTTAATGGTGGTCATTTGTCGAAATCGCCGAGCTACAGGAGCTGCCCGCGTACGACAACGTGCCCGAGCTCGGTGCTGAGCTCACCGCCGGCGATTTCGGCCACGGCGGCGCCGGCCAAGGACATGTACAGGTTCCTAATAGTCTTGCGCACCTAATGGTGATAGCTACGGTGGCTGAGTCGGCCTGTACCGGTGACTAGCTGGAGAGGAGCGGAGCACGATTTCGGCCAAAACACACATACAGCGATAAAGCTCCACAACGTCCAGAAGAGCGGGTGCCCAAGCATCTAAGAACTATAAGGAAGCTACCTGAAGCTAGAAGAGTGTACGGGGAAGCTTGGAGCAGCTCGACGGCAGCAATGGCCACGGCGGCGCTTGCGGTTCACGCGGAGGGAAGATCCTGAGCAAAACGAAGAGGAGTGGGTGGTCGGAGCAGCTTAAGGATCATATGAGTAAGCTATAGGAGCAAGGAATCAATAAATGCATTACTGGATCAAGGTGGGAGATGAAGGGATTGTTCTTCGGCCGAAACCACAATTTCTTCAAATCCACGAAGTCCTGTCGTGCATTGTTGAAATTTTGATATGGCTCTGAATAAGATGCCTTTTGATATGGGATCAGGATCGCAACTGCCTCTCTTGAAGGATCCTGTAGAGAAAATTAACTTCCTGTGCCAACAACTTGAAGATCTCTAAGGTCTGCTTAAAGCTACTCGAGATAACTATGCACAAACGATAAGGGAAGCTGTCGCTAATGGAGTCAGCTTTGCTCTAGAAAAACCGAAGGCCTCCGACCCCTCGGTGCATCTCGAAGTTGTTGAAGAAGATTTCAACTGCTCGGGGGATGAAGCAACGAAGCTTATCGAGGAAATGATGCCTCTCAAAAACAAGGTTGTAGAGCAAATGGAAGTCGGATCTCCAGCGCACAGCGACTAGTTTGGTGATTCTAAATAGATGGTTGTAATATAAGAATTGTAAAAACTTACCTTTTACCATCAATAAAGTATGTGTTTTATCTCTTTATTTTGCTAAGTACTCATATATTTTCTAGCCCCCGTCTGCTTTTATTAGTAGAAGAACTTTACTAAATAAGCAGTAGACCAGAAAAAAGAGCATAAGCTACAACCATGGTACAAAGTATGTGCTGATTATGTAATAAAATGATCTAAGTAGCACTAGAAAATCAATGTAGTCGGAACCGGTGTATGACTTCGATTAGCTTTATATCCTTTTCATAATCGAAATATTGTATAGTACACTAAGTGGCCGGAAGATATTTTTTAGGCTCAGCTTGATGATAAGGAACCATGCAAAGAATGTATGCAAAAAATGATAAGTGACCTTGTTTATACTTATTATCCAAACTGGTCGTAAGGGTTGCTAAGAACCAAAGACATGAAAAACACTTCGCAAAACGTGCTCATGCTCAAATTCTGACTGACAGCAAAGATCGTAGGAAAATGACCATCGCTAGGAAGCTCCTTCCAGTGGGTAGGACCACATGCGGAGAGGAGAGGCTTCGACTAGGAGGCTTTCCGTGTCCCGACTAGTAGCCAAAATAAGAGTAGAACAAAATGTTGAAATGATAAAATGAAGCCCATAAGTTCTATAGCATGTAAGTAACTACATCAAGTTGTATGTGTTGTGCTCCTTTTACTCGCATGTTTCTTTGACAAAAGAGTGTGGTCGCGCGTGAGAACCATTGACTTAATGGTCACGACTAAGACCCTTATGGCGTTTGACTTATATGTCTTAACCAGAGAGTAACAGAGATCCTTTCAAAGGATATCAGAGAGATTTTGGTCTTCTCCGACCAATTAGACAACAATTGTAGGCAACCAGAGTATGGATACAGTCATATAAACAATATCACTCATCAAAGAAAGTAAAGAAATGATAAATCTTTATTAAAAATTGACAAAATATAAAATACATTTATATAAAGAACTTATGCAATTGGTCAATATTTCAAGAGTTTGATAAAACACGCCCGTTTGACATAGTTAGTCGTACCGAACCAGGTATGGTGACTTCGACCACAGTGGATGAACCTTCTCATTTAGGATAAAGTTTATTGCGATTAGCCTGGTTCTGAATTTTTCGTAGAACCAGATCACCTGCAGCTAGATTACGAGGTTGCACCTTATGACTGTGGTACCTTCGTATGGCTTGTTGATAAACCGTCGATCGTATAAGGGCTTGGTTTCATCATTCCTCAAGGAAATTGATGTTGTCGAGTCTTCGTTCTATCTGATCGTTCTCATTGAAACAATTAGTTCGAGCGGAGCCAATTTTCAGTCCCAGAATGTCTAGTCCCCAGGTTACAAAAGGCCAAGAAAGAGGTACGGTTTGCAAAGCTTGTGCCGGCTGATATACTTGTCGACTATGAAATTGACACTGTACGTACTTCGTCACGAGCTCTTTTGCATCATGAAGGGCAGTTGGCTAATAATATCCTTGCCTGAAGGCTTTACCGACCAGTGTTCTGTAGGAATGATGTGCTCCGCAGACTCCTCCATGAATATTGGTTAGCAACTTAATGCCATCCGTTTGAGATATTCATCTCATCAACACTCTGTGAGATCCTCGTTTATAAAGGGTACTTTCAATCAAAGTGTATGATTTAGCTTTTCAAGCTATATGACCAACCTCTACATCATCTTCAGGAATAATGCCATGTTGAAGATAATTTTATGCTGAAAATAATTGTAGATCGATGTCATCCAATCTCTATCGAGATCGTGCTTGATGACCTCCTGTGGAGCATCCATGTTCGCATGATCGATTTGTATGACCTCCAGTGGAACATCTATGTGTTGGATTTGCAAACCGAAGAAGTGCTTTTTGAGTTTTCGTACTTCCGCCAAATACGATGACATCTTGGTACTTGAACATTGATACTCTTTCTCGACTTGATTCGCTACTAGTTGAGAATCGTCTCTCACTAGTAATCTGCGAATCCCGTTTTCTTCCATGGCGCGGATGCATGCGTCCATGTCGAGGTTGGAGTAGTCCGCCAGATTGAACCAGTTTTTCTCATCCCAAGTCTCTGCCATGTCAGCATGAGCGATGATGGGGCAAAGAAAGTGGATGAGAAATACTTGAGCGAAGTAATCTTTAAGAACTCAACGCCTTCTTTCCCATGGACGGCACCAGCTGTCGACGATCGAGTCGCTGATCTTACGAAATAAATAGAGGAAAATGGCAAAGAGTTCTTGGGAGAGAATGAGACTGCTCTTTATTGCTATGAACTAAATCCTTTACATGGGGTGCTCTCAACAAGGCGATGGATAATCCTAATTACACTGAGCATAAGGCTTGCTATGCTATTGAATCAGGCTTGAAACATGAATCTAATGCCGATTGTTGTGCTTCAATCTGATGGAATGCGACTCATCCCTTTCTACCGTTCGTAGTCTCCTTTAAGTAGTCGATGAAGTGGTGACAGTTACTTCTTGGAGAGACCCCTGTTGGAAGTATTGCGACTGGTTAAAGCGAGGCGGTAGTTGGCAAAGTATCAACCGTTCGGCGGTTGATATCAGGATATGACGTAACCACATGATGATTATTGTCAGTGACTTAGAGTCATGAAATGTCCTGTGGTTTGGAGTGATAAGGCATATGTTCTATTCATCACACAGAAGGTATATACTTGGAATCGAGTCCAAGTGTTAGTTCATTATTTCTACGAGCAGTTACCTGATCGGGTAGTTGGTACAGGACCTCTCCGACTAGGGTACCCACGATATAACATCTGGAATCCTTACGACCACGGAGGTCGTTAGCTTTAGGGGTTATGATCATGAAGACATATGGTCTTTAATTATATGTAGAGGTTTTAATCCACGTCACCTTGCTTGATAAAATATTGTTCAGAAGAGAAGGACTTGGCTACCAGTGTAGATCTCGACGACTAGGTCGCTACCCCAGTCAATTGTCTGTGGCAGATTAACTGAGTTCTACTACTTTTTCACCGTCTTCCGCTGTGTCTGATTTTTATTAATAAAATTGTGCGATTTATGGATATTACTATATTTGTTTACTGTGTGAACTAGCTACTGATCATGGAACTAGTTAGTTCATAAATACATAGAGGATTTAGAGATGTTACTCTCGGATCCGATAGAAAATACTAGACTTATAAATCTGATTAATCACTAAAACTCACCGTTAACACGCAATGGAGGGACTAGATAAGGCAGAAAGAGAAGTGTGGACAGACCGACAGAGGGAATGAATTACAGGGGAAGCAACGAATAAAGAAGAGCAAAAGCAGGCACCATGTATGCTCTGCTCCACGCGACGCGACGCGCGTACCAGACCAGCTATACAAACCATGCCGTTTTAATTAGATAATATATGCCGATCGAAACTTTCTCTGAAGAAAGCGAAAAAGCAGATTAAGGAGGAGATGCATGGTCGGATGGATGGATGGATGGAGCTATTCGGAAGGAAGGAATTTGCATTTTGCTATGACAAATTAGCAGCCAGGCCAGGTAGCAGCTACCAGCAAGCATATAGTGATACGCGCGCGCCTACTCTACTCTACACCGGCGGACCTGCATGCCACAAATTATAGCATCTACAGATCGCATCGATCCATTCGATGGCCCTCAACTACATGGGCGTCGCGGCCATCAACTTTGTGGCCGCACTGCTGTCCATCCCGGTCATCGCTGCCGGCATCTGGCTCTCCACGCAGGCCGACAACGCCTGCGTCCAGCTCCTCCAGTGGCCGCTCATCGGCCTCGGCCTCGCCATCCTCGCCGTCGGCCTCGCCGGCTTCGTCGGCGCCTTCTGGCGCTTGCCCTGGCTCCTCCTTGCCTACCTCGTCGCCATGCTCCTCCTCGTCGCCGCGCTCGCCTGCCTCGTCGTCTTCGTCTTCGTCGTCACAAGCAGCTCCTCAGGCCGCCCCGCCCCCAGCCGGGCCTTCCTCGAGTACGACATCGACGACTACTCCGGCTGGCTGCGCGGCCGCATCGATGCGCCGGGCCGCTGGGACCGGATCAAGGCGTGCCTGGCCGCCACGCCCCTCTGCTCCGACCTCAACCAGACGTACGCCACGCCGCAGGACTTCTTCACCGCCTGGCTCACCCCTCTGCAGTCGGGGTGCTGCAAGCCGCCCACCAGGTGCGGCTACACCTTCGTCACCCCGACCTACTGGATCAGCCCCATCAGCGCCGCCGCTGACCCCGACTGCGCCGCCTGGAGCAACGACCAGGCCCAGCTCTGCTACTCCTGCGACTCCTGCAAGGCCGGCCTGCTCCAGAACCTCCGCAGGGAGTGGCGCCGCGCAGACCTCATCCTCGCCGTCGCCACTGTCGCGCTCCTCGCCGTCTACGCCATGGGCTGCTTTGCCTTCCGCACCGCCAAGACCGACGAGCTCTTCCGCCGCTACAGGCAGGGCTACACGTAGACATGCTTGCATTGCTTTTCGGCCCCAAATAGTAGATCATGCACAGCTAATATCATGTACGCTATAATTTCGATCGACCCAAGTATTAAATCCTTTATTTATTTAAATATGGTTGTTGTGCATCCAGATTCCTACTTAGCAGCCATGTGTCTTCATGTTTTACCGCCACTGGCCATGGTTACAAAAAGAAGAAGAAAAAACTATGATTGATGTCAACTACAACCATTCGTCCCATCGAACAGAAGTGTACAGCGCCAAAAACCTAATTGATTTCTTTTACACATGCCACTACATTTTTGAACATGACCAATCGAGTTCGGAACATTTACGGAGAGGTCCCCAAACGGTTGCTTTCGCACGCAGAGGCTGAAGAGTCACAACGGTTATATTTTGAATCGACGCCTCGACCCCCTTCCTTTCCTTCTTCCTGTTCCTCCTCCCCAAACCGCACCGCAATTGCAATGGCCTCCTCCTCCATGGCTATCGCTTCCCTTTCCTCCTTGCCCCAACCAAACCAAACCAAATCAAGTCCAAGACGCAGCCCCCATGAAGACGACGCCTTGGCCTCCTCGTGCTCTGCAAAGCGTAGGCTCAGCTCCAACCCTCCTCCACACAGACGTCGTCGACCTTTCCCATTCCATTCCTCAAATTGATCCCAAATTCCACCTCGAATTCAAAGGTCCTGACACCTACGGCCTCCTCCTATCCCTCGTCGTCGCCGTTTCTGTCTCCCGAGGTTCACTCGTGCTGCGATGCGACCCAAGGTCCACCCTAAGTGGCGAGATACAGAGCGAGGCTAGTGACGTGGTCCGAGGGTAGAGTTGCGACGCTACGGCATGGCGACCACAATGAGGTCGTACCTCGGTGACTCAACGAGCTGAAGGATCAGAATTGACGAGCCGACGAATGAGCAGTCTGACCAGGCGCGATCAACGCGTGGTAAAGGTGAGTCTTTTTCTTGGACTTGACGTCTCTCGGTTTTGATTGGCATTCGCTAATTCAGACAACAAAAAGACTGTTAGACCATGTGGATAGGTCGTGAATATTGTGATGATGATAATTAACATTTGGGTTGCATTGATATTTGCGGTTGTGAAAGTTTCGGTCATTGGAATATCCTGGTCGATGGTCAAAACTATAGTACCTGGTCGAAAGCTACAGTGCCTAGTCGATGGTCGAAAGCTACAGTACCTGGTCAATGGTCGAAAGCTACAGTGCATGGTCGATGGTTGGAAGCTACATTGCTTGGTCGGCAATCGGTAGGCGTAGGCTTTCCGATCGGTTGTTGTAAGCTTCACGGTAGGTAGCCGTAGGCTTCGAGTGGTCTCGGGTTTTTTTTTCTGAAAGCATGGAAATTAAGATTGTGGATGATCTTGTTTGTGTTTATTAATAGATGAGGGTGTGACATGCGTGTGTGGACTGATATTGGTCA
Source organism: Phyllostachys edulis (assembly GCA_036346405.1). NCBI lineage: Eukaryota > Viridiplantae > Streptophyta > Magnoliopsida > Poales > Poaceae > Phyllostachys > Phyllostachys edulis. The sequence goes on from CM070549.1 coordinate 107,801,475, forward strand.
AGTTGGAGAATTTGTGCCGTGAAAACATTCTTTGGTCTTTGCATATACAGGTTGGGCGTGGAGACGGTCATGGTTGATGGCGAGGAGGACCGAGGCTAGGATGGGGAAATCCTAGGTTCATGTGGTCGAGGATGTCTCGAGGTGGTAGGGCTTACACTGGGGCACGTGGAGATCAAAGGTGGATCCGTGATGCATGGAGAAGCTACGGGAGGTGCAGTCCTAAAGGCTTTGACGCATGAGGAGTTATAGAAGGTGTTTATAACTGAAAGATTTAGAGATTTTGAAAAACCCATGTTTAGAAGGGTTTCGGGTCCCTTGATTTTTGAAAGGAGATAGGATTTTTGTAACATCCCGATTTTCAGAGCCTTTTTGAAAATTTTCAAAATTAAAACTAACCATTTGGTTTATTGAATTATTAAAGCTTAAACTTGAAATTTTAGAAAATAAAAACAATTTAAAATGAGTTAATCAAAACTTGGTTTATTTAAGTTCTTGAGTTTTATTGGATTCAAAGTCAAAAAGAGTGCATTAAGTATTTTCTTGGAGTTTCTGGAATTTAAAAAGGGCTTTCCTTTTAGCCCAAAAGCTAAAAATAATTTATTTGGAAAAGCTAAACTATAGTTACAAGTAATTTTAGTAAGTTCCAAATAATTCAAGGAATTTCTGTGTATTTTATAGAATTTTTGGACACTTTTAAATATTTTCTAAAAAGCCTTTTTAGTTTCTTGAATTATTTTATTCAAAAATCTATTTAAAACCTCTTGTTCCTTTCGGGCCGAATTCGCTCGGCCCGCTCCTTTTCTCTGCACCTCTGGCCCAACTCATGCCCACCTCCCCAAGCCTTAGGCCGCTAACGCCATGGCGTCCTTCCTCACGGACCGTCCGATTGAAATCGGATGGCTCCCATTCGCGAAGCCCGCTCCACGCCCGCACCTTCGCTCTCGCTGACGCGGTGGGCCCACCCGCCAGCGTCTCCCTCCACGTCGTCTTCCTCGGCCGCTTCGCGTCACGGCGCCATCTTGAAACCACTGCCGAGCCTTCGCGTCCGCCCGTCTGCAGAATCGTCGCCCTTGCCAATTTTTTTTCAACGCGCATTCAATGCCGCATTCTCCGCCACGCCCGTTGCTCCCCTTTTCTTCCCTTCCACCTGCTCCCATCCCATCCTCGCCTGCCTCGTCGCTTCGGCCAGAGCTCCGCCATGCCGGCACGCATGTCGTCCTCCTCCCTCTGCCTCCTCAGTGCATATAAAAGCGCGCACCGGACGCCCCTTCCTCTCCTCTCTCTTTCCCCTCTCTCCACCGCTCCCCTCCGGCCGTATTTGGAGTTCTTCGCCGTCGGTCACCGAGTGCCTCCGCCGCCCTTAGCGCTGCCACGAAAGCTCCTCCACCACCTCCGACCGCACCGCCAGCTTCGCACGGTCAAGCGCCACCTGGTGCACGCACTCACTCCGCCGAGACGCCACTAAACCCTAGCGCTGCCGCAAGCTCATTCTCGCCGCTGCCTTTGTCCCTCGCCGCCGGCTATTTCTTCACAACCTTTCACCGCAAAGGGAAGCACCAAGATCAGCACAGCGCCCTCCTCCTTTTGGCACCACCCATCGGGCTCACCATGGCGCGAAGCGCTGGTGAGCCGTGCAGCCCCGAGCGCCACCGTCGCCGAGCTGACGCGGCTCCAGCTCACCGCCACCTCACCTCCAGCTCACCGCCACCAGGGCGCCATGTCGACCAGTGTCGCGTGGTCAAGGCTGCCACGCTGCAGCGTGTGGCATTGCCACAGTGCCGTGGGCCCCACCCATCAGCGTGTAACGTCCTGTTTGTCCTAGGGTTTCTGCCAGTTGTCAAAACCCAAAAGGAACCATTCGGCTTTATTGATTCGCTCAAGCTTAATTTGGAATTTTGGAAATCTGGAGATTTAACTTGAATTAATCCAACTGCAATTAACCTCATCTGGTTTATCTTGAGTGTTGGTGTTCACAGGCTTTTCCTTCTTAGACCTCCATTATGCTTGGTCTATCCTTTAACCTGGACCTCCCCCGTAGATCCAAACCTCTCTTGGCTTCTCCTTAGACCTCCCCTTGTGCCTTCTGTTTGGACTTCTTCTAAGGGTCCAGACCTCCCTTCATGGTTTGACCCTCCCTCCCAGTTTAAACCACCCCTTTCGTTTGGTTTTCTCTTGGGTCACGACCACCCCGAGGCGTTCTAGCTCGGGTATGTTTCAAATATCCTTGAATTTTGAAGTTCAAATTCAGGATGGATTTCTCCCTTCCGGATTTCTCTTTCTATCGATTGATCTTCTTTCCTTCTCTGTTCATTTGGATCTCCCTTGCGTTCATATGGACCTCCCTTGTGTTCATTTGGACTTCTCTGTGTTCATTTGGACCTTTCCTTGTTAGATCTTGACTATCAGGACCTTCCTCCCCTTGGCTGATCTTGACCGTCAGGACCTCCCTTTGATTGATCTTGGCTGTCCAAACCTCCTTGCTCTTTTGGTCTTTTTGCAAAAACCACCCCCTTGGGCTGCGACCTCCCTCTGAGGCCGCGATTTCCTCCTTTGTCGTTTTACCACGACTTCCTCCCTGTGGTCTTTTCCCAAAGACCAGCTTGGCGGTTGAGACCACCCTTGTTAGTCCCGACCTTCCCTTTGGTCGCGACTATCCCTTTGACCGATCTGTTTACCTGAGTTTGACTGGCCCACTTGTCGGCCTTACTCACTTTCTCAATTCCTCCGCCACAAAAATCTGGGCGCATTAAATGCGGTCACTTACGTGGTCACTTGCGTGGCACCTTAATCTCCCTCCTTGTTCCCTTCCTTCCCAGCAAAGCATGTTTTGACTGTCCTTCACCAAATCGGTTGTGACACTTACCCTGACTCTCACCTACTTTTGACTCGTATGTCCCTAAGTCTCCCTGCGGCTCTCTCTCTCTCTTTCTTTTTCATCTCTGGCTATAAAAAAAAGCCTAAGTGAGCCTCCTTTCAGTAATCCTAGCCTCTTTGCCTAATTTTCTCTGAGTTTGGAGTTTCAGTAGGGAGCCCCTTTGGAGCTGCGCCATCGCTTCCTCGTCGCAAAGGGCCTGCCGGAGCCTCTGCGACGTCCTTCCCGTCACCACCAGCTAGTCGTCATCCAGCCTCTAGATCAGCTCCTCCTTCTTATCTTTAACTCGTTCTTGGCCTTGGTAAGTTTCTTGGTGTCTATCCTTTTCTTGTTCATATGACCACATCGCGTGATCGTATCTTTGCTACGACTACATTATGCGGTCATGTTTCTTTGTGACCTCGTGAAGTAATCATGTCTTCCTCAGGACCTTCTCTCCCTTTGGATCTCCCGAAGGCCTCTCTTTGCAAAGACGACCTTCTTGACCTTTTTGGCAAAGACCACCTCTTGGTCTTTGTTGGTCTTTTTGCAAAGACCACCCTCCCTCTTGGCCATGACCTCCTTTCGGTCGTGACCACCTCTTGGTCTTTTTGCAAAGACCACCCTCTCTGGCTTGGATCTCTTTTTCGTCGAGAATTCCTGTTTTCTGGTTTTTGGATGAGTTAGTTTAAATTCCTTTAAGTCTTTTTAAGTTCTTTTCCGAGAGTTGTTTTGCTTATTTGATTCTTTGCGAACGTATAGGTCCCGATTTCGTGGAGGAGTACTCAGAACCAGCAGCCAGTGCCGAAGCCCCGCCACTCTTCATCGAAGGCAAGTCGCAGACCTTTGATCATGTTGAACCTAGCATTTCAAAAATATGTTGTTTTACATTATCATGCATGGCTATTTTTATAAGAAATGTTTTGGGCAGTAGCTATATCCCACTTGACATTATGCCTCTTTGGATGATTGTACTCATCATGTTGACATGTTCCCCTTGGACAACTTAGAATGGATAATTTTAGTTGGCATCGCTTGATATTGCCAACATGGGACCGTATGTTTACGCTTAGCCATTGCTTTAGAACCGTGGGTCTTGAGAATCACATTTCATCATTAAAAATCCTAACTAATTGAACTATGGAACTGTGGTTGGTGCCACTATTGAGTAGCTGTGGTGCTGATTCCACAGCTGTGATGATTGTGGTGCGATGCCGCTCTTGTTAAAACTTGTTGTGCCAAGACCAGGGTGGTCTTTGGCCGGGTTGAACCTAAAATATTTTCACACTCGGGCAAGTGATCGGCGATAAAGGGGTGCCATCGCTGCTTTGGGATGAGGTTGTCTTGCCTGAGTGGATTAAGGACTTAACTTTGTGATCCATTGAACCGGGTATTATCGTGTAACCACAAGACCATTTTATGGGAATGGTCTGGGCCAAATAATTAGCAATGAGCTGTCTTGGTTCTGTTGTGGTGGAGCGTGCTGATTTGCTGGCGCAAGAGGGGGTACCCAATAACCCGACAGGGGGGTGGATTTGCTAAACCTTAGCGGGCAGCTCTGAATCAGTTCAAAGCTTTGTAAAGGCCTTGTCATGCTCTCTAGACTGCTCACCTTCGGAAGTGAGCAAAGGGTTTTCCTGGGAACCCGTCCCGCTAGAGAGATCGTGGATTGTGGGTAAAGTTGTACACCTCTGCAGAGTGAAAAATCTATTCGAATAGCCAAGTCCTTGGTCATAGACATTGCCTGGTGCAATTGCACAAGGGGTAGACTTTTATAAAATTCCTGGTACACGGTTGGCCGTGGATATCTGTGAGTGTTCTGGGTGGCTTCGAATGCTCGTGATGCTCATGGTTGGTCACGGTGGTCTTTTGAACCCTAGGGTGGTCCAAGATGCTCTAGAGTGGGTGCTTAGAGGAGGTCTTGGAGCCCTAGGGAGGTCTTTGGGAGCTCTGGAGTTGGTGCTCCAGAGTGGTCGTGGGAGAGGTCTTGGGCGTGAGTGCGGCCAGACCTCCCATGAGTGGTCTTGGGGGTGAGTGGGTGCTCACTCCCTGTTTTCAAATAAATGTATCTATGTGTTATGCTTTTAACTTGAGCTTTGCAATCTACTTATGCCATTTACTGTTAAATCTTGCTTTCTGCAAACTAACCTTACAGCTCTTCTTGGCCAAGCCATTGCATGAATATTATGTGCATAATTGGTCCCTGCGACTTGCTGAGTACATTCAAACGTACTCATGACTCTAAGCCCTCTGTTTGAGCAGTGGCAGAAGAAGATCAAGGGTGTTCAAACCTCTTCGAGGTGGAGTTTTTTTGATGATCCAGCTGTTTAGGGACGTCCTCCACTCGACAGCTTGTGGGCTTGCCGGATGGCCTCACACGTTTTGGTGGTTCCACTGTAAAGTTTTGTTGTCAGTTTTGTAAGCCCTTGGTGGCGACCTCTGTATGCAACCTTGACCATAAGGTTCTTGTTTAATATAAGTTATTCTGTCTGCTTCATCTTATTTCTTGTTGTGTGGTTGTGATTACACCTGCGTTGATCTGTGTGAGCTAGCTAGTGATCCTGGGACTAGCTCAGAGCACAGAGACTAGGACCTCTGGGAGGTCTTTGAGATCTCCTGGGTGGTCCTAGAGGACCTCCTCTCAGGGTATTCTTGGAGGACCTCCCAGACCTTCGGGTGGTCCGGTCGGACCTCCTGGGAGGTCCTGGGAGATCTCTCCGGGGCATTCCGAGAGAGTCCTGACAAAGGTGGTATCAGAGCCAAGGTCGACTGAAGGATGTAACCTTAGTTAACATGGTCGTTTTAGTCAAGTCTCAAAAAGTTATTTTCTAAATCAAACCAACCTGATAATTTGGTTAGTGGTTTTTCTCTTATCTTGATTTATTCTGATCTCACCTTGTTTCGTTCTTTTCTCATCTTGATCTATTCTTCTCTTACCTCCTTCTCTAGTTCTTGCGTCTTATCTCCTCTAGAACTTTGTTTTCAAGTATCAATTTGACCCTCTTATCTCAGAGACCTCTCTAGGATCGAGCTCTTAGTGCTTGTTGGGGGTTTCGGTTGACCGTCCATATAAGATTAGACTGGTGGTGGTCCCTTCTAGTTTTAGCACCGATTAGCTTGGTCAGTAGGACCCCTTGTTTGAGCCTTTGTGCCTCTTTTTAGTTTTCCGGTCACTTTTTGTCTTTCGGGTTGAACCGATTCACCCCCTGTAGGAACATCTATCTTTCTCCCTTATTCTAAGCTCGTCTTGGTGCTATTCCCTCTTATCTATTATGCTTTCTGCTTCTCGTCTATTAAACTTGAGGAGTTCTGTGCAGATGGATCAGACCCGTTCCTCAGCTAGCCAGGATGAGCCAGCAGAACAGTTACCTCCACCTCCACCTCCTTCAGCAACCATGGCAGACCAAGGATTGGGACAATTCATGGCAACTCAAGCCCAGATGATGAATGCTATGATGAATAATATGAACCAGATGATGGCTCAGCAAAGCCAAACTGCCACTGCATTGCTTGCCATGATGAGTCAGAATAGCCACCCAGCAGTTGCGCCACCTCCCCCACCTCTTGTTCCTCCACAGTCACGGCTGTCTGAGTTCATGACGACTCTCTCGACCACTTTCTCAAGCTCCCCTGAGCCTTTGGACGCAGATGATTGGTTGAGGGCCACAGAGAAGAAACTTGATATAGCCTGCTGCAGTGACCGTGAGAAGGTCTTGTTCGCCTCACATCAACTGGAAGGGGCTGCTACAGAATGGTGGGACACTTTTTATGCCTCACATGAAGACCACCAGAGGATCACCTGGGCCGAATTTTCAGCAGCATTTCGCCACTCACATGTCCCTGATGGGAAGGTTGAGATGAAGAAGAATGAATTTAGGGACCTCAAGCAAGGGAACATGACTGTGAGTGAGTATCTCACCAAGTTCACACAGCTGTCCCATTATGCCCGTGAAGATGTAGCCACTGATGATGCCCGTCAAAAGTGCTTCAAGCGAGGTCTCCACCCTAGCTTGAAGGTTCAAGTAATTGGCAATGACTACCTCAATTTCTAGCACATGGTAAACAAGGCTATGCTTATTGAAGAATCTCGCCGAGAGCTATCCGAGACTTACAAGAGGAAGATGTCTCATTCTAGTGCTCACCAAGGACCTCCTCAGTGCACTAGGATTTTCATGCAGCATCAGCGCCAAGGACCTCCCAGTACCTCCCAGACCTCTTCCACGACCTCCCACCCAGCTGCCCAAAGTCAGCGCTGCAACGTTAGCACCAGCAACCAACAGCCCCGAGGCAATGTTAGCTCCGCAGCAGGGATGACGTGCTTCAGATGCCATCAAGTGGGGCACTATGCTAGTCAATGCCCCCAGAAGACAAGTTAAGCTCTAGCCGGGACTTCCTCTTCAGGACCTCCCCCTGCTAGGACCTTTCAGTCAGGAGTGAGTCGTGGAGCACCCCAGGCCGCAGGACCTCCCCAAGCCAGGACCTCCCAATCTTTTGCGAGAGGTCGTGTGACTCACGTCACAGTGGAGGAAGCCCAGACCTCCCCAGACGTTGTGCTAGGTAAGTTCCTAGTCAATTCAGTGCCAGTTGTTGTCTTGTTTGATTCTGGGGCTTCTCATTCTTTTATTTCTCGGAGTTTTGCCACCAAGTACCAGTTTAACGTTGCACCTCTTAAAGCTACCTTATTGGTTCAATCCCCCGGTTCGGAGTTAAGTACGAACCAGGGTTGCCCACAAGTTAGAGTGGTCATAGAAGGGATGGAATTCCTAGCCAATCTCATTCTCCTCGATACCAAGTCTCTGGATGTAATCTTGGGTATGGATTGGCTTGCGGACCACCATGCCATTTTGGACTGTAATGGTCGGAGTATCACTTTAACTAGTCCAGTTGGAGCCCAAGTAAAGTTTGAAGCTTTCTCAGAAAAGCTTGATGGAACTCTAGCCTGTAGTGCTCAAGATGTGTCTTTGGACGATATCCCAGTGGTTCGAGAGTTCCCCGATGTCTTTCCTGAAGACCTTCCGGGGATGCCACCAGTTAAAGACCTTGAGTTTGTCATTAATCTACTTACAGGGACCTCCCCTATTTCCAAGAGACCTTATCGGCTGCCTGTTGATGACCTAGTAGAGCTGAAGCAGCAGATTGAAGATATGTTAGCCAAAGGCTTCATCAGACCTAGTTCTTCACCATGGGGAGTTCCAGTGATCTTTGTTCCCAAGAAGGATGGTAATCAGCGTATGTGTGTGGACTACCGTGCTCTAAATGAAGTCACCATTAAGAATAAGTATCCTCTGCCAAGGATTGACTACTTGTTTGATCAACTGAAGGGAGCTGGAGTATTCTCGAAGATAGATTTAAGGTCAGGGTATCACCAGCTGAGGATTCGCCAAGAGTACATCCCCAAGACATCTTTCTCTACCCGTTATGGGCTATTTGAGTTCACTGTCATGTCCTTTGGGCTGACCAATGCCCCTGCTTATTTTATGAACTTGATGAATAGAGTGTTCATAGAGTATCTAGACAAGTTTGTCATTGTCATTATTGATGACATTCTTGTGTACTCAAAAAGTGAAGAAGAGCATGCAAAGCACCTCTACTTGACCCTGGAGAAGCTTAGAGCTCACAAACTCTTTGCTAAGTTCAAAAAGTGCGAGTTTTGGATGAAGGAAGTGATCTTTCTGGGACATGTCCTGTCTAAGAAAGGAGTCTCTGTAAACCCCTGTAAAGTCCAAGATGTGCTTAATTGGGAGTCCCCTAAATCAGTACCTCAGATCCGAAGTTTCCTTGGAATGGTAGGGTATTATAGAAGGTTCATTGAAGATTTCTCCCGAATAGCAAGACCTCTTACTCAGTTATTAAAGAAGGAAAAGAAGTTCTCTTGGACCTCTGAGTGTGAGCAAAGCTTTCAAGAATTCAAGAAGCGTTAGATCACTGCTTCAGTCTTAATTCTACCAGACGTCCGAAAGGACTTTGAGGTCTATTGTGATGCATCTCGACAAGGTCTTGGTTGCGTCCTGATGCAAGAAAGGAGGGTGGTAGCTTATGCCTCATGATAGTTAAAGCCTCATGAAGCAAACTACCCTACTCATGACCTAGAGCTAGCTGCCGTAGTGCATGCTTTGAAGATATGACGGCACTACCTCATTGGTAACCGCTGTGAAGTCTACACCGACCACAAGAGCTTAAAGTACATCTTTACTCAAGCTGACTTGAACATGAGGCAAAGGAGATGGTTGGAGCTGATCAAGGACTACAACTTGGGAATTCATTATGAGAGACCATGTGGAGGTCGTCCCGTGTGAGTGATGAGTAATTGACAAAGGTTTTAGGTCAGTCGAGTTTGGTTTGTGTGGTCGGACTTTGTCGTTCTTGCGAGTTCACGCGTTTTGCGTGAAGTCAATCGTATTGTCAGATAATCGAACGACCGGCGTGTTATGGGTGATGACGGCCAGCAGGCGGTTGTACCGATTGGTAAATGGCGGTTGAAGAATTCGGAGAAGTTTCTCGTGTTCGGTCTTCATTGGAAATCGAACGACCGCAGTATTGGAGCGATACGACCGAGTGCGGTTGATCCGCCGGTAACATGGCGGTTGTCCGATTGTATTGTGAGGTTCGCCATTTTGGTGTTTTGAGTTTTGGATAGGTCATATCCAGTGTGTTCATGCATATGTGTTGCATATTGCATGTTTGAGCTAACGTTAGGTCAAGTTGTGAAGAACTTGTTCCGGTTTCGTGTTTCTTGTGCGTGTGGCTGCAGGACGCCGAGCGGAGTCGTGGCGAGACACGGTGGATCGGACTAGGCGCAGTGGCGCCGAGGTCGAACGGTCGATGTGTCAAGACGACGTGGACTCGAGGTGGTTGCGGAGGCGGCGAGACAAGGAGCTTGAAGCTTCGGAAGGTCTGTAGGGCGAATCGGGAAATTCGCAAGGCTGCACAAGCGGGGGCGGGCTCCGTTGGACTTAGCGGGCGTAACGGGGAGGAGACCCGTTAGCCAAGGCTATATAAAGGATTGGAGGGGCTGCATGCCCTCTTGAGCACTTGAAAAGGAATTAGGGTTTTGCTAGAGTCAAAAGAGTCTTTAGTGGCTGTTTTTGCTTTAGGCTTTAGTGGTTGAGAGTGTTGGTGGAGGCAGTGGGTGCTCCTTGCTTGTTCCCTTTGTAGCTCTCCCATGTGAGTTCTTGGCTTAGGGAGAGGGAGAGGATGGATTGATGAACTTGTAATCATTCCTCTTGTTTTAATGTCCATGCGTATGGGGATGTATCTCTTTGTATTTCGCTCTTGATTCAATGAATGGAAATCAAGTTTTCTTCTATTCGTGCTCTCTGTTCTTCGCTCTCCTTTTTGTGATTTTTTTGGGGCTTTCGTCAATTCGGGAGTTTTTGCTTGGTTCTTCCTCTTGATCTTGCTTGCTGGGACATGTGAGAACCTATCTAAGGTCATCTAGATCATCATCCACCCACGAGCAAGTCATTAGATCAAGTTTTGTTTTTGCCGCTTTTGAACCCACCTTCGCTCAAATACAAAAGGATAGGAACCTTGGCATGGATCTCTGAAATCGTTGCTTGAAATAGGTTCCTAATATCTTCAGGAAGGTGTGGTTCAATTTTGGTCAAGTTTGGCCGCGTAGATCAAAAGTTACGTTGATTTTCGTTTTGAAACCCGAGCGGATTTTGCTGTTCCAGACAATCGGATGAACGGGCTTAACATCTGCGGTTGTCGATCTGCGGTACAACCGCCGCTTGTTCATGCGGTTGTCTGGGACTGCGGTACAACCGCCGCTTACTCACGGTTGTACCGATTGTCCCGATTTGTTCGAACTTCCTATTTTTGTTTGTCGTTTGTGGGGGTGAGGTGGATTCAACATAAGACTTCCTCGTGCTTAATCTTTGATCTTCATAGCTCTCATAGCTATTGGAGTGATTTACAAGTTGAATCCATTCTTTGCGAAAAAGATTAGGTGCTCCTATTCACCCCCTCTAGTCGCCTTTCCGGTCCTTCAATTGGTATCGAGCGGTTAGCTCTTTTCAATAGATCTTAACCGGTCTCAAGAGCCGTGGCGATGGACAAGTACTCGACCAAGCCGCTTTGTTTTTGATGGCATCGATTACCCTTCCGAAGAGCCGAATGGAGACATACATCCAGGCCTGTGGGTATGCCATCCTGGCGAAAGGTCAAGGTTCGATTCATTGTTCTGCCGATGAGAACATCAATGCCGGAACATGGTTGATGTTGAGGCGAATGCAAAGGCAAGGAACATCATCATCCGTGGTTTGAGTCGAGTGAGTTTGACCGCATATCTCACCCGTCGTCCCGCCACGATATCCGGGTGACCTCGACGATACCATGAGGGCACCACCCAGATCAAGACGGTTCGACAGACCGGTTCAAACGAGAATACAACAAATTTGAGATGCTTGTTGGTGAGTCCCTAGATGAGTGCTTCAGACGTTTTCACAAGATCTTGAGCAACCTCCGAGCGGTCGGTCTCACATACCCGACTCGGACAATGCTCGTCCGATGCTCACTAAGACTCGTCTGCGTGTTTGGGAGATGAAAGTGACCACCATCAAAGACACGACAGACCTCTCGACCTTGACTCTTGATGCGGCCAGACTCACGCCTCAAGACTCACGAGATTGACGTTGTCTCGTGAGGTCGAAGTCACGATCGATGGCCTTGGTCACCGATCCGATTCAACTTCCGAGTCCTCTTGCAATTTCTCCCTTGTCGCTCTCGTGACATAAGCGATGATCGATTAGAGCGACTTCGCGGATGAGCGGCTTGCCCTCCTTGCTCGTAGATTCTCCCACGCTTACAAAGGAGGAGGGACAAAAGAGAGGAGGACCCGTGATTTGCTTCGAGTGTGGTGGCCCCAACCACATTCGGCAACCGCCTAAGCCGAGAAGGGCAAGAACGACTCTGGCGGTTCGGGCAAGAACGACTACACCGACAAGAACCGCAACAAGAAGCCTCCAGCTCGGGCGCCAAAGAAGAAGAAGTTCCGCAACCGGCAAAGCCAAGAAGCTCTTCCACAGCGTCCTCACCGCTCGACGACCTCGACCTCGGCGAGGTGGAGGGATGGAGCGACGATGACGGACGGGTGATCAAGAGCCCAAGGATGGCGGCGACGACTTCTCCCGGCATGTGCTTCATGGCCCTCGAGGGCGAACTCTGACAAATGTGTACTCCGACTTCGGACGAGGTAGATCCCACCACTGAACAGCTCAATCATGCTTTTCTTAAGCTAGGAGGTTTTCATGCTAAAGCTAAGGCTAGGTGTCTTTGAGTTAGAGAAGGAAATAGATAGGTGTCACTAGAGATTATTGCTCTTACATCCGCTCCTTCTAGTGATGATTGTGATACATGCTCGCTTTGTCAAGTTGATATGGAGAAGTTAAGGACCTCACATGATAGTGTGTCCTCCAAACTTGATAGTGTTAAGGTGGAGAATGTTAGTCTACTTGCTTTGAGTTAGAGTTGAGTAGGATGGTCATTACCCTACTTATTCTTGATGAGACTACTTCTCCCACCTCATGTGAGGGTAAGGACATTCTTTGCTAGAGGATCTTATGCCATGCTTCTTGATCCGCCTCGAGTCTTGTGAAAATTGCAATAACTTGAAGATGAACTTAAAGCAGGCAGATCATAAAATTCTTGAACTACAAGCTTCTTTACTTGAGCCGATTGTTTCATGCTTGAACTGTCCTAAGTTAATCGCTTGAACTTGAGGTCGTCTCCAAACAGTTTCAAGATATGATTGATCATGAAAGGAAGTTGGCTCGCTTTGCTTCTAAGGACCTGTTAGCTCACCATGCATTAAGTGTAACAAACTAAAATCGACTTGATTGCTTTGGATGAGAAATGTGTGAAGCTAACTAAGGACCTTCTAGAGAAGTCACATTGTGCTTGCAATATGATTGTGGAGAAGGGGAGAAGCCCTGTGGTAAGGATGAGACGCTTAGCAACGTGAACCAAGCGGCTAGCGATGGGGATCTGTCCCTTCAGAGTCGGGTGTGCTTGCACAAGCCATTCTTCCCTCTCGCTTCTTTGGTTCTTCTTTTGCTCCTTACCTTCTTCATCTCTTCTTCCCCTGCTCTTCTTGCACCTCTCTCTTTCGGAGTGTCAAGACCTTATGAACACTCTCGAGAGATTTGTAGGAGGCAAGAAGAAGCTCAATCTTATTCTAGACCAATCTAAGATCTGCAGATTTAATCGTGGTCTAGGATATGACTTCTTTGAGGACATGAGGAAGCATCCACCGCCGTGCTCGCACTCCATAGCACTGTGTGATCGAGATCGAGCCTGGGACCGAGAAAGTCCATTTCAAGTCGCGGGCTATGTCCGAGATTTCGACAAGAAGGTAATTTCACATGTCGCTTCTACCTCTCGAAGGTGAAGTATCACCGCACCTTCATCGAAGGATGGACACACAATCGATCGATGCTTCAGCGCCAAGATCGCGTAGAGACCATGTTGAGTCTCTTAGGCGCATTCGTGGTCGGCCCTGGACCTTGAGTGCACCTAAGACCAACACGAGGTCTAGGCTTGTTTCTTCGATGGGTTTGTGCAAAGATCGAGGACTTGGTTTTCCGAAGTTTTCGGTTTTCGTCCTCATGCTTCTTTCGATCGTGACTTCCGCCGCCCCGAGGGTAGATCTCGTTTTCCCCATCGAGATAGCTACCATGGCGTGTTCAAGATGTTGCGTGTGCTCGACTCGCTCCTTCAGTAGCGATCGGACCCAAAGAATAATTTTCGGTCTACTCTTAGACCTTACGCTTTGAGTTCTGAGAGCGAGGGTAGATAGAGGTCGATCGTGCTTGACTACTTCATCGCTTTCGACGTGTTATTCAAGATTGGGTGCCAAATCATTGTTGATTTATCCCAAGATCGAGACTTTACTCTGTTTGACTCAGTTCGGGTAGGGAAGGAGAAGGTTTGGCTTGTAGACTCGGTTGTTCTCGTCATATGACCGGAGACTCCGTTGGTTCTCCTCCTAGCCCGCGCTCGGTGATGAGACGATCACCTTCGAGACGCTTCGTGCAGGACGCGTCATCGCCAAAGGTACTGTCGCGATTAATGCTTCTTTTATTCTTAAGGATGTTGCCTTGGTTAGTAAGTCTGCAGTACAATTTGCTTTCGGTTTCTCGACTTCGATGACGGTTTCGAGGTGAGCTTTAAGAAAAACAATTGCAAAATTCTTGACTCTTCTGTAGTCCGGTTTATGGATTTCTCGTTATGGGAGGATCTTTCGTGCTGATTTTTCCGATTCTTGGTGATCCTCTCCGGTGTTTGGTTGCTTCGAGTCCCGCGATCTCTCTTTCGCATAGGAGACTTGGTCATATTGATTTGACCATTTGACCCGAGTTAGCGACCATGATCTCATTCGTGGTCCGCGAAACTCAAGATGGTCAAAGATCTTGTTTGCACTCCATGCCCAAGCACGGCAAGATGGTTGCCGCTTCTCATCCTCGGTCACGATTACTATGACCGATGCACAGGACATTGCTCCACATGGACACAGCTTGGACCAACTCGAGTCTTGATCGGCGGAGGGAAGTGGTATGTTCTTGTTGTGGTCGATGACTTCTCGAGGTATTCTTGGGTGTTTTCTTAGCCTCGAAGGATGAGACATTCTCACATTTCCGAGGTCTTTTTAGTAGGCTTTCGGTTGAGCTCCGGGTGCCTTCTGAGCGATCCATGATGACAATGGCACGGAGTTCAAGAATTCCTACTTTGAGAGTTTCTGCGGTGAGACAGTGTAGAGCACCAGTTCTCTTCTCCATACGCCCCTCAAAAAATGGCGCTGTGGAGAGGAAGAACCGTACCTTGGTCGAGATGGCGGGACGATGCTTGATGAGTACTCTACACCGAGGAAGTTTTGGGTGAAGCCATTGCGATCGCGTGCCATGTTTGAATCGAGTTTTTCTTGGGCACTCCTACATCAAGACTTCTTATGAGTCGAGATACTGGTAAAGCCAGCGTCTCTCATTTTCGTGTGTTTGGTTGCAAGTGCTTTATTTTGAAGTCCGGGAACCTAGATAAGTTCGAGTCACGTTCTGTGGCGGTATCTTTCTAGGCTACTCGACTTCTTGGCGGGCTTATAGTGCAGGCTGCGAGTCTAGCAAAATGGTAGAGACTCGCGAGGTGACTTTTGACGAGGCGGTCCGGACTAGGCCAGATATCTCGAGTTCTTTAGAGCAGTCCGAGACCATCTTTGTGGATGATGAGGACGATGGAGATGACGGTTGTTGTCTACGATCCTGTCCCTCATCCACTCCTTGAGGTGCCGTCTTCCACCGCACCTCGAGGTGATCGACCCTGCCTTCGCTTCCTCCGAGCTAGTGGCTCTGTTCCTACCTCGTCGGCTCATGAGGTAGAGGCCACTTCTTCATCTCTCCCAGACCTCCTAGACACATCCGAGAGAGTTCATCCTTGAGTAGATCATTGGAGATCTTTTCGAGCGTGTTACCCGCTCAAAATCGCTTATCTCAATTCTGTCTCCATTCTCGCCTTCATTGCCTTTTTGAGCCCAAAGATGTTTCTCATGCTTTATCGATGAGTCTTGGGTCAATGCCATGCATGAGGAGTTAGAAAATTTCGAGAGGAACAAGGTTTGGTCGCTTGTTGAGCCCCCACGAGGCTACAATATCATTGGAACCAAGTGGGTGTTCAAGAACAAGCAGAGTGAGGATGGGGTAATCATCCAAACAAGGCGAGATTGGTAGCTCGTGGGTTTTCCTGTGTTGAGGGTCTAGACTTTGAGGAGACCTTGCCCTCAGAGCTCGACTTGAAGCCATTAGAACTCGCTTGCCTTTGCAGCTTCTAAGGGTTTCAAGCTTTACCAGATGGACGTGAAGAGTGCCTTCCTCAATGGCCTTATTGAGGAGGAAGTCTCGTCCGACGACCTCCGTGTTTCGAGAACCCCAAATACCTAACCATGTCTTCAAGCTTTCAAAAGCGCTATATGGACTTAGCGGGCTCCCGAGCTTGGTATGAGAGGCTTAAGTCCTACTTGATAAGTCATGGTTTTGAGATGGGTAAAGTTGACAAGACCTTGTTCATCCGCCGGCATGGCATTGACCTTCCGCTCGTCCAGATCTATGTCGATGACATTATCTTTGGCGGCTCTTCCCATACTCTGGTTTCCCGGTTCTCGGATGTCATGAGCACCGAGTTTGAGATGAGTATGATGGGTGAGTTGACCTTCTTCCTTGGTTTCCAAATCAAGCGAGACTCGGGAGGTACATTTCTTCATCAAGGAAAGTACACTCGTGACCTCTCAAGCGCTCGACATGAGTGATGGGAAGCTCGTGTCGACTCCCATGGCTTCTACAAACCTATCTTGACCCAGATGAGGATGGCGAGCAGTTGATCAAAAGGAGTTTCGCAAAGATGATTGGTTCCCTCTTGTACCTCAACGCCTCGAGACCGGACATACATTTTTACGTGTGTTTGTGCGCTCTGCTGAGCTTCTCCTCGCGTTTCTCACCGCCAAAGCGGTGAAGCGCATCTTCGCATACTGCGAGCTACCATTGACTATGGTATCTGGTACTCTTCCTCATCCTGTCTTTCCTTGAGAGCCTTTTCGGATGCGACTTCACCGGTCAGAGGATAGATAGGAAGAGCACTTCGCACCGCCAATTTCTTGGCACTTCTCTTGTTTCTGGTCTTCAAGGAAGCGATGCAGTGTTACCTGATCCACCGCAGAGGCCGAGTATGTTGTTGCAGCCGATTCTTTGTAGTCAAGTGCTCGATGGCCCGACCTGCGGGACTTTGGGTTAGTTATCGCGGTGTTCCACTTTTTGTGATAACACTTCTGCGATTAACATTGCCAAGAACCCAAAGCAACATTCGGACCAAGCACATCGATATTCGTTTCCACTTCCTTAGAGACCATGTAGAGAAGGGCGATATAGTGCTCGCCAGTTTGAGAGTGACCACCGGTTGGTGACATTTTCACCAAGCCATTGGATAGTTCGAGGTTTTCACTCTGCGGGAGAGCTTGGGGTGGTTTGTCCTTATGGATTTGTAGTGAGGGGAGCTTTGGGTTTCTTGCTTTACTATATTATTTATGCTCTTGCTCCTTCTTGTTGCATTGCATTTTGGGTGCATTTGGGATTAGTCCTCCTAGCATAGATTAGAGTGCTTCTTTTGTCTAGTTGTTTAGATTTACTGCTCTTATCTTGTGATTCTAGGATCTTGCTTATTAGTTGTCTCTTCTCACTAGGTTGAGCTTACTCACTTCTTATAGGTTCTAGCAAGGGTTGGGCCACCCTTGGGTAGACAGGAACGTGTTTGCTCCTTAGTGTGTTAGCCAGGCGGTTGATAGTCCTAGAGTCATATGGGGTAGATGAGAGTCGATCTGAGCCATAGTATTCTCTATATCTTATCTATGCTTTAAGGTACTGCTCTTTTATGTTTTCTTTGCCGACTTCTCGATTTATTGTTTTGGTTCAAGGGAGTTCTTTTGGGAGCTTCGGAGCTTAATTTTGACTTAACTCAACTTGAACTAAAAGTTGCATCTATTGTTGAGGAGCTGGATCTTACGCATTTCTAGCATTCTCGCATTGTAATATAACTACATTGAGCCTTGATTATTATCCTGCTATGACATGTTTACAATGCTTTACACCTTGCCATGACTTGTGCTTATTTGCTAGATTTATCATGACTTCATATGTGTAGCCTAGCTTTTGCCATGATAAGATAATTAAAATTGCTCAACTTAAACTAAAACTTGTCATGTTAGCTTTTCGAGATTAGTCTTTCTTGAGCTATCCTTTTATGATTCATGCCATGTCAAATAAAGGTGGGTAGAGTGATGAATCTATATTGAGCCTTAGATTGAGCTGTTTTAGTCTCTTGATGATACATGAGTTAGTACAACTTGTTAAAAGGCAAAAGATCTCTTTTGTGCTTGAAAAAACCGACTTCACCAATTCTTCCCTATGAGACGGCTTGTCATTGCACTTGACATGAACTTAGGGGGAGTTTTGGATGACCTAGACTACCTTCTTAAGCTTCTCGCTTGAAGTAGTCGCATAAGGCTTGAGGTCTAGCACATGATAAAACAAAAATCTGGTTGTCAACAACCTTGAATTTCAAAGATCATATATCATTTGTGCTCAAATTTGCTTAAAGCTATCAAAAGAATCAAGTACTTAACCAATGTTTCAATCTTGAGCTTATAGCACTCTTTTTGGTCTCAATTTAAGCTTCTTAGTTCCGCTTAGCTTATTGACATGGCTGCATCATCCTTGGATATCTCTAGCGAGACTTTGCTCATTGATGACTTGACTTGCTCACATAATGTACCTCATTTTCAGATTGTCATCTATGTGTTCTAGCTAGCTTATACATATCTTGTCATGATCTAGATAGCCTTTTTATTAAGTTATGGCTTGGTGTATTACATGTTGGTCATTATGGATAATTCTCATGGCTCAAAATGCTTAAATAAACAAACTTGACCATTTTCATCCTTTAACATGTCATATTCTCTCTTGAGCATTCTTGATGTGTTTATTGCCAAAAGGGGAGAATAGAGAAGAAAAAGCAAGTTGGGATCATTTTAGAGCTTTGGAGAACAATTTGCTCTTTTAGTTGTTGCTCTAGTGTTCATACATCGACATGGTCAATTGTTTCACTCTTCTTCTTTGGACCATGTTGGTTTCTTCAAACTCAAACTCAACTTTGCTCTTTTTGGAGTTTGTCAATATACTCATCAAGGGGAGATTGAGAGACCATGTGGAGGTCGTCCGTGTGAGTGATGAGTAATTGACAAAGGTTTTAGGTCATCGAGTTTGGTTTGTGTGGTCGGACTTTGTCGTTCTTGCAGTTCACGCGTTTTCGTGAAGTCAATCGAAATTGTCGGGATAATCGAACGACCGGCGTGTTATGGGCGATGACGACCGAGGCGGTTGTACCGATTGGTAAATGGCGTTGAAGAATTCGAGAAGTTGTTTCTCGTGTTCGGTCTTCATTGGAAATCGAACGACCGCAGTATTGAGCGCCAGACGGCCGAGTGCGGTTGATCCGCCGGTAACATGGCGGTTGTACCGATTGTATTGTGAGGTTCGCCATTTTGGTGTTTTGAGTTTTGGATAGGTCATATCCAGTGTGTTCATGCATATGTGTTGCATATTGCATGTTTGAGCTAACGTTAGGTCAAGTTGTGAAGAACTTGTTCCGGTTTCGTGTTTCTTGTCCGTGTGGTGCAGGACGCCGAGCGGAGTCGTGGCGAGACACGGTGGATCGGACTAGGCGCAGTGGCGCCGAGGTCGAACGGTCGATGTGTCAAGACGACGTGGACTCGAGGTGGTTGCGGCGCGGCGAGACAAGGAGCCTGAAGCTTCGGAAGGTGCGTAGGCGAATCGGAAGTCGCAAGGTCGCACAAGCGGGCGACTCCGTTGGACTTAGCGGGCGAACGGGAGGAGACCCGTTAGCCAAGGCTATATAAAGGATTGGAGGGCTGCATGCCCTCTTGAGCACTTGAAAAGGAATTAGGGTTTTGCTAGAGTCAAAAGAGTCTTTAGTGGCTTTTTTGCTTTAGGCTTTAGTGGTTGAGAGTGTTGGTGGAGGCGGTGGGTGCTCCTGCTTGTTCCTTTGTAGCTCTCCCATGTGAGTTCTTGGCTTAGGAGAGGGAGAGGATGGATTGATGAACTTGTAATCATTCCTCTTGTTTTAATGTCCATGCGTATGGGGATGTATCTCTTTGTATTTCGCTCTTGATTCAATGAATGGAAATCTGAAGTTTTCTTCTATTCGTGCTCTCTGTTCTTCGTTCTCCCTTTTTGTGATTTTTTTTTTGGGGCTTTCGTCAATTCGGGAGTTTTTGCTTGGTTCTTCCTCTTGATCTTGCTTGCTGGGACATGTGAGAACCTATCTAAGGTCATCTAGATCATCATCCACCCACGAGCAAGTCATTAGATCAAGTTTTGTTTTTTGCCCGGTTTTGAACCCACCTTCGTTCAAATACAAAAGGATAGGAACCTTGGCATGGATCTCTGAAATCGTTGCTTGAAATAGGTTCCTAATATCTTGAGGAAGGTGTGGTTCAATTTTGGTCAAGTTTGGCGCAGAGATCAAAAGTTACGTTGATTTTCGTTTTGAAACCCGGCGGATTTTTGCCTGTTCCAGACAATCGGATGAACCGGCTTAACATCTGCGGTTGTCTTGGATCGCGTACAACCGCCGCTTACTCATGGTTAGTGCCGATCGCAGTACAACCGCCGCTTACTTCGCGGTTGTACCGATTGTCCCGATTTGTTCGAACTTCTGTTTTTGTTTGTCGAAATTTGTGGGGGTGAGAGTGGATTCAACATAAGACTTCCTCTCAGGCTTAATCTTTGATCTTCATAGCTCTCATAGCTATTGGAGTGATTTACAAGTTGAATCCATTCTTTGCGAAAAAGATTAGGTGCTCCTATTCACCCCCCCCTCTAGTCGCCTTTCCGGTCCTTCACATTATCACCCTGGCAAGGCCAACATGGTAGCCGATGCTCTGAGCAGAAAGGTCTATAGCAGCACATTGATGGTCAAAGAAAGCCAACCAGTTTTGCATGAGGAATTCTAGAAGCTTAGGCTGGAAATAGTTGAGGAAGGGTTTTTGGCAGCATTGGAGGTGCAGCCTACCTTGCAAAGCTATATTAGGGCAGCTCAAGTTGATGATGCCGACATTCAAGAGATCAAGAGCAACATGAGAAAAGGGAGATCCTTGAGGTTTTCGGAAGATGATCAGGGGACTGTCTGGTTCGACAAGAGGTTGTGTGTGCCGAACCACCCGGAGCTCAAGAAGGTGATTCTCAAAGAAGCTCATGAAGCCTTGTATTCCATTCACCCTGGGAGTACAAAAAATGTACCAAGACATCAAAGTGTTGTATTGGTGGCCTAGTATGAAGAGAGAGATTGCGGAGTATGTGGCCAAGTGTGATATTTGTTAAAGAGTTAAGGCCGTACACCAAAGACCTGGAGGTCTTTTGGTACCCTTACCCATGCCCGAATGGAAATGGAAAGAGATTGGAATGGATTTTATAACTGGTCTGCCTAGAACTCAAACTGGTTTTGACTCCATTTGGGTAATCGTAGATTGTCTAACCAAGGTTGCACATTTTATCCCTGTCAAGACCACCTATCCTGGAAACAAGTTAGCATAGCTCTACATGGCTAAGGTGGTGTGTCAACATGGTGTGCCAAAGAAGATAGTGTCGGATCGAGGATCCCAATTCACCTCCATGTTTTGGCAAAAGCTACATGAAGTACTGGGCACAGACCTCAATTTCAGCACAGCCTATCACCCTCAAACCGATGGCCAGACTAAAAGGGTTAACCAAATACTTGAGGATATGCTGAGAGCCTGTGCTCTGGAGAAGCAAGCTAGTTGGGATCGGATGTTATCCTATGCCGAGTTCTCTTACAATAATAGTTACCAAGCAAGCCTTCAGATGTCCCCTTTTGAAGCTCTTTATGGACGGAAGTGTAGAACACCTTTGTACTGGACAGAATCAGGTGAAGGATAGGTGCTCGGGTCAGACCTCCTGAAAGAAGCTGAAGACCAAGTCAGATCTATTAGAGAGAAGTTGAAGACTGCTCAGTCCAGGCAAAAGAGCTATGCAGACAACCGGCGTCGAGATCTAACCTTTGCACTAGGAGACCAAGTATACCTCAAGGTGTCACCTCTTAAGGGAATGCACCGTTTTAGAGTCAGTGGGAAGCTTGCACCCAGATTCGTTGGACCTTTTCCTATTCTAGCTCGGAGAGGAGAAGTTGCCTACAAGATAGACCTCCCTCCTCATTTGTCTGGAGTGCACAATGTCTTCCATGTATCCTAGTTGAAGAAGTGCTTGCAGGTGCCAGAAGAGCAAATGTCTTTAGGAGTAGTGGATCTCCAAGAAGACCTCACCTACAAGGAGCGACCCATCAAAATATTGGGAGTATCCGAGCGAGTGACAAGGACCAAGACTATCCGTCTCTGCAAGGTTCAATGCAGCAACCACACCGAAGCAGAGGCAACTTGGGAGCGTGAAGAGGACCTCAAGGCAGAGTTCCCGTACCTATTCTCTAGCCAACCTAAATCTCGGGGTCAAGATTCTCTTTAAGGGGTGAAGGTTTGTAACGTCCCGTTTGTCCTATGGTTTCTGCCAGTTGTCAAAACCCAAAAGGAACCATTCGATTTTATTGATTCGCTCAAGCTTAGCTTGGAATTTTGGAAATATAGAGATTTAACTTGAATTAATCCAACAGCAATTAACCTCATCTGGTTTATCTTGAGTGTTGGTGTTCATAGGATTTTCCTTCTTTGACCTCCCTTGTGCTTGGTCTATCCTTTAACCTGGACCTCCCCCCGTAGATCCAGACCTCTCTTGGCTTCTCCTTGGACCTCCCCTTGTGCCTTCTATTTGGACTTCTTCTAAGGGTCCAGACCTCCTTCGTGGTTTGGACCTCCTCCCGATTCAAACCACCCCTTTGGTTTGGTTTTCTTGTCAGTCACTCACCACCGAGGCGTTCTAGCTCGGGTATGTGTTTCAAATATCCTTAAATTTTGAAGTTCAAATTCGGGATGGGTTTCTCCCTTCCGGATTTCTCTTTCTATTGATTGACCTTCTTTCCATCTCTGTTCATTTGGACCTCCCTTGCGTTCATATGGACCTCCCTTGTGTTCATTTGGACTTCCTTGTGTTCATTTGGACCTTTCCTTGTTAGATGTTGACCGTCAGGACCTTCCTCCCCTTGGCTGATCTTAACCGTCAGGACCTCCCTTTGATTGATCTTGGCTGTCCAGACCTCCTCGCTCTTTTGGTCTTTTTGCAAAAACCACCCCCTTGGGTTGCGACCTCCCTCCGAGGCCGCGATTTCTTCCTTTGTCATTTTACCACGACCTCCTCCCTATGGTCTTTTCCCAAAGACCAGCTTGGCGGTTGAGACCACCCTTGTTGGTCCCAACCTTCCCTTTGGTCGCGACTATCCCTTTGACCGATCTGTTTACCTGAGTTTGACTGGCCCACTTGTCGGCCTTACTCACTTTCTCAATTCCTTCGCCACAAAAATCTGGGCGCATTAAATGCGGTCACTTACGTGGTCACTTGCGTGGCACCTTAATCTCCCTCCTTGTTCCCTTCTTTCCCAGCAAAGCATGTTTTGACTATCCTTCACCAAATCGGTTGTGACACTTGCCCTGACTCTCACCAACAATTGTAACATCCCAAATCTGGGTGTGTGTTTCAAATGTAAGAAAATGAGTAGAAATTAAAACTTTTCTTGCATCTTGAAGTTTTTGAACTTTTTTGTAATTCTTGTAGAGGAATTGTGGAATTCAAAAACCTAAATCTCCAATTGACTAAAGTCAATCCCCTCTTTCAAACCTTGTCAAGAACCTTGTGTTCAACCTTTGAAAATATTTTTCCTTGGTTTTAGGGATGCTGTGTGAACCCTCTGAAAAATTTCTTAATTTTTAGAAATTATTTGACAATTTTTGGAGGCAAGTCAAATCAGTTTGACCTTTGGTCAAACCCTATAACAAACCTTGAGAAATTTCTTGAGAAAAATGCAGTGCATGAAAATCTCTGGAAATTTTATGTAAGGTTAATCCTGAGGGCAGGAAGCTCCAGTCAAAATTTTAGAATTTTTGGAGTTAGTTTGCTACCTCTCAAAATTCTTCCAAACTCAGCTATCAAATTCAAATCCAAACCTGGTTTCACTGTTCCATGGGCGCGAACCAAACTCGGGCTCGAGCCACTAGACTTGGTCGGACCACCTAGCTGTACCGCTCAGCCCGTTGAGGTGGCGCGCACTGTGAACCCTTGGATCTCCATCGGGTGGTCCACGTTGGCGCGGAGCCGCGATCGTCCGCGTGCGCGTGAGTAGTCGGATCAAAATCCAACGCTGGGCCTGTCATCCCCTTCCTCTCGCTCGCGCGAGCGTAGCGCCGAGCCAGCGCGCCATGGCATGGGTGAGCGATGCCCTGTCCCTTCCCGTGCGTCGTCAACGACTCTTTGCTGCCAGCATTAAATGCGCGTCATGCGTTCGCCCCCCGGAAGTCTCCTTCCTCTGCGTTTCACCTGCTCCCATCGCACTCAAGTGTCTCCATGGCAGGCTTGACCGTGGAGGGGTGTGGCCATTGCTTTCCTTGCTCCTCCAGCTACATAAGCTCTCAACTCCCTTCCTTGGCTTCCTTTAACCACCCCTCAGCTCTAGCTTGCACCCTCTCGGCTTGGTTGAGCTCCATTCTCCAGAAGCACCCTCGGCTACCATTGTTGAGCTTTGAGCTCCTCAGAGCGGCTTAATTTTGGGGATTGTTCATTGTCGGCCGAATCGCCCCCTTTCCTCCTCAGCTCCGGTTGGCTTCCCCGCGTTGTCGTCTTTGTCGTCGTCGCGGTGTTTCGTCGCCGGCACAACTCAGACCTCCTCAGTGCCTCTCAGTGCTAAGGTGCCGACGAGTCCGTTGATAACAGAAGTGATCCTTTGCAGCATATTGAACAACTTCAGCAAGGTAAGCAGTTTGATCATATCCAATCTCATTACATTTAAAGTCTAATACTTTGTTTGCAAATGATATGTATGCATGCTCTATTTTGTTGTTAAACTATCAATCGATTAGTTGATCCTATAGATGCATATTCTGTAGGTAAATGTTCAATCTCTACTACTAAGCCTAGGAATATCTTCTTTGTGATTTAGAGTTAGTTGGATGAGCTCTTATCACTTAGTAGTTTACGTGTTGATATTGCTTAGAAATGCTTAGCTAACGGTAGAATTGGGCGGTTATTGACTTAGTCGATAACTTTGATCACACAAAATTATTATTACCATTAGGCTCAGCACTTTGTGCTTTGTTACTTTGTAAAGTCAAAAACTGAAAATGAAAATGAAATGTTTGAGACTTGGGCACAATGGTTGATGGTGTGATCTTATGGTGTGACTGGAATGGTGCCCGGGTCAACAAGGACCGAGTTACTTGTGTCACTAAGCCAAGCGATTATTGCGTGCTAACCACACGAGGGGGATATGGGACCTCTCTTGACTTAGTACTTTGGCATGTGTTAGCTCCGAGTCGTAGGAGGTTGTGTGGGTGTGTCGTGTTGAAAAAGAAACTTGTGGTTATGTGTTGGGTGAGTGGGAGTGGAATCTGGTTTAGGTTCTCCACACCGAAGGGCATTGTAGTTGTCCGGGAGCTTTATCCTTCAGTGGTAGTTGACTTTCGGCTTTACAATGACCCTATCTCAATGTATGTGTTTCTATCCATACGGGCGACTCGTTGTTAATACACAATATTGGAAATGTCTCGTAGGACTTAGCCGTGCCGGCATACCAAAGGAAGTGTGCTTGATCTAGTGGCAAAAAGGCGGTCTGGCGTGTCGGTACATTGGTACACCCCTGCAGGGTTCAAACTATTCGAATAGTCTCGTCCTAGGTTATGGACATGCTTGGTATGGTCGTGCAAGAGCTAGACTATAACATTTAATTAAAACGTGATGCAGGTGGTATGAATGGGGAATTCATGCTATTGTTGTGGTGGCTATTGGGTTAGTCACTTCCAGGA
The DNA here is from genome assembly GCA_036346405.1 of Phyllostachys edulis. Classification (NCBI taxonomy): domain Eukaryota; kingdom Viridiplantae; phylum Streptophyta; class Magnoliopsida; order Poales; family Poaceae; genus Phyllostachys; species Phyllostachys edulis. Next base: position 107,826,857 of record CM070549.1, read on the forward strand.
TGTCTTGTTATATCGCTGTTTTTGTCAAATAAAATAGATTGTAAAACTGCTTTAAATCTATTACATTATTGCAAATGAAAACTTGCTTTATGCTGAAAATGTGTCTAAAGCTTCCTCCACTTAAATAAGCTTGCATGTAGCTATGTATAGGTCTGTTACACTACACGTAAGTCTTGCGAGTACATTTTTGTACTCATTTGCTTTGCTTAACTAATTGTTGCAGAGGAGGAAGTCGATCCCAAAGGATGCATACGTGAGATGTCTTTCATGGGTTTGACGACTAGGTTGGCAGCCCGGTTGGTTGCCTTGTGGGTTAAAGGCACACTAATTGGCTCTTGTTTAGCGCCATCTCTTGGCTTTTGCTTCCACTGTTTACTTATCTCTTTAGTTGTTATTTGGCCGGTCGGCCCCTTTTGTAATAACTCTATTATGTATGTCTTTTGTTTAATCTAGTTGTGCTTTGGATCTATGTGTTGAATGGAATTGATGCATAATTTTGTAAAGGGGTATGTATACTGCAAGTTCTTGGGAAGTACATGTATCTCAAGGCACGAAACATTTTGTTTGTAATGCTAGGACCAAGTGGATGGTTAAGCATTACAAGCTGAATTTTTCGGGTCCTCACAAAGTTGGTATCAGAACCATACTAACCGTAGAAACCCTAGCTTGGTCGTCTTTAGGATGTTTTGAAAAACTTAGTTTCAAAATATCAAATGGTTTATGAAAGCTTAAGTAAATTCTCAGATTTTATTCCTTACCTATCTTAGCTTGCTCCTCTCACCTTGCTTTCAATTGAGTTTTAAAAGTTGTTTTCCTCTCCTCCTTTCCAAAGATAGTTGTCCTTATTTCAATTCGGTTTTGGGGGGAACCAAAGAGAGTTGAAATTTTAAAGTTTTGGCTGCCCTTCGATGAAGAATAGAAGTGCTTGGAGCTGGAATTCAAATCTGGACAGCAAGCAAGCATTTTTGGACATCAAGCTCTTAATTAGTAAATAAGGTAGATAATGAGAGGATAATTCAACTAAAACTTGTGGGAATAAAAGGATAAGATGTGATACTAGTTGGCTAAGTATCTAACACCTCTTTTGCCGGTTTTACCTTGCTTTGTAGGAGTGTTTGCTCTAGAGTAGTGTTCTGAAATTTTGCCTTCTCACCCGATTACTCGTTCATTCAATACGGGTTAGTTGTGTCGGGAAGTTGAGCTTTAGTCTTGTGGTTTAGTGCTATTTCTTGAGCCTTTTTGCAAGCTTTTAGAGTTCTTTTCTTTGCTGTCTTGTGGGCTTTCGATTAGGGTGATGTTCCATTCCCCTAGTCATTAGCTTTTCTTTTGCTTCTAGTTTTCGGATTTTGTTGCTAACCCATCTTTTCGGAACAGGATGGTTGGAAGGACTCGAAGCGGTCAAGGCCAATCAGCTGGTCTGGATGAGGAGCTCCCACCTCCTCCGACCATGGTCGAGGTTCTCGCTCAGATCGAGCGAAACCGAATGGATCAGACAAGGATCTTGGAGGCCATTGCACGCAATACCTCCGCTCTTTCTGTTGCCTCTGGATCAGGGGGAGGAGGTGGACATCAGCCGCGAGGGGGACTCTCGGAGTTCCTTCGCACTCAACCGCCCACTTTCTCCAGGTCCGAGGACCCACTGGACGCAGACGACTGGCTACGTCTGGTTGAGCGGAAGCTCGACGTTGCTCAATGTTAGGGTTCAGAGAAGGCACTCTTTGCCTCCCATCAGCTGGAAGGTGCAGCCCTTTCATGGTGGGAGAGTTTCTTGGCGATGCAGCCCGAGGGCCACGTCGTCTCTTGGGAGGAGTTCCATTACGCTTTTAAATCGGGCTCACATCCCGCTGGTTTGATGAAGCTCAAGAAGAAGGAGTTCCTCTCGCTCAAGCAAGGGCCTGCAGTCGATGGCGGAGTATTTGTCCGAGTTTAACCATTTGGCTCGTTATGCTCCAGGAGAGGTGGCCACTGATGAGGCCAAGCAGGAGAAGTTCATGGATGGTTTGTCCGAGGAGCTGTAGGACAAGCTATCTATCGTTGACTTCCCCAACTTTCAGACCTTGGTCGACAAGGCCATTGTTACGGAGCACAAGGGGAGAGCGCTGGGAGAGTCCTGCAAGCGCAAGTGGGTGTCCCGGAAGTCGTTGAAGGCAGCTCCCGTCCCCGCTTCGGGCAAGCCCAAGTGCCCCATCCTCAGGCTTCAGCACCTGCACCTCATCCTTCGCAGGCCGTGTTTCGACCACGTGCACCTGCGAGTCAGTAAGGTGGCCTCCACAATCCAGCTGCCGAGGTCACTTGTTTCTCTTGCGGCATCAAGGGTCATTATGCGAATAATTGCCCTAAGAAGACCGGAGCGGCCCCTCGTCCTAATGGAGGACGCGGGCAAGGAAGTGGACATTCTCAGGATCAGAAGGTTGTCCCTACTATCCAAGGCGCGGGACGCGGCCGCGTCAACCACATCTCCACTGAGGGAGCACAGGAGGCGCCTGACGTCGTGTTGGGTACGCTTCTTGTTAACTCTCATCCTGCTACTGTTTTGTTCGATTCAGGAGCTTCTTATTCTTTTATATCTAAGTCTTTTGCTGCTGTTAGTGAGCTTCTTTTTACTCCTCTGTTGGTCCCGTTGCTCATTCGCTCTCCCGGTTCGGAGTTGAGAGCTGAAACTGAGTGTCGGGATGTTTCTATTGAGATTGAGGGAGTAGAATTTTTGGCAAATCTTATCCTCCTCAATTCGATGAGTTTGGATGTGATTCTTGGTATAGATTGGCTGTCCCAACATTTGGGACAAATCGATTGTGCCAAGAAGCTCGTCTACCTCACAAATCCATCCGGTGAGCAGGTTCGCTTTTCGCCGAAGTTGGAAGGACCGCATCTCTTCGCACTCGAAGCGAAGCCAGCTCTAGATATTCGTGAAGTCCCAACGGTTTGTGACTTCGCGGATGTCTTTCCCGAAGATCTTCCAGGGATGCCACCAGTTTAAGACCTCGAGTTCGTCATCGAGTTGGCATCCGATACCGCCCCGATTTCAAAGAGGCCCTACCGGATGCCACCGAATGAGTTGGTGGAGTTGAAGAAGCAACTTGGTGAGCTTCAAGAGAAGGGTTTCATCCGCCCTATCTCATCTCCGTGGGGTTGTCCAGCAATCTTTGTAAAGAAGAAGGACAATACTTTGTGCATGTGTGTCGATTACCGTTCGCTTAATGAAGTAACGGTAAAGAACATGTATCCTTTGCCCCGCATCGATGATCTCTTCGATCAATTGTCTAGAGCTCAAGTTTTCTCCAAGATTGATTTGAGAGTGGGATATCATCAAGTTCGGATTCGACCTGAGGATATTCCCAAGACGACTTTCTCTACTCGTTATGGTTTGTACGAGTACACCGTCATGTCTTTCGGCTTAACAAATGCTCCTACCTTGTTCATGAACCTCATGAATTCGATGTTCATGGAGTATTTGGATAAGTTTTTCGTGGTCTTCATCGATGATATTCTTATCTACTCCAAGAACGATGAAGAGCACGTCGAGCATCTGAAGCTTGTGTTGGGAAAGCTTCGTGAGAACCAGCTGTATGCGAAGTTCAGCAAGTGCGCATTCTGGTTGAAGGAAGTAGCCTTCTTGGGCCATGTTCTTTTAGCAGGAGGCATAGCTGTTGATCCCAGCAAGATTAGCGATGTGCTCTCCTAGAATCAGCCCAGTTCAGTAACTGAAGTTCAGAGTTTTCTTGGTTTAGCGAGATATTATCGTCGCTTTATCGAGAACTTCTCCAAGATCATGGCCGATGGTGAGTTGCTCAAGAAGGACAAGAAGTTCTTGTGGTCCGCTGCTTGCGAGGAAAGTTTTCAAGAACTCAAGAAGCGTTTGACCACAGCTCCTGTTCTCGTTCTTCTTGATGTTCATCAAAGCTTCGACATCTTTTGCGATGCTTCTCGTCGAGGACTCGGTTGTGTCCTTATGCAAGAAGGCAAGGTAGTGGCCTATGCATCAAGGCAATTGAGACCTCATGAACTCAACTATCCTACCCATGACTTGGAGCTAGCTACTGTGATTCATGCACTTAAGATTTGGCGACATTACCTAATCGGTAACCGTTGTGAAGTGTATTTGGATCACAAAAGCTTGAAGTATTTGTTCACCCAACACGATCTGAACCTTAGGCAAAGAAGGTGGTTGGAATTGATCAAAGACTATGACATGGGTATTCACTATCATCCGAGCAAGGCTAATGTCATTGCCGATGCACTTAGTCGTAAGGTGCATTGTAATGCCTTGTTGCTCAAGGAGCAGTAGCCCGCCCTTCTGGAGGAATTCCAGCGTCTCAACTTGGGTTTGGTTGAGCATGGGTCCCTTGCTGCCCTGGTTGTGCAACCAACCTTGGTGGATCGAATCAAGGCTGCTCAGCAATCGGACGCTGGAGTGAACCGAATCAAGGAGAATGTCAAGAACGGAACAACCAAGTGCTTCTTAGAAGATGATCTTGGTGTTGTGAGGTTCGGACAGCGCCTTGTGGTTCCAAAGGACATGGAATTGCGGAATTTGATCCTCCGCGAAGCTCATGATTCTCCTTTGTCCATTCATCCCGGGGCCACAAAGATGTATCAAGATCTCCGGCAGAGATTTTGGTAGACCCGAATGAAGAGGGAGATTGCGAAGTTCGTTGCCGAGTGCAATGTGTGTCGTCATGTCAAGGCCGAGCATCAGCGTACAACAGGCCTGCTTTAGCCTTTGCCAGTGCCTGAGTGGAAGTGGGATTCGATCGGGATGGATTTTTTCACCGGTCTACCCCGATCTCCGAAGAAAAATGATGCCATTTGGGTTGTCATCAATCATTTGACTAAGGTGGCTCAATTCCTTCTTGTCAAGACTGACCTTCGGGTAGGTCTTTTGGCGGATCTCTACATAGCCCACATCGTGAGTTTGCACAATGTGCCAAAGACGATTGTGTCAGATCGTGGTTCTCTGTTCACTTCTCGGTTTTGGCATAGCTTGCAAGAGGCTATGAGAACTCGCCTTTCTTTCAGCTCTGCATATCACCCCCAAACTGATGGTCAGACTAAAAGGGTCAATCAAGTTTTGGAAGACATGCTCCGTGCTTGTGTTCTTTCCTATGGGAAGCATTAGGAGAAATGCTTGCCATTCGCCGAGTTTTCATATAACAACAGCTTTCAAGCCAGTCTCGGCATGACACCTTTTGAGGCCTTATACGGGAGAAAGTGCAGATCCCCGTTGAATTGGTCTGAGACCGGCGAAAGACCTTTCTTTGGTCCGGATTCGATCAATGAGGCTGAGAGTCAAGTCCAGCTTATTCGTGATCGTTTGCGCACGGCTCAATCAAGGCAAAAGAGCTATGCGGATCGCCGTCGTTGTGAGTTGAGTTTTGAGCCTAATGACTTTGTTTATCTCAAAGTCTCTCCTTTGAAGGGCCATCAACGTTTCGGCATCAAGGGCAAGTTAGCTCCTTGATATGTTGGTCCTTACCGCATTATCGAGAAGAAAGGAGTTGTTGCCTATAAGTTGGATTTGTCTGCTGCACTTGAGGGGGTACATGATGTGTTCCATGTGTCCCAGTTGAAGAAGTGCCTCCGTGTTCCAACTGAGGAAACTCTGTTGGAAACTCTCAATGTCCAAGAAGATTTGACCTATCGCGAGCACCCTGTTCGCATCCTTGAAGAGGCTGAACGAAGAACAAGGAATCGTGCCATAAAATTCCTTAAAGTTCAGTGGTCAAATCATTCCGAGGATGAAGCTACATGGGAATGGGAAGATCGTCTGCGTGCGGACTACCCATCCTTCTTTTCCGAGTGAGCCAAATCTCGGGACGAGATTTTTGTAAGGGGGAGAGGTTTTGTAACTTCCCAAATCTGGGTGTGTGTTTCAAATGTAAGAAAATGAGTAGAAATAAAAACTTTTCTTGCATCTTGAAGTTTTTGAACTTTTCTGTAATTCTTGTAGAGGAATTGTGGAATTCAAAAACCAAAATCTCCAATTGACTAAAGTCAATCCCCTCTTTCAAACCTTGTCAAGAACCTTGTGTTCAACCTTTGGAAATATTTTTCCTTGGTTCTAGGGATGCTGTGTGAACGCTCTGAAAAATTTCTTAATTTTTAGAAATTATTTGACAATTTTTGGAGGCAAGTCAAATCAGTTTGACCTTTGGTCAAACCTTAGAACAAACCTTGAGGAATTTCTTGAAAAAAATGCAGTGCATGAAAATCTCTAGAAATTTTATGTAAGGTTAATCCTGAGGGGGAGGAAGCTCCAGTCAAAATTTTAGAATTTTTGGAGTTAGTTTGCTACCTCTAAAAATTCTTCCAAACTCAGCTATCAAATTCAAATCCAAACCTGGTTTCACTATTCCTCGGGCGTGAACCAGACTCGGGCTCGAGCCACTAGACTTGGTCGGACCACCTAGCTGTACCGCTCGGCCCGTTGAGGTGGCGCGTGTTGTGAACCCTTGGATCTCCATCGGGCGGTCCACGTTGGCGCAGAGCCGCGATCGTCCGCGTGCGCGTGAGCCGTCGGATAAAAATCCAATGCTGGGCCTGTCGTCCCCTTCCTCTCGCTCGCGCGAGTGCGGCGCCGACCCAGCGCGCCACGGCGTGGGTGAGCGATGCCCTGTCCCTTCCCGTGCGTCGTCAACGACTCTTTACTACCAGCATTAAATGTGCGTCGTGCGTGCGCCCCTGGAAGTCTCCTTCCTCTGCGTTTCACCTGCTCCCATCGCGCTCAAGTGTCTCCATGGCAGCTTGACCGTGGAGGGGTGTGGCCGTTGCTCTCCTTGCTCCTCCGGCTACTTAAGCTCTCAACTCCCTTCCTTGGCTTCCTTTAACCACCCCTCAGCTCTAGCTTGCACCCTCTCGGCTTGGTTGAGCTCCATTCTCCAGAAGCCCCCTCGGCCGCCATTGTTGAGCTTTGAGCTCCTCGGAGCGGCTTAATTTTGGGGATTGTTCTTTGTCGGCCAAATCGCCCCCTTTCCTCCTCAGTTCCAGTTGGCTTCCCCGCGTTGTCGTCTTCGTCGCCATCGCGGTGTTTCGTCGCCGGCACAGCTCAGACCTCCTCGGTGCCTCTCAGTGCTAAGGTGCCGACGAGTCCGTTGATAACGGAAGTGATCCTTTGCAGCATATTGAGCAACTTCAGCAAGACAAGCAGTTTGATCATATCCAATCCCATTACTTTTAAAGTCTAATACTTTGTTTGCAGATGATATGTATGGATGCTCTATTTTGTTGTTAAACTATCAATCGATTAGTTGATCCTATAGATGCATATTCTGTAGGTAAATGTTCAATCTCTACTACTAAGCCTAAGATTATCTTGCTGTGATTTAGAGTTCGTTGGATGAGCTCTTATCACTTAGTAGTTTACGTGTTGATATTGCTTAGCTAATAGTAGAATTGGGCAGTTATCGACTTAGTCGATAACTTTGATCACACAAAATTATTATTACCATTAGGCTCAGCACTTTGTGCTTTGTTACTTTGTAAAGTCAAAAACTGAAAATGAAAATGAAATATTTGAGACTTGGGCACAATGGTTGATGGTGTGATCTTATGGTGTGACTGGAATGGTGCCCGGGTCAACAAGGACCGAGTTACTTGTGTCACTAAGCCAAGCGATTATTATGTGCTAACCACACGAGGGGGATATGGGACCTCTCTTGACTTAGTACTTTGGCGTGTGTTAGCTCCGAGTCGCAGGAGGTTGTGTGGGTGTGTTGTGTTGAAAAAGAAACTTGTGGTTATGTGTTGGGTGAGCGGGAGTGGAATCCGGTTTAGGTTCTCCACACCGAAGGGCATTGTAGTTGTCCGGGAGCTTTACCCTACAATGGTAGTTGACTTTCGGCTTTACAATGACCCTGTCTCAACGTATGGGTTTCTATCCATACGGGCGACTCGTAGTTAATACACAATATTGGAAATGTCTCGTAGGACTTAGCCGTGCCGGCATACCAAAGGAAGTGTGCTTGATCTAGTGGCAAAAAGGCGGTCTGGCGTGTGGGTACATTGGTACACCCCTACAGGGTTCAAACTATTCGAATAGCCTCATCCTAGGTTATGGACATGCTTGGTAAGGTCGTGCAAGAACTAGACCATAACATTTAATTAAAACTTGATGCGGGTGGTATGAATGGGGAATTCATGCTATTGTTGTGGTGGCTATTGGGTTAGTCACTTCCAGGATGTCTTGTTATATTGTTACTTGTTATATCACTGTTTTTTTTCAAATAAAACAGATTGTAAAACTGCTTTAAATCTATTACATTATTGCAAATGAAAACTTGCTTTACACTGAAAATGAGTCTAAAGCCTCCCCCACTTAAATAAGCTTGCATGTAGCTATGTATAGGTCTGTTACACTACACGTAAGTCTTGCGAGTACATTTTTGTACTCATTTGCTTTGCTTTACTAATTGTTGCAGAGGAGGAAGCTGATCCCCAAGGGATGCACTTCTGTGAGATGTGCTGCGGGTTTGACGACTAGGTTGGCGGCCCGGTTGGTTGCCTTGTGGGTTAAAGGCACACTAATTGGCTCTTGTTTAGCGCCATCTTACGGCTTTTGCTTCCGCTAGTTACTTATCTCTTTAGTTGTTATTTGGCCGGTCGGCCCCTTTTGTAATAACTCTATTATGTATGTCTTTTGTTTAATCTAGTTGTGCTTTGGATCTATGTGTTGAATGGAATTGATGCATAATTTTGTAAAGGGGTATGTGTACTGCAAGTTCTTGGGAAGTACTTGTATCTCGAGGCACGGAACATTTTGTTTGTAATGCTAGGACCAAGTGGATGGTTAAGCATTACAAGCCGAATGTTTCGGGTCCTCACACGTATGTCCCTAAGTCTCCCTGCGGCTCTCTCTTTCTTTCTTTTTCATCTCTGGCTATAAAAAGGCCTAAGTGAGCATCCTTTCAGTAATCTTATCCTCTTTGCCTAATTTTCTCTGAGTTTGGAGTTTTAGTAGGGAGCCCCTTTGGAGCTGCGCCATCGCTTGCTCGTCGCAAAGGGCCTGCCGGAGCCTCTGCAACGTCCTTCCCGTCACCACCAGCTGGTCGTCATCCAACCTCTGGATCAGCTCCTCCTTTTTATGTTTAACTCGTTCTTGGCCTTGGTAAGTTTCTTGGTGTTTGTCCTTTTCTTGTTCATACAACCACATCGCGTGATCGTATCTTTGCTACGACTACATTACGCGGTCGTGTTTCTTTGCGACCTCATGAAGTAATCGTGTCTTCCTCAGGACCTTCTCTCCCTTTGGATCTCCCGAAGGCCTCTCTTTGCAAAGACGACCTTCTTGGTATTTTTGCAAAGACGACCTTCTTGGTATTTTTGCAAAGACGACCTTCTTGGGTTTTTTGGCAAAGACCACCTCTTGGTCTTTGTTGGTCTTTTTGCAAAGACCACCCTCCCTCTTGGCCATGACATCCTTTCGGTTGTGACCACCTCTTGGTCTTTTTGCAAAGACCACCCTCTCTGGCTTGGATCTCTTTTTCGTCGAGAATTCCTGTTTTCTGGTTTTTGGATGAGTTAGTTTAAATTCCTTTAAGTCTTTTTAAGTTCTTTTCCGAGAGTTGTTTTGCTTATTTGATTCTTTGCGAACGTATAGGTCCCGATTTCGTGGAGTACTCAGAACCAGCAGCCAGTGCCGAAGCCCTGCCACTCTTCATCGAAGGCAAGTCGCAGACCTTTGATCATGTTGAACCTAGCATTTCAAAAATATGTTGTTTTACATTATCATGCATGGCTATTTTTATAAGAAATGTTTTGGGCAGTAGCTATATCCCACTTGACATTATGCCTCTTTGGATGATTGTACTCATCATGTTGACATGTTCCCCTTGGACAACTTAGAATGGATAATTTTAGTTCGCATCGCTTGATATTGCCAACATGGGACCGTATGTTTACGCTTAGCCATTGCTTTAGAACCATGGGTCTTGAGAATCATGCTTCATCATTAAAAATCCTGACTAATTGAACTATGGAACTGTGGTTGGTGCCACTATTGAGCAGCTGTGGTGCTGATTCCGCAGGTGTGATGATTGTGGTGCGATGTCGCTCTTGTTAAAACTTGTTGTGCCAAGACCAGGGTGGTCTTTGGCCGGGTTGAACCTAAAATGTTTTCACACTAGGGCAAGTGATCGAGCAGTAATGGGGGTGCCATGTGCACACTGGGATGAGGTTGTCTTGCCTGAGTGGATTAAGGACTTAACTTTGTGATCCATTGAACCGGGTATTATCGTGCAACCATAAGACCATTTTATGGGATGGTTTGGGCCAAATAATTAGCAATGAGCTGGCTTGGTTCTGTTGTGGTAGAGCGTGCTAATTTGCTGGCGCAAGAGGGGGCACCCAATAACCCGGCCGGGGGGGGATTTGCGAAACCTTAACGGGCAGCTCCGAGTCAATTCAAAGCTTTGTAAAGGCCTTATCATGGTCTCTAGACTGCTCACCTTCGGAAGTGAGCAAAGGGTCTTCTTGGGAACCCGTCCCGCTAGAGAGATCATGGATTGTGGGTAAATTTGTACAGCTCTGCAGAGTGAAAAATCTATTCGAATAGCCAAGTCCTTGGTCATGGACATTGCCTGGTGAAATTGCGCAAGGGGTAGACTTTTATAAAATTGGTGGTCCACGGTTGGCCGTGGATATCTGCGAGTGTTTTGGGTAGCTCCGAATGCTTGTGATGCCCATGGTTGGTCGCGGTGGTCTTTTGAACCTTAGGGTGGTCCAAGATGCTCCAGAGTGGGTGCTTAGAGGAGGTCTTGGAGCCCTAGGGAGGTCTTTGAGAGCTCTGGAGTTGGTGCTCTAGAGTGGTCGTGGGAGAGGTCTTGGGTGTGGGTGCGGCCAGACCTCCCATGAGTAGTCTTGGGGGTGAGTTGGTGCTCACTCCCTATTTTCAAACAAATGTATCTATGTATTATGCTTTTAACTTGAGCTTTGCAATCAACTTATGCTATTTACTGTTAAATCTTGCTTTTTGCAAACTAACCTTACAGCTCTCCTTGGCCAAGCCATTACATGAATATTATGTGCATAATTGTTCCCTACGACTTGCTGAGTACATTCAAACGTACTCATAGCTTTAAGCCCTCTGTTTGAGCAGTGGCAGAAGAAGAGCAAGGGTGTTCAGTCCTCTTCGAGGAGGAGTTCTTTGATGATCCAGCCATCTAGGGACGTCCTCCACTCGACGGCCTGTGGGCTTGCCGGATGGCCTCGCACGTTTTGGTGGTTCCGCTGTAAAGTTTTGTTGTCAGTTTTGTAAGCCATTGGTGGCGACCTCTGTATGCAACCTTGACCATAAGGTCCTTGTTTAATATAAGTTATTCTGTCTGCTTCATCTTATTTCTTGTTGTGTGGTTGTGATTACACCTGCATTGATCTGTGTGAGCTAGCTAGTGATCCTGGGACTAGCTTAGAGCACAGAGACTGGGACCTCTGGGAGGTCTTTGAGATCTCCTGGGTGGTCCTGGAGGACCTCCTCTCAGGGTATTCTTGGAGGACCTTCGGACCTTGGGTTATATGACCTCGGCTTTAATAAGCGATAATAAGATCTTTGTTCATAGCATCCTTTGTTCATTTTGGCAAACTGGGCATTATGTCACAATCTAACTTCCCCAATTTCTAGCCAAAAACCCAAACTTGTTTAAAGCCTCAAAAGAAAATACCAGTCAATGTTGGTATTTGTCGGTGTTTTAGAACCGAACTTACGTAAAGATTGTTTGATTCGGGGGGTCTCCTAGAATAGAATCATGCAGAGAGATTGACACGGGAATTTTTATACAGGTTCGGGCCTTCTTCGGAGAGAATAACAACCCTACTCCTGTGTATGTGTGGTATTGAGTGTATACTGAACAACCAGGGGAAAAACTAAGACTATTACAGATAGTGCTTGTATTCCTGATGGCTCGATCTTCGATCCTCCATCCCTTTCTCTAGTTGTCGCCTTTTATAGTACGTGAAGGAGCGGCAGTTACTCCAGGTAAAGCGGCGCCTCATTACCTCCTGTAACGGGCGCATGTTGGTAGTAATTACCGGTGTATTAATTCCTCCACGTCGCTCCATGACTATATACCGTAGATAATGGGGTATTACGTGCCATTATTACGTAGAATAACAACAGATGACGATCGCTTGAATCCCTTAATCAATAAGACCCACTTGTCTGCAGGTTCATTTGATTCTAAGGTGGTCGTGGGTGACCTAGTCGTAGAGGAATCTACGATTATGAGGTAGTCGTAGCAAGACTTACGACTATGGGATAGTCGTAGCATAACTTACGACTATGGGGGTGGTCGAGAAGAACTTACGACCATCCATTTGGTTCTTCCTTCATAACATTAAGGGTACACTCGGGGTTCACATGGCGTCATATTTACCTATAATAAAAATTATAGATAAAAGGTAAAATGAGGATTATTATATCCTCGTCATCTAGCCCCTGACTTCAAGTGAAAGCAACTTACTTGGTAAAGGGTTCTAGATGGTCTTACGATCATGAGAGGATCGAGAAAATAATCGAAGGAAAAACTCTTCGATTGTGTACTACTTTGACCAGAAATGTGCTTGGTCAAGAAAATTGCTTACGACTATCAAGTGGTCGTAAAAGCATTTCTACGATCACAAGGTGGTCGTAGTATAGTGATCGGAAGAAGAAACTATCCGATTATCATTTCCTTTGGTTGAAAAAATCTAACCAAGAAAGTAATTTCGCTTGAGATGTAGCATAAACCTGAATTTCTCGAGCGGACACATTGGGAATCTCAAACGACGCTGATTGCTTTATTCTGTTGAAGCGTTTCGAGGCAGTGGCGACCCTTGGAATATCACGCCTCCGGCTCAAGGTGCTGTGATTATATATACTCATCGGAGGGTAAAACCTAAGATCTTACTTTTCCCCAAATTGCTCCTCTTTGTTCTTGAGCTCTTGCCTTCTCCGCCACGAAGTCGTTCTTGCCTTCTCATTGCCACTCCAATTGTGCCCTCTTTTTCGACCCAACATTTCTGTTCCGAGAGAGATGGCCAGAAAGTTTCTGAGTGGGAAGAGTCGGAGATGGATGTGGCGAAGATTCAAGCCCTAGTTGTCGACAGGAAGATTCCAGAGAAGACTCTTGTGAAATGGCTTCAGGCATTTGGGCAGCATTGGCCGTCAGGGGAGAATGGGCAAATTCTGTCTTCGGGCTTATTGTGAGTGTGGCCTTCGAACGCTCTCTCCCTTTCTCACCGTTGTGCTCGAGCATTTTGGGGTGGAGTTAGTGAACCTTGGTCCTAACTCCATCACCATGCTGAGTGTTTTTGTATATTTGTGCGAGGCGTGCACAGGAATTCAGCGGACCTTGAGCTTTTCCAATATTTCTATGGAATGTCTCGGCAAGCGGGATTCTTTGGAAGTTGTGGTCTAAAACTCCATGATGGGAAGTCGAGGAGTATATTCAGAGTTTCACCGGTCTTCGTGGCGGGATGGAGGAAGAGGTGGTTTTTTCGAAAGTCACCTCGGAAGATGACCTCTCTTTCGTGGGAAAGGTCTTTGAAAAGCAATCTTCATGGGATTCGACTCGAAGATATCACCGGATTGCCCTTATGTTCAAGCTATCAAGGACTTGAAGAAGGAAGGGTTGGCCGGATGGCATGTGGTGAAAGATTTCATCACCGCCCGAATTAGTCCTTTGAAGAAACGAGCATCCCTATGTGGAGATACTCGGGGCTATGACTCCAACCGGGGACTACAACGAGGGTAAGTGAATTTTCGACTTAGCTCTCAGTTTGGTCTTTCTGCAAAGTTGTTTAAAAGATGCCTTTATCTGTTTGAACAGATCTTTCACCAGCGGAGATTGACGTTAGAGTCAAACTCGTTTGTGAGAAGTCTCCGCCACTTAGTGTGGCGGTTCCTAAAATCCTTGCGGTCGTATCCGCAGAGGAAAGGATGGTTCGCCTAAAGGTAATCAGTAGTTGATTTTATCTTTAAGACTTTATAGTCGTAGAAAGAACTTACGACTAGAGAAATGTTGTAGAAAAAACTTACAACTTAGTCGTGACCGTAGGAAATCTTACGGTCGAGGAAAGGTCGTAGAAAAACTTACGACTTGATACTGGTCGAGAAAATCTTCGACCGTTAGTAATTCTTCTCTTCTGTTTTGCTTCTGAAAGTAGGCATGGAAAATCGTCGGGATGATGAAGAAGTCAGATCTTGATAACCATCGGTGCGGGGTTGACAAAGGACAAAGGCTCGGCTCCTTCGTCCAAGAGGCGTCGACTTTTAAGGGGTGACGATAAAGGAGGGATGAGCTCGAGTTCTAGTCCTTGACGGATCCTCTGCAAAGCTTGTGGCAGACATAGCCGCAACTGAAGCCGAGGCTAAAATAGCTAAAGTGGAGGAGGTCAAGTAATTTGAACCTCTAAAGCGCAAACCTCGCAAGGCCAAGGTACCCTTCTATTATGACAAAAATCTTTCGCAGTTTACGCCACTCCTGGTTTTGTTAAGCACTTGGAAAAGGAGGCGGAAGGATTTTATGTCTTTGTGAAGGATAATACCGCTCGATGAGAGCCTATGGTGATGGCAATCTTTGCTCTTGGAGTGATCGAGACCGATCTCGGCCATCCAAAAAGTCGAGGAGACCGGAGAGATGGTCCTGTTCAAAATCCACGACGGGCGTGGTGGTGGCTAAGCCCATTCTTCAACTCGAACTTGACCGAAGTGGTCGAGAGAAGAAGAAATCTTTCGTTGGGAAAGTGACTCCCAAATTCTGTTTAGGTCAAGGTGCAAGGTATGTGAAATATACTAAAGTGTAAGAATAGAATTTACCTTTTTCCTTTTCACAACCTGAATTGCTTTCCTTTTCTTGTTTTTAGCCCGACTCCTTGAAATTTCGAGAATGCTTCCGTTGAGAAGCCTATTGCTACCTCTCCATTCTTTGGAGAGACAACAAGGAAGTGGTCGAGGATCATCCTCGGCCTGTGGTAGAGGAAGTCGTGGCGCTGAAGTGGTTATGACAACCAATGAGGTACTGTTGTACCCGATGAGGTAGCGGCTACAACCTCGAAGTAGCGGCGGTGACCACGAGAGATGGTCGTGGAGACTCCAAGATGAGCTGCGACCTTCGAGATGGTCGTGAAAGCTCCGACAACAGTGCGACTCTTGAGGCGGTCGCCTCGACCCTTGAGATGGTCGTGGATAGAACAGAGGCATTGCGAAGCCTCTGGTCAAGATGGTGGCGGTTACATCACCGTCTGCGGAAAGGAGATCGTTGCAGGCGTTCCTCCGGTACCCAAAGAGAAATTCTGGTTACGTAATCGAAGAAGAAGAGTATTTCAACCTGTACGACTTCTTTGGGCTGCTTCCATCGTAGGGTCTTACGCTTTCAGATCTCGCGACCGAGTCCCCATCCCAACGATATTCCCAATAGAGGGGATACCTTTGATAATGAACGTCTTGAGAAGGTTTGGTGGGACCAAGTCACGAGGGTAGACAAGCTGAAGATCCCGAAGCTGGTTTACTCGATGTTTGCTCGATCAACCATGAATGTAAGTACTTAATCGTACTTATATATACAGGTATAATCTTCTCTTGTTTCTCACTGTCTTTTCATCTTGCAGAAAGCCATAGAGCAAATTGCTGTTGTCGGTGAATATCATCGACAACTTCTAGAGCTGCGACAGGAAAAAGAGGAACTAATCGATTGACCCATGCTCATGTCCACTGTTATCCTTTGCAGGTTAAACAGTGACGCCAAAACCTTAGCCGACTCGCTCGATTATGAAAAAGAGGAGTCGAAAAAGTTTAGGGAAGAGGTATTAGACCTCCGGAAAAAGCTTAAAGAAGCTAACTCTGCAACCATGAAGTCGCGGGAAAAATTAAGCGATAAGTCTTGAACTTAAGGCTGCTTATATCTTTGATCTTTACCTAACTCTTGCTTCTTTTCGAAAAAAGAAGGCGAGGCGAAAAAAGCTCGAGAATGAAGTTAGAGAAAACTTGATTATTCACGAGCTTACTCGTATGTCCAAAAATAAAGATCAAAACCTTGAGGCGTTAGAACTTCGAATATCAAGTAAGTAATTCTTTACTGCAGTCCTTACGAGTTATTTCCTTTTCTCACTTCCACTTCCTTTCTAGCAATGGACGTTAAATTGAGAGAACTTGAGATGAAATCGCGGATAAAGCCGTGATTTATAACTGCACCGTCCTTATTGCAAAGAAGAATGTAGAGGATATTGTATCATGGGAGAAAAAGTATTCGAGACCGTTGCTTCCCATAATGAAGAGGTCAAGAAGTTGGATTCTCAACTAGTGGGTAAGAAATTCTTTTACCCGTGATTATTTTTATTTTCTTTTTCCTCTAGGAGTTTATTTTTGTTTGACCAATCTTATTTCTTGAGCAAGTGGTGAAAACAAAAAGCTCATGAGCTTCGACTTGTACCCAACAGGAGATGGAAGCAATGAAGATTAAACTTCAAGGAAACATCACGCTCTAAACAATGTGCTTGGTGAGCTACATAGTGAGGAAAGACTCCTCAAGATGATACAATAGCTGCTCACACAAGTACCATTGGGGATCAAGTCGGGATTTTGCAAGATCTGGTGACCACTCTGAAGGCCAACAAAATTTGAATCGATAAAGGAGGCGGTCGAAGCTGCGATAAGTTATGCATTAGCAAAACTTAAAGCTCATGACCCCAACCTTAATGTGCAACCACTCGGCCGACTTCAAGCGCTCTGAAGCGAAGGAAGGCGTCGATGGAGGAGATGCAATCAGTTAGTAGGAAAGTTTGAGAGGAGATCTGAGTTGGGCTCTCCTCTTGAGTAGTCTGTAATGAACTTGTGAAAAACAGTCTTTTGTTGATGTAATCCATCTTGTTCCTGCAAATCATCTTGTCGAGTAGTTAGTAACTCAAAAGATAATTAGCTAATTTAAAGACTAAGAAATGAAGTCAAATGTAATGACTTTATCCTAGCCCCGACTATTTGCTTAGTTTATGAAAACTAAGTAAATAGTTTTATCTCTACAAATCATCTTGTCGAGTAGTTAGTAACTCAAAAGATAATTAACGAAATAAAGACTAAGAATTGAAATCAAATTATCCTAGCCCTCGACTATTTGCTTAGTTTGTGAAAACTAAGTAAATAGTCTCAGAAAGGGTTTCAAAGCAGAGAGGTTTGTTTAACTTGTAGTTTTGGGTCTCAATTGTCATGCCTTCGTCGAAAGGGTGGTAGCGAGTTGACACTAGGAAGTTCCTTCTAGTGGGCGGGACCACGTCGCAGAGAGGAGAGGCTTCGACTAGGTAATGTTAACATCTCCGACTAGTTTAATCAAATCGAGAAGCGGCAACTTGAGTTAAGCAAGCGTCTAGAGGACTTTAAAATATTTACTCGTCCTTCTCCGGTGGACTCGATAAGTCATCTGGTAGCAAGAGTAGGAAAGCGAACAAAGCTAGGAAGCTCCTTCCGATTAAGCGGGACCACGTGCAGAGAGGAGAGGCTTCGACTAGATGTGTCTCTTCCTCCGGACCAGTTGAGATGAAACGAGTACACCCAAGGCGGTTAAGCAAATCTGAGAAAGTGCGCTCTTCTTAGAGTATTTTTCAAATTAACTGAAGAAATAAACTAAGGTGAAAAGAGTTGGCCTTCAAAAATATTTCGACTAAATAAAACCCGAGTTCTTTGTGTTGGTCATAAAAGCGAGTAGCAGTCGACACTAGAAAACTCCTTCTAGTGGGCGGGACCACATGCGAGAGAGGAGAGGCTTCGACTAGGTGATGTTATCGCCTTGACCGATGTAAAAAAAGCGGGTGTTTAAAACATAGTCGAAAAATAATGAAAGCACTACTCAAAAGTAAGACAATAGAGATAGAAAAAACCTGATTCTTTATTGTCCGAATGGCTGGTTACACATAGAACTTGCGTAACTGGTCGATGTTCCAAGAATTCGAGAGAACCTGGCCGTCTTCCATTGCCAATCGTACCGACCCTGGACGAGTAACTTCGACCACTGTGTAAGGACCTTCCCACTTAGGAGAAAGTTTGTTCCGATTAGACTTGGATTGGCAAAGCCTCAATACCAAGTCACCTACAGCAAGGCTGCGAGGTTGAACCTTACGATCGTAGTATCTTCGCAGGGCTTGTTGGTAGATTGCGAGCAATTAGGGCTGGTTTCTCCTTTCTTCAAGTAGATTAATATCATCTGCTTTCGAATTTGTTCTGGTTGGAGTCCGTGAATGTTTAGACTCGTGTTGACCGTATCTTTAGTTCCGGAGGAAGCATAGCTTCAAAGACCAAGACTAAAAAGAAAGGTGTTTCTCCAGAGTGTGTTGGTAGTTGTCTGAACGCCCATATCTGAAGGGTAATTCTTGTACCCAAGCCCCGGCGTTTGATGAGTGATCGAAGACTCGAGTTTTAATTTCTCTCATTATTTGGCCATTTGCACGTTCATTGCCCCATTACTCTAGGGATGGGCCACGAAGCATAACATAACTTGGTACCCAACTCGTCATAAAATTCACTGAAATTTTGCGCAAAAATTGCTTACCATTATCGTAATTATTCGACTTGGTACTCCAAATCGAGTAATTACGCATCTCATCATAAACCGCTTTCTTTGCTTCGTTGTTATCGATCCTGAGTTGGCTTCAATCCATTTTGTGAACATATCAATAGCCACAAAAGGAACTCGAAACCTCCCGGAGCTTTAGGAAGCGGTCCCGAGGATATCAAGACCCCAGGTTGCAAAAGGCCAAGATAGAGTATTGTTTGTAATGCCCGAAATTTGGTTGGTGTATTTGCGCTATGAAACCTTTGGACACACTTTTAACCAACTCTTTAGCATCGTATAGGGCTGTTGGCCAGTAAAAACCTTGTCGAAAAGCCTTGCCGACCAATGTTCTGTAGGAAGCATGATTTCCACAAATGCCACCATGTATGTCGTGAAGGAGTGTTAATCCTTAGCTCTGCGGAATGCATCGCATGAGCACCCCTTGAAATACCTCGTTTATAGAGAACTCCTTGACCAAAGTATACATTTTGGCTTTTTAGGGATAAGCGATGCGCCTCGAGATCGTCTTGGTCTGTAACCCTACGAAGATAATCATAGATGGGCGCCATCCATGTATCCTTGTATTCTAGAGAGGCATCTCAATAGGAGGTGTCTCGGCTCTTCGACGAGAGAAGGCTTCGGAGTTGTTCAAGAAGACTCCTTTTGGTACTTCAGATCTGGAAGAAGCTATTCGAGCAAGCTGGTCTGCGAGGAAATTATCCTTTCGAGGATGAATTGTGCCTCGAAACCTAAAAAATGCTTTTCTAGCTTACGTACTTCCGATAAGTACCGAGACATTGTCGGGTTAGAACACTGGTACTCTTTACCGACTTGATTCACGACTAGTTGAGAGTCTCCTCTCACGAGTAGTCGGCGAATCGAGAGCGCTTTCATTGCTCAGATATACCGACTAGCAAACCTTCGTGATACGCCACATTATTAGTGGCACGAAAGTTTAATTGTATGGCATACTTTAAGGTCTCTCCGTTAGGAGATACAGACCACCCGACCCGAGCCACTTAAAGTAAGCGACCGTCAAAGTACATAAATCCTTTGGTCGTGGGAATCGTCTTGGGGATCTGAGCGAGTTTTGGATTTGTCCATTCGGCGACAAAATTCCGCCAAGATCTAAGATTTAACGGAATTGTTCGGGACACGAAATGGATGTCGAACTCCCCAAGTTCGATGACCATTTGCCATGCGTCCCCATTGTTTCCCTAATACGGAGGATCGCTCCCAAGGGAAATTCGAGGCAAGCCTGACTAGTTTGTCTTTGAAAATAATGCCATGATTTCCTCGAAGACATGAGGAGGGCATCTGAAGCTTTTGGACTGAGGGTGCGCTCCTTAGGTCCGTGTAAAACTTCACTTACGTAGTAAAGCTGGTTGTTGTACATTTTCACATTCTACAACGATCTTTACTATTATTGCACAATGGCGTGGCGCCTAGGTAAACCAAGAAGCGTTTCTTACGGCCTCGAGAGACCGAATAGAGCACTAAATAAGGTACCTCTTGACATCCTCAAAGGCAAAGCGTTTATAACATTCAAAATTTCAATTTCAGAGAAAATTTAAAACTATTTATTTTTGTGGAAATTCTGAAATTTTTAAAACTTTTTCCTAATTAGTTAAGGCTAAAATAAATTTAACTACAAAATTTATTATCAAGTTTAAGTTGGAAATAATTTTATTAAGTATAAAATGTCTCTAATAATTTATGAGAATTTTTCTAGAATTTTTGGAATTATTTTGCTATATTCTAAAATTTGAAATGAATTAAACCTGAATATTTAAAATAGAAAATGAAAAAGAAAATCGAAAAATGACAATTGGGCGAAACTTGGCTCGGCCCATTTACTCACACAGCGTCTGTGACCAAGACGGCCAGCTCTCTCGCTGCAGCGCTTTCCTCTTCACAAGCACCGTTGGATTTCAATCCAACGGTCCACACTGCCTATCGTCACCACATGTGCCCACGTGGCCGCTTAGTCGGTAGCGTCGTGTACAGTTCACCAATTTCGATCCATTGGTTGGGTAGAATTGGTCTCTGAGTGGACCGAGCCTATGACACTGGGCCCCACTTGTCGGGAAATTATTCTAATTCATTTAAATCGAAAAATTATCGCTGACGTCATCATGCATAATATTTAGAATTTCCTTTAGGAGAATAATTCGGGAAATTGATTTAAATAATGATTTAGGGTTAAAATTTGTAAAATTCATAACTTTTGCATTATAATTCCAAATTAGATGATTCAAGTTGCTAAAATTTTAGAAAATTATTGTCTAACTAAATAAAATATAATAATTCAATTTAGAGTTCATTTTAGTTCTGTTTTAGAATTTAGAATTCTTTTAAATATCAAATTTAGGTTAAAATTTATAAAACTCATAATAATTGAATCCTAACTCCAAATTTAGTGAAACAAATTTCTAAAATTTTATAATTTGATTATCTAGCTCAATAAAATAAAATTTTTATATTTAGACTTGGTTTATTTTGTATTTTTGAATTTTGTTTGAATTTTATTTGATTTGCCTTATTTTCACGTTTAGACTTTGGCGATTAGGAATTAGATACTTCTCAAGGCGTAGATTTTCCAGATCGCAACGAAGGCAAGTTATACTTTGACCATTTGCCCTATTATTTTAAAGTTAATTAAATTCAGTTTTTAAATTATTAAATGCATGCATAATTTTATTCAAGTATTTCAAATTCTGTTTAAATAATTAGTTATTCCTATTATCCTTGTATGCCAAATTTTGGATGTTGCCTTGACATTCCTTTGTCACCTTAGATAAATTATTATGTTTAATAATCAAATGCTTATAAATACTTAGACCATGATTTATGTTTTTGGGAGAATTTTAGCCAACTCAATAAAATTTCTTTGAAAATTAAAACTATGGTATTGTTTTACCATAGAGAATTTGTAAAGATGGTTTTATAGAAATAAAATCAAAAGGGTTTGGACTTGGGCGAAAAGGATGAATGGTGGGTGCGAGTTTATGCACGGGCTTAGTCTGGTTAAGATTAAGACCGTGGTTTAAATTGAATGAGCCCCAAGTCAATTGAGGACCGGTCTTTGGCGCATTTTGTTATGCCTTATCGTACAACCACATGTCTGTATGGGCGGGACTCGCTTAATAATTTGTAATACCTTTTAGTTATTTGTGCTATGTTGTATGTATGGGTGTCGGGTGCAGACAGTTTTCCCATCTGGCGCAAGAGGGTTTTAGGAGGACAGTCGGTCAATGGAAGCTAAACCTTAGCGGGCACAAGTACTTTAAGGTAGAACATTATAACGACCTTGTGATGTTTGCTCACACACGCCTTAGGAAGCGTGGATTGGCCGACACAAAGAGTATAATATCTCGTGTGGGTAAAGTTGTACAAACTCGCAGAGTGTAAAACTATTGAATAGCGCGTCCACGGTCATGGACATGCTAGCAAAGCCACTCGAGTTAGTTTTGTTTTGGTTTTAAAATGATTTCAACAGATAATTTCGGGATGGATAGTCCTGTGGGAAAATTAGGCGGGTAGCCATTGTGATTGGAGGATATCCATCATCTTTTATGGAGGTTATCCACAATAAACTATTGTTATTTAAAATGGTGATTTAGATTATTGTATAAAATGGCTTTGTAATCTAATATGATTATTTAAATTAAAAGCCGCCGCTTACATAAAATAACCTTGCCGTATCCTTTGTCTACCTTATGCATGCATATCAATTCCATATTGGTGTAACTTGCGAGCACGGTAGTAGTGCTCACTCTTCTTTGAATAATCTTTATTAGGAGAAGATATCTACCAAGACGGTGAGGATCTTGGCGCCTAAGTCTGCTTCCCCCGACGATTACTGTGGCGAATCGTTGGGTCTACTACTATTATTTCGCTTCATTGTGTTTTACTTTATTTGGCCTCGGGCCCTTTGTAATAAACTCTGAATAAATACTAATAAAATCGTGATATGTTTTGATTATCACTTTTGTTTTTTGTGTACATTAGTTATCTGGACTAATGTATGAACACGAAGAATTCGGGATCCTTCGCTCCGGGTTCGACAAAAGTGGTATCGAGCCATATCGATTGTGAGGTAAATGGCTTTAGAATTTTCTTAAGGATTTATTTTTCAAAAACTAAACATATTTTGAGTCTATTCAAGAGTCTTCTCAACACTTCTTTTTAAAATGGTTATCAACTTATCTTATTCTCTAAATTGTAGATGGTGAACAACCAACCCGGATTTCCCATGGAATTTTCATGGGACAACTGGTTTGCACTTCTATGGAAGATGATGCAACACTTAGGTTACAACCAGAGACCAACTTATCAAGGGTACATGTATAAAGTGGGGAACCAAGAGCGTTGGAGACTTGAAGTAATCCTCTCGCCAACCTTCAACCAAACACAAACCACCACATCTTGGCCCTTGGTGAGGCGTGATAATTTCGTTGATGGACTTGAGGATGCAGCCAGAGAGGCAACACGTCGCCTCGCCATATTTACAACAATTATTTTGAGGACTCAGGGTTTCACTACCACCCCATGCACATTCAGGCTAAATTTGGATAGCACCTTTAGATCTCTTGAGTATGAGGACTCTCTGAGCTTACTCACCAAGTGGACTGTCTAAGGCAATGGATTATGCCCTACGGAACACTCTGGATGAGCTACGTAATACTCGTAACGACACGCTAGATGCAGAAGAAAGGCTGAAAGCAGCGGAAGAAGAGCTGGCTATATACAAGGCAGGAGAAGGGTAGTACTTGCGAGCCAGATTATACCCTCTTACACCTTAGGCGTATCTCAATATGATCGTTAGATGCGAATTATGAGCTATCAATGTCTCTTGTGATAGCCATAATCAAACAATAAAATAAAATAATAAAAGGACTATTTTTGGCAAAATTTGGTTCTTTTGTCTTGTGCTTGTTAGTTCTTGGGCTGTTAAAAATATTATTCCCTTAGAACTTTATTTATATACTCTATTCTGAGTCTTTAGAAGATTCCACAGATGGTTACCACACGCGCCGGCAGTGGTAGCGCTCAAGGCCAAGGAAATCCAAACGCAGATTACCAGGAAAACCCTGTCCAGCAACCACCTCCTCCACAGCAGAAGGGCCTGATTGGCGCCAGATGATGTGTCAATCGACACATCGATAGACACATTAGCTCGATCCATTAACATCAACCAAGCAGCACCAGCTCAAGCACCACCACCACCTCCACCTGCACAAAGATTGACCATGGCAGAATTTATGCGTATGCGTCCACCGACCTTCTCCAGCAGCACAGAGCCAATGGATGCCGATGACTGGATCCGTGCTATCGGGAAGAAGCTGGATATCACTCAATGTACTGATCGTGAGAGAGTCCTGTTTGCCTCTCATCGACTCACCGGTCCCTTGTCGTAATGGTGGGATAACTATAACATCTCCCATCTTGATCATGAGACTATCTCTTGGGAGGAGTTTGTGCGGGCTTTTCGCCATGCACATATTCCTTGAGGATAATGACCCTAAAGAAGAAAGAGTTCCGCAGCGCTCAAACAAGGCAACCGACACGGTGGGGAATACTGCACAAATTCAACGACTTGCTCGCTATGCCCCAGCGAGATGTGGCTAGTGATGAAGAAAGGCGAGAAAGGTTCATGGATGGTTTAAGCGATGAGATCTCGATCGGTGGTCTCCAATGACTACACCGACTTCCGGCGGTTAGTGAATAAAGCTTTTCGCCAGAGGCCAAACATCTGCAGATGGAGAACATAGCGAAGGATGGCGCTCGAAGTACAATCTTTGGAGGACAACCCAAGCCTCGCGTTACGACCTCGGCCACCACGGCGTGGAGGATTTGATCTTCCACCCTCGAGCTCGGTACCAACGCGGCGCCCCAATACTTTAGGCTTCGTAGCAACTCAAGCTGGAGGTCGGTCCTCAGCAGAAGAATCGATTTCATCGAGAGCTGGAGTGACTTGTTTCCCTTTACTGCGAGGCGGGGCATTATGCTAACAGATGCCCTAAGAAGTCGCAAGGTGCACCACCGCTAGGCCAAGACCAGAGTTCCGACCACGGTGGCAATCAAAAGCCGCGATCAAATATCTGAAGGGCGTGTGAACCACGTTATCGCGAGAGGAAGCTCAAGCAAAGACCGGATGTCGTCCTTGATGCGTTTCCAATCAATTGATAAAGCATTAGTTCTATTTGATTCCTGAGCATCGCACTCTTTTGTTTCCAATAAATTTGTGGGAAAACATGGGTTACCTATCTCTCCTTTAGATAATCCTATGATAATTCACTCCGGGCTCGAAATGAGAACTAGTTATCTTTGCCCAAACCTTACCCTTGAAATATCCGGAGTAACCTTCCTAGCAGATTTGATAGTTTTGCATTCTCAAGGTTTGGATGTGATTCTTGGAATGGATTGGCTAGCCAAGAATCAGGACAAATAAATTGTGCCAATAGGTCTATTGCTCTTACCAATAAGCAAGGAATCTCGGTGGAATTCAAGCCCAAGACTAATCTGGGAGGAAGATCGGTTCTAACCAAACTTGAAAGAGTTAAAGCTTGAAGATATACCGATGGTACAAGAATTTCCGGATGTTTTTCCGATGAACTACGGCATGCCACCCGACAGGACGTAGTATTTATAATTGACTTAGTCGAGGACCGCCCCAATCTCAAAGCGACCCTCTGAGAATGCTTGGCCAATGAGTTGGCGAGATGAAAAAGCAGATAATGGAACTAAAAGCAGAAAGGTTATATACTGCCAAGCTCATCACCTTGGGGAGCACCGGTATTATTTGTCAAGAAAAAAGACAATAGTATGAGAATGTGTGTGGATTACAGATCACTTAATGAAGTGACAATCAAGAATAAGTACCCGCTACCTAGGATCGATGATCTGTTTGATCAATTAAAGGAGCAAGTGTATTTTGAAGATTGACTTGAGATCCGCTATCACTGGCGAAGATCGGACGAGAAGATATCCCAATTGCATTCACAACTAGATATGGGTGTATGAATTCACAGTGATGTCGTTCGGTTTGACAAACGCCCCTGCTTATTTCATGAATATGATGAACAAAGTGTTCATGGAATTCCTGGATAAGTTTGTGGTTGTGTTCATCGATGACATTCTCATTTATTCAAAGAATGAAGAAGAACACGAGGATCATCTCAGAATAATTTTGGGAAAACTCAGAGAAAATCAGCTTTATGCCAAATTTAGCAAGTGCGAATTTTGGCTAAGTCAAATGGCATTCCTTGGACATATTGTGTCGGCGGGGAGGAGTTGCGATAGATCGATCAAAGTTGAAGCCGTAATGGATTGGAAACAACCCAAGTCTGTCTCAGAGGTGAGAAGTTTCCTTGGATTAGCGGGTATTACCGCAGATTTATTGAAGGGTTCTCCAAGATAGCAAGACCCATGACTCAACCAAAAAAGGAGAAAAAGTTTGAATGGACAGAGGCACGTGAAAAGAGTTTACAAGAAGCGAAGAAGAGATTAGTGTCTGCACGCAGCGGTGTTATCTTGCTCGATATTCATAAGGATTTTGAAATCTCTCGTGATGCATCCGTCAAGGACTTGGATGTGTACTTATGCAAGAAGGTAAAGTAGTGGCTTATGCATCTCGTCGATTAAGACCCACGAAGGAAATTATCCGACTCATGATCTCGAGTTAGCGACAATTGTGCATGCTCTAAAAATCTGGCGGCATTATCTTATTGGTAATCATTTGTGAGATTTTCACGGATCATAAGAGTTTGAAATACATTTTACTCGATCGAACTCAACCTCGGACAACGAAGATGGCTAGAGCCGATAAAAGATTACGACCTTGGAATTCATTATCATCGGGTAAAGCAAATGTAGTTGCAGATGCCCGAGTAGAAAGGCGTATTGCAATACCATCACAGTTCGAGAAGAATCGGCCGAATTGTATGAAGAAGCTGAAGCATCTAAATCTGGAGATTGTCAACCAAGGATGTGTCAATGCTTTGGAAGTTCAACCCACTCTTGAGTCAGATTAGAGAAAAAGCGGTTAGAAGGCGAAGACATCAAAGAAATCAAAAAGAATATGAGAAGAGGCAAAGCCCGTGATTTCTCGAGGATGAGCAAGGAGCAGTATGGTTTGGAAATCGCATCGTGTGTGCCTAATCGTGAGGAATTAAAAGCAGTCAATTCTAAAAGAAGCTCATGAATCACCCTACTCCATTCATCCGGAAGTACCAAAATGTACCGGGATCTGAAGGAGAAATATTGGTGGGTCGGCATGAAGCGGCGAAATCATTGAGTTAAATTAGCACATTGCGATATATGTCAACGAGTTAAGGCAAGAGTATCCCCTTCTTCTTGGCAAGTTAATCTGAATCTGGGGTCGAGATTCCTTTAAGGGGAAGGTTTGTAACAGCCCAAAATTTCAATTTCAGAGAAAATTTAAAACTATTTATTTTTGTGGAAATTCAGAAATTTTTAAAACTTTTCCTAATTAGTTAAGGCTAAAATAAATTTAACTACAAAATTTATTATCAAGTTTAAGTTGGAAATAATTTTATTAAGTATAAAATGTCTCTAATAATTTATGAGAATTTTTCTAGAATTTTTGGAATTATTTTGCTATATTCTAAAAGTGAAATGAATTAAAGCTGAATATTTAAAATAGAAAATGAAAAGAAAATCGGAAAACTTGACAATTGGTAAAACTTGGCTCGGCCCATTTACTACTAGCGTCTTGTGACCCAAAGCAAGACTACTCGCCTCCGCGCTTTCCTCTTCACGGCACCGTTGGATTTCAATCAACGGTCCCACACTCTGTATCGCGTCACACGTGTGCCACGTGGCCGCTTAGTCGGTAGCGTGCGTGTACGGTTCACCAATTTCGATCCATTGGTTGGGTAGAATTGGTCTACCGTGGACCGAGCCTATGACACTGGGCCCCACTTGTCGAGGAAATTATTCTAATTCATTTAAATCGAAAAATTATCGCTGACGTCATCATCATAATATTTAGAATTTCCTTTAGGAGAATAATTCGGGAAATTGATTTAAATAACAGATTTAGGGTTAAAATTTGTAAAATTCATAACTTTTGCATTATAATTCCAAATTAGATGATTCAAGTTGCTAAAATTTTAGAAAATTATTGTCTAACTAAATAAAATATAATAATTCAATTTAGAGTTCATTTTAGTTCTGTTTTAGAATTTAGAATTCTTTTAAATATCAAATTTAGGTTAAAATTTATAAAACTCATAATAATTGAATCCTAACTCCAAATTTAGTGAAACAAATTTCTAAAATTTTATAATTTGATTATCTAGCTCAATAAAATAAAATTTTTATATTTAGACTTGGTTTATTTTGTATTTTTGAATTTTGTTTGAATTTTATTTGATTTGCCTTATTTTCACGTTTAGACTTTGGCGATTCCTGGGAATTAGATACTTCTCAAGGCGTAGATTTTCCAGATACTGCAACGAAGGCAAGTTATACTTTGACCATTTTGCCCTATTATTTTAAAGTTAATTAAATTCAGGTTTTAAATTATTAAATGCATGCATAATTTTATTCAAGTATTTCAAATTCTGTTTAAATAATTAGTTATTCCTATTATCCTTGTATGCCAAATTTTGGATGTTGCCTTGACATTCCTTTGTCACCTTAGATAAATTATTATGTTTAATAATCAAATGCTTCATAAATACTTAGACCATGATTTATGTTTTGGGAGAATTTTAGCCAACTCAATAAAATTTCTTTGAAAATTAAAACTATGGTATTGTTTTACCATAGAGAATTTGTAAAGATGGTTTTATAGAAATAAAATCAAAAGGGTTTGGACTTGGGCGAAAAGGATGAATGGTGGGTGCGAGTTTATGCGGGCTTAGTCAGTTAAGATTAAGACCTGAGGTTTAAATTGAATAGCGCCCAAGTCAATTGAGGACCGGTCTTTGGCGCATTTTGTTATGCCTTATCGTACAACCACATGTCTGTATGGGCAGGACACAGCTTAATAATTTGTAATACCTTTTAGTTATTTGTGCTATGTTGTATGTATGGGTGTCGGGTGAAACAGTTTTCCCATCTGGCGCAAGAGGGGTTTTTGAGGACAGTCGGTCAATGGAAGCGAAACCTTAGCGGGCACAAGTACTTTAAGGTAGAACATTATAACGACCTTGTGATGTTTGCTCTGTCACGCCTTAGGAAGCGTGGATTGGCCGACACAAAGAGTATAATATCTCGTGTGGGTAAGTTGTACAAACTCTGCAGAGTGTAAAACTATTGAATAGCGCGTCCACGGTCATGGACATGCTAGCAAAGCCACTCGAGTTAGTTTTGTTTTGGTTTTAAAATGATTTCAACAGATAATTTAGGATGGATAGTCCTGTGGGAAAATTAGGCGGGTAGCCATTGTGATTGGAGGATATCCATCATCTTTTATGGAGGTTATCCACAATAAACTATTGTTATTTAAAATGGTGATTTAGATTATTGTATAAAATGGCTTTGTAATCTAATATGATTATTTAAATTAAAAGCGCCTTTTCATAAAATAACCTTGCCAATATCCTTTGTCTACCTTATGCATGCATATCAATTCCATATTGGGTGTAACTTGCGAGCACGGTAGTAGTGCTCACTCTTCTTGAATAATCTTTATTAGGAGAAGATATCTACCGGGGCGGTGAGGATCTTGGCGCCTAGGTCTGCGGCCCGCAGACGATTACTGTGGCGAATCGTTAGGTCTACTACTATTATTACCTTCATTGTGTTTTACTTTATTTGGCCTCGGGCCCTTTGTAATAAACTCGAATAAATACTAATAAAATCGTGATATGTTTTGATTATCACTTTTGTTTATTGTGTACATTAGTTATCTGGACTAATGTATGAACACGAAGAATTCGGGATCCTTCGCTCCGGGTTCGACGGCGTTGCCTCATTCGACCACTCAAAACTTTCGTGTCTCCTTAGAAGTTTAAAGAAAGGTAGTCCCTTTTCTCCCGATCGTGCGATGAAACGACTTAGAGCCGCCATGCACCCAAGTGAGTTTTCGGACTTCTTTCCGTGTAGTTGGAGGCGCATTTGTAAAATAGCTTTTATCTTTTAGGGATTAAGCTTCAATTCCTCGTATAGATACTAGGAATCCAAGCAATTTCCCTGAAGAGATTCCAAACACACACTTCTCAGGATTAAGTTTTAAGCGATGTTTTCTGAGATTGTCGAATGTTTCTTGTAGGTCGGTAATATGATTAAGTTTCTTGATGCTTTTGACAACTAAGTCATCAACATAGGCTTCTAGATTTCAGCCTAATTGAGATGAAAAAGTTTCCTGCATCAAGCGTTGAAAAGAAGCGCCGGCATTTTTTAGACCAAATGGCATTTTGACATAGCAAAATATACCAAATGGTGTAATAAATGTGGTCTTTTCTTCATCGTCTAGACACATATTAATCTGGTGATATCCAGAATATGCATCTAGAAAACTTAACATTTCACAACTGCGATGAGAGTCAACCAACCGATCGTCTGAGGTAAAGGAAAATCGTCTTTTGGACAAGCTTTATTAAGATCGATAAAGTCTCGCACATACACCATTTGCCGTTTGACTTTCTAACCATTCGAGGTTAGCCAACCATTACGGATGGTTGACCTCTCTTATAAAGCACCTTTAAGTAGCTTATCAATTCGATTTAATAGCATCTCGTCGATCGGGGCAAATCTCCGCAATTTTTGTTTCTGGTACTTTGTCGGCCGTAAGGCTAGCTTGTGCTCGATCACCTCACTGGGGACTCGGGCATGTCGGATGTTTGCCACGCGAATACATCTGCGTTAGCTCGGAGGAAGGTGATGAGGCGTCTTCCTATTTGGGGTCGGAAGTATCCCGTCTGAGCGATCTTGAGGGCTCCCTGCGTCGGAGGAACCTCTTTGACTTTGTCGTTCGGCTTTGGTGCAGCTTTTAAGCCCGACTTGCTAGTCGAAGGTGACTTTCTTCTCGAGTTGGTATTTGTCCTACCATCTCAAGGGATCGGCGATCGCGGTATCGCCATCTTCTTGTCACAATGGATTGTAATTACTCCTTTGGGACTGGCATCTTAATACATTGATATCCATAATGAGTAGCCATTAGGAATTTTGCCAAAGTTGGTCGTCCGAGTATGGCGTTATATGTCAGTATCAAAATCGACCACATCAAAGGAGATTTTCTCGTCACGAAATTACTTAGTGAACCAAATGTTAAAGGAAGAGAAACTTGACCAATTGGTTTGGCGAAGATCGGTACAATCCATGGAAAGAGTATCGTCATCGGTCTTACTTTGGTCTGGTACTTGCATGTCATCGGGGCACTCGTAAATAAAATATTTAACGAGCTTCCACCATCAACAAAACTCGATTGACCCGACAATTGTTGATGGTGGGTTCGACCACGATTAGTATCGACACAGTCGAGTCGAAGGATCGGCGATCAACCTTCTCGAAAGAAATGGTAACTTCGACCACCGGTAATTTATTGACGAGAGGAGGATCTATGGAGTTTACCTCGCGTTAATGACCTTAATGTGTTGCTTTGATTCATATGCCGATGATCCCCGTAGATGTGTTCAATGGTGTGTTGCGGATCACGGCAGCATCTCCTCTTCATCATCGAAGATTTATGACCACTTGTTTGACCTACTTTCGAGGGTGGGAAGTGGTCCTTCTTGCTGTAGTAGTCTTCAAGCTTTAGTTGGAAGACCGGCGATTCTTGAAGGTCATGCCCTTCCTTTTATGGAAATGACACCACCTAGGCTTATCATTTTTCCGATCGGGCGCTTACCTTTGCCTCTCAGCCGGTGTGGCTGGATGTGCGTGGCTCTTTATCATTCTGACCAATACCTCCTTGGAACCATTGGGTTTTGACCCTTCATCTTATTCTTGGACTTTTTGCTTTCTTATCCTTCTTCTTACCAACCGCTTTGGCTCTCGAGATGGATTGTCTTCATGATCGATTGTGTTGTTCCACTCGACCGCCTCGGAGGCGATAGCATATCGATTGGCCATTTGAAGAGTTGGCGACAGTAGGAGGATTTAAAGCAATATCCTCTGTTATCCTTCTACTACGGACTCCTGGCTTGAAAGCCACGATGGCAGATGAATCGAAACTTCCTAATTGAGTTCTGAACTGGTCAGGCGCTTGATGGTGGCGCAATGTCTCGTTGTCGTTCTGTCTCATCCGGTGCAAGTCGTCCTCCTTTCGAGGCGATTGTATGTGCCTTGAAATTTGCGAGAGAAGATCGCAGAGATGTTGCCAGAATAGATCGACTCGAGTGGTTGATTTAGTAACCACGATCGGCGGATCCTTCGAGCACGCTTGGAAGGTAATTTGCCATCACATGCTCTCCTCCTCTGCTTTGCTCGAGCAATTTGTTGTGTAAATTTGAAGGAATTCGATGGGATTTTGGGAACCATCAAACTTCTCCATATTCCTTTGGTCGAAAACGAGGTGGCAATGAGCGGCTCGGAGATCGGCGAGAATGCGGACATCTAGTAATGACTTCTTGGCGCCTCCTTTGCGTAAAAGAAGGGTTGATATCATCGGTGGTCGTACTCGGCGATACCCGATGTGAGTTGACTGACTGTAATAGGTCTCGGTCCTCTGAGGAATACTCCTCGTAGTTTATCTTTATTCTTGATTTCCATGTTGGAGTGGTGAGCGATCACCTTCCGAGGAGCTTGTTGATCATCGGTCATTTGGAAGACATTTCTTGAGTAGGAGATCGACACGACTTCTTCATTCTTGCCGATTTCTCTGGCGGTGATATGTTGGATTGATTGGTAGCAGAAGAAGTCGTATGGGTGCGACTACTTGAATGATGTCGACGAGGAGCTTCGGCTTTTTCATTGTACTCGAAGCCTTTGTGTGATCTCTTGATGAAGAGGTCATAGCACGCATTCGGGCTAGCTCTTGAGTTGGATTCTCGAGCAAATCATTGATGTCTTTGGAGCTCTCGAGCTTCCTCGATTGATATTGAATCGCCCGAGCAAATTCTTACGAGCTTCAATCTTCTTCCTTGAATTGCCTCAAGATTTTCCATGTTTGACTCTTGAGATTGCCTCAATGAAGTGCGAGAATGTCGAGGATTTCCTGGCGTTCATGAAGGCGTTAGTCGTGTCGCTTGATGGTGGTGTCTCGCCATTGCCACGAGGGCGATGTGTGACCTTGGGAAGGGTCTCCATCTCGGTCTCTAGAAGAGTGATCTTGATCGAGGGAAGGATGAAGACCTCCGTTGATGATTCTCACTTGCGCTCGAGGCCTCTTGAGCGAGAGTCGTCGAGACACCATCTGGCGACTTGGAGTAATCCCCTCCAAGTAGGGAAGTCCGGTTATAACTCCGTCGGCGGGTGTGACCTGGAGAGATGGTCGAATTTGCGGGAAAAGCATGCTTGATCCCTCTCTCTGGCGTTATCCGAGAGAGAGAATCACCAGATTGGGTGAAGTCCTGGTGTGGCTTCTAGAGCTTGCCTCACCAAGTCGGACCGCCTTAGGGAACTTGGACACCGAGGAAAAACTCTCGTCGTGTCGTGAGTCCACTGGTGTGGTCTGGTCGATTGACCCTTGCCCTTGAGAGGGTAGATTCCTCTCTTGGGCGTCTTGTTGTGGGGATAAGGATCCTCCTCAACTCCACCGGTGACATTGTCTCCTAGATGCGTGGGAAGATCCCGGAGGCGGCAATGCCATAGGATGAGTCATCACTCGGTTAAAATCGAATCCGGCATCCATGTCGGCGTCTGCGTGTCTGCCAAGTCGAACCAGTTCTCCTCGTTCCATTCTCACGCCATGAGTGCATGAGATTTGGAAAGCAGAGAGAATGTTTGACAAGAAATTACGGAAGATCCCCCGGTCGGCGCCAAGCTATCGGTGTTTTAGAACCGAACTTACGTAAAGATTGTTTGATTCAGGGGTCTCCTAGAATAGAATCATGCGAGAGAGATTGACACGGAATTTTTATACGAGTTCGGGCCTTCTCAGGAGAGAATAACAACCCTACTCCTTTGTATGTGTGGTATTGAGTGTATCTTGAACAAACGGGGAAAAACTAAGACTATTACGAGATAGTGCTTGTATTCTGATGGCTCGATCTTGATCCTCCATCCCTTTCTCTAGTTCGCCTTTTATAGTGCGTGAAGGAGCGAAGTTACTCGAGTAAGCGGCGCCTCATTACCTCTGAATGTGAGCGCATGTTGGTAGTAATTACGGTGTATTAATTCCTCCACGTCGCTCACATGACTATATACCGAGATAATGGGGTATTACGTGCCATTATTCTATAGAATAACGGCAGTATGATGATTGTTTGAATCCCTTAATCAATAAGACCCACTTGTCTGCAGGTTCATTTGATTATAAGGTGGTCGTAGGTGACCTAGTCGTAGAGGAATCTCGACTATGAGGTAGTCGTAGCAAGACTTACGACTATGGGATAGTCGTAGCATAATTTACGACTATGGGGTGGTCGTAGAAGAACTTACGACCATCCATTTGGTTCTTCCTTCATAACATTAAGGGTACACTCAGGGTTCACATGACGTCATATTTACCTATAATAAAAATTATAGATAAAAGGTAAAATGAGGATTATTATATCCTCGTCAGTATTAAAGACCGGGAAATATTTTTATTGAAAACCAGAGGAATTATCTTAGCAAAATAAATAAATAAATTTTGTGAATTTTTAGAAATTATTTTGATCTTGAGAAAAATATTTGACTTTAAAAGAACCTATTAGGGTTGAGAGAATTAATTATGTATTTTAAAATGTGAAAGCAGTGAATTTTCAAACTTTATATGGGACATATATTATCAGTAACATCTGGCAAAATTTTATATTTTTACAAATTTATTTGCTATTTCTAAAGCAAGGTCAAACTTTTGAGGATTTAAAATGAGTTGGTCAACTCTTGCGGCCCTAAACCTTTGTCTTTGAGCGATCGAGCCAAGTGGTTGGGTCCAACCCGGTGCAATGATGCAGCTCATCACGTTCGGGCATTCTCTGTGGCGACCCCCTGTGATATCCATGAAGGTCCCGGAGGACCAAAAATTTTTAGCGCGGTACTACCTCGAGCAGTAGCACCGCTCGGTGCATTCAGGAGGTATACTAGGACCTCCGGGAGGTCCTCAAGACCTCTGGAGGTCTTGGCCCATAACCCGCCGGTAGCACCTCTTGGTATATCACAGAGGTCCGACAGATCTCCAGCAAAGTCCCGTGGGACCTCCTGGAGGTCCTGCCCCTATGCTCCGAACTAGTCCCAGGACAACAGAAGCTAGTTCGCACGGGTACACAAGATAACATCACAACCACAAGGCCAAACTGAGATGAAGAAGACAAATAAGCTTAATATTAAACAGGACCTTATGGTCAAGCTTCTACACAAGAGGTCTGCCACTAAGGGCTTACAAAAACCGATAAGGACTTACAGCCAGCAACAAAAGGGCTCCAAAGCAAAAGCACCAAAAGCACGTAAAGGCCATCCGGCAAGCCCACATGCTGTCGAGTGGAGGACGTCCTAAGCAGCAGGGTCGTCGAAGAACTCCTCCTCAAAGAGGTCTGCACTGCCCTGCACTTGATCATCTTCAAAATCTGCTTTGACACAGGGCTTTAAGCTATGAGTACTTTGAATGTACTCAGCAAGACACAAGGAGCATTTATGCAAGTAATATTTATGCAAAGGCTTACCAATTGAGAGCTGTATGGTTAGATTGCGCAAAGCCAAGTTTTGAAAGCAATAACATAAGTATATTGAAAAGCAGCAAGTTGAAACAATAGCATATAATACATTTGATTTTGCAAAGAGGGAGTGAGCACCAACTCACATCCACAGCCAAAAAGGAGGAGGTCTGGTCGCACCCATGACCAGGTCCTCACCCAAAAACCACCCTAGAGCACCCACTCCAGAGGTCCGAACCAGCCCCTGGACCACTACCCGAGCCAACCCCGACCCCTCTGGAGCCGGCCAAGGTCTCTTGAGGCAAAGCCGGGCATCTTCTTTGAAGTGTCGATGGCACAAACTTTTGAAAACACTACCCTTGCACCATTTCACCAAGCATGTCCATAACCAAGGACTTGGCTATTCGAATAGATTTTACACTCTGCAGAGGTGTACAACTTTACCCACAATCCACGATCTCTCTAGCGGGACGGGTTCAGGAAAGACCCTTGCTCACTTCCGATGGTGAGCAGTCTAGAGAGCACGGCAAGGCCTTTACAAAGCTTTGAACTGACTCGGAGCTGCCCGCTAAGGTTTCGCAATTCCCCCCCTTTGGTCTAGAAGTCTGCAGGGTTATGGGGTGCCCCCTCTTGCGCCAACAAATCAACACGCTCAACCACAACAGCCCCAAGCCATCTCATTGCTAATTATTCAGCCCAGACCATTCCCATAAAATGATCTTGTGGTTGCACTGATTGGCCCAGATCAACAGAACACAAAGTTAAGTCCTTAATTGTGCTAAGGTAAGACTTCCACAAACCCAAAGTGCAAAGCACCCGCTACTCACTCCCTGCCTTCTTGCCTTAGCAAAAACACTTCGTCATTACCCTTGCCAAAAGACCACCCAGTCTTGGCACACCAGTTTTAACAAAGTGGTCTCACACCAGAGTCAACACAACTTAGGCATCCTGCCATAGCTGCTTAACAGTGGCACCGACCACAGATTCCATAGATCATTAGTCAAGATTATTAAGAATGAAACATGACACGGCAGAACCACAATTTCTAGAGCAAAGCTATATAAACCTACGGCCCCATGTTGGCAAGTAACAAGGAATACCAACTAAATACCCAATCTAAGGCTTACAAGGTAAACATGTCAACATGACCCGAACGAGAGATAAAGAAGGCATAACAGCAAGTAGGAGAGTAATTACATCCCAAACATTTCCTTATAAAAATATCCATGCATTGATAAAGTAAAACCAAAATATATTTGCAAAGCTAGGTTCAATATGATCAAAAGGAGATCTGTGGCTTGCCTTTGTCAAGCAGTGGAGAACCTTCGGCTGGGAGAGCTGGATCCAACAACTCCTCGAACTCGTGATCTACACGTTCGCAAAAACCAAATAAGCAAAACCACACAAGGCCAAAGAACTTCAAAAGACTCTAAAGGAACTAAAACCAACTCAGCAAGAACAGGAAAACCAAGAGGCTCAACACAGCCTCACCGAGCTCCTGGGAGAACTTGCGCCAAGAGAAGACCAGGCAAAGGAGACAAGGAAGCCGGAAATGAGCAAAGGTGGCAAATGAAAGCTTGCCCAGGCTATATATAGCTAGAGTTAGTGGAGTGCACCAAGAAAGGGCTCAATGATGTGTTGGCAATTAGGGTAGCTAGGATAGGGCTTGCCCTAAAAGAATTAAAATAAGGTACCTCAGATGTGACTGCATTTAATGTGATCCGACACCTATTAAATGCGCACAGAGTTCTGAGGCAAGAGCAATAATAACAAATTTGAGTGAGGTGGCATGTGGGGCCGATCAAAGGGTGCACCTTGGTCAAAGAGGTGGCCCCATCAAGGGCTGCTCTGCTAGAGACGGCTGGGAGTTCTGGACGGGAGGTCCAAACACTCAAGGGGGAGGTCCTGGACAGGAGGTCCAAAATGCTCAAGGGGGAGGTCCTGGACAGGAGGTCCAAAACACTCAACACAAGGAGGCCCTAAGGACAAGAGGTCCAAAAGACACACAACGAGGAGGTCCTGATCAAAAGGAAAACTCTGGACTAGGAGGGTGGTCTTTACAAAAAGACCAACAAGGATCGAGGAGGTGGTCTTTACAAAGCAGCCAGGAAGAGGTACTGGATGGTCAAGATCTCAAAGAGGAGGACCTTATCGGTCAGGATCAAAAGGCGCAGGGAGGTCCTGACGGTTAGGTCTCCAAAAGGGAGGTCTAACGGTCAAGATCTCAAAGAGGAGGACCTTAACGGTCCAGATCAAAAAGGTGCAGGGAGGTCCTGACGGTTAGGTCTCCAAAAGGGAGGTCTAACAGTCAAGATCTCAAAGAGGAGGACCTTATCGGTCAGGATCAAAAGGCGTAGGGAGGTCCTGACGGTTAGGTCTCCAAAAGGGAGGTCTAACGGTCAAGATCTCAAAGAGGAGGACCTTAACGGTCCAGATCAAAAAGGTGCAGGGAGGTCCTGATGGTTAGGTCTCCAAAAGGGAGGTCTAACGGTCAAGATCTCAAAGACCAAGGGAGGTCCGCGGAGGCAAGGATATCTTGAAAGGTTTGAAATTTGTTAGATCAAGATCGAGATGGCGCATAAAACAAAGGGGCCGTTCGGACCGAGCGAACGGGTCAACGAGACCAGGCCGTCTGATCTAGATTGGACGGCTAGGAGGGAAAGGGGACGTTCGGACCAAGTGAACGCGTCCTCAGGATCGGGCCATCTGAACAGCATCGGACGGTCCTTAGGTGAGGAAGGCAAAGCCTTAAGCGATTCGGCCGCAGGAGCCAACGGTGGGTCCAAGTGCTAAGGAGGTCTTGGACCTAAGGAGGTCGGGACCTTTAGATCCAACCGAAGGGAGGACCTGGACGGCTAAGATCTCCAAAAGGGAGATCCTATCGGACAGATCTATACAAGAGGGAGGTTTGAGCGGTTAAGATCTCCAGAGAGGAGGTCCTAACGGCCAGATCTCAACAAGAGGGAGGTCTGAGCGGTTAAGATCTCCAGAGAGGAGGTCCTAACGGCCAGATCTGATTAAGGGGAGGTCTCGAGCGGTTCAGATCTCAGAGAGGAGGTCCTAACGGCCAGATCTCAACAAGGGGAGGTCGGCGGTTAAGATCTCAGAGAGGAGGTCATCAGGCAGATCTCAACAAGGGGGAGGTCTGCGAGCGGTTAAGATCTCTAGAGAGGAGGTCCTAACGGCCGAGATCGATCAAGGGAGGTCTCGAGTGGTTAAGATCTCAGAGAGGAGGTCCTAACGGCGAGATCTCAACAAGGGGAGGTCGGCGGTTAAGATCTCCAGAGAGGAGGTCCTAATGACTAGATCTGATCAAGGGGAGGTCTGAGCGGTTAAGATTTCCAGAGAGGAGGTCCTAACGGCCAGATCTGATCAAGGGGAGGTCTGAGCGGTTAAGATCTCCAGAGAGGAGGTCCTAACGGCCAGATCTCAACAAGGGAGAGGTCTGTTGGAACACGGGGGTGATCCAAATAGGCAAGGGGAGGTCCTAAAGGACGCAGAGGAGGTCCGTAGGACAAAGGGAGGCCCGAAAGGACTCAGGGAGGTCCGATAGGGCTTGAAGGGAGTTCGACGAAGGTTCCAAAAGGGCACTGGGAGGTCCAGAGGAACTCTAGGACGCCCAAGTGAACTCAGGGGGTCCAAAAGAAAGGTGAGAGGTCCACGGGGGAGGTCAAAAATAGAGAGGGAGAACGAGAGAAGAGATCCGGACACAAAAGAGGTGCGGAAAGGAGAAACCAAACACAAGGGCACTGCAGAAAGCAAGAGGGAGAACGGAAAACTCCAACAAACAATGAAGGCACCGAACAGATTTAGTTCACGTTTGGTTTAATCAATTAAAGCTCTTTTGAAAACTCAAGTTAAGCTTTGAACTCTCATCTGTAACATCCCAAATGTATAATTAGGGTTATTCAAGTATAATTATATGTGTAGAAATTAAAACTTTTTCTCACATCTTGAAAACCCCTAATCTCTTATGTAATTCTTGTCCAAGAGTCGTGTAATCCAAAAACACAAAGCTCTTGTTGACCAAAAGTCAAACTCATTTTCCAGTTGTCTAAATCTTGTGCCAAACCTTTGGAATATATTTTCCTTGGTCCCAAAACTGATGTGGGACCCCTCTGAAAAATATCACAAGTTGTAAAACTAGTTTGATAAATTTTGGAGGTAAAACAATCCTTTAAACAACCTTAACGAATTTCCTGAGAAAAATGCATTGCATAATAACATCTGGAAATTTTATGCAAGGTTAATCTCATTGTCAGCAAGCTCCAGTTAAAATTTCATCAAATTTGGAGTTCAATTGCTATCTCAAATAATTCTGCTAAGTTTCATTTGTTAAAAACTAAATTTAAAAGCCCACTTTGTTCCTTGGGCTAGCCACTTGGCAAAGTGGTCCGGCCCAACCGTGTCCGCACCCAAACAGACCTCTTCTCCACCTTGAGCAGGTCGCGCCGTTGGATTTACATCCAACCGCCACGACCTCCTCATGATCAACACCGCAAAGACCTCCTCGCCTCACGAGGTCATAGTTGGATCAAAGATCCACGGTCATGACCTCCCGTGTTAAACCGCAAAGACCTCCTTCGATATCTATCACCTTGTCTAGGTCATAGCCCTTGGATTTACATCCAACCGCTCGACCTCCCCTCCTTTGTTAAGCTAAGCAAACTTCCCACCTACATGAGGTCCTGACCATTAGATCAAAAATCCATGGTCGCGACCTCCTCCTCTTAAGCTAACTATGAGACCTCCTTTGCACTCATCGAGGTCGAGCCGTTGGATCGAGATCCAACGACCCACGACCTCCCCTCAAAATATCCAGCAAGACAAGACCTCCCCTATCTCGTGTTGTGCACCGTTGGATTAAAATCCTGTCACGACCTCCTCCTGGTCTCATGCGCCAGATCTCTCACAAGACGTGAGGTCGTTGCCCTTAGATCTAAATCCAAAGGCCATGATCTCCGTGTGTGTTGTGCAAGCTCAAGACCTCCTTTGCGCCACGTGCGAGGCTCAGACCTCCCTGTTTTGATCACCACCGTTGGATCAAAATCCAAAGGTCTTGACCTCCTCGCACTTCACGCAAAGCCTCGAGACCTCCTTTGGTTGTGTGCCCTTGGATTTTAATCCAAAGGCCATGACCTCCCCTCATGTCTTATGTTGGCGTGCAGTTAAGACCTCACAGAGGTCCAAGACTGTTGGATGGAGATCAACGCTTTGGACCTCCTATCCTATTTCCCCCACGTGCGCTTACACATTAAGGAAATCGGAGGCCACGACCTCCCCATCCTTGATCGTGTGGTGGGACCTCCTCCCGTCATTTAGGCGAGCGGTTCAAAAACCACATCGGAGGGCCAGGACCTCCTCGTGGGCTTATCCAATGGTCAAAATCTTTGGTCAGCCTTCCGCCTCTCTGGTCAGCCTTCCGCCTCTCTGGTCAGCCTTCCGCCTCTCTGGTCAGCACAGACCTGCCATTGTGTCAACTTTACATCTTGTCCAATGCCCTAGACCGTGCCATGGGCCAAGCTCACCATGAGCTTAGCCAGTGGTCCATGACCTCCTGTGCCCTGAGTATAAAGCCTCCCCCACTGTGCCGTTGGCTTCCTTTGCACACCATCGTTCCTTGGCTTACACCCCGGTGTTGTGAGCTCTAAACCACCAAAGCTTCCTTGGCCGCCATTCTTTGGAGCTTGAAGCCCCTCGGTGGGCAAGGGTCATTGGAGATTTCTTCTCCTCTCCTTGCTTCCATTTGTGCCTTCCTTTGGGACCAAGACCAAACTTGTTTTGGTTTGGGCATTTACAAAGGTGGACAAAGGGATCTTGGAGCCGAGGCTGAGCCGTGGAGCAACCTCATCTTCCTCGGCTCCGGTCTTCACCTTCCTCCACTTCCTCAAAGCACCTTAGGACCTCCAGGTACCTCCTGTTAGTCCCTTAGCTGCTGGCACCCGCATGTATGCATGTTGCGGAGCTTATATTTGGGCGCACGCTTGAATGTCGCGCTGAGCTTCCTTTTTATTTTGGTTTTGGCGTCTTGGCCTTCATTTTGCCCTCTCGGCTCGCGGCGTTCAAGGCCGTCGTCGCCGTTGAGAGGAGGTCCGTTAGTGCGCATGGTTATTGCGGACCCGCGGTATTATGGATGTCGTCGGCGAGGTCTACATCGCCGGCGAACCAAATCCTTGAGCTCGGGTCTTTGTCGGACACGGCGGCACCGTTGTCGTTCTTAGGACAGGATTCGCCGTGTTTAATGCGGTCATCAAATGCTCAATCTCGCAATCATTGGATGTGTCGTGAGGTCCTTAAATCCGCCATTTATTGTGCGCAATTAAGGCCTCGCGCATGACCTCCTCGTTGTCCATGGCGCATTTATTCCATGTCCGAGGCGTGGTCGTGAGCTGGGACGTCCATGACCTCCTCCGAGGAGATCTGGGCGCCCAAGACCTCCCCTTGCGATCGTGGCCGCCTGAGACCTCCACGGAGATCTGTGGCGTTAGGACCTCCTTAGGACCTCCCTAGGTTATCTCGGCCGTTCATGACCTCCCGGGTAGATCTTGACCGTCAAGGTCCTCCCTCTGACGATCTGAACCATCGAGGACCTCCTTGGAACATCTGGACCGTCCGGGACCTCCCTGTGAGGTCTTGGCGATGTAGATCTTCCTTGGGGAGATCTTGATAGTTTAGATCTTCCTTTGGAAGATCTCACCGTTGAGGACCTCCCCTTTAGATCTGGTCCGTCTCGGACCTCCCTCATCATTGTGGTCCGTTGGATTCTCCATCTCTGGCCACGACCTCCCTCACCTCGCG
This sequence comes from Phyllostachys edulis, assembly GCA_036346405.1. Classification (NCBI taxonomy): domain Eukaryota; kingdom Viridiplantae; phylum Streptophyta; class Magnoliopsida; order Poales; family Poaceae; genus Phyllostachys; species Phyllostachys edulis. Next base: position 107,868,873 of record CM070549.1, read on the forward strand.
CATGTGCGTTGCTAGGAGGTCGGGACCTCTGGACCTCGCGGCGTGTGTGCGTTACCTCTGGGAGGTCGAGCCGTTAGATCTATGATCTGTGGCTCACGTCCTCCCATGCCTTTGTGATTTTTAGAAATTCGGTGAACTCTTAATTATAAACTGAAATAAGGTATAAACTTTAGAATCTCATATCTTTGTCGTTTCAAATCCAACCGAGGTCATTCAAATTGTGTTAGCTCTGACTTGAACTTGACTTTAATCCAAAAATGATTGTAAGTTGAGTTCAGCTCCAGAGCACAGATTTGCCTTAGATTTTAAAACCAACTTTAAATATACACTCAAATCAATGCTTAACTTGTAAAATACATAACTAATGCTCTTTAGATTATTTTTGAGTGAGACCAACTTGGCTGGTTTCCTCCATTAATGGTCTTACTATGAACATTAGTTTTGAGCATGTTGCTGTTGTAGAAATGAGGACTTGTGCATTATAATTTTGTTCAAGTTCTTGTTTTTGAAAATTTGTAGAGAGTGCAATATAGCTCCAAATGAGATGAACTCAATGATGTTATTCATCTCATGAGGTGCTGGTTTTACAGTAAAAATTTCAGCTTCACTACTGTTCTAGAAATTGTTGCCTCATAATTAAATTAGTGAATAGTGCAGTTTGGTATTTTAGGGCTGAGCAGAATTGTTTTGCTCATAACTTTTGCATTGAGAATCCAAATCAATTGGTTCTTGTTGCAAAATTCCTAAAAATCACCCTCTTGCTGCTGTAGAAAATTCAGAGAATTTGGAGTTCGTTTGTTGTGCTGTCTTTGTTGTGTTTTCGTCGTTCTTATCGGTTCTTTCTCGCTTTTCCGTTAGGCTTCGACATTTGTGGCGATCCCGAGAGTGACCCTCTGCCACCACTTGGCCAGCAACATCAAGGCAAGCAGTTTGATCATTTCCATCATTGTCCCATTACTTTAAAGCTTAATATATCGTTTTACTTCTATGTATGCATGCTACTTTGTGTTAAATGTCGCTAGCAAGCCTATAGTTGCATAATCTGTAGGAATTGTTTATCCTCTACTACCATGAGCCTAGGTTAGTTGCTGTGGTTTGAGCTCGTTGGATGAGCTCTTATCACTTAGTAGTTTCGTTTTAAATTGCTTAGACATGCTTAGTTATCGGTAGAAATGGGCGATCATCGACTTAGTCGATGGTCTTGATCACTCAAAACTGATTATTACTCCTATATGTCCAGCACTTGTGCTTTGATTTAATTTGTAAAATCAAAACTGAAAATAAAAGATTGATTTAGACTTGGGCATATTGGATGGATGGTGTGGTTTTTGGATGTGGTGGTATGCTGAGTCAACAAGGACCGAATTCTTGCGCCATTGATCCAAGCAATTTTGTGTGCTAACCACACGAGGGCATATGGAACCCTCTTGACTAAGTACTTTGGGCGGTGTTAATTGGGGTCGCTCGGTTGGTGTGTTTTAAAGATAAAATGTGTGTGTGATGTGGGAGGAGCATTAGCTTCGGGTAGGTTGTGTGATGTCTCCATCTCCCGTGGGTTGTGCGACTCGTAATTAGCATTGTCCATTGGAAATGTCTCGTAGGACTTAGCCGTGCGGCACACCTAAGGTAGTGTGCTTAAAGGAAAGGCGGTCGGCGTGTGGGTACATTGGTACACCCCGCAGGATAAAACTATTCAATAGCCTCGCCCTAGGTTATGGACACGCTTGGTTATTTCCGTAAGAATTAGACTACAACCTTTAATTAAAACTTGACATGGTTGGTATGAGCGGGAGTTCATGCTATTGTTGTGGTGACTATTGGGTTAGTCACTTCGTGTTGATCTTGTTGTTGTTACTATGTTATTTCTCGTTGTTACTTCAACATTTAAAAATGCTTTGCCAAATTGCCTTCAATCTATTATGTTATTGCAAATAAATGTTGCTTTATGCTAAAATGAGTCCAAAGCCTCATCCACTTAAATAAAGCTTGCATGTAGCTATTTATAGTTCTGTTATCTCACACGTAAGTCTTATGGAGTACTTTATGTACTCATTTGCCCGTGGTTGTGGCAATTTTGTGGCTTTTGTTGCAGAGGAAGAAGGAGAGCTCCAAGAGCCTCTCTTTTGCGCTTCGTGTTGCGATTTCTTGACGACTAGCTTGGCGGTCGGTCACGATGCCTAGGGTTAAGGCACACCGATTGGCTTTGTGTTATAGCCATCTTTATGGCACTTTTGCTTCATTGTTGTCTCTTTAGAACTGTTGTTATTTGGCCTAAGGGCCCCTCTTTGTAATAACCTATCCTTATTTATATTAACTTTTAGTTTGTTGCTTATGTACTATGTGTTGTATGGAATTGATACATTCTTTTGTTGTGAGGTATGTATCTTGCATTCAGGAAGTATACATCTCTCGAGACCGGTTTATTTGGTTGATAATACTAGGGTCAATTGGATGACTAAGTATTATGAGCCTAATAAGCGTCGAGTGCTCACAAAAGTTGGTATCGAGCTATCTTGACCGTAGTAACTTATAAGCTTGGTCGCCTTTAGGATATTTTGAAAACCTAATTTCAAAGTGTCCAATGAGTTTTGAAAGCTTAAGGAAATTCTCAGATTTTACTCCTTATCTATCTTAGCTTTCTCTTCTCATCTCACTCTAATTTGAGTTTTAAAAGTTGTTTTCCTCTCTTCCTTCTACAAAATAGTTGTTATCGATTAATGGGGTTTTGGGGAATCAATGAGTTTGGCAAATTGAAGTGTTAGCTGCCCATCTACAAGGTTTTGAAGCTTCGGAATGGACAATTTATTTGGAAGCTTGGATGCAAAATCTGGACAGCAAGCGTCAATTTCGGACAGCAACTCAAAGGTTCCAATTAGGGTAGAGAATGAGAGGTCAAATCAACCAAAAAAAAACTTGTGGGAATAAAAGGGTAAGATGTGATACTAGTTAGCTAAGTATCTAACACTTATTTCGCTGCATTAACCTTGCTCTCTAATAGTTTTAGATCTCATCTTACAATCTGATTTTTAATCTTCTCGATCAATTACTCGTTCATTCAATACGGGTTAGTTGAGTTGAGAAGTTGAGCCTTGCTTTTGGTGTTTCTCGGCTATTTTTAGAGTCTTTTATAAGCTTTTTAAAGATTAATTATTCGTTATTTTTGGCTTTCGATTTGGGCGATATTCTATTCCCCTAGTCGTTAGCTTTTGCTTTCTTTAAGGCTTTGTTTTTCGGGTTGCGTTGCTAACCCATCCCTTCAGCTTTGGAGGTGCCTAACGTCAGGTTGGGTAAACTTCTTGTCAACTCTCGTCCTGCTTCTACTTTATTCAAATCAGGAGCTTCTCATTCTCTTGTATCTAAGTCTTTGGCTCCTTTGCTTGTCCCGTTGCTCATTCACTCTCCCGGTTCGGAGTTGAGAGCTGGATCCGAGTGTCGGAATGTCCCTGTTGAAATCGAGAAAGTGGAATCCATTCCAAGAATTACATCTAAACCTGTGCAAACCATTGAAATGGATTGGTTGTCCCAGCACATGGGGCAAATCGATTGCGCCAGGAGGCTCATCTCTCTGTCTAGCTCCTCCGGCGAGCAGGTTCGCTTTTCGCCGAAGCTGCTAGATCCTCATCTCTTCGCGCTTGAAGCGAAGCCCGCTCTAGATATTAGCGAAGTCCCAACAGTTTGTGACTTCGTTGATGTCTTTCCCGCAGATCTTCCAGGGATGCCACCTGTTCGAGACCTCGAGTTTGTCATTGAGTTGGCTCCCGGTACCGCCCCTATCTCAAAGAGGCCTTATCGGATGCCACCGAACGAGTTGGTGGAGTTGAAGAAGCAGTTGAGTGAGCTGCAAGAGAAGGGTTTCATCCGCCCTAGCTCATCTCCTTGGGGTTGTCCAGCAATCTTCGTAAAGAAGAAGGACGGTACGTTACGCATGTGCGTTGATTACCGCCCACTTAATGAAGTGACGGTAAAGAACAAGTATCCATTGCCCCGCATTGACGATCTCTTCGATCAATTGACTGGAGCTCGAGTTTTCTCCAAGATTGATTTGAGAGTGGGATATCATCGAGTTCAGATTCGCCTGAGGATATTCCCAAGACAGCGTTCTCTACTCGCTACGGCTTGTACGAGTACACTGTCATGTCATTTGGCTTAACCAATGCTCCTGCCTTGTTCATGAATCTCATGAATTCGGTATTCATGGAGTATTTGGATAAGTTTGTCGTGGTCTTCATCGATGATATTCTTATCTACTCCAAGAACGATGAGGAACACGCCGAGCATCTGAAGCTTGTGTTAGGCAAGCTACGTGAGCACCAGCTGTACGCGAAGTTCAGCAAGTGCGCATTCTGGTTGAAGGAAGTGGCTTTCTTAGGCCACGTTCTTTCAGCAGGAGGCGTAGCCGTTGACCCTAGCAAGGTCAGCGATGTTCTTTCATGGAGTCAGCCTGTTTCGGTCACCGATGTACGGAGTTTTCTCGGTTTAGCGGGATATTATCGTCGCTTTATCGAGAACTTCTCCAAAATCGCGAAGCCGATAACGGAGTTGCTCAAGAAGGACAAGAAGTTCGTGTGGTCCGCTGAGTGTGAGGGAAGTTTCCAAATACTCAAAAAGCGTTTGACCACCGCTCCCGTTCTTGTTCTTCCCGATATCCATCGAAGCTTCGATATCTTTTGCGATGCTTCTCGTCGAGGCCTCGGTTGCGTCCTTATGCAAGAAGGCAAGGTAGTGGCCTATGCATCAAGGCAATTGAGACCTCATGAGCTTAACTATCCTACCCATGATTTGGAGTTAGCTGCTGTGATTCATGCACTTAAGATCTGGCGACATTACCTAATCGGTAATCGTTGTGAAGTGTATTCGGATCACAAAAGCTTAAAGTACTTGTTCACACAGCCTGACCTGAACCTCAGGCAAAGGAGATGGTTGGAGTTGATCAAGGACTATGATATGGGTATTCACTACCATCCGGGCAAGGCTAATGTCGTTGCCGATGCGCTTAGTCATAAGCGCATTGCAATGCCTTGTTGTCGAGGAGCTTGACCCGCTCTTCGGAAGAGTTTGACGTCTCAACTTGAGTTTAGTTGAGCATGGTTCTCTCATTGCCTTGGTTGTGCAACCAACCTTGGTGGATCGGATCAAGTCCGCTCAGCGATCGGATGATGGAGTGAGCCACATTAAGGCAAATGTCAAGAACGGAACAACCAAGTGCTTTTACGAGGATGAGCATGGTGTTGTGAGGTTGGCAACGCCTTAATGGTTCCAAAGGTCATGGAATTGCGGAATTTAATCCTCCATGAAGCCCATGATTCGCCTTTATCCATTCATCCGGGGCCACAAAGATGTATCAAGATCTCCGCCAGAGATTTTGGTGGACCCGAATGAAGAGGAGATCGCGAAGTTCGTTCTTCGAAAAGCGACGTATGTCGTCGTGTCAAGGCCGAACATCGGCGTCAGCGAGATCTTGACCTCGCCAATTCTCGAGTGGAAGTGGGATTCGATCGGAATGGATTTCATCACGGTCTACCCGCCCCGAAGGGAAATGATGCCATTTGGGTCGTCATCGATCGATTGACTAAAGTGGCTCATTTTCTTCCAGTCAAGACCAAGATTCGTACCGATCGCCTAGCTGAGCTCTATGTCTCTAGGATTGTGAGCTTACATGGCGTACCTAAGACGATCGTTTCTGATCGTGGCTCCATCTTCACTTCCCGTTTCTGGCATAGCCTGCAAAAGGCTATGGGAACCCGTCTTACTTTTAGCACGGCATTTCACCCCAAACCGATGGTGGGACCGAGAGGGTCAACCAAGTTTTGGAAGACATGCTTCGTGCTTGTGTCCTTTCATATGGGAAGCATTGGGAGAAATGCTTGCCATTCCCGAGAGTTTTCTTATAACAACGACTTTCGAGGCCAGCCTCGGCATGGCACCATTTGAGGCCTTATGCGGAGAAAGTGTAGAACCCGTTGAAGCTGGTGAGAGACGGTGAGAGACCTCTCTTTGGCGGACTCAATCAATGAGGCCGGCGCCAAGTCCGGCTTATTCGTGGCGTTTGCGCGCAGCTCAATCGAGCAAAAGAGCTATGCGGATCGCCGTCGGCGTGAGTTGCGTTTTGAGCCTAATGACTTTGTTTATCTCAAAGTCTCTCCTTTGAAGGGCCATCAACGCGTTTGGCGTCAAGGGCAAGTTGGCTCCTCGATATGTCGGTCCCTACCGCGTTATCGAGAAGAAGGAGCTGTTGCCTATAAGTTGGAGTTGCCAACTGCACTTGAGGGGTACATGATGTTTTCCATGTGTCGGCTTAAGAAATGCCTCCGTGTTCCAACCGAGGAAGCTCCGTTGGAAACCCTCGATGTCGTGAAGATTTGACCAATCGCGAGCACCCTGTTCGCGTACTCGATGAGTTTGAACGAAGGACAAGGAATAAGACCATCAAGTTCCTTAAAGTTCAGTGGTCGAACCATTCTGAGAATGAGGCTACTTGGGAAAGAGAAGATTGTCTGCGTGCGGACTATCCATCTTTCTTTACCGAGTAAGCCAAATCTCGGGACGAGATTTTTTGTAAGGGGGGAGATTTTGTAACATCCCAAATGTATAATTAGGGTTATTCAAGTATAATTATATGTGTAGAAATTAAAACTTTTTCTCACATCTTGAAAACCCCTAATCTCTTATGTAATTCTTGTCCAAGAGTCGTGTAATCCAAAAACACAAAGCTCTTGTTGACCAAAAGTCAAACTCATTTTCCAGTTGTCTAAATCTTGTGCCAAACCTTTGGAATATATTTTCCTTGGTCCCAAAACTGATGTGGGACCCCTCTGAAAAATATCACAAGTTGTAAAACTAGTTTGATAAATTTTGGAGGTAAAACAATCCTTTAAACAACCTTAACGAATTTCCTGAGAAAATGCATTGCATAATAACCTCTGGAAATTTTATGCAAGGTTAATCTCATTGTCAGCAAGCTCCAGTTAAAATTTCATCAAATTTGGAGTTCAATTGCTATCTCAAATAATTCTGCTAAGTTTCATTTGTTAAAAACTAAATTTAAAAGCCTACTTTGTTCCTTGGGCTAGCCACTTGGCAAAGCCTGGTCCGCCCAACCGTGTTCTGCACCCCATGAGACCTCTTCTCCACCTTGAGCAGGTCGCACCGTTGGATTTACATCCAACCGCCACGACCTCCTCATGATCAACACCGCAAAGACCTCCTCGCCTCACTGAGGTCATAACCGTTGGATCAAAGATCCACGGTCATGACCTCCACATGTGTTAAACCGCAAAGACCTCCCTTCGATATCTATCACCTTGTCTAGGTCATAGCCCTTGGATTTACATCCAACCGCCTCCCGACCTCCCTCACCGTTAAGCTAAGCAAACTTCCCACCTACATGAGGTCACTGACCATTAGATCAAAAATCCATGGTCGCGACCTCCTCCTCTTAAGCTAACTATGAGACCTCCTTTGCACTCATCGAGGTCGAGCCGTTGGATCGATCCAACGACCCACGACCTCCCCTCAAAATATCCAGCAAGACAAGACCTCCCCTATCTCGTGTTGTGCACCGTTGGATTAAAATCACTGGTCACGACCTCCTCCTGGTCTCATGCGCATCGATCTCTCAGCAAGACGTGAGGTCGTTGCCCTTAGATCTAAATCCAAAGGCCATGATCTCCCGTGTGTGTTGTGCAAGCTCAAGACCTCCTTTGCGCCACGCGCAGGCTCAGACCTCCCTGTTTTGATCACCACCGTTGGATCAAAATCCAAAGGTCTTGACCTCCTCGCACTTCACGCAAAGCCTCGAGACCTCCCTTTGGTTGTGTGCCCTTGGATTTTAATCCAAAGGCCATGACCTCCCCCTCATGTCTTATGTTCGCGTGCGGTTAAGACCTCACAGGAGGTCCGCACCGTTGGATGGAGATCCAACGCTTTGGACCTCCTATCCTATTTCCCCACGTGCGCTTACACATTAAGGAAATCGGAGGGCCACGACCTCCCCATCCTTGATCGTGTGGCTGGGACCTCCTCCCAGTCATTTAGGCGTAGCGGTTCAAAAACCACATCGGAGGGCCAGGACCTCCTCGTGGGCTTATCTAATGGTCAAAATGACCTCCCCTGTTCTTCTCCTTCCTTTGGTCACGCATGCGTGTTTCTGAGCAGTGGAGTTAATGCCCAGTCTGTCCACTGTGTACTTATAACAACTCTTTGCTGACCCGCATTAAATGCAGGTCAGCCTTCCGCCTCTCTGGTCAGCACAGACCTGCCACTGTGTCAACTTTACATCTTGTCCAATGCCCTAGACCGTGCCATGGGCCAAGCTCACCATGAGCTTAGCCAGTGGTCCATGACCTCTGTGCCACGAGTATAAAGCCTCCCCCTTTGTCTTGGTTGGCTTCCTTTGCACACCATCGTTCCTTGGCTTACACCCGGTGTTGTGAGCTCTAAACCACCAAAGCTTCCTTGGCGCCATTCTTTGGAGCTTGAAGCCCCTCGGTGGGCAAGGGTCATTGGAGATTTCTTCTCCTCTCCTTGCTTCCATTTGTGCCTTCCTTTGGGACCAAGACCTAACTTGTTTTGGTTTGGGCATTTACAGAGGTGGACAAAGGGGATCTTGGAGCTGGAGGCAGTGGCAGTGGAGCAACCTCATCTTCCTCGGCTCGGTCTTCACCTTCCTCCACTTCCCGGCACCTTAGGACCTCCTGTACCTCCTGTTAGTCCCTTAGCTGCTGGCACCCGCATGTATGCATGTTGCGGAGCTTATATTTGGGCGACGCTTGAATGTCGCATGAGCTTCCTTTTTGCGTTTTGGTTTCGCCGTCTTGGCCTTCATTTTGCCCTCTCCGGCTCATGGCGTTCAAGGCCGTCGTCGCCGTTGAGAGGAGGTCCGTTAGTGCGCATGGTTATTGCGGACCCAACGGTATTATTGGATGTCATGGCGAGGTCTACATCGCCGGCGAGAACCAAATCCTTAAGCTCGGGTCTTTGTCGGACACGGCAGCACCGTTGTCGTTCTTAGGACAGGGATTCGCCGTGTTTAATGCGGTCATCAAATTCTCAATCTCGCAATCATTGGATGTGTCGTGAGGTCCTTAAATCCGCCATTTATTGTGCGCAATTAAGGCCTCCCGCGCGCGGACCTCCTCGTTGTCCCACGCGCATTTATTCCATGTCCGAGCGCGTGGTCGTGAGCTCTGGGACGTCCATGACCTCCTCCGAGGAGATCTGGAGCGTCCAAGACCTCCCCTTGCGCGATCGTGGTCGTCCAGACCTCCCTGGAGATCTGTGGCGTTAGGACCTCCTTAGGACCTCCCTAGGTTATCTCGGCTGTTCATGACCTCCCGGGTAGATCTTGACCGTCAAGGTCCTCCTCGAGACGATCTGAACCATCGAGGACCTCCTTGGAACATCTGGACCGTCCGGGACCTCCTGTGAGGTCTTGGCGATGTAGATCTTCCTTGGGGAGATCTTGATAGTTTAGATCTTCCTTTGGAAGATCTCACCGTTGAGGACCTCCCTTTAGATCGGGTCCGTCTCGGACCTCCCTCATCGTTGTGGTCCGTTGGATTCTCCATCTCGGCCACGACCTCCCTCACCTCGCGCATGTGCGTTGCTAGGAGGTCGGGACCTCTGGACCTCTCATGGCGTGTGTGCGTTACCTCCTGGGAGGTCTGAGCCGTTAGATCTATGATCTGTGGCTCACGTCCTCCCATGCCTTTGTGATTTTTAGAAATTCCAATGAACTCTTAATTATAAACTGAAATAAGGTATAAACTTTAGAATCTCATATCTTTGTCGTTTCAAATCCAACTGAGGTCATTCAAATTGTGTTAGCTCTGACTTGAACTTGACTTTAATCCAAAAATGATTGTAAGTTGAGTTCAGCTCCAGAGCACAGTTTGCCCTTAGATTTTAAAAACCAACTTTAAATATACACTCAAATCAATGCTTAACTTGTAAAATACATAACTAATGCTCTTTAGATTATTTTTGAGTGAGACCAACTTGGCTGGTTTCCTCCATTAATGGTCTTACTATGAACATTAGTTTTGAGCATGTTGCTGTTGTAGAAATGAGGACTTGTGCATTATAATTTTGTTCAAGTTCTTGTTTTTGAAAATTTGTAGAGAGTGCAATATAGCTCCAAATGAGATGAACTCAATGATGTTATTCATCTCATGAGGTGCTGGTTTTACAGTAAAAATTTCAGCTTCACTACTGTTCTAGAAATTGTTGCCTCATAATTAAATTAGTGAATAGTGCAGTTTGGTATTTTAGGGCTGAGCAGAATTGTTTTGCTCATAACTTTTGCATTGAGAATCCAAATCAATTGGTTCTTGTTGCAAAATTCCTAAAATCACCCTCTTGCTGCTGTAGAAAATTCAGAGAATTTGGAGTTCGTTTGTTGTGCTGTCTTTGTTGTGTTTCGTCGTTCTTATCGGTTCTTTCTCGCTTTTCCGTTGAAGCCGACATTTGTGGCGATCCCGAGAGTGACCCTCTGCCACCACTTGGCCAGCAACATCAAGGCAAGCAGTTTGATCATTTCCATCATTGTCCCATTACTTTAAAGCTTAATATATCGTTTTACTTCTATGTATGCATGCTACTTTGTGTTAAATGTAAGCTAGCAAGCCTATAGTTGCATAATCTGTAGGAATTGTTTATCCTCTACTACCATGAGCCTAGGTTAGTTGCTGTGGTTTGAGCTCGTTGGATGAGCTCTTATCACTTAGTAGTTTCGTTTTAAATTGCTTAGACATGCTTAGTTATCGGTAGAAATGGGCGATCATCGACTTAGTCGATGGTCTTGATCACTCAAAACTGATTATTACTCCTATATGTCCAGCACTTGTGCTTTGATTTAATTGTAAAATCAAAAACTGAAAATAAAAGATTGATTTAGACTTGGGCATATTGGATGGATGGTGTGGTTTTTGGATGTGGTGGTATGCTGAGTCAACAAGGACCGAATTCTTGCGCCATTGATCCAAGCAATTTTGCGTGCTAACCACACGAGGGCATATGGAACCCTCTTGACTAAGTACTTTGGGCGGTGTTAATTGGGGTCGCTCGGTTGGTGTGTTTTAAAGATAAAATGTGTGTGTGATGTGGGAGGAGCATTAGCTTCCGGGTAGGTTGTGTGATGTCTCCATCTCCCGTGGGTTGTGCGACTCAAATTAGCATTGTCCATTGGAAATGTCTCGTAGGACTTAGCCGTCTTGCGGCACACCTAAGGTAGTGTGCTTAAAGGAAAGGCGGTCGGCGTGGGTACATTGGTACACCCTGCAGGATAAAACTATTGAATAGCCTCGCCCTAGGTTATGGACACGCTTGGTTATTTCGTAAGAATTAGACTACAACCTTTAATTAAAACTTGACATGGTTGGTATGAGCGGGAGTTCATGCTATTGTTGTGGTGACTATTGGGTTAGTCACTTCGAGTTGATCTTGTTGTTGTTACTATGTTATTTCTCGTTGTTACTTCAACATTTAAAAATGCTTTGCCAAATTGCCTTCAATCTATTATGTTATTGCAAATAAATGTTGCTTTATGCTAAAATGAGTCCAAAGCCTCATCCACTTAAATAAAGCTTGCATGTAGCTATTTATAGTTCTGTTATCTCACACGTAAGTCTTGCGGAGTACTTTATGTACTCATCTGCCCGTGGTTGTGGCAATTTTTGTGGCTTTTGTTGCAGAGGAAGAAGGAGAGCTCCAAGAGCCTCTCTTTTGCGCTACGTGTTGCAGTTTCTTCGACGACTAGCTTGGCGGTCCGGTCAGATGCCTAGGGGTTAAGGCACACTGATTGGCTTTGTGTTATAGCCATCTTTATGGCACTTTTGCTTCCGCTGTTGTCTCTTTAGAACTGTTGTTATTTGGCCTAAGGGCCCCTCTTTTGTAATAACCTATCCTTATTTATATTAACTTTTAGTTTGTTGCTTATGTACTATGTGTTGTATGGAATTGATACATTCTTTTGTTGTGAGGTATGTATCTTGCATTCAGGAAGTATACATCTCTCGAGACCGGGTTTATTTGGTTGATAATACTAGGGTCAATTGGATGACTAAGTATTATGAGCCTAATAAACGTCGGGTGCTCACATCATCAAAACCAAATGGTTATTTTTATTTTGGAAACTAGGCAAGAACCTAGGAGAAACGGGACGTTACATTATCAAACTTCCAGCGAACGTGAGCCATCGATTTCTTCACGAACGGACAAGATCTGCGGCGCTGTGTGTGACGACCCACCCCGTGATGTACCGCAAGAGGTCCGAGAGGACCATTTTTTTTGCGCTGCGAAGTCACCACGGAAAGATGTGGTAGCACCGCATGGAGCTTTACCGAGGAGGTCTGCCAGGACCTCCCAGGAGGTCTTGCGGACCTCTCTGGAGGTCTTAGTCGCCATTGACCTCCCAGAGGTCTTGAAGACCTCCTGGAGGTCATGGCCGCCACCCGCTCGGTAGCACCTCCAGGCACATCACTAAGAGAGGTCCGGTAGGACCTCCCAGGCTAAGTCCCGTAGGACCTCCTGGTGGTCCTGCCTCTGTGCATCTGAGCTAGTCCCAGGACAACAGAGCTAGCTCGCACAAGAACACAAGCCAATACCACAACCACGAGGTCAAACAAAGATGAAGCAGACAAATTAAACTTTATATAATAGGACCTTATGGTCGAGCTTGTTAACAAGAGGTCGCCCTCGAGAGCTTACAAAACCAACGAGGACTTACAGCTGCAACAAGGAGCTTCTAGGGCTCAAACACCAAAACACGCAAAAGCCATCCAACAAGCACCACAGGCTGTCGGGTGGAGGACGTCCTAGGCAGCTTAGTCGTTGAAGAACTCCTCGAAGAGGTCTGCACTGCCCGGCACTTGATCATCCTCATAATCTGCTTTGACACAGGGCTTAAGCCATGAGTACTTGGAATGTACTCAGCAAGTCACAGAGAGCAAAGATGCAATAATATTCATGCAAGGACTTACCAATGGAGAGCTGTATGGTTAGTTTGCGCAAAACCAGATTTGAACAATAATAATAGTAATAGATTGAAAAGCAGCAAGGTGAAACCATAATACATAATAGATTGAAGTTGAAAAAAGTGGAGGGAGCACCAGCTCACATCCACAACCGACGTGGGGAGTGCAGGTCACACCAAATGGCAGTCCTCACCCAACAACCACTCAAGAGCACCCACTCAAGGGGTCCGAGGCAGATCCCTGGACCACTACCCGAGCCAACCCCGACCCCTCTAGAGCCGACAGGGGTCTCTTGAGGCAAAGCCAAGGCATCTCATTTGTAGTGCCCAAATGACACCAAATTTTCAAAACAACTACCCTTGCACCATTTTCATTGAGCATGTCCATGACCAAGGACTTGGCTATTGAATAGATCTTTCACTCTGCAGAGGTGTACAACTTTACCCACAATCCACGGTCTCTCTAGCGGGGCGGGTTTGGTCACCCTTGCTCACTTCCTAAGGTGGCAGTCTAGAGAGCCTTGATAAGGTCTTTACAAAGCTTTGAACCGACTAGGGCTGCCCGCTAAGGTTTATAATCCCTCCAAAGTGGTCTAGAAATCCACGGGGTTATGGGTGCCCCTCTTGCGCCAACGAATCACACGCTCAACCACAACAGCCCCAAGCCATCTCATTGCTAATTATTCAGCCAGACCATTCCCATAAAATGATCTTGTGGTTGCACTATTTGGCCCGATTCAATGAGACACAAAGTGAAGTCCTTAATTGTGCTAAGGCAAGACTTCCACAACCAAGTGTGCGCAAAGACCCACTACTCACTCCCTGCCTTCTTGCCTCAGCAAAACAATTTGTATTAGCCCATGCCAAAAGACCACCCAGTCCTGGCACACAAATTTTAACCAAGTGGTCTCACACCATGGTCAACACAGCTTAGGCATCCTGCCATAGCTGCTCAACAATAGCACCAGCCACACATTTCATAACTTATTAGTCAAGATTATTAGAGATGAAGCATGATACGTTCAAACCACGTTTTCCAAGCAAGGCTATATAAGACCTACGGCCCCCATGTTGGCAAATAACAAAGAACACCAACTAAATTATCCACCCTAAGGCTCACAAGGTGAACATGACAACATGATGGAGACAAGGCATAAAGGAGGCATAACAGCAAGTAGGCAAGTAACTACAGCCCAAACCATTTTCATATAAACATAGCCATGAATGATAAAGTAAAACCGAAATACATTTACGAAACTTGGTTCAAGATGATCAAAAGGGGGTCTGTGGCTTGCCTTGGTCAAGCAGCGGAGAGCCTTCAGTAGAGAGAGCTGGGTCCAAGATCTCCTCAATCTCGTGATCTACACGTACGCAAGAAAACCAAATAAGCAAAACCGCACTGGGCCAAGAACTTCAAAAGAGCTTCTAAAAGAACTTAAACAAAACTCCACCAAAACCAGATAAATAGGCAGCTCGGGACAACAAGGGAGGTCCACAGCAAGGGAGGGTGGTCTCTAAGCAAAAGACCAGCAAAAACTGCGAGGAGGTTTTTCCAAGGAAGATGCCAACACTTGCGGCTCACTCTTGGTGAAACTCCTGAGCACCAGCCAGGAGCGAACAAGGCAGGAGCAAGGTGGGCAAAGGAGCAAAAGGTTACAAGGGTTTGCCCACCCAGGCTATATACACCAGAGTTGGTAGTGTGCACCACAAGGAAAACCTCTTGGCGTGTTGGCAAATCGGGACTACTTAGGGGGGCTTGCCCTAAAAGAATTGAAATAAAGTACCTCGGATGTGATCGCATTTAATGCGACCCGACACCTATTAAATGCGCATGAGTTCTAAGGCAAAACAATAATTACAAGGTGGAGAGGGGTGGCAAGTGGGGCGATCAAAAGGGTGTCTGATTGGTCAAGGGTATGGTCCCACCGCAAGGGTCGCTCAAGAAAAGACCTTTGTGAGGTCTGGGCAAGAGGTCCTCAAAGGCGACAACGAGGAGGTCGACACTTAGATCTCGCACAAGGGAGGTCTAAGGGTCAAGATTTCAAGGGGAGGACCTCAACGGTCCAGATCAAAGGGTGCAGGGGAGGTCCTGACCAACAGGAATATTCAAGGTTAGGAGGGTGATCTTTATAAAAGACCAGCAAGGACTGGGGAGGTGGTCTTTGCAAAACAACCAGGAGGAGGTCCTGGAAACAAGGAAAACGCGCAGCAAAGCAGAGCCGTTCGATTGGAATCGGGCGGCCCAAAAAGGAAAGGAACGTTCGGACCATCCAAGCGTTACCTCACAATTGAGCCATCAGATCCAGATCGAATGGCGCACAACAAAGGGGCTGTTCGGACCAAGCGAACAGACCAACGAGACTAGGCCGTCTGATTAAAATCGGACGGCTAGGAGGGAAAGGGGACATTCGGACCGAACTAACGTGCCCTTAGGATCGGGCCATCAAACCACATCGGATGGTCCTAAGGTTATGAAGGCAAAGCCTCAAGCGTCTGACCACGAGAATCAAAGATGGGTCCAAGCGCTAAGGAGGTCTTGGACCTAAGGAGGTCGGAACCTTTGGATCCAACTAAAGGGAGGACCTGGACGGCTAAGATCTCCCGAGAGGAGGTCCTAATGGCCAGATCCTAACAAGGGGAGGTCCGAGCGGCTAGATCTCAACAAGGGGAGGTCTGAGCGGCTAGATCTCAACAGGGGGAGGTCCTAAAGGACGCGGAGGAGGTCGAAGGACCTGAGAAAAGTCTGTAGGGCAGAGGAGGTCTATTTGAACACAAGGGAGGTCCAAATAGCCACGAGGAGGTCTAGGAGGGTCCCAAAGGGGCTGGGAGGTCCAGAGAGACTGGAGCACCCAAGAGAACTCGGGGGTTCGAGAGAGGCGTGGAGAGATCCACGGGAGGTCCAAAAGAAACAAAACCAAGCGTGGCTTGGAGGGACCAAAGAGGTTTTGAAACACAAACCTGAGCTAGGTCTTTAACAGGAAAACCCGAAGCACGGGAGAGGTCCGAACAGAGGGGAGATAAGAGAGTGTCGGATCTCAAAGAGATTCAAACCAATAAAGGAAGTTAAGAGAGAAGAGACAAACCGAGGGACACACAGAGAGGCTTTGAGAACCAGCGGCCGAGGGCAACAAAGACACCACAGAGAGCCTCAAGCAAAGAAGGAACACCAACAAAGAACTTAGTTAAGGTTTAATTAATTCCAATTGAACTCTCCAGATTTCAAAACGTCAGGTTAAGCTTTGGATTCTCAATAAAGCCAAATGGTTACTTTTATTTTGAAAACCAGGCAAGAAACTTTAAAGAAAGCGGGACGTTACAAACCTTCACCCTTAAGGGAATCTCGACCCGAGATTCTGCCGAGCTAGGGAACAGGTGGGGAACTCCTTCTTGAGGTCCTCTTCACGTTCCCAAGTTGCCTCGGCCAGAGTGGTTGCTCCATTGCACCTTGCATGCCTTGGTGGTCTTGTTCCTTGTAACTCTCTCGACCGTCCAAAATCTTGATGGGGTGCTCTCTGTAAGTGAGGTCTTCTTGGAGGTCCTGACTTCTAAAGGCATCTGGTCCTCCGCACTGCAAGCATTTCTTCAAGCTGTGAGACATGGAACACATTGTGGACTCCAAATGAAATGAGGACGGAGGTCCAACTTGTAGGCTACTTCACCCCTTCGGGCAAGGACTGGAAAGGGTCCAATAAATCTTGGAGCAAGTTTCCCACTAACTCTGAACCGCTGCATACCCTTGAGAGGTGACACTTTGAGGTAGACTTGGTCTCCTGGAACAAAAGCTAGGTCTCGACGTCTAACATCTGCGTAGCTCTTTTGCCGAGTTTGAGCAGCCCTTAGCTTCTCCCTTATTGACCTTACTTGATCTTCGGCTTCTTTTAGTAGGTCCGGGCCAAGAACTTGACCTTCACCCGATTTTGTCCAGTACAAGGGAGTCCTACATTTCCTCCCATAAATAGCTTCAAAAGGGGACATTTGAAGGCTCGCTTGGTAGCTGTTATTGTAAGAAAATTCTGCATATGGCAACATCTTGTCCCAACTAGATTGCCTTTCCAGAGCACAAGCTCTCAGCATGTCCTCAAGGAATTGATTAACTCTCTCAGTTTGGCCATCTGTTTGTGGGTGGTACGCTGTACTGAAATTAAGGTATGTGCCCAAGGCATCATGTAGCTTTTGCCAAAATTTGGAGGTGAATTGGGATCCTCTGTCTGAGACTATCTTCTTTGGAACACCATGAAGGCACACAACCTTTGCCATGTAGATTTCGCCCAGTTTGTCTCCAGAATAGGTAGTCTTCACAGGAATAAAGTGAGCCATTTTTGTTAACCTATCCACAATGACCCAAATAGAATCAAAACCAGCTTGGGTACGAGGTAAACCAGTTATGAAGTCCATCCCGACCTCTTCCCATTTCCACTCGGGTATGGGTAAAGGCACTAAAAGTCCTCCAGGTCTTTGGTGCACTGCCTTAACCTTTTGGCAAGTGTCACATTTGGCCACAAAATCTGCTATTTCTCTCTTCATTTTCGGCCACCAGTACAATTCCTTGATATCTTGGTACATTTTTGTAGCTCCTGGGTGTATAGAATACAATGTCTCATGTGCTTCTTTAAGTATTACTCCCTTGAGCTCTGTGTTATTGGGCACACAGAGCGTCTTATCAAACCAGACCACACCTAGGTCATCTATAGAAAACCTTGCAGCCTTCCCTTCTCTTATGTTGGCCTTGATTTCTTGGATGTTAGCATCTCCCTCTTGAAATTTGCCTTGATCTGTTTTTGCAATGTGGGTTGCACTTCAAGTGCTGCTAAGAATCCTTCTTCAACTAACTCAAGTCTAAGCTTCAAGAATTCTTCATACAAAACAGGCTGGCTCTCCTTGATCATCAAAGTATTAGCATAAACTTTCCTGCTCAAGGCATCTGCCACCACGTTGCCTTGCCTGGGTGGTAATGAATTCCCACATTGTAGTCCTTAATAAGCTCTAGCTACCTTCTCTGCCTCAAATTCAGATCTGCTTGAGTAAAGATATACTTTAGGCTTTTGTGGTCAGTATAGATTTCACACCTATTACCTATGAGGTAATGGCGCCAAATCTTTAAGCCATGAACCCACTGACTAACTCTAGGTCATGTGTAGGGTAGTTTGCTTCATGGGGCTTCAATTGTCTTGAAGCATAAGCTATCACTTTTACATCTTGCATAAGAACACAGCCAAGTCCTTGCTTTGATGCATCACAATAGACCTCAAAATCTTTCCCGACATCTGGAAGAACCAAAAGCTGGGCAGAGGTCAACTTCTTCTTGAGCTCTTGGAAGCTTTGTTCGGACTCGAGGTCAGAGGAACTTCTTTTCTTTCTTTAACAGGTGAGTGAGAGGTCTTGTCTGGGAAAAGCCTTCAATAAACCTTTTGTAGTAGCCACGGTCATGCCAAGAAAACTCGACTTGAGGCCTTGTCCTAGGGGTTCCCAATTGAGCACATCTTGCACCTTGGTGGGATTGACAGACACTCCATCTTTTGACAAAACATGCCCCAAAAGACCACTTCCTTTAGCCAAAATTCACACTTACTAAACTTGGCAAAGAGCTGATGAGCTCTCAGCTTCCCCAAAACCGAAAAGAGATGGCTTGCATGCTCCTCTTCACTCTTGGAATATACAAGAATGTCATCAATGAAGACAATGACAAACTTGTCTAGGTACTCCATGAACACTCGGTTCATCAAATTCATGAAATAAGCGGGGCATTGGTCAGCCCAAAAGACATGACGGTGAATTCAAATAACCCATACCTAGTTGAAAAAAGCTGTCTTAGGGATGTCTTTCTTGCGAATCTTGAGTTGGTGATATCACTGTTCTCAAATCTATCTTGGAAAACACAAGCACTCCTTCAATTGATCAAACAAATCATCGATTCTTGGCAAAGGATACTTGTTCTTGATGGTGACATCATTGAGAGCTCTATAGTCCACACACATCCTTTGAGTTCCATCCTTTTTAGGCACAAAAATCTTTGGGGCTCCCCAAGGTGAGGAGCTAGGTCTAATAAAACCCTTGCTCTGCAAGTCTTCCAACTGCTTCTTCAACTCCACATGATCATCAACATGCAATCTGTAGGGCCTTTTGGAGATGGGGGAGGTCCCTGGGACAAGGTTAATGACAAACTCAAGGTCTCTGTCTGGGGGCATTCCTGGGAGCTCATCAGGGAACACATCCACAAATTCTTTAACAACAGGGATATCCTCCAAAACTTGAACTTGAGCACTACAAGATAGGGCTCCTTGGAGCTTCTCGAGGTGGCGAAAACTTCACAAATGGCACCACTAGGGCTGGTCAAAGAGATACTTTTGCCACTACAATCCAACATGGCATGGTGGTTAGCTAGCCAGTCCATGCCCAAGATCACATCTAGGGACCTGGTGTCCAAAAGGATAAGGTTGGCTAGAAATTCTACTTCTTCTATGACCAACCTAACTTGTGGACAACCCTGGTTAAATGCTTAGTTCTGAGCGAGGATTGAACCAACAAGGTAGACTTAAGAGCAACAACTTCGGCGGTGCTTTGCAAACAAAACTCAGAAATAAGCGAATGGGAAGCTCGAGTCAAACAAAAGCTGCGGTAAACCTTGAATTTACTAGGAACATACCTAGTACCACATCCGAGGAGGTCTCGAGCTTCTTCCATCGCCACATGGTTCACACGGCCCCTTCAAAAGTGCAGGAGGTCTGGCTTGAGGAGGTCCTGCTTGCTTGAGAGGTCTTGGCGAGGAGGTTCAAGTAGAGGTCTTTCTTGGTGGCTCTGTCTTGATGGGCATTGATTGGCAAAATACCCCACTTGATAACACTTGAAACAGTGATCCCGCTCTTTGTGGAGGTCTTGGGGTTGACTTAGTCTTTGCCAAGGATGATCTTGTTGGCGAGGACAACAAGGAGGTCTTGACAGAGGTCTGGGAGGTCAGGAGGTCCTTGGCGCTTAGGTTGGTATTGCACAAAAGCTTTGTGGCTGGGGAGGTCTTTGTTGAGCTTTGGAAGGTGGCACCTTCCTCTTGAAAGACTTCGAGAAAGTTCTCTTCGGGACTCCTCAATGAGCATTGCCTTGTTCACCATATGCTGGAAATCAGGATAATCGTTGCCCACAACTTGAACTTTTAAACTGGGATGAAGGCCTCGCTTAAAGCGCTTCTGCCGTGCATCATCTGTAGCCACATCCTCGCGGGCATAACGTGACAACTGTGTGAACTTTGTGAGATACTCACTCACTGACATGCTGCCTTGCTTGAGATCTCTAAACTCATTCTTTTTCATCTCTACCTTCCCATCAGGGACATGCGAGTGGTGAAAAGCAGCTGCGAATTCTACCCACGTGATTCTTTGGGGGTCAGCATGTGATGCACAAAATGTGTCCCACCACTCAGCTGCAGGTCCTTCCAGTTGATGTGAGGCAAACAAAACCTTCTCCCTATCTTCACAGCGAGCAATATCCAACTTCTTCTCTGTTGATCTCAGCCAATCATCTGCATCTAAGGGCTCGGGGGAGCTCGAAAATGTAGCTTGGCGCGTCTTCATGAACTCAAGCGGCCTTGATTGATGGTGAGTGGGGGTGGAGGTGGTGAAATGCCTGGCTGCAGCTTGACTATTTCGACTCATCATGGCAAGTAAAGCATTGGTGGTGCGGCTTTGTTGAGCCATAATCTGGTTCATAATTCGCATCATAGAACTCATCATCGAGCTTGTCTTTGCCATAAACCGCCCAAAACCCGGATGCATTGTTGCCTTTGGCGGAGGTGGAGGTGGAGGCAAGCTGATGCAGGGGCTCACCTCGACTTGTGGATCGCCGAGTCTGCACCATCTGGACAAAACTCTAAAGGCTTAATAGGTAAGACAGAAAGCATAGAGGGTAAGAGGGTTAAAGCACTAAGGCAAGAGGGATCAGAGAGAAAGATAGAGCATCTAAAAGGGGTAACTTGGTTAAACCCAAGAGAGAACCAAAAGGCCAGGAGGCCAAAGAGGCAACAAAGCTTCAAAAGCAGAGGTCTTAAAGACACAAGCTAGGCGAGACTCAGAATAGGACCACCAACCCTAACCTTTCCACAGTTGGTCCTATAGAAATTATAAAGGCAAGGAGGTCAAATTAGACTTAAAAATTGAGGTTCCAACAAGGGTAAGATAACAGAACTAAAGAGGGAGTTAAGATTGAAGTAGAACAGGTAAGAAATGATTTAGACAAGTTAAGTCTGACATAGAACCGAGAACAAGGTAAGAACCTCCAAACCGATTTTAAGTTGTTTTGCTTTAGAAAATAACTTTTTGAATCAAAACTAAACCGACCTTTCTACCTAGGGTCACGCCCTCTGTGAGCCAGGGCTCGATACCAAGCTGTGACGACCCACCTCGTGATGTCTGCAAGAGGTCGGGAGGACCATTTTTTTTTTGCTCGAAGTCACCACGGAAAGATGTGGTAGCACCGCATGGAGCTTTACCGAGGAGGTCTGCCAGGACCTCCCAGGAGGTCTTGCGGACCTCCTGGAGGTCTTGGTCCGCCACTGACCTCCCAGGAGGTCTTGAGGACCTCCTGGAGGTCGTGGCCGCCACCCGCTCGGTAGCACCTCCAGGCACATCACTAAGAGAGGTCCGGCAGGACCTCCCAGGCTAAGTCCCGTAGGACCTCCTGGTGGTCCTGCCCCTGTGCATCTGAGCTAGTCCCAGGACAACAGAGCTAGCTCGCACAAGAACACAAGCCAATACCACAACCACGAGGTCAAACAAAGATGAAGCAGACAAATTAAACTTTATATAATAGGACCTTATGGTCAAGCTTGTTAACAAGAGGTCTGCCACTGAGAGCTTACAAAACCAACGAGGACTTACAACTGGCAACAAGGAGCTTCTAGGGCTCAAACACCAAAACACGCAAAAGCCATCCAACAAGCACCACAGGCTGTCGGGTGGAGGACGTCCTAGGCAGCTTAGTCGTCGAAGAACTCCTCCTCGAAGAGGTCTGCACTGCCCTGCACTTGATCATCCTCATAATCTGCTTTGACACAGGGCTTAAGCCATGAGTACTTGGAATGTACTCAGCAAGTCACAGAGAGCAAAGATGCAATAATATTCATGCAAGGACTTACCAATGGAGAGCTGTATGGTTAGTTTGCACAAAGCCAGATTTGAACAATAATAATAGTAATAGATTGAAAAGCAGCAAGGTGAAACCATAATACATAATAGATTGAAGTTGAAAAAAGTGGAGGGAGCACCAGCTCACATCCACAACCGTACGTGGGGGAGGTCTGGTCACACCAGTGGCCAGGTCCTCACCCAACAACCACTCAAGAGCACCCACTCAAGGGGTCCGAGCCAGTCCCTGGACCACTACCCGAGCCAACCCTGACCCCTCTAGAGCCGGCCAGGGTCTCTTCGAGGCAAAGCCAAGGCATCTCGCTGTAGTGCCCAGCGACACCAAATTTTCAAAACAACTACCCCTTGCACCATTTTCACTGAGCATGTCCATGACCAAGGACTTGGCTATTCGAATAGATCTTTCACTCTGCAGAGGTGTACAACTTTACCCACAATCCACGGTCTCTCTAGCGGGACGGGTTCCGGTCACCCTTGCTCACTTCCTAAGGTGAGCAGTCTAGAGAGCACGGCAAGGCCTGTAACATCCCAAATGTATAATTAGGGTTAATCAAGTATAATTATATGTGTAGAAATTAAAACTTTTTCTCACATCTTGAAAAACCCTAAAATCTTGTGTAACTCTAGTCCAAGAGTTGTGTAATCCAAAAACACAAAGCTCTTGTTGACCAAAAATCAAACTCATTCTCCAATTATCTTAAATCTTGTGCCAAACATTTGGAATATATTTTCCTTGGTCCCAAAAACTGATATGGGACCCCCTCTGAAACATATCATGAGTTATAACACTTGTTGATAATTTTTGGAGGCAAAACAATCCTTTAAACAACCTTCATAAATTTCCTGAGAAAAATGCGTTGCATGATAACCTCTGGAAATTTTATGCAAGATTGGTCTCATTGTCAGCAAGCTCTAGTTAAAATTTCATCAAATTTGGAGTTCATTTGCTATCTCAAATAATTCTGCTAAGTTTCAGCTGTTAAAACTAAATTTAAAAGCCTACACTGTTCCTTGGGCTAGCCATATTCAAAGTTGGTCCAGCCCAACCATGTCTGCACCTCGGCAGACCTCATCTCCACTTGATCGGTCGCGGTGGTTGGATTTACATCCAACAGCCCCGACCTCCTCATGATCAACACCGCGAGGACCTCCCACCTCATGAGGTCATTGCCGTTGGATCGGTGATCCATGGTCATGACCTCCCACATGTGTTAAACCTCAAAGACCTCCTCGATTTGTTAAACCATCGCGGTGAGGTCATCCCCCTTGTTGAGGTCGTGGCCGTTGGATCAAATCCAACCGCCACGACCTCCTCCTCAACATACTCGGTCAGGTCATCCCACTGCGTGAGGTCATAGCCCTTGGATCCAAGATCCATGGCCCCGACCTCCTCCTCTCAACCTAAACTAAACAAACCTTCCACCTAACCTAGGTCGTAGCCATTGGATCAAATCCAACGACTCACGACCTCCCTGCTATCAAGCACTCACAACCTCCCCATCTTTTGTTGTGCACCGTTAGATTAAAATCTACGGTCCACGACCCCCTTTGTCTCATGCACTGCAGACCTCCCAAGACGTGAGATCGTAGCCCTTAGATCTAAATCTAAAGGCCATGACCTCCCTTGCTGCATTGCGCATCATATCGAGACCTCCCGGTCATTGTGTGCCCTTGGATTTAAATCCAAAGGCCATGACCTCCCTCATGTCTTTTGATCGCGTGCATGTTAAGTCCTCTTGGAGGTCCGCACTGTTGGATGGAGATCCAACGCTTTAGACCTCTGTCCCTTTCCCCACGTGCGTTTTCTCGATTAAGAAATCGGAGGCCACGACCTCCCATCCTTGATCGTGTGGTGGGACCTCCTCCCGGCCACTTAAAACATAACGGTTGAAAATGAGATCCGATGGTTAGGACCTCCCGTGTCTTATCCAGCGGTCATGAGGACCTCCTGTTCTTCTCCTTCCTCTGGCGCGGGCAAACTCGGCGGCGCAATTAATGCGTGTCTGACCTTGGGGTACACTTCAACAGCTCTTTGCTGACCCGCATTTAATGCAGGTCAGCTTTTCGCCCCTCTGGTCAGCTCAAACCTGCCACTGTGTCAACTTTAAGTCTTGTCCAATGCCAAGACCGTGCCATGGGCCAAGCTCACAGGGAGCTTAGCCAGTGGTCTACGACCTCAATTGCCCTAGGATAAAACCACCCCCACTGTGCCTTTATCTTCCTTTGCACGCCATTGTTCTTTGCTCACCCATCTGTGCTTGTGAACTCTAAGCCGCAGAGCTCCTTGGCCGCCATTGTTGGACTTGAAGTTCCTCGGTGGACAAGGGTCACTGGGGTTTCCCACCTTTCTCCTTGCTTCCATTTGTGCCTTCCCTCTGGGACCAAGTCCTGACTTGAGTTGTTGGACATTTGCGAGGGGGGACAAAGAGGAGCTTGAGCCGGTGTCTTAGGCGGTGGAGCTTCCTTGTCTTCCCCAACACCGGCCATCACCTCCACGACCTCCCCAGCACCTTAGGACCTCCAGGTACACCTCCTGTAGTCCCTTAGTTGCTGGCACCCGCTTGAATGTTGTCGCGGAGCTTTCTTGGCATACGCTTGAATGTCGCGCGGAGCTTCATTTTGCGTTTTCGAATTTTGGCCGTGCTGGTCAACCTTGCCCTCTCCGGCTCGCTGGCGTTCAAAGCCGCCGTCGCCGTTGAGAGAAGGCCCACCGAGCGCGCAACGTTATTGTGCACTCGGTGGTACCATTGATCTCGCCGGCGAGGTCTACATCGCCGGCGATGACCACATCTTTTGCGGGATTTTGCCGGACGCCCCGGCGTGTCATTGTCGTTTTAGGACATAAATTCACCGCTTTAAATGCCCAATCATCGCAATCATTGGATGTCTTAACGCCTTAAATCCACCCTTTAATGCGTGCATTTAAGACCTCCGTAGCGGACCTCCTTGAGGTCGGTAGCGCATTTATCTCATGTCCAAAACTTCGTGCGCGTTGGAGTGCAGGGCGTCGGACCTCCTCGGGAGATCTGGAGCGCCCAAGACCTCCCTTGCGCAATCGTGGCCGTCGAGACCTCCCCGGAGGTGCAGTGGCGTTAGGACCTCCCTTAGGACCTCCCGAGGCCATCTCGGCTGTTCATGACCTCCCGGGTAGATCTTAACCGTCAAGGTCCTCCCTCGGACGATCTGAACCATCAATGACCTCCTTGGAACATCTGGACCGTCCGGGACCTCCTGTGAGGTCCTAACGATGTAGATCTTCCTCGGGGAGATCTTGGTAGTTTGGATCTTCCGTTGGAAGATCTCAACCGTTGAGGACCTCCCGTGTTGATCTGAGCCGCTCATGACCTCCCATTTAGATCTGGTCCGTTCAGGACCTCCTTTTGTGTTGTGGTCCGTTGGATCTCCCATCTACGGCCACGACCTCCCCTCACCTCGCGCATGTGAGTTGCTAAGAGGTCAGGACCTCTGGACCTTCACGTCTTGGCGTATGTGATGTTCTCTGGGAGATCTTGAGCCGTTGGATTTAAGATCGTGGCTCACGACCTCCCCTGTCCTTATGGGTTTTAGAAATTCGGTGAGGTCTTAGTTAAAGCTGAAATAAGGTATAGACTTTAGAATTTCATATCTTTCTCATTTTAAATCCATTTGAGGTCATTCAAATTGTGTTAGCTCTGTCTTGAACTTGACTTTAATCCAAAAATGATTGTAAGTTGAGTTCAGCTCCAGAGCACAGTTTGCCGTTAGGTTTTAAAACTCACTTTAATTATACACTCAAAAACAATACTTAACTTGTAAAATGTATAACTAATGCTCTATAGGCTATTTGTGGGTGAGACCAACTTTGTTGGTTTCCTCTCTTAGTGAACTCACTGTGAAAATTAGTTTTGAGCATGTTGCTGTTAGGAAATTGAGAACTTGTGCATTATAATTTTGTTCAAGTTCTTGTGTTTGAAAATTTATAGAAAGTGCAATATAGCTCCAAATGAGATGAACTCAATTGTGTTATTCATCTCATGAGGTGCTGGTTTTACAGTAAAATTTTCAGCTTCGCTGCTGTTATAGAAAATGTTGCCTCATAATTAAATTAGTGAATAGTGCAGTTTGGTATTTTAGTAGGCTGAGCAGAATTGATTTCATCATATCTTTTGCATTGAGGATCCAAATCAATTGGTTCTTGTTGCTAAAGTCATGATAAATCATTGTCTTGCTGCTGTAAAATTTTCATAGCTTTTGGAGTTCATTTGTTGTGCTGTCTTTGTTGTTTTTAAATCGTTCTTATCGGTTCTTTCTCGCTTTTCCGTTAGGTTTCGACATTTGTGGTGATCCCGAGAGCGACCCTCTGCCACAATTTGACCACCAGCAACAAGGCAAGCAGTTTGACCATTTCCATCATTGTCCCATTACTTTAAAGCTTAATACTTTGTTTTACTTCTATGTATGCATGCTACTTTGTGTTAAATGTAAGCTAGCGAGCCTATAGATGCATGATCTGTAGGAATTGTTTATCCTCTACTACCATGAGCCTAGGTTATTTGCTGTGGTGGGAGCTCGTTGGATGAGCTCCTATCACTTAGTAGTTCGATTTAAATTGCTTAGACATGCTTAGTTTTCGGTAGAAATGGGCGATCATCGACTTAGTCGATGGTCTTGATCACTCAAAAATGATTATTACTCCTATATGTCCAGCACTTGTGCTTTGATTAATTGTAAAATCAAAAACTGAAAATAAAAGATTGATTTAGACTTGGGCATATTGGATGGATGGTGCGGTTTTGGATGTGGTGGTATGCTGGGTCCCTAAGGACCGAGTACTTGGGTCACTAAGCCAGCGATTTCACGTACTAACCACGCGAGGCATATGGAACCCCTCTTGACTAAGTACTCTAGGAGGTGTTAATTATGAGCGAGCTCGGTTGGTGTGTTTTTAAAACAAATGTATATGTATAGTGTGGGAGGAGCATTAGCTTAGGGAAGGTTGTGTGATGTCTCCTTCTCCCGTGGGTTGTGCAGCTCGTAATTAGCATTCATCCTTTGGAAAGGTCTCAGAGGACTTAGCTGTGCCCGCACACCGGAAGTGTGCGTAAAGGAAAGGCGGTCGGCGTGTGGGTGCAGTGGTACACCTGCGGGGATAAAACTATTGAATAGCCTCGTCCTAGGTTATGGACATGCTTGGTAAGGTCGTTCAAGACTAGACTACAACCTTTAATTAAAACTTGACATGGTTGGTATGAGCGGGAGTTCATGCTATTGTTGTGGTGACTTGGGTTAGTCACTTCGATTGTTCTTGTTGTTGTTATTATGTTATTATCGCGTTGTTATTTCAACCATTTAAAAATGCTTTGTCAAATTGCCTTCAATCTATTATGTTATTGCAAATAAATGTTGCTTTATGCTAAAATGAGTCCAAAGCCTCATCCACTTAAATAAAGCTTGCATGTAGCTATTTATAGTTCTGTTATCTCACACGTAAGTCTTGCGGAGTACTTTATGTACTCATCGCGTGGTTGTGGCAATTTTGTGGCTTTTGTGCAGAGGAAGAAGGAGAGCTCCAAGAGCCTCTCTTTTGTGCTACGTGTTGCGATTTCTTGACGACTAGCTTGGCGGTCGGTCGAGATGCCTAGGGGTTAAGGCACCTTGATTGGCTTTGTGTTATAGCCATCTTTATGGCACTTTTGCTTCATTGTTATCTTTTTGTATTTATTGCTTTTTGGCCTAAGGGCCTCTCTTTTGTAATATCTATTCCATATTAATATTAACTTCGGTTTGTTGCTTATGTTCTATGTGTTGTATGGAATTGATATACTCTTTTGTTGTGAGGTATGTATCTTGCATTCAGGAAGTATACATCTCGAGACCGGGTTTATTTGGTTGATAATACTAGGGTCAATCGGATGACTAAGTATTATGAGCCTAATAAAACGCGTCGGTCTCACAAAAGTTGGTATCGAGCCATCTTGACCGTAGTAACGCATAAGCTTGGTCGTCCTTAGGATATTTTGAAAACCTATTTTCAAAGCATCAAATGAGTTTTGAAAGCTTAGGTAAATTCTCGGATTTTATTCCTTACCTATCTTAGCTTTCTCTTCTCATCCCACTCTAATTTGAGTTTTAAAAGTTGTTTTCCTCTCTTCCTTCTACAAAATAGTTGTTATCGATTAACTTTGGGTTTTGGGAGAACCAATGAGATTGGCAAATTGAAGTGTGAGCTGCCCACTACAAGGTTTTGAAGTTTTGGAGTCGGTGATTCGACAAGGAGCTTGGATCTGAAGCTTTGGACAGCAAGCATCAAATTTCGGACAGCAGTCTCAAAGGTGTCTAATTAGGATAGATAATGAGAGGTTAATCAACTAAAACTTGTGAGAATAAAAGGGTAAGATGTGATACTAGTTAGCTAAGTATCTAACACTTATTTCGCTGCATTAACCTTGCTCTCTAATAGTTTTAGATCTCATCTTACAATCTGATTTTTGATCTTCTCGACCAATTACTCGTTCATTCAATACGGGTTAGTTGAGTTGAGAAGTTGAGCCTTGCGTTTGGTGTTTCTTGGCTGTTTTTAGAGTCTTTTAGAAGCTTTTTAAAGTTTAAATACTCGCTGTTTTGGCTTTCGTTTGGGGTGATATTCCATTCCCCTAGTCGATCGCTTTTGCTTTCTTTAAGGCTTTGATTTCGGGTCTAGTTGCTAACCAAAAATTCCTTGTAACAGGATGGCGGGCCTTTTCGTAGCGGCCAAGGCGATCGGTGGTCGGACGAGGAGCTTCCTCCTCCTCCGACCATGGCCGAGGTTCTTCTTGATCGGCGCAACCGCGCGGATGACAGAGAGTTCTATGGGCGTCATCGCGCAACACCTTAGACTTACCGGAGCTTGAGGATCGGCGAGGAACGCCCATCACCGCGTGGAGGACTCGCGGAGTTTCTTCGTACTCAGCCCCTACCTTTTCCGGTCCGAGGACCCTTTGGATCTGGACGATTGGCCGTCTTGTGGGCGTAAGCCAGATCGCAGCAGATGCGAGGAGCACGAGAAGGCGCTGCTCAGATCGCACCGCCTAGAGGGTGCGGCTTTGTCATGGTGGGAGAGCTTTCTCGCCATGCAGCCCGTGGATCACACCGTCTCTTGGGAGGAGTTTCGTCTCGCCTTCCGTCGGGCTCACATCCTGCCGGCTTGATGGAGATCAAGAAGGGGAGTTTCTTGCGCTCAAGCAAGGGCGAGCTTCGATCATGGAGTATGTCTACTGAGTTTAACCATCTAGCTCGTTATGCTCCTCGAGGATGTGGCCACCGATATGGCTAAGGTGCCAAGTTCAGCGTGGCTTGTCCGAGGAGTGAAGGACAAGCTATCCATTGTCGACTTTCACGATTTTCAGACCTTGGTCGACAAGGCCATCGTCGTGAGCATGCGGCTCGAGCTTATGGATTCCATAGCGCAAGTGGGAGGCCCATAAGTCATCCAGGCAGTTCCTCCGCCCCGCTTGAGGCGATCTCGGGTACCAGTCTCACTCTTGGCGCCCGAGGTCACTGCCCTGTTCCTCGCCCTTCGCAGCCGTGTCTCGACCACGCACTGCGAGTCAGCAGAGCGGCCCCCGCAACCCGGCAGCTGGGGTCACATGTTTCTCATGCAACCAGAAGGGGCATTATGCGAACCAATGCCCTAAGAAGACAGGAGCAGCCCCTCGTCCTAATGGAGGGCGCGGGCCAGGAGGTGGAGCATCGCAGGACCAGAAGATCGTCCCGGCTACCCAAGGCATGGGTAGTGGTCGCGTCAACGCCATCACCACAGAGGAGGCTCAGGAGGCACCCGACGTCGTGCTAGGTACACTTTCATTAACTCTCATCCCGCTCATCGTTTTGTTTGATTCAGAGCATCTCATTCATTTGTTTCGAGTCTTTTGTGCTATCGGAGAGCTTCTTTTCTCTCCATTGTCGATCCGCTACTCATTCGCTCTCTGGTTCGGAGTTGAGAGCCGAATCTGAGTGTAGGATGTCCCTATCGAGATCGGCGAGGTTTCTTAGCAAACCTTATCCTTCTCCATTCAGCGAGTCTTGATGTGATTCTTGGCATGGATTGGTTGTCCCAAAGACATGGGGCAAATCGATTGCGCCAGAAGCTCATCTCTCTATCTAGTCCTCCGTGAAAGGGTTAAGCTTTTACGAAGTCGCTAGATCCGCATCTCTTTGCGCTTGAAGCGAAGCCGCTCTAGATATTAGCGAAGTCCCAACAGTTTGTGACTTTGTTGATGTCTTTCCGCTGATCTTCGGGGATGCCACCCGTTCGAGACCTCGAGTTTGTCATTGAGTTGGCTCTGGTACCGCCCCTATCTCAAAGAGGCCTTATCGGATGCCACCGAGCGAGTTGGTAGAATTGAAGAAGCGATTAAGTGAGCTGCAAGAGAAGGGTTTCATCCGCCTAGCTCATCTCCTTGGGGTTGTCCGGCAATCTTCGTAAAGAAGAAGGGCGGTACTTTACGCATAATGCGTCGATTACGCCCACTTAATGAAGTGAATGTAGAAGAACAAGTATCCATTGCCCGATCGACGATCTCTTCGATCAATTATTTGGAGCTCGAGTTTTCTCCAAGATTGATTTGAGAGTGGGATATCATCGAGTTGGATTCGCCCGAGGATATTCCAAAACGGCGTTCTCTACTCGCCACGGCTTGTACGAGTACATTGTCATGTCGTCGCTTAACCAATGTTCTGCCTTGTTCATGAACCTCATGAATTCGGTATTCATGGAGTATTTGGATAAGTTTGTCGTGGTCTTCATCGATGATATTCTTATCTATTCCAAGAACGATGAGGATCATGCCGAGCATCTGAAGCTTGTGTTAGGCAAGCTACGTGAGCACCGGTTGACGTGAAGTTCAGCAAGTGTGCGTTCGGTTGAAGAAGTGGCTTTCTTAGGCCATATTCTTTCAGCGGAGGCGTAGTATTGATCCTAACAAGGTCACCGATGTTCGTCATGGAGTCCGCCCTCTTCGGTCACCGGCGCGGAGTTTTCTTGGTTTAGCGGGATATTATCGCCGCTTCATCGAGAAC
Organism: Phyllostachys edulis; assembly: GCA_036346405.1. Taxonomy (NCBI): domain Eukaryota; kingdom Viridiplantae; phylum Streptophyta; class Magnoliopsida; order Poales; family Poaceae; genus Phyllostachys; species Phyllostachys edulis. The sequence continues at coordinate 107,900,010 of CM070549.1, forward strand.
TTCTCCAAGATCGCGAAGCCGATGACGGAGTTGCTCAAGAAGGACAAGAAGTTCTTGTGGTCTGATGCTTGCATGGCAAGTTTCCATATACTCAAGAAGCGTTTGACCACCGCTCCCATTCTTGTTCTTCCTGATATCCATCGCAGCTTCGATATCTTTTGCGATGCTTCTCGTCGAGGCCTCGGTTGTGTCCTTATGCAAGAAGGCAAGGTAGTGGCCTATGCATCAAGGCAATTGAGACCTCATGAGCTCAACTACCCTACTCATGATTTGGAGTTGGCTGCTGTGATTCATGCGCTTAAGATTTGGCGACATTACCTAATCGGTAATCGTTGTGAAGTGTATTCGGATCACAAGAGCCTCAAGTACTTGTTCACCCAACCTGACCTAAACCTCAGGCAAAGGAGATGGTTGGAGTTGATCAAGGATTATGATATGGGTATTCACTACCATCCGGGCAAGGCTAATGTCGTTGCCGATGCGCTTAGTCGCAAAGCGCATTGTAATGCCTTAGTGCTCAAGGAGCATTCGCCCTCTCTTCTCGAGGCATTCCAGCGTCTCAACTTGGAGATAGTTGAGCATGGATCTCTATTGCCATGGTTGTGCAACCAACCTTGGTGGATCGGATCAAGTCCGCCCGATGAGTCGGATGTTGGAGTGAGCCACATTAAGGCAAATGTCAAGAACGGAGCGACCAAGTGCTTCTCGAGGATGAGCATGGCGTCGTGAGGTTCGGCAGCGCGCTTTGTGGTTCCAAAGGACATGGAGTTGCGAATTTAATCCTCCATGAAGCCCATGATTCGCCTTTATCCATTCATCCGGGGCCACAAAGATGTATCAAGATCTCCGCCAGAGATTTTGGTGGACCCGAATGAAGAGGGAGATCGCGAAGTTCGTTCGAGAGTGCGGCGTGTGTCGTCGTGTCAAGGCCGAGCATCGGCGTCTGTTTGGGCTTGACCTTTGCCAATTCTGAGTGGAAGTGGGATTCGATCGGAATGGATTTCATCACGGTCTACCCACAACCCCAAGAAGAATGATGCCATTTGGGTGCGTCATCGATCGATTGACTAAGGTGGCACATTTCCTTCCGTCAAGACCGAACCGGGTAGGTCTTTTGGCGGAACTCTATATCGCCCGATCGTGAGTTTGCACGGTGTGCAAGACGATCGTGTCGGATCGTGGATCCTTTTCACGTCTCGTTTTGGCATAGCTTGCAAGAGGCTATGGGCACTCGTCTTACCTTTAGCACGGCATATCATCCTCAAAGCGATGGTGGGACCGAGAGGGTCAACCAAGTTTTGGAGGACATGCTTCGTGCTTGTGTCCTTTCATATGGGAAGCATTGGGAGAAATGCTTGCCATTCGCCGAAGTTTTCTTATAACAACGACTTCGAGGCCGGTCTCGGCATGGCACCATTTGAGGCCTTATGCGGGAGAAAGTGTAGGACCCGTTGAACTGGTCGAGACGGTGAGAGACCTCTCTTTGGCGGACTCAATCAATGAGGCCGGCGCCAAGTCCGGCTTATTCGTGGCGTTTGCGCGCAGCTCAATCGAGCAAAAGAGCTATGCGGATCGCCGTCGGCGTGAGTTACGTTTTGAGCCTAATGACTTTGTTTATCTCAAAGTCTCTCCTTTGAAGGGCCATCAGCGTTTGGCGTCAAGGGCAAGTTGGCTCCTCGATATGTCGGTCCCTACGCGTTATCGAGAAGAAGGAGCTGTTGCCTATAAGTTGGAGTTGCGGCTGCACTTGAGGGGTACATGATGTTTTTCATGTGTCCGGCTTAAGAAGTGCCTCCGTGTTCCAATTGAGGAAGCTCGTTGGAAACCCTCGATGTCGGGAAGATTTGACCTATCGCGAGCACCTGCTTGGCGTGCTCGATGAGTCGAGCGAAGGACAAGGAATAAGACCATCAAGTTCCTTAAAGTTCAGTGGTCAAACCATTACGAGGATGAGGCTACTTGGGAAAGAGAAGATCGTCTGCGTGCGGACTATCCATCTTTCTTTCTGAGAGTGAGCCAAATCTCGGGGACGAGATTTCTGTAAGGGGAGAGATTTTGTAACATCCCAAATGTATAATTAGGGTTAATCAAGTATAATTATATGTGTAGAAATTAAAACTTTTCTCACATCTTGAAAAACCCTAAAATCTTGTGTAACTCTTGTCCAAGAGTTGTGTAATCCAAAACACAAAGCTCTTGTTGACCAAAAATCAAACTCATTCTCCAATTATCTTAAATCTTGTGTCAAACATTTGGAATATATTTTTCTTGGTCCCAAAACTGATATGGGACCCCTCTGAAACATATCATGAGTTATAACACTTGTTGATAATTTTTGGAGGCAAAACAATCCTTTAAACAACCTTCATGAATTTCCTGAGAAAAATGCATTGCATGATAACCTCTGGAAATTTTATGCAAGATTGGTCTCATTGTCAGCAAGCTCCAGTTAAAATTTCATCAAATTTGGAGTTCATTTGCTATCTCAAATAATTCTGCTAAGTTTCATTTGTTAAAACTAAATTTAAAAGCCTACACTGTTCCTTGGGCTAGCCATATTCAAAGTTGGTCCAGCCCAACCATGTCTGCACCTCGTGAGACCTCATCTCCACTTGATCGGTCGCGGTGCTGGATTTACATCCAACACCACCACGACCTCCTCATGATCAACACCGCGAGGACCTCCCACCTCATGAGGTCATTGCCGTTGGATCGGTGATCCATGGTCATGACCTCCCATGTGTTAAACCTCAAAGACCTCCTCGAGCTATTAAACCATCGCAATGAGGTCATCCCACCTTGTTGAGGTCGTGGCCGTTGGATCAAATCCAACCGCCACGACCTCCTCCTCAACATACTCGGTCGAGGTCATCCCACTGCGTGAGGTCATAGCCCTTGGATCCAAGATCCATGGCCACGACCTCCTCCTCTCAACCTAAACTAAACAAACCTTCCACCTAACCTAGGTCGTAGCCATTGGATCAAATCCAACGACTCACGACCTCCTGCTATCAAGCACTCACAACCTCCCCATCTTTTGTTGTGCACCGTTAGATTAAAATCTACGGTCCACGACCCCTTTTTGTCTCATGCGCACAGACCTCAACAAGACGTGAGATCGTAGCCCTTAGATCTAAATCTAAAGGCCATGACCTCCCTTGCTGCTATGCATCATATCAGACCTCCTCGGTCATTGTGTGCCCTTGGATTTAAATCCAAAGGCCATGACCTCCCCTCATGTCTTTTGATCGTATGCGGTTAAGTCCTCACTGGAGGTCCGCACCGTTGGATGGAGATCCAACGCTTTAGACCTCTGTCCCTTTCCCCACGCGTTTTCTCGATTATGAAATCGGAGGGCCACGACCTCCCATCCTTGATCGTGTGGCTGGGACCTCCTCCCGGCCACTTAAAACATAACGGTTGAAAATGAGATCCGATGGTTAGGACCTCCCGGGTCTTATCCAGCGGTCATGAGGACCTCCTGTTCTTCTCCTTCCTCGGCGCGCGGGCAAACTCGGCGGCGCAATTAATGCGTGTCGACCTTGGGGTACACTTCATGACTCTTTCTTGACCGCATTTAATCTGGTCGACTTTTCGCCTCTCGTCGGCTCAAACCCGCCATCGTGTCAACTTTAAGTCTTGTCCAATGCCAAGACCGTGCCATGGGCCAAGCTCACAGGAGCTTAGCGGTGGTCTCGACCTCAATTGCCCTAGGATAAAACCACCCCCACTTGTGCCTTTATCTTCCTTTGCACGCCATTGTTCTTTGCTCACCCATCGTGCTTGTGAACTCTAAGCCGCAGAGCTCCTTGGCCGCCATTGTTGGACTTGAAGTTCCTCGGTGGACAAGGGTCACTGGGGTTTCCACCTTTCTCCTTGCTTCCATTTGTGCCTTCCCTCTGGGACCAAGTCTCGACTTGAGTTGTTGGACATTTGCGAGGGGGACAAAGAGGAGCTTGAGCTGGTGTCTTAGGCGGTGGAGCTTCACTTGTCTTCCCCAACACCGCCATCACCTCCACGACCTCCCGGCACCTTAGGACCTCCGGTACACCTCCTGTAGTCCCTTAGTTCTTGGCACCCGCTGAATGTTGTCGCGGAGCTTTCTTGGCATACGCTTGAATGTCGCGGAGCTTCATTTTGCGTTTTGAATTTTGGCGTCTTTGGTCAACCTTGCCCTCTCGGCTCGCCGGCGTTCAAAGCCGCCGTCGCCGTTGAGAGAAGGCCCACCGGTGCGCAAGCGTTATTGTGCACTCGGTGGTACCATTGATCTCGCCGAGGTCTACATCGCCGGCGATGACCACATCTTTGCGCGGGATTTTGCGGGACGCCCCGGCGTGTCATTGTCGTTTTAGGACATAAATTCACCGCTTTAAATGCCCAATCATCGCAATCATTGGATGTCTTAACGCCTTAAATCCACCCTTTAATGCGTGCATTTAAGACCTCCGTAGGCGGACCTCCTTGAGGTCCAGCGCATTTATCTCATGTCCAAAACTTCGTGCGCGTTGGAGTGCAGGACATCGGACCTCCTCCGGGAGATCTGGGCGCCCAAGACCTCCCCTTGCGCAATCGTGGCCGTCGAGACCTCCACGGAGGTGCTGTGGCGTTAGGACCTCCTTAGGACCTCCCGAGGCCATCTCGGTAGTTCATGACCTCCCGGGTAGATCTTAACCGTCAAGGTCCTCCTCGGACGATCTGAACCATCAATGACCTCCTTGGAACATCTGGACCGTCCGGGACCTCCCTGTGAGGTCCTAACGATGTAGATCTTCCTCGGGGAGATCTTGGTAGTTTGGATCTTCCGTTGGAAGATCTCAACCGTTGAGGACCTCCCGTGTTGATCTCGAGCCGCTCATGACCTCCCATTTAGATCTGGTCCGTTCAGGACCTCCTTTTGTGTTGTGGTCCGTTGGATCTCCCATCTACGACCACGACCTCCCCTCACCTCGCGCATGTGAGTTGCTAAGAGGTCCAGGACCTCTGGACCTTCACGTCTTGGCGTATGTGATGTTCTCTGGGAGATCTTGAGCCGTTGGATTTAAGATCGTGGCTCACGACCTCCCTGTCCTTATGGGTTTTAGAAATTCGGTGAGGTCTTAGTTAAACCTGAAATAAGGTATAGACTTTAGAATTTCATATCTTTCTCATTTTAAATCCATTTGAGGTCATTCAAATTGTGTTAGCTCTGTCTTGAACTTGACTTTAATCCAAAAATGATTGTAAGTTGAGTTCAGCTCCAGAGCACAGTTTGCCGTTAGGTTTTAAAACTCACTTTAATTATACACTCAAAAACAATACTTAACTTGTAAAATGTATAACTAATGCTCTATAGGCTATTTGTGGGTGAGACCAACTTTGTTGGTTTCCTCTCTTAGTGAACTCACTGTGAAAATTAGTTTTGAGCATGTTGCTGTTAGGAAATTGAGAACTTGTGCATTATAATTTTGTTCAAGTTCTTGTGTTTGAAAATTTATAGAAAGTGCAATATAGCTCCAAATGAGATGAACTCAATTGTGTTATTCATCTCATGAGGTGCTGGTTTTACAGTAAAATTTTCAGCTTCGCTGCTGTTATAGAAAATGTTGCCTCATAATTAAATTAGTGAATAGTGCAGTTTGGTATTTTAGTAGGCTGAGCAGAATTGATTTCATCATATCTTTTGCATTGAGGATCCAAATCAATTGGTTCTTGTTGCTAAAGTCATGATAAATCATTGTCTTGCTGCTGTAAAATTTTCATAGCTTTTGGAGTTCATTTGTTGTGCTGTCTTTGTTGTTTTTAAATCGTTCTTATCGGTTCTTTCTCGCTTTTCCGTTAGGTTTCGACATTTGTGGTGATCCCGAGAGCGACCCTCTGCCACAATTTGACCACCAGCAACAAGGCAAGCAGTTTGACCATTTCCATCATTGTCCCATTACTTTAAAGCTTAATACTTTGTTTTACTTCTATGTATGCATGCTACTTTGTGTTAAATGTAAGCTAGCGAGCCTATAGATGCATGATCTGTAGGAATTGTTTATCCTCTACTACCATGAGCCTAGGTTATTTGCTGTGGTGGGAGCTCGTTGGATGAGCTCCTATCACTTAGTAGTTTCGATTTAAATTGCTTAGACATGCTTAGTTTTCGGTAGAAATGGGCGATCATCGACTTAGTCGATGGTCTTGATCACTCAAAAATGATTATTACTCCTATATGTCCAGCACTTGTGCTTTGATTAATTGTAAAATCAAAACTGAAAATAAAAGATTGATTTAGACTTGGGCATATTGGATGGATGGTGCGGTTTTTGGATGTGGTGGTATGCTGGGTCCCTAAGGACCGAGTACTTGGGTCACTAAGCCAGCGATTTGGCGTACTAACCACTTGAGGGCATATGGAACCCTCTTGACTAAGTACTCTAGGAGGTGTTAATTATGAGCGAGCTCGATTGGTGTGTTTTAAAAACAAATGTATATGTATAGTGTGGGAGGAGCATTAGCTTAGGGAAGGTTGTGTGATGTCTCCTTCTCCCGTGGGTTGTGCAGCTCGTAATTAGCATTCATCCTTTGGAAAGGTCTCGTAGGACTTAGCCGTGCCCGCACACCTTGGAAGTGTGCGTAAAGGAAAGGCGGTGCGGCGTGTGGGTGCAGTGGTACACCTGCGCAGGATAAAACTATTGAATAGCCTCGCCCTAGGTTATGGACATGCTTGGTAAGGTCGTTCAAGACTAGACTACAACCTTTAATTAAAACTTGACATGGTTGGTATGAGCGGGAGTTCATGCTATTGTTGTGGTGACTTGGGTTAGTCACTTCGTGATTGTTCTTGTTGTTGTTATTATGTTATTATCGCGTTGTTATTTCAACCATTTAAAAATGCTTTGTCAAATTGCCTTCAATCTATTATGTTATTGCAAATAAATGTTGCTTTATGCTAAAATGAGTCCAAAGCCTCATCCACTTAAATAAAGCTTGCATGTAGCTATTTATAGTTCTCGTTATCTCACACGTAAGTCTTGCGGAGTACTTTATGTACTCATCGCCCGTGGTTGTGGCAATTTTGTGGCTTTTGTGCAGAGGAAGAAGGAGAGCTCCAAGAGCCTCTCTTTTGTGCTACGTGTTGCGATTTCTTGACGACTAGCTTGGCGGTCGGTCGATGCCTAGGGTTAAGGCACACTGATTGGCTTTGTGTTATAGCCATCTTTATGGCACTTTTGCTTCATTGTTATCTTTTGTATTTATTGCTTTTTGGCCTAAGGGCCTCTCTTTTGTAATATCTATTCCATATTAATATTAACTTCGGTTTGTTGCTTATGTTCTATGTGTTGTATGGAATTGATATACTCTTTTGTTGTGAGGTATGTATCTTGCATTCAGGAAGTATACATCTCTCGAGACCGGGTTTATTTGGTTGATAATACTAGGGTCAATCGGATGACTAAGTATTATGAGCCTAATAAAACGCGTCGAGTCTCACAAAAGTTGGTATCGAGCCATCTTGACCGTAGTAACGCAAGCTTGGTCGATCCTTAGGATATTTTGAAAACCTATTTTCAAAGCATCAAATGAGTTTTGAAAGCTTAGGTAAATTCTCGGATTTTATTCCTTACCTATCTTAGCTTTCTCTTCTCATCCCACTCTAATTTGAGTTTTAAAAGTTGTTTTCCTCTCTTCCCTTCTACAAAATAGTTGTTATCGATTAACACTGGGTTTTTGGGAGAACCAATGAGATTGGCAGATTGGCAAATCCAACAAGCACCACCGGCTGTCGGGTGGAGGACGTCCTAGGCATCTTAGTCGTCGAAGAATTCCTCCTCGAAGAGGTCTCAGACCGCCTCAAGACTTGGTCATCCTCATAATCTGCTTTGACACGAGCTTAAGCCATGAGTACTTGGAATGTACTCGAGAAGTCACTGAGAGCAAAGATGCAATAATATTCATGCAAGGACTTACCAATGGAGAGTCTGTATGGTTAGTTTATAAAGCCAAATTTGACAATAATAGCAATAATAGATTGAAAGGCAGCAAGGTAAAACCATAATACATAATACTTTTGATGTTTTAATAAAAGGTGGTGTGAGCACCAACTCACGGCCACAACCAAAAATTGGGGAGGTCAGATCACACCGGTGGCAGTCCTCACCCAAAACCCACTCTGAACACCCATTCCAGAGGTCCGAACCAACCTGGACCACTACTCCGAGCCAACCTTGACCCCTCCGAGCGGCCAAGGTCTCTTGAGGCAAAGCCAAAGCATCTCATGAAGTGTCGATGGCACAAGCTTTTGAAACATCTACCCCTTGCACCATTTCCTTGAGCATGTCCATGACCAAGGACTTGGCTATTCGAATAGATCTTTTACTCTGCAGAGGTGTACAACTTTACCCACAATCCACGATCTCTCTAGCGGGATGGGTTCGGTCACCCTTGCTCACTTCCTAAGGTGGCGTGTCTAGAGAGCGGCAAGGCCTTTACAAAGCTTTGAGCCGACTAGGGCTGCCCGCTAAGGTTTATAATCCCCTCCGGTGGTCTAGAAATCCTGGGGTTATGGGGTGCCCCTCTTGCGCCAACGAATCACACGCTCAACCACAACAGCCCCAAGCCATCTTATTGCTAATTATTCAGCCCAGACCATTCCCATAAAATGATCTTGTGGTTGCACTATTTGGCCCAGTTCAACAGATACAAAGTGAAGTCCTTAATTATGCTAAGGCAAGACTTCCACAACCAAGTGTGCGCAGCACCCACTACTCACTCCTTGCCTTCTTGCCTCAGCAAAACAATTTGTATTAGCCCATGCCAAAAGACCACCCAGTCTTGGCACACAAATTTTAACCAAATGGTCTCACACCATGGTCAACACAGGTTAGGCATCCTGCCATAGCTGCTCAACAATGGCACCGGCCACACATTTCATAACTTATTAGTTAAGATTATTAGAGATGAAGCATGATACGTTCGAACCACGTTTTCTAAGCAAGGCTATATAAGACCTACGGCCCCCATGTTGGCAAATAACAAAGAACACCAACTAAATTATCCACCCTAAGGCTCACAAGGTGAACATGACAACATGATGGAGACAAGGCATAAAGGAGGCATAACAGCAAGTAGGCAAGTAACTACAGCCCAAACCATTTTCATATAAACATAGCCATGCATGATAAAGTAAAACCGAAATACATTTACGAAACTTGGTTCAAGATGATCAAAAGGGGGTCTGTGGCTTGCCTTGGTCAAGCAGCGGAGAGCCTTCAGTAGAGAGAGCTGGGTCCAAGATCTCCTCAATCTCATGATCTACACGTACGCAAGAAAACCAAATAAGCAAAACCGCACTGGGCCAAGAACTTCAAAAGAGCTTCTAAAAGAACTTAAACAAAACTCCACCAAAACCAGATAAGCAGTGACTCGGGACAACAAGGAGGTCCACAAACAAGGGAGGGTGGTCTCTAAGCAAAAGACCAAAGAAAAGCTGAGGAGGTTTTTCCAAGGAAGATGCCAACACTTGCGGCTCACTCTTGGTGAAACTCGAGCACCACCAGAGCGAACAAAGGCAGAGCAAGGTGGGCAAAGGAGCAAAAGGTTACAAGGGTTTGCCCACCCAAAGCTATACATAGCGAGTTGGTAGTGTGCACCACAAGGAAAACCTAGTGGCGTGTTGGCAAATTGGGACTACTTGGGTAGGGCTTGCCCTAAAAGAATTGAAATAAAGTACCTCGGATGTGTTGCATTTAATGCGACCCGACACCTATTAAATGCGCATGAGTTACGAGGCAAGAGCAATAATTGCAAGGTGGAGAGGGGCTGGCAAGTGGGGCCAGTCAAAAGGGTGTACAGTTGGTCAAGGGTATGGTCCCACCGCAAGGGTCGCTCCCACAAAAGATGTTGGAAATATGCCCTAGAGGCAATCATAGAGATGATTATATTTCATTATGTTCACAATATTTGATAATATGTTATCTTGTTCCTTGAATGAATCATCAGTCATGAAGATTAACGAGTATGTGACTTGTTGGTGAGGCTCTTTTTAACTTATGATGATGTCGTTCTAAAAATATCCCTGGTCGAAAATCACTGGTCGGAACACTAGTGACTCTACGACCAGCACATGTATTGATTGATGACCATGTTTCACCGGTCATGGATATAGGGATATCGAATCAATAATGTGGACACGTGTTAGAGAACATGGTGTTGGATAAGACCCACCTTGAGACACTATTGAGATTGTTATGATTCTATGTGTCGTTAGTTGGTCTCAAGCAATGATGATGTATAATCCTTAGACCTGAGATCAGCATGGTTTCCTACATGTGTAATAGCACTCTTAGGGGTTGCCAAACGCTGCTCGTAACTGGGTAGTTATAAAGGTAGCTTTCGGGTATGCTATGAAACATGCAGAGGGATGTGACTGGTCGGATATGGGATTTGCCCCTCCTAACATAACAGGAGAGATATCTCTGGGCCCTCAAGTGGTCGGATAAAGAAAGTGCATGGGTGTGACGACCCACCCCGTGATGTACTGCAAGAGGTCCGGAGGACCATTTTTTTTTGCTTGAAGTCACCACGGAAGGATGTGGTAGCACCGCATGGAGCTTTACCGAGGAGGTGCGGGACCTCCCAGAGGTCTTGCGGACCTCTGGAGGTCTTGGTCCGCCACCGACCTCCCAGAGGTCTTGAGGACCTCTGGAGGTCGTGGCCGCCACCGCTTCAGTAGCACCTCCAGCACATCACCAAGAGGTCCGGCGGGACCTCCGAGCTAAGTCCCGTGGGACCTCCCGGTGGTCCCGCCTGTGCATCCGAGCTAGTCCCGGGACAATCGAGCTAGCTCGCACAAGAACACAAGCCAATACCACAACCACAAGGTCAAACAAAGATGAAGCAGACAAATTAAACTTTATATAATAGGACCTTATGGTCAAGCTTGTTAACAAGAGGTCTGCCACTGAGGGCTTACAAAACCAATGAGGACTTACAATCTGGCGACAAGGAGCTCTAGGGCTCAAACACCAAAACACGCAAGCCATCCAACAAGCACCACCGTATTGTCGGGTGGAGGACGTCCTAGGCATCTTAGTCGTCGAAGAATTCCTCCTCGAAGAGGTCTCAGACCGCCTCGCACTTGGTCATCCTCATAATCTGCTTTGACACGAGCTTAAGCCATGAGTACTTGGAATGTACTCAAGAAGTCCTGAGAGCAAAGATGCAATAATATTCATGCAAGGACTTACCAATGGAGAGTCTGTATGGTTAGTTTTTGCAAAGCCAAATTTGACAATAATAGCAATAATAGATTGAAAGGCAGCAAGGTAAAACCATAATACATAATACTTTTGATGTTTTAATAAAAGGTGGTGTGAGCACCAACTCACGGCCACAACCAAAAATTGGGGGAGGTCTGATCACACCAATGGCGAGTCCTCACCCAAAACCCTCCAGAACACCCATTCAGAGGTCAGAACCAACCCTGGACCACTACTCCGAGCCAACCTTGACCCCTCTGGAGCCGGCCAAGGTCTCTTGAGGCAAAGCCAAAGCATCTCATGGAAGTGTCCGATGGCACAAGTTTTTGAAACATCTACCCTTGCACCATTTCACCTTGAGCATGTCCATGACCAAGGACTTGGCTATTGAATAGATCTTTTACTCTGCAGAGGTGTACAACTTTACCCACAATCCACGATCTCTCTAGCGGGATGGGTTCCGGTCACCCTTGCTCACTTCCTAAGGTGAGCAGTCTAGAGAAGCTGCAAGGCCTTTACAAAGCTTTGAACCGACTAGGGCTGCCCGCTAAGGTTTATAATCCTCCAAAGTGGTCTAGAAATCCACGGGGTTATGGGGTGCCCCTCTTGCGCCAACTAATCACACGCCAACCACAACAGCCCCAAGCCATCTTATTGCTAATTATTCAGCCAGACCATTCCCATAAAATGATCTTGTGGTTGCACTATTTGGCCCATTCAACAGATACAAAGTGAAGTCCTTAATTATGCTAAGGCAAGACTTCCACAACCAAGTGTCTTGCAAAGACCCACTACTCACTCCTTGCCTTCTTGCCTCAAAGCAAAACAATTTGTATTAGCCCATGCCAAAAGACCACCCAGTCTTGGCACACAAATTTTAACCAAATGGTCTCACACCATGGTCAACACAGTTAGGCATCCCGCCATAGTCGCTCAACAATGGCACCGCCACACATTTCATAACTTATTAGTTAAGATTATTAGAGATGAAGCATGATACGTTGAACCACGTTTTCTAAGCAAGGCTATATAAGACCCACGGCCCCCATGTTGGCAAATAACAAAGAACACCAACTAAATTATCCACCCTAAGGCTCACAAGGTGAACATGACAACATGATGGAGACAAGGCATAAAGGAGGCATAACGACAAGTAGGCAAGTAACTACAGCCCAAACCATTTTCATATAAACATAGCCATGCATGATAAAGTAAAACCAAATACATTTACTGAAACTTGGTTCAAGATGATCAAAAGGGTCTGTGGCTTGCCTTGGTCAAGCAAATGGAGAGCCTTGAAGAGAGAGAGCTGGGTCCAAGATCTCCTCAATCTCATGATCTACACGCACGCAAGAAAACCAAATAAGCAAAACCAAGCCTTTGGGCCAAGAACTTCAAAAGAGCTTCTAAAAGAACTTAAACAAAACTCCACCAAAACCAGATAAGCAGTGACTCGGGACAACAAGGAGGTCCTGACAAGGGAGGGTGGTCTCTAAGCAAAAGACCCGGCAAAAAGCTGCGAGGAGGTTTTTCCAAGGAAGATGCCAACACTTGCGGCTCACTCTTGGTGAAACTCCGAGCACCACCAGAGCGAACAAGGCAGGAGCAAGGTGGGCAAAGGAGCAAAAGGTTACAAGGGTTTGCCCACCCAGGCTATACATAGCCAGAGTTGGTAGTGTGCACCACAAGGAAAACCTAGTGACGTGTTGGCAAATTGGGACTACTTGGGTAGGGCTTGCCCTAAAAGAATTGAAATAAAGTACCTCAGATGTGACTGCATTTAATGCGACCCGACACCTATTAAATGCGCACAGAGTTCTGAGGCAAGAGCAATAATTGCAAGGTGGAGAGGGGCTGGCAAGTGGGGCCAGTCAAAAGGGTGTACAGTTGGTCAAGGGTATGGTCCCACCGCAAGGGTCGCTCCCACAAAAGACTGTTGGAAATATGCCCTAGAGGCAATCATAGAGATGATTATATTTCATTATGTTCACAATATTTGATAATATGTTATCTTGTTCCTTGAATGAATCATCAGTCATGAAGATTAACGAGTATGTGACTTGTTGGTGAGGCTCTTTTTAACTTATGATGATGTCGTTCTAAAAATATCCCGGGTCAAAAATCACTGGTCGGAACACTAGTGACTCTACGACCAGCACATGTATTGATTGATGACCATGTTTCACCGGTCATGGATATAGGGATATCGAATCAATAATGTGGACACGTGTTAGAGAACATGGTGTTGGATAAGACCCACCTTGAGACACTATTGAGATTGTTATGATTCTATGTGTCGTTAGTTGGTCTCAAGCAATGATGATGTATAATCCTTAGACCTGAGATCAGCATGGTTTCCTACATGTGTAATAGCACTCTTAGGGGTTGCCAAACGCCGTCAGAATCGGGTAGTTATAAAGGTAGCTGCGGGTATGCTATGAAACATGCAGAGGGATGTGACTGAGTGGGATATGGGATTTGCCCTCCTAACATAACAGAGAGATATCTGGGCCCTCAAGTGGTCGGATAAAGAAAGTGCATGGCTGTGGACGACCCACCCGTGATGTACTGCAAGAGGTCCGGAGGACCATTTTTTTTAGCTGCGAAGTCACCACGGAAGGATGTGGTAGCACCGCATGGAGCTTTACCGAGGAGGTGCGCCAGACCTCCCAGAGGTCTTGCGGACCTCCCGAGGTCTTGGTCCGCCACCGACCTCCCAGAGGTCTTGAGGACCTCCTGGAGGTCGTGGCCGCCACCACCTCAGTAGCACCTCCAGCACATCACCAAGAGGTCCGGCGGGACCTCCCTGTGCTAAGTCCCGTGAGGACCTCCCGGTGGTCCCGCCCCCTGCATCCGAGCTAGTCCCGGGACAATCGAGCTAGCTCGCACAAGAACACAAGCCAATACCACAACCACAAGGTCAAACAAAGATGAAGCGGCATAAATTAAACTTTATATAATAGGACCTTATGGTCAAGCTTGTTAACAAGAGGTCTGCCATCGAGGGCTTACAAAACCAATGAGGACTTACAATCTGGCATAAGGAGCTCTAGGGCTCAAACACCAAAACACGCAAGCCATCCAACAAGCACCACCGGTTGTCGGGTGGAGGACGCCCTAGGCATCTTAGTCGTCAAGAATTCCTCCTCAAGAGGTGCCAGACCGCCTCGCACTTGGTCATCCTCATAATCTGCTTTGACACGTAGCTTAAGCCATGAGTACTTGGAATGTACTCGGCAAGTCCAGAGAGCAAAGATGCAATAATATTCATGCAAGGACTTACCAATGGAGAGCAGTATGGTTAGTTTCATAAAGCCAAATTTGACAATAATAGCAATAATAGATTGAAAGGCGACAAGGTAAAACCATAATACATAATACTTTTGATGTTTTAATAAAAGGTGGTGTGAGCACCAACTCACGGCCACAACCAAAAATTGGGGAGGTGCGAGTCACACCAAATGGCTGTGTCCTCACCCAAAACCCCTCGAGAACACCCATTCCAGAGGTCAAGAACCAACCTGGACCACTACCCGAGCCAACCTTGACCCCTCCGAGCCGGCCAAGGTCTCTTGAGGCAAAGCCAAAGCATCTCGCGGAAGTGTCCAATGGCACAAGTTTTGAAACATCTACCCCTTGCACCATTTCACCGAGCATGTCCATGACCAAGGACTTGGCTATTGAATAGATCTTTTACTCTGCAGAGGTGTACAACTTTACCCACAATCCACGATCTCTCTAGCGGGATGGGTTCCGGTCACCCTTGCTCACTTCCTAAGGTGGCAGCCTAGAGAGCCTGCAAGGCCTTTACAAAGCTTTGAACTGACTAGGGCTGCCCGCTAAGGTTTCATAATCCCTCCAAAGGGTCTAGAAATCCACGGGGTTATGGGGTGCCCCCTCTTGCATAAACTAATCACACGCCAACCACAACAGCCCCAAGCCATCTTATTGCTAATTATTCAGCCTGACCATTCCCATAAAATGATCTTGTGGTTGCACTATTTGGCCCAGTTCAACAGATACAAAGTGAAGTCCTTAATTATGCTAAGGCAAGACTTCCACAACCAAGTGTGCGCAGACCCACTACTCACTCCTTGCCTTCTTGCCTCAGCAAAACAATTTGTATTAGCCCATGCCAAAAGACCACCCAGTCTTGGCACACAAATTTTAACCAAATGGTCTCACACCATGGTCAACACAGTTAGGCATCCTGCCATAGCTGCTCAACAATGGCACCGGCCACACATTTCATAACTTATTAGTTAAGATTATTAGAGATGAAGCATGATACGTTCGAACCACGTTTTCTAAGCAAGGCTATATAAGACCTACGGCCCCCATGTTGGCAAATAACAAAGAACACCAACTAAATTATCCACCCTAAGGCTCACAAGGTGAACATGACAACATGATGGAGACAAGGTATAAAGGAGGCATAACAGCAAGTAGGCAAGTAACTACAGCCCAAACCATTTTCATATAAACATAGCCATGCATGATAAAGTAAAACCGAAATACATTTACGAAACTGGGTTCAAGATGATCAAAAGGGGTCTGTGGCTTGCCTTGGTCAAGCAGCGGAGAGCCTTCAGTAGAGAGAGCTGGGTCCAAGATGTCCTCAATCTCGTGATCTACACGTACGCAAGAAAACCAAATAAGCAAAACCGCACTGGGCCAAGAACTTCAAAAGAGCTTCTAAAAGAACTTAAACAAAACTCCACCAAAACCAGATAAGCAAAGACTCGGGACAACAAGGAGGTCCACAAGAAGGAGGGTGGTCTCTAAGCAAAAGACCAAAGAAAAGCTGCGAGGAGGTTTTTCCAAGGAAGATGCCAACACTTGCGGCTCACTCTTGGTGAAACTCCTGAGCACCAGCCAGGAGCGAACAAGGCAGGAGCAAGGTGGGCAAAGGAGCAAAAGGTTACAAGGGTTTGCCCACCCAGGCTATACATAGCCAGAGTTGGTAGTGTGCACCACAAGGAAAACCTAGTGACGTGTTGGCAAATTGGGACTACTTGGGTAGGGCTTGCCCTAAAAGAATTGAAATAAAGTACCTCGAGATGTGGCGCATTTAATGCGACCGACACCTATTAAATGCGCATGAGTTACGAGGCAAGAGCAATAATTGCAAGGTGGAGAGGGGCCGGCAAGTGGGGCCAGTCAAAAGGGTGTACAGTTGGTCAAGGGTATGGTCCCACCGCAAGGGTCGCTCCCACAAAAGACTGTTGGAAATATGCCCTAGAGGCAATCATAGAGATGATTATATTTCATTATGTTCACAATATTTGATAATATGTTATCTTGTTCCTTGAATGAATCATCATCATGAAGATTAACGAGTATGTGACTTGTTGGTGAGGCTCTTTTAACTTATGATGATGTCGTTCTAAAATATCCCGGGTCAAAAATCTTTGGTGGAACACTAGTGACTCTCGACCAAAGCACATGTATTGATTGATGACCATGTTTCACCGGTCATGGATATAGGGATATCGAATCAATAATGTGGACACGTGTTAGAGAACATGGTGTTGGATAAGACCCACCTTGAGACACTATTGAGATTGTTATGATTCTATGTGTCGTTAGTTGGTCTCAAGCAATGATGATGTATAATCCTTAGACCTGAGATCAGCATGGTTTCCTACATGTGTAATAGCACTCTTAGGGGTTGCCAAACGCTGCTCGTAACTGGGTAGTTATAAAGGTAGCTTTCGGGTATGCTATGAAACATGCAGAGGGATGTGACTGGTCGGATATGGGATTTGCCCCTCCTAACATAACAGGAGAGATATCTCTGGGCCCCTCGAAGTGGTCGGATAAAGAAAGTGCATGGCTGTGACGACCCACCCCGTGATGTACCGCAAGAGGTCCGGGAGGACCATTTTTTTTTTGCGCTGCGAAGTCACCACGGAAGGATGTGGTAGCACCGCATGGAGCTTTACCGAGGAGGTCTGCCAGGACCTCCCAGGAGGTCTTGCGGACCTCCTGGAGGTCTTGGTCCGCCACCGACCTCCCAGGAGGTCTTGAGGACCTCCTGGAGGTCGTGGCCGCCACCGCTTCAGTAGCACCTCCAGCACATCACCAGAGAGGTCGGCGGGACCTCCTGTGCTAAGTCCCGTGGGACCTCACAGTGGTGGTCCCTTGCCTGCATCCGAGCTAGTCCCGGGACAATCGAGCTAGCTCGCACAAGAACACAAGCCAATACCACAACCACAAGGTCAAACAAAGATGAAGCGCATAAATTAAACTTTATATAATAGGACCTTATGGTCAAGCTTGTTAACAAGAGGTCTGCCACTGAGGGCTTACAAAACCAATGAGGACTTACAACTGGCGACAAGGAGCTCTAGGGCTCAAACACCAAAACACGCAGAAGCCATCCAACAAGCACCACCGGCTGTCGGGTGGAGGACGTCCTAGGCATCTTAGTCGTCGAAGAATTCCTCCTCGAAGAGGTCTGCACTGCCCTGCACTTGGTCATCCTCATAATCTGCTTTGACACAGAGCTTAAGCCATGAGTACTTGGAATGTACTCAGCAAGTCACAGAGAGCAAAGATGCAATAATATTCATGCAAGGACTTACCAATGGAGAGCTGTATGGTTAGTTTGCGCAAAGCCAAATTTGACAATAATAGCAATAATAGATTGAAAGGCAGCAAGGTAAAACCATAATACATAATACTTTTGATGTTTTAATAAAAGGTGGTGTGAGCACCAACTCACGGCCACAACCAAAAATTGGGGGAGGTCTGATCACACCAGTGGCCAGGTCCTCACCCAAAACCCACTCCAGAACACCCATTCCAGAGGTCCGAACCAACCCCTGGACCACTACCCGAGCCAACCTTGACCCCTCTGGAGCCGGCCAAGGTCTCTTCGAGGCAAAGCCAAAGCATCTCGCGGAAGTGTCCAGTGGCACAAGCTTTTGAAACATCTACCCCTTGCACCATTTCACTGAGCATGTCCATGACCAAGGACTTGGCTATTCGAATAGATCTTTTACTCGCAGAGGTGTACAACTTTACCCACAATCCACGATCTCTCTAGCGGGATGGGTTCCGGTCACCCTTGCTCACTTCCTAAGGTGAGCAGTCTAGAGAGCGCGGCAAGGCCTTTACAAAGCTTTGAACTGACTAGGGCTGCCCGCTAAGGTTTCATAATCCCTCCAAAGGGTCTAGAAATCCACGGGGTTATGGGTGCCCTCTTGCGCCAACTAATCACACGCCAACCAAAACAGCCCCAAGCCATCTCATTGCTAATTATTCAGCCAGCACCATTCCCATAAAATGATCTTGTGGTTGCACTAATTGGCCCAGATTAAACAGATACAAAGTGAAGTCCTTAATTGTGCTAAGGCAAGACTTCCACAAACCAAAGGTGCACAAAGACACCACTACTCACTCCTGCCTTCTTGCCTTAGCAAAACAATTGTATTAGCCCATGCCGAAGACCACCCAGTCCTGGCACACAAATTTTAACCAAGTGGTCTCACACCACAGTAAACCTGACTTAGGCATCCCGCCATAGCGCTCAACAATGGCACCAACCACACATTTCATAACTTATTAGTCAAGATTATTGGAGATGAAGCATGATACGCTCAAACCACATTTTCTAAGCGAGGCTATATAAGACCCATGCCCCATGTTGGCAAATAACAGAGAACGCCAACTAAATTATCCACCCTAAGGCTCACAAGGTGAATCATGAAAACATGATGGAGACAAGGTATAAAGGAGGCATAACGACAAGTAGGTAAGTAACTATAGCCCAAACCATTTTCTTATAAACATAGCCATGCATGATAATTTAAACCGAAATACATTTGCAAAGCTTGGTTCAAGATGATCAAAAGGAGGTCTGTGGCTTGCCTTGGTCAAGCAGTGGAGAGCCTTCTGCAGCAAGAGCCGGGTCCAAGATCTCCTCGAACTCGTGATCTACACGCTCGCAAGAGAACCAAATAAGCAAAACCACACTAAGCCAGAGAACAACAAAAGAACCAAAAAGGAACTCAAACCAACTCAGCCAAAAGGAAACCAAGAGGCTTAACACCGCCTCAAAGAGCTCCTGGGGAGGGTCTTGCGCAAGGAAGAACCGAGCAGAGGAGGCAGGGAAGGAAGAAATGAGCAAAAGATTACAAAGGCCTGCCCTCCCAGGCTATATATAGCCGGATTTACATCCAACAGCCACGACCTCCTCCGCGGTCAACACCGCGAAGACCTCCCACCTTGTTGAGGTCTTGGCCCTTGATTAAGATCCAACCGCCCTCGACCTCCCTTGTTATCAAACCTCAAAACCACCTTCCACCTTGTTGAGGTCTTGGCCCTTGGATTCAAGATCCACTACCGACCTCCCTCACCGTAAGCTAAGCAAACATCCCACCTACATGAGGTCACGGCCGTTGGATCAAAGATCCACGGCCATGACCTCCCCGGGTGTCAAACCTCAAAGTCTACATCCCACCTTGATGAGGTCACAGCCATTGATCAAAAATCCATGGTCACGACCTCCTCCTCTCAATCTAACTAACAGACCTCCCTTTTAGCGTTGTTGAGGTCAGAGCCAGCTGGATTCAGATCCAAAGGCCACGACCTCCTCTCGAAAAACATCACGGCAAGGTCCTCCGCTTTGGTGAGGTCGTAGCCCTTAGATCTAAATCTAAAGGCCATGACCTCCCTTGTGCGTGCGCAAGCTCAGACCTCCACCTCTTTCGATCGTAGCCCTTAGATCTAAATCTAAAGGTCTGACCTCCCTTGCTCGCTGCGCATCATATCAGACCTCCCGGTCATTGTGTGCCCTTGGATTTAAATCCAAAGGCCATGACCTCCCTCATGTCTTTTTGATCGCATGCAGTTAAGTCCTCACTTGAGGTCCGCACTGCTGATGGAGATCCAACGCCTTGGACCTCTGTCCCCTTTCCTCACGCGTGCGCTTACACATTAAGGAAATCGGAGGGCCACGACCTCCCCATCCTTGATCGTGTGGTGGGACCTGCTCCCATCCTTTGAGCGTAACGGTTCAAAAATGACATCGGAGGGCAGGACCTCTCCTGTGTCTTATCCAACGGTCATAAGGACCTCCTGTTCTTCTCCTACCTTGGTCACGCATGCGTGCTCGAGCGGTGGAGCATGCGCGCCAGCCTCTGTGCACCTTAATGACTCCTCGCCGACCAAGATTTAATGTGGTCACTTCCGCCTTTCAGTCAAGACAGCCCGCCTTGTCAACCTCATGTCCTTGCCACCCCATGGACCAACCGTGGGCTAAGCTCACCATGGAGCTTAGCCCCAGCTCATAACCTTCACCTCGGTCTATAAGTCACCAGGGAATCCTCCCTTGGCTTCCTTTGCACACAACCGATCTCGGCCTTGCATCTTGTGCGTGGTCGAGCTCCTCCTCACTCACCTCCATTCTGGTCGCCATTGCTTGGAGCTTGAGCTCCTCGGTGGACAAGGGTCCTGAGTTTTCCTCCTTTTCTCTGAGCTCCATTTGTACCATCCTCCGGGACCAAGACCTAACTCGCTTTGGTTTGGGCATTTACAGAGGTGGACAAAGAGGAGCTTGGAGCAGAGCTTTGGCCGTGGAGCAACCCCATCTTCTCCAACTCAAGCCATCACCATCCTCAACCTCCCAAGATCTTAAGGACCTCCTGTAACTCCCCTGGTAGTCCTTAGTTCTTCGGCACCAGATGAATGAATGTCGCGGAGCTTAAGTTTTGGCACCAGCTTGAATGTCGCATGAGCTTCATTTTTGCTTTTCGGTTTTGGCCGCGTTGGTCAATTTGCCCTCTTCGCTCGCCGGCGCTCAAAGCCGCCGTCGCCGTTGAGAGGAGGTTCACTTTGGGTGCACAACGTTATTGTGCACTCGGTGGTACCGATTGACCTCACCGGCGGGCTCTACATCGCCGGCGAGACCACTTCTTCACGCGGGATCTTTGTCGGACGCCCCGAGCGTGTCATTGTCGTTTTAGGACAAAGCTTCACCATTTTAATGCGCTAATCATTTGCTCCCATCATTGTAATCAATGGGCGTTTTAACCGCCTTTAAATCCACCCTTTAATGCGCGCATTTAAGACCTCCGTAGCGGACCTCCTCGTTGTCCGCGCGCATTTATTCCATGACCAGCGGCGCTGCTGGTCTCGACATCCGCACCTCCTCCGAGGAGATCTCGAGCGCCCAAGACCTCCCTTGCGCAATCGTGGCCGTCCAGACCTCCCCGGAGGTGCAGGACGTTAGGACCTCCCTAGGTTATCTCACTGCTCATGACCTCCCCTGTAGATCTTGACCGCCAAGGTCCTCCCTGACGATCCGAACCATCGAGGACCTCCTTGAACATCTCGACTGGCCCAGACCTCCCCGTGAGGTCTTGACGATGTAGATCTTCCTCGGGAGATCTTAGTAGTTTAGATCTTCCTTTGGAAGATCTCACCGTTGAGGACCTCCCCTTTAGATCTGGTCCGTCCGGACCTCCCTCATCGCTGTGGTCCGCTGGATTCTCCATCTCACGGCCACGGCCTCCCTCGTCTCAAGACTTGCTTGCGTTGCTAGGAGGTCGGGACCTCTGGACCCCTCTGAGCAGGTGTGTAAAGTTCACTGGGAGGTCTCGAGCCGTTAGATCTATGATCTGTGGCTCACGCCCTCCCATGTCCTTTGGGTTTTAGAAATTCCAAGACATTCTTAATTATGAACCAAATAAGGTATAAACTTTAGAATTTCATATCTTTCTCATTTTAAATCCATTTGAGGTCATTCAAAGTATGTTGGCTCTGTCTTGGACTTGACTTTAATCCAAAAATGATTGTAAGTTGAGTTCAACTCCAGAGCACAGTTTGCCATTAGATTTTAAAACCAACTTTAAAATATACACTTAAATCAATGCTTAACTTGTAAAATACGTAACTAATGCTCTGTGGTTTATTTTTGAGTGAGACCAACTTTGTTGGTTTCCTCTATTAATGAACTCACTGTGAAAATTAGTTTTGAGCATGTTGCTGTTAGGGAATTGAGGACTTGTGCATTATAATTTTGTTCAAGTTCTTGTTTTTGAAAAATTATAGAAAGTGCAATATAGCTCCAAATGAGGTGAACTCAATTGTGTTATTCATCTCATGAGGTGCTGGTTTTACAGTAAAAATTTCAGCTTCACCACTTTTCTAGAAAATGTTGCCTCATAATTAAATTAGTGAATAGTGCAGTTTGGTAATTTTAGGGCTGAGCAGAATTGTTTTACTCATATCTTTTGCATTGAGAATCCAAATCCATTGGTTCTTGTTGCAAAATTTCCTAAAAATCATCCCTTGCTGCTGTAGAAAATTCAGAGAATTTGGAGTTCGTTTGTTGTGCTGTCTTTGTTGTGTTTCGTCGTTCTTATCGGTTCTTTCTCGCTTTTCCGTTAGGCTTCGACATTTGTGGTGATCCCGAGAGCGACCCTCTGCCACAATTTGAGCAACAGCAACAAGGCAAGCAGTTTGATCATTTCCATCATTGTCCCATTACTTTAAAGCTTAATATATTGTTTTACTTCTATGTATGCATGCTACTTTGTGTTAAATGTCGTTAGTAATCCTATAGTCGCATAATCTGTAGGAATTCTTTATCCTCTACTACCAATGAGCCTAGGTTATTAAGCTGTGGTTTGAGCTCGTTGGATGAGCTCTTATCACTTAGTAGTTGCGTTTCCTACTGCTTAGACATGCTTAGCTATCGGTAGTATTGGGCGATCATCGACTTAGTCGATGATCTTGATCACTCAAAAATGATTATTACTCCTATATGTCCAGCACTTGTGCTTTGATTAATTTGTAAAATCAAAAACTGAAAATAAAAGACTGATTTAGACTTGGGCATATTGGATGGATGGTGTGGTTTTTGGATGTGGTGGTATGCCTGAGTCAACAAGGACCGAATTCTTGCGCCATTGATCCAAGCAATTTTGCGTGCTAACCACACGAGGGGCATATGGAACCCCTCTTGACTAAGTACTTTGGGCGGTGTTAATTGGGGTCGCTCGGTTGGTGTGTTTTTAAAAATAAAATGTGTGTGTGATGTGGGAGGGGAGCATTAGCTTCCGGGAAGGTTGTGTGATGTCTCTTTCTCCCCGTGGGTTGTGCGACTCGAATTAGCATTGTCCATTGGAAATGTCTCAGAGGACTTAGCCGTGCCAAAGACACCTAAGGTAGTGTGCTTAAAGGAAAGGCGGTCGGCGTGTGGGTACATTGGTACACCCTAGCAGGATAAAACTATTCGAATAGCCTCATCCTAGGTTATGGACACGCTTGGTTATTTCCCGTAAGAATTAGACTACAACCTTTAATTAAAACTTGACATGGTTGGTATGAACGGGAAGTTCATGCTATTGTTGTGGTGACTATTGGGTTAGTCACTTCCAGGTTGGTCTTGTTGTTGTTACTATGTTATTATCTCGTTGTTACTTCAACATTTAAAAATGTTTTGCCAAATTGCCTTCAATCTATTATGTTATTGCAAATAAATGCTGCTTTATGCTAAAATGAGTCCAAAGCCTCCTCCACTTAAATAAAGCTTGCATGTAGCTATTTATAGTTCTGTTATCTCACACGTAAGTCTTGCGGAGTGCTTTATGTACTCATCTGGCCGTGGTTGTGGCAATTTTTTGTGGCTTTTGTTGCAGAGGAAGAAGGAGAGCTCCAAGAGCCTCTCTTTGCGCCACGTGTTGCGCTTTCTTCGACGACTAGCTTGGCGGTCCGGTCAGATGCCTAGGGGTTAAGGCACACTGATTGGCTTTGTGTTATAGCCATCTTTATGGCACTTTTGCTTCCGCTGTTATCTTTGTAGAATTGTTGCTATTTGGCCTAAGGGCCCTTGTTTTTGTAATAACCTATCCTTATTAATATTATCTTCTGGTTTGTTGCTTATGTTCTATGTGTTGTATGGAATTGATACATTCTTTTGTTGTGAGGTATGTATACTGCATTCTGGGGAGTATACATCTCTCGAGACTGGGTTTATTTGGTTGATAATACTAGGGTCAATTGGATGACTAAGTATTATGAGCTCAATAAACGTCGGGGTCTCACAAAAGTTGGTATCAGAGCTATACTGACCGTAGTAACGCAAGCTTGGTCGTCTTTAGGGTATTTTGAAAACCTAATTTCAAAATATCAAATGAGTTTTGAAAGCTTAAGAAAACTCTCACATTTTACTCCTCATCTATCTTAGCTTTCTCTTCTCATCTCACTCTAATTTGAGTTTTAAAAGTTGTTTTCCTCTCTTCCCTTCTACAAAATAGTTGTTATCGATTAACACTGGGTTTTTGGGAGAACCAATGAGATTGGCAAATTGAAGTGTGAGCTGCCCACTACAAGGTTTTGAAGTTCTGGAGTCGGTGATTCGACAAGGAGCTTGGATGCGAAATCTGGACAGCAAGCATCAAATTTCCGGACAGCAGTCTCAAAGGTTTCTAATTAGGATAGATAATGAGAGGTTAATCAACTAAAACTTGTGGGAATAAAAGGGTAAGATGTGATACTAGTTAGCTAAGTATCTAACCCTTATTTCGCTGATTTAACCTTGCTCTTTAGTAGCATTAGCTCTCACCCTACAATCTGATTTTTGATCTTCTCGACCAATTACTCGCTCATTCAATACGGGTTAGTTGAGTTGAGAAGTTGAGCCTTACTTTTGGTGTTTCTTGGCTGTTTTAGAGTCTTTTAGAAGCTTTTTAAAGTTTAAATAACCGCTGATTTTGGCCTTCGTTTGGGGTGATATTCCATTCCCTAGTCGATCGCTTTTGCTTTTTTAAGGCTTTGTTTTCAGGTCTAGTTGCTAACCAAAATTCCTTGTAACAGATGGCCGGCCTTTTCGTAGCGGCCAAGGCGATCCACTGGTCCGGACGAGGAGCTTCCTCCTCCTCCGACCATGGCCGAGGTTCTTCTTGGATCGGCGCAACCGCGCAGATGACCGGAGAGTTCTATCGACGCCATCGCGCGCAACACCACCGCACTTTCTCGAGCTTCGTGATCCGGGCAAGGAATGCCCATCACCGCGTGGAGGACTCGCGGAGTTTCTTCGTACTCAGCCCCTACCTTTTCCGGCCCGAGGACCCGTTGGATCTGAGCGATTGGCCGCTTCGGTGGGCGCGAAGCTCCGTGATCGTGATGCGAGGAGCACGAGAAGGCGCTGCTTGCATCGCACGGCACCGAGGGTGCAGCTTTGTCATGGTGGGAGAGCTCGCCATGCAGCCCGCAGACCACACCGTTTCTTGGGAGGAGTTTCAGATCGCCTTCCGTCGGGCTCACATCCTGCCGGCTTGATGGAGATCAAGAAGGGAGTTTCTTGCGCTCAAGCAAGGGCGAGCTCACCATGGAGTATGTCTACGAGTTCAACCATCTAGCTCGTTATGCTCCCCGAGGATGTGGCCACCGATATGGCTAAGGAGCCAAGTTCAGCGTGGCTTGTCCGAGGAGTCAAGGACAAGCTATCCATTGTCGACTTTCCGATTTTCAGACCTTGGTCGACAAGGCCATCGTCGTGAGCATGCGGCTCGAGAGCTTATGGACTCCGCAAGCGCAAGTGGGAGGCCCATAAGTCATCCAGGGCGATTCCTCCGCCCCCGCTCGCAGCCTCAGGGTACCCTCTCACTCTTGGCGCCCGAGGTCACCGCCTCGTTCCTCGTCCTTCGCAGCCGTGTCTCGATCCACGCACTGCGAGTCGCCAGAGCGCCCCGCAACCCGTGCGCCGGGTCACATGCTTCTCATGCAATCGGAAGGGGCATTATGCGAACCAATGCCCTAAGAAGACAGGAGCAGCCCCTCGTCCTAATGGAGGACGCGGGCCAGGAGGTGGTGCAGCTCAGGACCGTAAGATCGTCCCGCTACCCAAGGCGTGGGTAGTGGTCGCGTCAACGCCGTCACCGCAGAGGAGGCTCAGAGGCACCCGACGCCGTGCTAGGTACACTTTCGTTAACTCTCACCCCGCCATCGTTTTGTTTGATTCAGAGCATCTCATTCCTTTGTTTCGAGTCTTTTTTGTCTGCTGTCGGAGAGCTTCTTTTCTCTCCATTGTCGACCCCGCTTACTCATTCGCTCTCTGGTTCGGAGTTGAGAGCTGAATCCGAGTGTAGGATGTCCCTATCGAGATCGAAGGCGAGGGTTCTTAGCGAACCTTATCCTTCTCCATTCAGCGAGTCTTGATGTGATTCTTGGCATGGATTGGTTGTCCCAAAGACATGGGGCAAATCGATTGCGCCAGAGGCTCATCTCTCTGTCTAGCTCCTCCCGCGCGTTAAGCTGTTCGCTACCGGTCGCTAGATCCGCATCTCTTGGGCTTGAAGCGAAGCCCGCCTAGATATTAGCGAAGTCCCAACAGTTTGTGACTTTGTTGATGTCTTTCCGCAGATCTTCCGGAATGCCACCCGTTCGAGACCTCGAGTTTGTCATTGAGTTGGCTCCCGGTACCGCCCCTATCTCAAAGAGGCCTTATCGGATGCCACCGAACGAGTTGGTGGAGTTGAAGAAGCAGTTGAGTGAGCTGCAAGAGAAGGGGTTCATTCGCCCTAGCTCATCTCCGTGGGGTTGTCCGGCTATCTTCGTAAAGAAGAAGGACGGTACTTTACGCATGTGCGTCGATTATCGTCCACTTAATGAAGTGACGGTAAAGAACAAGTATCCATTGCCCCGCATTGACGATCTCTTCGATCAATTAACTGGAGCTCGAGTTTT
Source organism: Phyllostachys edulis (assembly GCA_036346405.1). Taxonomy (NCBI): domain Eukaryota; kingdom Viridiplantae; phylum Streptophyta; class Magnoliopsida; order Poales; family Poaceae; genus Phyllostachys; species Phyllostachys edulis. Next base: position 107,926,931 of record CM070549.1, read on the forward strand.
CTCCAAGATTGATTTGAGAGTGGGATATCATCAGGTTCGTATTCGGCCTGAGGATATTCCAAAGACGGCGTTCTCTACTCGCTACGGCTTGTATGAGTACACTGTCATGTCATTTGGCTTAACCAATGCTCCTGCCTTGTTCATGAACCTCATGAATTCGGTATTCATGGAGTATTTGGATAAGTTTGTCGTGGTCTTCATCGATGATATCCTTATCTACTCCCAGAACGATGAGGAACACGCCGAGCATCTGAAGCTTGTGTTAGGCAAGCTACGTGAGCACCAGCTGTACGCGAAGTTCAGCAAGTGCGCATTCTGGTTGAAGGAAGTGGCCTTCTTAGGCCATATTCTTTCAGCAGGAGGCGTAGCGGTTGATCCTAGCAAGGTCAGCGATGTTCTTTCATGGAGTCAGCCTGTTTCGGTCACCGATGTGCGGAGTTTTCTCGGCTTAGCGGGATATTATCGTCGCTTTATCGAGAACTTCTCTAAGATCATGGGCCGATGACGGAGTTGCTCAAGAAGGACAAGAAGTTCGTGTGGTCCGCCGAGTGTGAGGAAAGTTTCCAATACTCAAGAAGCGGTTGACCGCCGCTCCTGTTCTTGTTCTTCCTGATATCCATCGAAGCTTCGATATCTTTTGCGATGCTTCTCGTCGAGGCCTCGGTTGTGTCCTTATGCAAGAAGGCAAGGTAGTGGCCTATGCATCAAGGCAATTGAGACCTCATGAACTTAACTACCCTACTCATGATTTGGAGTTGGCTTCTGTGATTCATGCACTTAAGATTTGGCGACATTACCTAATCGGTAATCGTTGTGAAGTGTATTCGGATCACAAGAGCCTTAAGTATTTGTTCACCCAACCTGACCTGAACCTCAGGCAAAGGAGATGGTTGGAGTTGATCAAGGATTATGATATGGGTATTCACTACCATCCGGGCAAGGCTAATGTCGTTGCCGATGTGCTTAGTCGCAAAGCGCATTGTAATGCCTTAGTGTTTAAGGAGCATTCGCCCTCTCTTCTCGAGGCATTCCAGCGTCTCAACTTGGAGATAGTTGAGCATGGTTCTCTCGCTGCCTTGGTTGTGCAACCAACCTTGGTGGATCGGATCAAGTCCGCTCAGCAGTCGGATATTGGAGTGAGCCACATTAAGGCAAATGTCAAGAACGGAACGACTAAGTGCTTTTCTGAGGATGAGCATGGTGTTGTGAGGTTCGGGCAACGCCTTGTGGTTCCAAAGGACAGGGAATTGCGGAATTTAATCCTCCGCGAAGCCCATGATTCGCTTTTTATCCATTCATCCCGGCCACAAAGATGTATCAAGATCTCCGCCAGAGATTTTGGTGGACCCGAATGAAGAGGGAGATCGCGGTTCGTTCTTCGAAAGCGACGATGTCGTCGTGTCAAGGCCGAAACATCGGCCCAGCCAGGATCGCTTGACCTCTGCCTATTCCGGAGTGGAAGTGGGATTCGATCGAATGGATTTCATCACCGGTCTACCCCGCCCCGAAGGAAATGATGCCATTTGGGTGCGTCATCGATCGATTGACTAAAGTGGCTCATTTTCTTCCAGTCAAGACCAAGATTCGTACCGATCGCCTAGCTGAGCTCTATGTCTCTAGGATTGTGAGCTTACATGGCGTACCTAAGACGATCGTTTCTGATCGTGGCTCCATCTTCACTTCCCGTTTCTGGCATAGCCTGCAAAAGGCTATGGGAACCCGTCTTACCTTTAGCACGGCATTTCACCCCCAAACTGATGGTCAGACCGAGAGGGTCAACCAAGTTTTGGAAGACATGCTTCGTGCTTGTGTCCTTTCGTATGGGAAGCATTGGGAGAAATGCTTGCCATTCGCCGAGTTTTCTTATAACAACAGCTTTCAGGCCAGTCTCGGCATGGCACCATTTGAGGCCTTATACGGGAGAAAGTGTAGAACCCCGTTGAACTGGTCAGAGACCGGTGAGAGACCTCTCTTTGGCCCGGACTCAATCAATGAGGCCGAGCGCCAAGTCCAGCTTATTCGTGAGCGTTTGCGCACAGCTCAATCCAGGCAAAAGAGCTATGCGGATCGCCGTCGACGTGAGTTGCGTTTTGAGCCTAATGACTTTGTTTATCTCAAAGTCTCTCCTTTGAAGGGCCATCAACGTTTCGGCGTCAAGGGCAAGTTGGCTCCTCGATATGTCGGTCCCTACCGCGTTATCGAGAAGAAGGGAGCTATTGCCTATAAGTTGGAGTTGCCAGCTGCACTTGAGGGGGTACATGATGTTTTCCATGTGTCCTAGCTCAAGAAGTGCCTCCGTGTTCCAACCGAGGAAGCTCCGTTGGAAACTCTCGATGTCCAACCCGATTTGACCTATCGCGAGCACCCTGTTCGCGTACTCGATGAGTCTGAACGAAGGACAAGGAATAAGACCATCAAGTTCCTTAAAGTTCAGTGGTCAAACCATTCTGAGGATGAGGCTACTTGGGAAAGAGAAGATCGTCTGCGTGCGGACTATCCATCTTTCTTTACCGAGTGAGCCAAATCTCGGGACGAGATTTCTGTAAGGGGGAGAGATTTTGTAACATCCCAAATGTGTAATTAGGGTTATTCAAGTATAATTATATGTGTAGAAATTAAAACTTTTTCTCACAACTTGAAAACCCCTAAAATCTCATGTAATTCTTGTCCAAGAGTTGTGTAATCCAAAACACAAAGCTCTTGTTGACCAAAAGTCAAATTCCTTTTCCCATTATCTTAAAATCTTGTGCCCAACAATTGAAAGTATTTTCCTTGGTCCCAAAAACTGATGTGGGACCCTCCGACAAATATCACAAGTGGTAAAACTAGTTTGATAAATTTTGGAGGTAAAACAATCCTTTAACCAACCTTCATGAATTTCCTGAGAAAATGCATTGCATAATAACCTCTGGAAATTTTATGTAAGGTTAATCTCATTGTCAGCAAGCTCCAGTTAAAAATTCATTAAATTTGGAGTTCATTTGCTATCTCAAATAATTCCACTAAGTTTCAGCTGTTAAAAACTAAATTCAAAAGCCTACACTTTGCTCCTTGGGCTAGCCATGTTCAAAGTTGGTCGGCCCGACCATGTCTGCACCCCAGCAGACCTCCTCTCCACTTTGATCAGGTCGCACTGCTGGATTTACATCCAACACCACGACCTCCTCATGATCAACACCACGAAGACCTCCCACCTTGTTGAGGTCTTGGCCCTTGGATTAAGATCCAACCGGCCCCGACCTCCCTTGTTATCAAACTTCAAAACCACCTTCCACCTTGTTGAGGTCTTGGCCCTTGGATTCAAGATCCACGGCCACGACCTCCCCTCACCGTAAGCTAAGCAAACATCCCACCTACATGAGGTCACGGCCGTTGGATCAAAGATCCACAGCCATGACCTCCCCGGTGTCAAACCTCAAAGTCTACATCCCACCTTGATGAGGTCACAACCATTGGATCAAAATCCATGGTCACGACCTCCTCCTCTCAATCTAACTAACAGACCTCCTTTTAGCTTTGTTGAGGTGCGTGAGTCGTTGGATTCAGATCCAAAGGCCACGACCTCCTCTGAAAAACATCACGGCAAGGTCCTCCCGCCTTGGTGAGGTCGTAGCCCTTAGATCTAAATCTAAAGGCCATGACCTCCCTTGTGCGTTGCAAGCTCAGACCTCCACCTCTTTCGATCGTAGCCCTTAGATCTAAATCTAAAGGTCCCTGACCTCCCTTGCTGCTGCGCATCATATCAGACCTCCCGGTCATTGTGTGCCCTTGATTTAAATCCAAAGGCCATGACCTCCCTCATGTCTTTTTGATCGCGTGCGGTTAAGTCCTCACTTGGAGGTCCGCACCATTGGATGGAGATCCAACGCCTTGGACCTCTGTCCCCTTTCCTCACGCGCTTACACATTAAGGAAATCGGAGGGCCACAACCTCCCCATCCTTGATCGTGTGGTGGACCCTGCTCCCAGTCCTTTGGTATAACGGTTCAAAAATGACATCGAGGGCCAGGACCTCTCCTGTGTCTTATCCAACGGTCATAAGGACCTCCTGTTCTTCTCCTACCTTGGTCACGCATGCGTGCTCTCGAGCGGTGGAGTTAATGCGCCAGCCTCTGTGCACCTTTTTGACTCCTGCTGACCGCATTTAATGTGGTCGACTTTCCGCCTTTCAGTCGACAGCCCGCCCCTTGTCAACCTCATGTCCTTGCCACCCCATGGACCAACCCGTGGGCTAAGCTCACCATGGAGCTTAGCCCCACTCATAACCTTCACCTCAGTCTATAAGTCACCCCAGGAATCCTCCTTGGCTTCCTTTGCACACAACCGATCTCGGCCTTGCATCTTGTGCGTGGTCGAGCTCCTCCTCACTCACCTCCATTCTTGGTCGCCATTGTTGGAGCTTGAGCTCCTCGGTGGACAAGGGTCCTGAGTTTTCCTCCTTTTCTCTGAGCTCCATTTGTACCATCCCCTCTGGGACCAAGACCTAACTTCGCTTTGGTTTGGGCATTTACAGAGGTGGACAAAGAGGAGCTTGGAGCAGAGCTTTGGCCGTGGAGCAACCCCATCTTCTCCAACTCAGGCCATCACCATCCTCAACCTCCCAAGATCTTAAGGACCTCCGGTAACTCCTGGTAGTCCTTTAGTTCTTCGGCACCCAGATGAATGAATGTCGCGGAGCTTAAGTTTTGGCACCGGCTTGAATGTCGCATGAGCTTCATTTTTGCTTTTCGGTTTTGGCGTCTTTGGTCAATTTGCCCTCTCGCTCGCCCGGCGTTCAAAGCCGCCGCCGTTGAGAGGAGGTCCACCGGTGCGCAACGTTATTGTGCACTCGGTGGTACCATTGACCTCACCGGCGGGCTCTACATCGCCGGCGAGACCACTTCTTCACGCCGGGATCTTTGCCGGACGCCCCGGCGTGTCATTGTCGTTTTAGGACAAAGCTTCACCATTTTAATGCGCTAATCATTTGCTCCCATCATTGTAATCAATGGGCGTCTTAACCGCCTTTAAATCCACCCTTTAATGCGTGCATTTAAGACCTCCAGCGGACCTCCTCGTTGTCCCGCGCATTTATTCCATGTCAAGCGTGTGCTTGGCTGGTCCGACATCGAGACCTCCTCCGAGGAGATCTCGAGCGCCCAAGACCTCCCTTGCGCAATCGTGGCCGTCCAGACCTCCTCGGAGGTCTGTGGACGTTAGGACCTCCTTAGGACCTCCCTAGGTTATCTCACTGTTCATGACCTCCCGGGTAGATCTTGACCGTCAAGGTCCTCCTCGGACGATCTGAACCATCGAGGACCTCCTTGGAACATCTGGACCGGCCCAGACCTCCCTGTGAGGTCTTGACGATGTAGATCTTCCTCGGGAGATCTTGGTAGTTTAGATCTTCCTTTGGAAGATCTCACCGCTGAGGACCTCCCCTTTAGATCTGGTCCGTCCCGGACCTCCCTCATCGTTGTGGTCCGTTGGATTCTCCATCTACTGCCACGGCCTCCCCTAAATCAAGACTTGCGTTGTTGCTAGGAGGTCCAGACCTCTGGACCTCCCGAGCGCAGGCGTTGTTCACTGGGAGGTCTCGAGCCGTTAGATCTATGATCTGTGGCTCACGTCCTCCCATGTCCTTTGGGTTTTAGAAATTCCAGTACATTCTTAATTATGAACTGAAATAAGGTATAAACTTTAGAATTTCATATCTTTCTCATTTTAAATCCATTTGAGGTCATTCAAAGTATGTTGGCTCTGTCTTGGACTTGACTTTAATCCAAAAATGATTGTAAGTTGAGTTCAACTCGAGAGCAGTTTGATTTGCCAACCAACTTTAAAATATACACTTAAATCAATGCTTAACTTGTAAAATACGTAACTAATGCTCTGTGGTTTATTTTTGAGTGAGACCAACTTTGTTGGTTTCCTCTATTAATGAACTCACTGTGAAAATTAGTTTTGAGCATGTTGCTGTTAGGGAATTGAGGACTTGTGCATTATAATTTTGTTCAAGTTCTTGTTTTTGAAAAATTATAGAAAGTGCAATATAGCTCCAAATGAGGTGAACTCAATTGTGTTATTCATCTCATGAGGTGCTGGTTTTACAGTAAAAATTTCAGCTTCACCACTTTTCTAGAAAATGTTGCCTCATAATTAAATTAGTGAATAGTGCAGTTTGGTAATTTTTAGGGCTGAGCAGAATTGTTTTGCTCATATCTTTTGCATTGAGAATCCAAATCCATTGGTTCTTGTTGCAAAATTTCCTAAAATCATCCCTTGCTGCTGTAGAAAATTCAGAGAATTTGGAGTTCGTTTGTTGTGCTGTCTTTGTTGTGTTTCGTCGTTCTTATTGGTTCTTTCTCGCTTTTCCGTTAGGGCCGACATTTGTGGTGATCCCGAGAGCGACCCTCTGCCACAATTTGAGCAACAGCAACAAGGCAAGCATTTTGATCATTTCCATCATTGTCCCATTACTTTAAAGCTTAATATATTGTTTTACTTCTATGTATGCATGCTACTTTGTGTTAAATGTCGTTAGTAATCCTATAGTCGCATAATCTGTAGGAATTCTTTATCCTCTACTACCAATGAGCCTAGGTTATTCGCTGTGGTTTGAGCTCGTTGGATGAGCTCTTATCACTTAGTAGTTGCGTTTCCTACTGCTTAGACATGCTTAGCTATCGGTAGTATTGGGCGATCATCGACTTAGTCGATGATCTTGATCACTCAAAAATGATTATTACTCCTATATGTCCAGCACTTGTGCTTTGATTAATTTGTAAAATAAAAAACTGAAAATAAAAGACTGATTTAGACTTGGGCATATTGAATGGATGGTGTGGTTTTTGGATGTGGTGGTATGCCTGAGTCAACAAGGACCGAATTCTTGCGCCATTGATCCAAGCAATTTTGCGTGCTAACCACACGAGGGGCATATGGAACCCCTCTTGACTAAGTACTTTGGGCGGTGTTAATTGGGGTCGCTCGGTTGGTGTGTTTTTAAAAATAAAATGTGTGTGTGATGTGGGAGGGGAGCATTAGCTTCCGGGAAGGTTGTGTGATGTCTCTTTCTCCCCGTGGGTTGTGCGACTCAGAATTAGCATTGTCCATTGGAAATGTCTCGAGGACTTAGCCGTGCCAAAGACACCTAAGGTAGTGTGCTTAAAGGAAAGGCGGTCTGACGTGTGGGTACATTGGTACACCCCTGCAGGGATAAAACTATTCGAATAGCCTCGTCCTAGGTTATGGACACGCTTGGTTATTTTCCGTAAGAATTAGACTACAACCTTTAATTAAAACTTGACATGGTTGGTATGAACGGGAAGTTCATGCTATTGTTGTGGTGACTATTGGGTTAGTCACTTCGTGTTGGTCTTGTTGTTGTTACTATGTTATTATCTCGTTGTTACTTCAACATTTAAAAATGCTTTGCCAAATTGCCTTCAATCTATTATGTTATTGCAAATAAATGCTGCTTTATGCTAAAATGAGTCCAAAGCCTCCTCCACTTAAATAAAGCTTGCATGTAGCTATTTATAGTTCTGTTATCTCACACGTAAGTCTTGCGGAGTGCTTTATGTACTCATCTGGCCGTGGTTGTGGCAATTTTTTTTGTGGCTTTTGTTGCAGAGGAAGAAGGAGAGCTCCAAGAGCCTCTCTTTTGCGCTACGTGTTGCGCTTTCTTGACGACTAGCTTGGCGGTCCAAATGATGCCTAGGGGTTAAGGCACACTGATTGGCTTTGTGTTATAGCCATCTTTATGGCACTTTTGCTTCATTGTTATCTTTGTAGAATTGTTGCTATTTGGCCTAAGGGCCCTTGTTTTTGTAATAACCTATCCTTATTAATATTATCTTACGGTTTGTTGCTTATGTTCTATGTGTTGTATGGAATTGATACATTCTTTTGTTGTGAGGTATGTATCGTGATTCGGGAGTATACATCTCTCGAGACTGGTTTATTTGGTTGATAATACTAGGGTCAATTGGATGACTAAGTATTATGAGCTCAATAAACGTCGGGGTCTCACAGCACCACAAGGAAACCTAGGGACGTGTTGGCAATCGGGACTACTTGGGCAGGGCTTGCCCTGGAAGAATTGAAATAAAGTACCTCAGATGGGACTGCATTTAATGTGACCCGACACCTATTAAATGTGCACAGAGTTCTGAGGCAAGAGCAATAATTGCAATGTGGAGAGGGGCTGGTAAGTGGGGCCAGTCAAAAGGGTGTACAGTTGGTCAAGGGTATGGTCCCACCGCAAGGGTCACCCCGCCAAAGGCCTTTGTGAGGTCTGGGCAAGAGGTCCAAGACACTTCGAGAGGGGAGGTCTGGACAAGAGGTCCTCAAAGTTCAAAACGAAGAGGTCCTGACGCTTAGACCTGCACAAGGGAGGTCTAAGGGTAAAGATTTCAAGGGGAGGACCTCAACGGTCCAGATCAAAGGGTGCAGGGAAGGTCCTGACCAACAGGAATATCCTGATTTAGGAGGGTGGTCCTTACAAAAGACCAGCAAGGACCGGGGAGGTGGTCTTTGCAAAACAACCAGGAGGAGGTCCTGGAAACAAAGGCAAACGCGCATCAAAGCGGAACCGTTCGATTGGAATCGGGCGGTCCAGAAAGGAAAGGAACGTTCGGACCAAGCGAACAGACCAACGAGACTAGGCCATCTAATTAAAATCGGACGGCAAGGAGGGAAAGGGGACGTTCGGACCAAGCTAACGTGCCCTTAGGATCGGGCCATCCAACCCACATCGGATGGTCCTAAGGTTAAGAAGGCAAGGCCTCAAGCGATACAGCCGCGAGAGTCAAAGATGGGTCCAAGCGCTAAGGAGGTCTTGGACCTAAGGAGGTCGGAACCTTTGGATCCCACAAAAGGAGAACCTGGACGGCTAAGATCTCCAGAGAGGATGTCCTAAAGGCCAGATCCTAACAAGGGGAGGTCTGAGCGGCTAGATCTCAACAAGGGGAGGTCTGAGCGGCTAGATCTCAACAAGGGGAGGTCTGAGCGGCTAGATCTCAACAAGGGAGGTCTCGAGCGGCTAGATCTCAACAAGGGGATCTCGCGGCAGATCTCAACAAGGGAGGTCTTAAAGGACACGGAGGAGGTCCGAGAGGACATGTAAAGGTCTGCAGGGACAAAGGGAGGTCTATTTGAACACAAGGGAGGTCCAAATAGCCACAAGGAGGTCTAGAAAGGTCCCAAAGGGGCACTGGAGGTCCAGAGGAACTCGAGCGCCCAAGAGAACTCAGAGGTTCCGAGAGGCGTGGAGAGGTCCACAGGAGGTCCAGAAGAAGCTGTGCCAAGCGTGGCTTGAAGAGACCAAAGAGGTTAGAAACACCAACCCGAGCCGGTTCTTAACAAGAAAACCCAAACACGGAGGGGTCCAACAGAGGGGAAAGATGAGAGAGAGAGAAGGGAGGTCTGAGTCTCAAAGAGATTCAAGCCAACAAAGGAAGTTAAAAGAGAAGACAAAACCTGTGGCACACAGGAGGCTCGGGGACACAAAGAACCCAAGAGCAAAGAAAGACACAACAGAGAGCTACAACCTGCAAGGAACACCAACTAAGAGCTTAGTTAAGGTTTGATTAATTCCAATTGAACTCTCCAGATTCAAAAATCTCAAGGTTAAGCTTTGGATTCTCAATAAAGCCAAATGGTTACTTTTATTTTGAAAACTTGGCAAGGACTTAAAAGAAAACGGACGTTACAAACCTTCACCTTAAGGGAATCTCGACCCGAGATTCAGGTGAGCTAGGGAATAGGTGGGGAACTCCTTCCCGAGGTCCTCTTCTCGCTCCCATGTTGCCTCGGCTTGAGTGGTTGCTCCATTGCACCTTGCATGCCTTGGTGGTCTTGCTCTGGTAACTCTCTCGACACGTCCAAAATCTTGATGGGGTGCTCTCTGTAAGTGAGGTCTTCTTGGAGGTCCTGACTTCTAAAGGCATTTGGTCCTCCGCATTCGCAAGTATTTCTTCAACTGTGACACGTGGAACACATTGTGAACTCCAGCAAGCTGAGGAGGGAGGTCCAACTGGTAGGCTACTTCACCCCTTCGGGCCAGGACTGGAAAGGGTCCAATAAATCTTGGAGCAAGCTTCCCACTAACTCTGAACCGCTGCATACCTTTGAGAGGTGAAACTTTGAGGTAGACCTGGTCTCCTGGGACAAAAGTTAGGTCTCGACGCCTAACATCTGCGTAGCTCTTTTGCCTAGTTTGGGCCGTCTTTAACTTCTCCCTAATTGATCTCACTTGATCCTCGGCTTCTTTCAGCAGGTCCGGGCCAAGAACTTGGCCTTCACCCGATTCTGTCCAGTACAAGGGAGTCCTACACTTTCTCCCATAAATAGCTTCAAAAGGGGACATTTGGAGACTCGCTTGGTAGCTGTTATTATAGGAAAATTCCGCATATGGTAACATCTTGTCCCAACTAGATTGTCTTTCTAGAGCGCAAGCTCTCAGCATGTCCTCAAGGACTTGGTTAACTCTCTCAGTTTGGCCATCTGTTTGAGGGTGGTATGCTGTACTAAAGTTGAGGTCGGTGCCCAAGGCATCATGTAGCTTTTGCCAAAACTTGGAGGTGAATTGAGATCCTCTGTCTGAGACTATCTTCTTTGGAACACCATGAAGGCACACCACTTTTGCCATGTAGATTTCGGCTAGCTTGTCTCCAGAATAAGTAGTCTTCACAGGAATAAAGTGAGCCATTTTTGTTAATCTATCCACTATGACCCAAATAGAATCAAAACCAGCTTGGGTACGAGGTAAACCAGTAATAAAATCCATGCCGATCTCTTCCCACTTCCACTCGGGTATGGGTAAGGGCACTAAAAGTCCTCCAGGTCTTTGGTGCACTGCTTTAACCTTTTGGCAAGTGTCACATTTGGCCACAAAATCTGCTATCTCCTTCTTCATTTTCGGCCACCAGTACAATTCCTTGACATCTTGGTACATTTTTGTAACTCCTGGATGTATAGAATACAAAGCTTCATGGGCTTCTTTAAGTATTATACCCTTGAGCTCCGTGTTATTGGGCACACAGAGCCTCTTATCAAACCAAACCGCACCTAGGTCATCCATAGAAAACCTTGCAGCCTTCCCTTCTCTTATGTTGGTCTTAATCTCTTGGATGCTAGCATCTCCATCTTGGGCTGCCTTGATCTGTTTTTGCAAGGTAGGTTGCACTTCAAGAGTTGCCAAAAACCCTTCTTCCACTAACTCAAGTCTAAGCTTCAAGAATTCTTCATACAAGGCAGGTTGGCTCTCCTTAACCATCAAAGTATTGACATAAACTTTTCTGCTCAAAGCATCTGCCACCACATTGGCCTTGCCTGGGTGGTAGTGAATTCCCACATTGTAGTCCTTAATAAGCTCAAGCCACCTTCTCGCCTCAAATTCAAATCCGCTTGTGTAAAGATGTACTTTAGGCTTTTTGGGGGTGTAAATTTCACACCTATTACCAATGAGGTAATGGCGCCAAATTTTTAAGGCATGAACCACAGCAGCCAACTCTAGGTCATGAGTAGGGTAGTTTGCTTCATGAGGCTTCAACTGTCTTGAAGCGTAAGCTACCACTTTTCTGTCCTGCATTAGAACACAGCCAAGTCCTTGCTTTGACGCATCACAATAAACTTCGAAATCTTTCCTGACATCTGGAAGAACCAAAACTGGGGCAGAGGTCAACTTTCTCTTGAGCTCTTGGAAGCCCTGTTCACAATCTGAGGTCCAAAGGAACTTCTTTTCTTTCTTTAATAGCTGAGTGAGAGGTTTTGCAATCCGGGAGAAGCCTTCAATAAACCTTCTGTAATAACCGGCCATGCCAAGAAAACTTCGAACTTGAGGCACGGTCCTAGGGGGTTCCCAATTGAGCACATCTTGAACCTTACTAGGGTTGACAGACACTCCTTCTTTTGACAAAACATGCCCCAAAAGACTACTTCTTTTAGCCAAAACTCACACTTACTAAATTTGGCAAAGAGCTGATGAGCTCTCAGCTTTTCCAAAACCGAAAAGAGATGGCTTGTATGCTCCTCTTCACTCTTGGAGTACACTAGAATGTCGTCAATAAAGACAATGACAAACTTGTCTAGGTACTCCATGAACACTCGGTTCATCAAATTCATGAAATAGGCAGGGGCATTGGTCAGCCCAAAAGACATAACGGTGAATTCAAATAACCCATACCTAGTTGAAAAAAGCTGTCTTAGGATGTCTTCCTTGCGAATCTTAAGTTGGTGATATCCTCGTTCTCAAATCTATCTTGAAAACACACATGACCCCTTCAATTGATCAAATAAATCATCAATTCTTGGCAAAGGATACTTGTTCTTGATGGTGACATCATTGAGAGCTCAGAGTCCACACACATCCTTTGAGTGCCATCCTTTTAGGTACAAAATCACTGGGGCTCCCCAAGGTGAGGAGCTAGGTCTAATAAAACCCTTGCTCGCAAGTCTTCCAACCTTTTTCAACTCCACATGATCATCAACATGCAATCTGAGGGCCTTTTGGAGATGGGGAGGTCCACAGGACAAGGTTTATGACAAACTCAAGGTCTCTGTCTGGGGGCATTCCTGGGAGCTCATCAGGGAACACATCCACAAATTCTTTAACAACAGGGACATCCTCCAAAACTTGAACTTGAGCACTACAAGATAGGGCTCCTTGGAGTTTCTCTGAGGTGGCCGAAAACTTCACAGTGGCACCACTAGGGCTGATCAAAGAGATACATTTACCACTACAATCCAACATGGCATGGTGGTTAGCTAGCCAGTCCATGCCCAAAATCACATCTAGGGACCTGGTGTCCAAAAGGATAAGGTTGGCTAGAAATTCTACTCCTTCTATGACCATTTTCACTTGTGGACAACCCTGGTTCGTGCTTAGTTCTGAGCCGGGGGATTGAACCAACAAGGTAGACTTAAGAGCAACAACTCGAAACTGGTGCTTTGCAAAGAAAACTCCGAGAAATAAACGAATGGGAAGCTCCAGAGTTAAATAAAAGCTCGCAACTGCATGAATTTACTAGGAACATACCTAGTACCACGCCCGAGGAGGTCTCAGGCTTCTTCCATCGCCACATGGTTCACACGGCCCCTTCCAAAAGTTTGGGAGGTTCTGCTTGAGGAGGTCCTGCGACTCGAGGGTCTTGGCCGAGGGAGGTCCCAAGTAGAGGTCTTGGTGGTTGGCTCTGTCTTTAGTGGGCATTGATTAGCAAAATGCCCCACTTGGTGACACTTGAAGCAGGTGATCCCAGCTGCTGTGGAGGTCGTTGGGGTTGTCTTGGTGCTGCTAGTGATGCTTGTTGAAAGGAGGACAGTGGCGGGAGGTCTTGGCAGAGGTCCTGGAAGGTCCAGGAGGTCCTTGGCGCTTGGGTTGGTACTGCACAAAAGCTTTGTGGCGCTGGGAGGTCTTCTTTGAGCAGGAGGGTGGCACCTTTCTCTTGTAGGACTCAGAGAGTTCTCTTCGGGATTCCTCAATGAGCATTGCCTTGTTCACCATATGCTGGAAATCAGGATAATCGTTGCCCACAACTTGAACTTTTAAGCTGGGATGGAGGCCTCGCTTAAAACGCTTCTGCCGCGCATCATCCGTAGCCACATCTTCGCGAGCATAACGCGACAATTGAGTGAACTTAGTGAGATACTCACTTACTGACATGCTGCCTTGCTTGAGCTCTCTAAACTCTTCCTTTTTCATCTCTACCTTCCCATCAGGGACATGGGAGTGGCGAAAAGCTGCAGAGAACTCTGCCCAAGAGATCCTCTGGGGGTCAGCATGTGAGGCACAAAATGTGTCCCACCACTCAGCTGCAGGTCCTTCCAGTTGATGTGAGGCAAACAAAACCTTCTCCCTGTCTTCACAGCGAGCAATATCCAACTTCTTCTCTGTTGATCTCAGCCAAATCATCGCATCTAAAGGCTCTGGAGAGCTCGAAATGTAGGGCGTGTCTTCATGAACTCTGACAGCCTTGATTGAGGGTGAGCTGGGGGTGGAGGTGGTGGCGCTGCTGCAGCCTGACTATTCTGACTCATCATGGCAAGTAAAGCATTGGTGGTCTGGCTTTGTTGAGCCATAATCTGGTTCATATTCTGCATCATAGAGCTCATCATCTGAGCTTGTCTTTGTCATAAACCGCCTAAAACCCGGGTCTTCTGTCGCCTTGGAGGAGGTGGGGGTGGAGGCAAGCTGCCTGGGGATCACCCGACTTGTGGATCGCCGAGTTCTGCACTATCTGGACAAAACTCTAAAGGTTTAATAGGTAAGAAGGAAAGCATAAAGGGTAAGAGGATACAGAGAAATAAAGATAGGGCAGCTATTAGGGGTGACTTGGTTAACCCAAGAGAGAACCAAAAAGGCCAGGAGGCCAAAAGAGGCAATGAAGCTTCAAAACAGAGGTCTTCAAGACCCAAGCTAAGCGAGACTCGTAATAGGACCACTAATCCTAACCTTTCTACAATGGCCCTATTGAAGTTATAAAGGCAAGGAAGTCAAGTTAGATTCAAAATCAAGGTTCCAAAGCAGAGATAAGATAAGGGAACTAAGGAGGAGTTAAGATGAGAGTAGAACAGACAAGAAAAGATTTTAAGCGTGATAAGGGCAAGATAGAACCAAAGACAAGGAAAGAACTACTAAACAAATTTTAAGTGGACTTGCTTTAGAAAATAACTTTTTGGATAAAAACTAAATCGACTTTTCTGCCTATGGCCACGTCCTACAGCCGACCTAGGCTCTGATACCAACTGTGACGACCCACCCCGTGATGTACCGCAAGAGGTCCGGGAGGACCATTTTTTTTTGCGCTGCGAAGTCACCACGGAAGGATGTGGTAGCACCGCATGGAGCTTTACCGAGGAGGTCTGCCAGGACCTCCCAGGAGGTCTTGCGGACCTCCTGGAGGTCTTGGTCCGCCACTGACCTCCCAGGAGGTCTTGAGGACCTCCTGGAGGTCGTGGCCGCCACCTGCTCAGTAGCACCTCCAGCACATCACCAAGAGAGGTCCGGCAGACCTCCCAAAGCTAAGTCCGTGAGGACCTCCTGGTGGTCCCGCCTGCATCCGAGCTAGTCCCCAGACAATCGAGCTAGCTCGCACAAGAACACAAGCCAATACCACAACCACGAGGTCAAACAAAGATGAAGGCATAAATTAAACTTTATATAATAGGACCTTATGGTCAAGCTTGTTAACAAGAGGTGCGCCAACGAGGGCTTACAAAACCAACGAGGACTTACAATCTGGCATAAGGAGCTCTAGGGCTCAAACACCAAAACACGCAAGCCATCCAACAAGCACCACAGTTGTCGGGTGGAGGACGCCCTAGGCATCTTAGTCGTCAAGAATTCCTCCTCAAGAGGTCTCAGACCGCCTCGCACTTGGTCATCCTCATAATCTGCTTTGACACAGGGCTTAAGCCATGAGTACTTGGAATGTACTCAAGAAGTCACAGAGAGCAAAGATGCAATAATATTCATGCAAGGACTTACCAATGGAGAGTCAGATGGTTAGTTTGCATAAAGCCAAATTTGACAATAATAGCAATAATAGATTGAAAGGCAAAGAAGGTAAAACCATAATACATAATACTTTTGATGTTTTAATAAAAGGTGGTGTGAGCACCAACTCACGGCCACAACCAAAAATTGGGGAGGTCTGATCACACCAAAGGGCTGTGTCCTCACCCAAAACCCACCTGAACACCCATTCCAGAGGTCCGAACCAACCCTCGACCACTACCCGAGCCAACCTTGACCCCTCCGAGTGGCCAAGGTCTCTTCGAGGCAAAGCCAAAGCATCTCATGGAAGTGTCCATGGCACAAGCTTTTGAAACATCTACCCTTGCACCATTTCACCGAGCATGTCCATGACCAAGGACTTGGCTATTCAATAGATCTTTTACTCGCAGAGGTGTACAACTTTACCCACAATCCACGATCTCTCTAGCGGATGGGTTCCGGTCACCCTTGCTCACTTCCTAAGGTGAGCAGCCTAGAGAGCGCTGCAAGGCCTTTACAAAGCTTTGAACCGACTAGGGCTGCCCGCTAAGGTTTCGTAATCCCTCCAAAGGGTCTAGAAACTACGGGGTTATGGGGTGCCCCTCTTGCGCCAACTAATCACACGCCAACCAAAACAGCCCCAAGCCATCTCATTGCTAATTATTCAGCCTGCACCATTCCCATAAAATGATCTTGTGGTTGCACTAATTGGCCCAGGCCGACAGATACAAAGTGAAGTCCTTAATTGTGCTAAGGCAAGACTTCCACAAACCAAGGTGCACAAAGACCCACTACTCACTCCCTGCCTTCTTGCCTTAGCAAAACAATTGTATTAGCCCATGCCGAAAGACCACCCAGTCTGGCACACAAATTTTAACCAAGTGGTCTCACACCACGCCCGACACAAAGCTTAGGCATCCCGCCATAGTGCTCAACAATGGCACCAACCACACATTTCATAACTTATTAGTCAAGATTATTGGAGATGAAGCATGATACGCTCAAACCACATTTTCTAAGCGAGGCTATATAAGACCCACGGCCCCCATGTTGGCAAATAACAGAGAACGCCAACTAAATTATCCACCCTAAGGCTCACAAGGTGAATCATGACAACATGATGGAGACAAGGTATAAAGGAGGCATAACAAATAAGTAGGTAAGTAACTATAGCCCAAACCATTTTCTTATAAACATAGCCATGCATGATAATTTAAACCGAAATACATTTGCAAAGCTTGGTTCAAGATGATCAAAAGGAGGTCTGTGGCTTGCCTTTGTCAAGCAAAGGAGAGCCTTCGCAAAGAAGAGTCGGGTCCAAGATCTCCTCGAACTCGTGATCTACACGCTCGCAAGAGAACCAAATAAGCAAAACCACACTAAGCCGAGAACAACAAAAGAACCAAAAAGGAACTCAAACCAACTCAGCCAAAAGGAAACCAAGAGGCTTAACACCGCCTCAAAGAGCTCCCGGGAGGGTCTTATGCAAGGAAGAACCGAAAGCAGAGGAGGCAGGAAGGAAGAAATGAGCAAAAAGATTACAAAGGCTCGCCTCCCGGGCTATATATAGCCGGAGTTGGTGGTGTGCACCACAAGGAAACCTAGGGACGTGTTGCACCGGGACTACTTAAGGTGGCTTGCCCTAAAAGAATTGAAATAAAGTACTCAGATGGGACTGCATTTAATGTGACCCGACACCTATTAAATGCGCATGAGTTCGAGGCAAGAGCAATAATTGCAAGGTGGAGAGGGGCTGGTAAGTGGGGCCAGTCAAAAGGGTGTACAGTTGGTCAAGGGTATGGTCCCACCACAAGGGTCACCCCCGCCAAAGGCCACTGTGAGGTCCTGGGCAAGAGGTCCAAGACACTCAGAGGGGGAGGTCCTGGACAAGAGGTCCTCAAAGTTCAAAACGAAGAGGTCCTGACGCTTAGACCTGCACAAGGGAGGTCTAAGGGTAAAGATTTCAAGGGGAGGACCTCAACGGTCCAGATCAAAGGGTGCAGGGAAGGTCCTGACCAACAGGAATATCCTGATTTAGGAGGGTGGTCCTTACAAAAGACCAGCAAGGACCGGGGAGGTGGTCTTTGCAAAACAACCAGGAGGAGGTCCTGGAAACAAAGGCAAACGCGCATCAAAGCGGAACCGTTCGATTGGAATCGGGCGGTCCAGAAAGGAAAGGAACGCTCGACCAAGCTAACAGACCAACGAGACTAGGCCATCTAATTAAAATCGGACGGCAAGGAGGGAAAGGGGACGTTCGGACCAAGCTAACGTGCCCTTAGGATCGGGCCATCCAACCCACATCGGATGGTCCTAAGGTTAAGAAGGCAAGGCCTCAAGCGATACAGCCGCGAGAGTCAAAGATGGGTCCAAGCGCTAAGGAGGTCTTGGACCTAAGGAGGTCGGAACCTTTGGATCCCACTAAAGGAGAACCTGGACGGCTAAGATCTCCAGAGAGGAGGACCTAAAGGCCAGATCCTAACAAGGGAGGTCTCGAGCGGCTAGATCTCAACAAGGGAGGTCTGCGAGCGGCTAGATCTCAACAAGGGGAGGTCTCGAGCGGCTAGATCTCAACAAGGGAGGTCTGAGCGGCTAGATCTCAACAAGGGGAGGTCTGAGCGGCTAGATCTCAACAAGGGAGGTCTCGAGCGGCTAGATCTCAACAAGGGGAGGTCTGAGCGGCTAGATCTCAACAAGGGAGGTCTGAGCGGCTAGATCTCAACAAGGGAGGTCTTAAAGGACACGGAGGAGGTCCAGAGGACACGTAAAGGTCTCTTAGGGACAAAGGGAGGTCTATTTGAACACAAGAGAGGTCCAAATAGCCACAAGGAGGTCTAGAAAGGTCCCAAAAGGGGCACTGGGAGGTCCAGAGGAACTCTGGAGCGCCCAAGAGAACTCAGAGGTTCCGAGAGGGCGTGGAGAGGTCCATAGGGAGGTCCAGAAGAAGCAAAGCCAAGCGTGGCTTGAAGAGACCAAAGAGGTTAGAAACACCAACCCGAGCCGGGTTCTTAACAAGAAAACCCGAAACACGGAGGGGTCCCAACAGAGGGAAAGATGAGAGAGAGAGAGGGGAGGTCTCGAGTCTCAAAGAGATTCAAGCCAACAAAGGAAGTTAAAAGAGAAGACAAAACCTGTGGCACACAGGAGGCTCTGGGACACAAAGAACCCAAGAGCAAAGAAGACACAACAGAGAGCTACAACCGGCAAGGAACACCAACTAAGAGCTTAGTTAAGGTTTGATTAATTCCAATTGAACTCTCCAGATTCAAAAAATCTCAGGTTAAGCTTTGGATTCTCAATAAAGCCAAATGGTTACTTTTATTTTGAAAACTTGGCAAGGACTTAAAAGAAAACGGGACGTTACAATGGCCATGCCACTAGTGGTCGAAAAGTTCGACCACATAAGGTTATCCGATACTCGATCGAGAAAGTATTGAACAGTCCATGGATGACACAACGTCTCACCTGGAGTTCAACCAGATATCGTGAGGCAAAGGGAGAATACATGAGTAGGTCGCTTGGTTCGACCAGTTACGGACTGGTCGTATGTAGATACAAGCAAGTCGTAGACTGGTTGAAATCACAGAGTGGTCGAAACCAAGTCCTAAGGAGTTACGAGTTGGTCGTGATCAAATACGAACTGGTCGTATAGAGATAGGACCTGGTCGTAAGTGGTGAGGACCTGGTCGTAGATCATATTGCATCAAGGTTCGTCCGATATAATTTGTGTGTATTCGGGAATCGTTATGTCCTGCTAGGAACCGCTACGACTCATGGCCGGAAAAGGTTTCCGAGTCACAACCGAACTACACATGAACCTAACAGGTCACACACTTAACGGGTTGGAACAAACCAGTACGAATACGATTCGTAAAGTGTGTTTGGATAGGATCCATCACGGGCACTATATAAGGAGATGCATGAGGCTGTTGGGGAGAATACATGTTGGACGTGAGTTGCCCTACCGAAACCCTAGCCGCCATCTTCTTGAGAGCCTCCCCGTGCGATTTGGTGCTAGCACACTGGTGTACGGTTGTTCCTTCCCTGGACGTGTGGATACCATAGAGGCACTTCTACGTTGTTGCACTTAAGGACGATCCGCGATCTTCGCAAGGAACTGCAGAGGTGCTGGAGGAGACGATCAACCAACATAGACGCTGGACGATCGACTACGACCAGTACATCGACGCGCTCTTCGTCGGACCAGGCTGCTCCGACACTTCTTCCGCAGCTCTGCGCGTCTAGTGGTAACGATCTGTGATCATCTTCTTGCTTGGCTTCCTGGTTTACGTGGTAGAAATTTTGATTTGTCGCTATCGTAGCCTACCCGTATCCCAACAAAGACCACCGTGGAGGTCTGGGCAAGAGGTCCTCAAAGCTGACAACGAGGAGGTCCTGACACTTAGATCTGCACAAGGGAGGTCTAAGGGTCAAGATTTCAAGGGGAGGACCTCAACGGTCCAGATCAAAGGGTGCAGGGGAGGTCCTAACCAACAGGAATATTCAAGGTTAGGAGGGTGGTCTTTATAAAAGACCAGCAAGGACCGGGGAGGTGGTCTTTGCAAAACAACCAGGAGGAGGTCCTGGAAACAAGGAAAACGCGCAGTAAAGCAGAGCCGTTCGATTGGAATCGGGCGGCCCAAAAAGGAAAGGAACGTTCGGACCATCCAAACGTTACCTCACAATTGAGCCATCAGATCCAGATCTTGCTAAAGCGGAATGCCATTAACTTTCCTTGACTAGATGGGTTTGTGTCGGACACTTACACGCATTGCATTGGTTTAACTTGACAAGGTCATCATAACGGTTATGGACCTTGGGGCATAGGGTTGTGTGCCGAAGCATAGAGATGCTACCCAACAACAAGAGTCATATAGAGATATGATTAGCAAAGGGTTGCTTACCGAATTCACTAATCTTCTAGCAGTGATGCCAAAGCTCACTAGTAGATTACCTGATTGTGGATCTTGAATCACTAAATGTCATAAGAGGGATATGGTATTTAGTGGGAGTATCTTTATTAAATTGTTTAATAGAAGTTACTTTTTGAACATATGTCTTAGTTTTGCGTATTTTATATTGTAGATCATGGCACCAATCGTTGTACCAACATCCAGTTTTGCTTTACGTTCGATACTTGAAAAGGAAAAACTGAATGGAACAAATTTTGCGGATTGGTCCCGCAACCTAAGAATTGTTCTTAGGCAAGATAAAAAGGAACATGTTCTAGAGGAACCTATTCCAGATGTGCTCACGATAATTCTTTGCTATTTTAAACCGCCTATAAAAGGCATGTGATGAATCCTTGATGTTAGCTGTCTCATGCTTGCTGCGATGAACTCGCACCTTCGTAAAGCAGTTTGAGAATATTGAGGGCTCACGATATGATCGTGGCGCCAAAGGCATGTTTGAGACACAAGCAAGAACCGAGAGATTTGAGATCTCAAAGAACTTGTTTGCGTGTAAGCTAGCCGAGGGTAGTCCGGTGAGCCCACATGTGATCAAAATGGTTGGTTACACACGAGCTTGGAAAAACTTGGTTTTCCATCGAGTCAAGAGTTGGCTACAGATTTGATTCTTGCTTCGCTTCTCAAGATGCTATGGTCGGGTTCATTCGAACTTCCATATGAATGGCTTAGACAAGAATCTCACCGAACTACATATGATGCTTAAGACCGCAGAGGACAAGATTAAGAAAAGCAAAGATCATGTGATGATGGTGCAAAAGAGTACAAGCTTCAAGAAGAAGGCTAAGACTTGGGTCAAGAAAAGGGCAAGGCTAAAGTTTCGGATGAGATCCAAACCAACAAACCTAAACCCAAGACTAAGTCTGGCCCGACTCAAGAGAATGAATGCTTTTACTGCAAAAAGCTAGGCCATTGGAAGAGGAACTGCAAGAAATACCTGGCTGATCTGAAAAAGAATGGTGGGACTAAACCTTCCACTTCAGGTATTAATGTTATAGATGTCTTACTTGCTGATTCTTCTGTTAACTCATGGGTATTTGATACCGGGTCGGTTGCTCATATTTGCAATTCGATGCAGAGTCTAACAAAGAATAGGAGAATTGCAAGAGGCGAGATGGATCTTCGCGTCGGTAATAAAGCAAAGGTTGCTGCATTAGCCGTCGGGACTTTACCATTGGTTTTGCCTTCAGGATTTATTATGGAATTAAATAATTGTTATTACGTTCCAGCCATGAGTAGAAACATTATCTCAGCCTCATGTTTGATGGCAGAGGGTTATAAATTCATTATTGAGGACAATGGTTGTTCTATATTTTTGAATGATATGTTTTATGGCTATGCTCCTGTTTTGAACGGGTTGTTTATTTTAAATCTTGATGATGCACCCATCTTTAATATTAATGCAAAGAGGCTTCGGCCTAATAATATGAATTCCACTTTTATCTGGTATTGTCGTTTGGGTCACATAAGTGAGAAACGCATGAAGAAGCTCCATGATGATGGAATTCTAAACTCATTTGATTTGGAATTATTTGAAACATGCGAGTCTTGCCTACTCGGGAAAATGACCAAGACACCTTTCATCGGTCGGAATGAGAGGCGCTCGACTTGTTGGCACTCATACATACCGATGTGTGTGGACCAATGAGCACGATACTAGAGGTGGTTTTCGAGATTTCATTACTTTCACCGATGACTATAGTAGATATGGATATATCTATTTAATGATGCACAAGTCGGAATCCTTTGAAAAGTTCAAAGAGTTCCAGAATGAGGTACATAATCAACTTGGCAAGACAATCAAATCTTTGCGATCCGATTGTGGAGGTGAATTTTGAGCCAGAATTTGGCAATCATTTGAAACAATGTGGAATTGTTCCACAACTTACGCCACCGGTACTCCACAATGGAATGGGGTGTCCGAGCGGTATAATAGGACCTTGTTGGACATGGTTCGATCGATGATGAGCCAATCTGATCCGCCATTATATTTTTGGGGTTACGCCTAGAAACAAACCGCTTTCACTTTAAATATGGTACCATCTAAATCAAGAGATAAGACACCATATGAGATATGGATTTGGGAAGAGTCCTAGCTTGTCTTTTCTAAAGATTTGGGGATGTGATGTCTATGTTAAACGCTTGACGCCCCGATAAGCTCACACCTAAGTCGAAAAATGCTTCTTTATAGGATATCCTAGGGAAACCAAAGGATATTATTTCTACAACCAAGAGGAGAGCAAAGTGTTTGTTGCGAAATGGTGTCTTTTGGAAAAAGAGTTTCTTTCCAAAGAAGTCGATGGGAGAAAGGTGCAACTCAAGAAATTCGGAAACATCCGAAATTGTTTCAACTCCTATTGAAACTCTACAGATGAACAAAATATTGTTGAACTCAGAGATGAGGCATCACCCACGAGATCTAAAAGGCCACGCCAAATGCCTATAAGGTATGGGCATGACGATTATTATTGAATAATGATGAGCCTAACACTTATAAGGAAGCGATGATGGACCCAGACTCGAGAAATGGCTTGGAGCCATGAAACCGAGATAGACTCCATGAGAGACAACCAAGTTTGAACACGGTCGATCCACTTGATGGCGTTAAAACCATTGAGTGCAAATGGATCTATAAGAAAAGGATTGATATGAATGGAAATGTTCACATTCATAAAGCTCGACTAGTCGCAAAAGGTTTTCGACAAGTTCAAGGAGTTGACTACGATGAGACCTTCTCACCGATAGCGATGCTTAAATCTATACGGATCATTCTAGCTATTGCTGCATATTTCGACTATGAGATATGGCAAATGGACGTCAAAACGGCTTTCCTTAATGGAAACCTAAGTGAGGATGTGTACATGACACAACCTGAAGGTTTTGTTGATCCAAATAATGCTAATAAAGTGTGCAAACTTCAGAAGTCCATTTATGGATTGAAGCAAGCATCTCGGAGTTGGAATATACGTTTTGATGAGGAGATCAAAAGGTTTGGTTTCATCAAAAACAAAGAAGAACCTTGTGTTTACATGAAGGTTAGTGGGAGCGCACTTGTAATTCTAATCTTATATGTGGATGACATATTATTGATTGGGAATGATATTCCTATGCTGGAATCTGTTAAGGCATCATTGAAAAATAGTTTTTCTATGAAGGACCTAGGAGAGGCAGGATATATCTTGGGAATAAAGATCTATAGAGATAGATCGAGAAGGCTAATTGGATTAAGCCAAAGTACTTATATTGACAAGGTGTTGATTCGGTTCAACATGCAAAATGCCAAGAAAGGGTTCTTGCCTATGTCACATGGCACAAGTCTTAGCAAGAGTCAGTGTCCTTCGACTACTGATGAGCGAGACCGCATGAATGGTATTCCATATGCTTCAACTATTGGATATATCATGTACGCCATGACATGTACTCGACTGATGTATCATATGCTCTAAGTGTTACTTAGTAGATACCAAGTCGATCCGGTGAAGGTAATCGACAATTGTGAAAAACATTCTTAAATACTTGAGAAGGACTAAGGATGCGTTCCTAGTTTATGGCGGTGATGAAGAGCTAGTTGTAAATGGTTACACCGATGCAAGCTTCCAAACCGACAAAGATGATTATCGTTCGTAATCTGGTTTTGTATTCATTTTGAATGGAGGTGCGGTGAGTCGAAAAGTTCCAAGCAAGAGACGGTGGTGATTCCACAACAGAGGTCGAGTACATTGCAGCTTCGGAAGCTGCAAAAGAAGGTGTTTGGATAAGGAATTTTATTGTTGAGTTGGGTATGGTTCCGAGTGCCTCAAGCCCAATGGATCTCTATTGTGACAACAATGGAGCCATTCTTGTGAGCTAAAGAGCCTAGATCTCATCGTAAATCCAAGCACATACTCAAAGCGTTATCATCTCATTCGCGAATTGGTGGATAGACGAGATGTTAAGATATGCAAAGTTCATACGGATTTAAATGTTGCCGATCCGCTGACAAAGCCTCTCACACGTACCAAAGCATGAGGCGCACACAAGAGCTATCAGATTAGATACTTAAATGATTGTCTCTAATGCAAGTGGGAGATGTTGGAAATATGCCCTAGAGGCAATCATAGAGATGATTATATTTCATTATGTTCACAATATTTGATAATATGTTATTTTGTTCCTTGAATGAATCATCACCATGAAGATTAACGAGTATGTGACTTGTTGGTGAGGCTCTTTTAACTTATGATGATGTCGTTCTAAAAATATCCTCGGTCGAAAATCTTTGGTGGAACACTAGTGACTCTCGACCAAAGACATGTATTGATTGATGACCATGTTTCACCGGTCATGGATATAGGGATATCGAATCAATAATGTGGACACGTGTTAGAGAACATGGTGTTGGATAAGACCCACCTTGAGACACTATTGAGATTGTTATGATTCTATGTGTCGTTAGTTGGTCTCAAGCAATGATGATGTATAATCCTTAGACCCGAGATCAAGATGGTTTCCTACATGTGTAATAGCACTCTTAGGGGTTGCCAAACGCTGCTCGTAACTGGGTAGTTATAAAGGTAGCTTTCGGGTATGCTATGAAACATGCAGAGGGATGTGACTGGTCGGATATGGGATTTGCCCCTCCTAACATAACAGGAGAGATATCTCTCGCCCTCAAGTGGTCGGATAAATAAAGTGCATGGCTATGCCACTAGTGGTCGAAAAGTTCGACCACATAAGGTTATCCGATACTCGATCGAGAAAGTATTGAACAGTCCATGGATGACACAACATCTCACCTGGAGTTCAACTAGATATCGTGAGGCAAAGGGAGAATACATGAGTAGGTCACTTGGTTCGACCGCCACGGACGTGGTCGATGGAGATACAAGCAAGTCGAGATCGGTGAAATCACAGAGTGGTCGAAACCAAGTCGTAAGGAGTTACGAGTTGGTCGTGATCAAATACTGAACGGTCAGATAGAGATAGGACACAGTCGTAAGTGGTGAGGACCTGGTCGAGATCATATTGCATCAAGGTTCGTCCGATATAATTTGTGTGTATTCGAATCGTTATGTCTCGCTAGGAACCGCTACGACTCATGGCCGGAAAAGGTTTCCGAGTCACAACCGAACTACACATGAACCTAATGGGTCACACACTTAACGGGTTGGAACAAACCAGTATGAATACGATTCGTAAAGCGTGTTTGGATAGGATCCATCATGGGCACTATATAAGGAGATGCATGAGGCTGTTGGGGAGAATACATGTTGGACGTGAGTTGCCCTACCGAAACCCTAGCCGCCATCTTCTTGAGAGCCTCCCCATGCGATTTGGTGCTAGCACACTAGCGTACGGTTGTTCCTTCCCTGGACGTGTGGATACCATAGAGGCGCTTCTACGTTGTTGCGCTTAAGGACGATCCGCGATCTTCGCAAGAACTGCAGAGGTGCTGGAGGAGACGATCAACCAACGAAGACGCTGGACGATCGACTACGACCAGTACATCGACGCACTCTTTGTCGGACCAGGCTGCTCCGACACTTCTTCCGCTGCTCTGCGCGTCTAGTGGTAACGATCTGTGATCATCTTCTTGCTTGGCTTCCTGGTTTATGTGGTAGAAATTTTGATTTGTCGCTATCGTAGCCTACCCGTATCCCAACAAAGACCACTGTGAGGTCCTAGGCAAGAGGTCCTCAAAGCTGACAACGAGGAGGTCCTGACACTTAGATCTGCACAAGGGAGGTCTAAGGGTCAAGATTTCAAGGGGAGGACCTCAACGGTCCAGATCAAAAGGTGCAGGGGAGGTCCTGACCAACAGGAATATTCAAGGTTAGGAGGGTGGTCTTTATAAAAGACCAGCAAGGACCGGGGAGGTGGTCTTTGCAAAACAACCAGGAGGAGGTCCTGGAAACAAGGAAAACGCTAAGAAGAAAGCAGAGCCGCTCGATTGGAATCAGGCGGCCCAAAAGGAAAGGAACGTTCGACCATCCAAACGTTACCTCACAATTGAGCCATCAGATCCAGATCGAATGGCGCACAACAAAGGGGCTGTTCGGACCAAGCGAACAGACCAACGAGACTAGGCCGTCTGATTAAAATCGAACGGCTAGGAGGGAAAGGGGACGTTCGGACCGAACTAACGTGCCCTTAGGATCGGGCCATCCAAACCACATCGGATGGTCCTAAGGTTATGAAGGCAAAGCCTCAAGCGATACAGCCACGAGAATCAAAGATGGGTCCAAGTGCTAAGGAGGTCTTGGACCTAAGGAGGTCGGAACCTTTGGATCCAACTAAGGGAGGACCTGGACGGCTAAGATCTCCCGAGAGGAGGTCCTAATGGCCAGATCCTAACAAGGGGAGGTCCGAGCGGCTAGATCTCAACAAGGGAGGTCTCGAGCGGCTAGATCTCAACAAGGGAGGTCTGAGCGGCTAGATCTCAACAAGGGGAGGTCCTAAAGGACGCGGAGGAGGTCCGAAGGACACAGAAAAGTCTGCAGGGGCAGAGGGAGGTCTATTTGAACACAAGGGAGGTCCAAATAGCCACGAGGAGGTCTAGGAGGGTCCCAAAAGTATTTGGGAGGTCCAGAGAGACTCGAGCACCCAAGAGAACTCAGGGGTTCCGAGAGAGCGTGGAGAGATCCACGGGAGGTCCAAAAGAAACAAAACCAAGCATGGCTTGGAGGGACCAAAGAGGTTTTGAAACACAAACCTGAGCTGTGTCTTTAACAGAAAACCAGAAGCACGGAGAGGTCCCAACAGAGGGAGATAAGAGAGAGCTCTGGATCTCAAAGAGATTCAAACCAACAAAGGAAGTTAAGAGAGAAGAGACAAACCCAGGACACACAGAGAGGCTTGGAGAACCAAGCGGCCGAGGGCAAAGAAAGACACCACAGAGAGCCTCAAACAAAGAAGGAACACCAACAAAGAACTTAGTTAAGGTTTAATTAATTCCAATTGAACTCTCCAGATTTCAAACGTCAAAGTTAAGCTTTGGATTCTCAATAAAGCCAAATGGTTACTTTTATTTTGAAAACCAGGCAAGAAACTTTAAAGAAAACGGGACGTTACACTGTGCAGGTCATCCAAGCGCATGACGCGATTTCCACCGTTAGATCCCCATCCTACCACGCCTTCCATTCGTGGCCGTCAGATCTCAACGAACGGACCGGATTCTTGGGCCGTTCGGACCATCCCGAAGAGCCATGCAATATTGGCCGTCGGATCTAAATCGTGCGGCGCACAATTATCGGGCTATGCCATTTTTAGATGGCAGGAGCTGAGATACGTGCGAGCCGTTGGATCCTCAATGAGTAGGCCAGATCATGTGGGTTGTTTGGACTGTCCGAACCCCACATTGATCTCCACCGTTGGATTTTGATCGCACGGACTGCATTGATGGGCTGTTCGGACCACCTCAACATCCCAGCAATCATCGCCGTTGATTTGAGATCCAACGTGTCTTCCTTTTTGGGATTCAAAACTCATAGTCGTGTAATCCTCTAGCCGTTGGATTTAAATTGTGCGGTGCCGCTGCACTCGTGTTCACTTAAGACCCTCAGCTTGGTGTGGCCGATGGATTGTGATCGAACGGTCCTTGTGGATTGTGACCTTCGGACCTCCCGATCCTCTTAGTCAATCCTAGCCGTTCCCTTACGATCGCACGGCCCATATGCAATGTAACGATTAGAACTCCCAATGACCATCTTAATCCCAACCGCCCATTCCTGATCGAACGGCTGTCATTCTTTTGAGCTTGCGGTGAGGTCTTGGCTGCGGCTGACCAGGGGAGCCCGTATGTCAGACATCTCTCTCTTCCTCCTCTCGCTGTACACCGTCGCCGACTCCATTGCCGGGGTGGTGGCGATATACAGTGATTATGCGAATATTCTTTTGGTATTTGGCATCAAAATTGCCACCGCATCATTCTGGAGAATTCTCACTTGCTCCAGGAGATCAAGCCCTATATAAACCCTACTTTTGAGCTCACTGCCATGTTTGACCGAGATAGCTTCCTTCATCTTGTTCCTTTCCAGTGAAGTATCCCTTGCTCTCACTTCTTGATTATCCACCTTGGTGCTTAAGTCACCTGGTGATGTGAGTTTGGTATCATTTGTAGGTTGTAACCCTGTGGTCACTCTCTGACCGAGCCTACCGAGTATCACCTGGTTAAATCTCTTGCTCCGGTGAGATTTTCTTCACTCTCATCTTGTCAAGGGCGTATATCATGATCCAAATAGCTTAAGCCCTCCATTATTTTCGTTCTTGGGCGAGCAGGTGAGGTGGAGTTTGCATCTCTCTTATTTCAACCAAAATCTTGACTACATCCTTTCCCACTCGAGCTGGTAAGCTATGACCTCCATTCTTTTCATCTTGAGCTTCCCAAGAACCTTAGTAAACCACTTGAATCACTCACTTGTGCATTTAATGCTCAGATCTTGCTTTTACTGAAAAGTTTTTTTTATAACTTTTCGGTCTTTCATATCATTTTCCAGATTCTGAGCCATCCAAACTATTCTAATGCATCTTCTCGGTATAGTAAGCTATATCCTAAACCCTAATAGCATAAGCAGTAATCTTGTTGAACCAGGATGCTTTTAAATCGGCTAATTGGATCAAACCTGTTGGACCCGGGATTAACACCCCAAATCCTCTGTGCATTTCTAAACTAGTCCCATGATCAGTAGCTAGTTCACACAGTTAAACAGATATGGTAACATCCATAAATCGCACAAATATATTAATAAATAACAACAGAGTTTATTACAAAAATAGGCTTGCAAGCCAACAATAAATAACACAGCGGAAGACGAAGATGTAGTAGAGTCCAGTTAATATGCCACAGGCAATCGACTGGGGAAGCGGCCTAGTCGTCGAGATCCACACCGGTAGCAAAGTCCTTCTCCTCTGAAATTTGTTTGCATAAAGTAAGAATGAGCACAACTACCGTGCTCGCAAGTTACACCCGTCGAATAACAGAATGACATGCATACATGGATATCTCAAAGGAAGGCTTAATATGGTTGATTTGCATAAAGCAGCATTTTCTTTAAATACTTGTACTAAGTTCCAAAGCAGTTATTACATAACTAAAATTCATTTTATAAATCAATTTTATAGTCAGATAACATTCACATAAGAATGGTGAAGGATACCCTCCTATCACATGGCTTCCCGCCCAATTCCCATTTGGATAAACCGGTTGATAAAGTCTTTTGAAACAAAAAAAAACCAAAGTCTAACTTTGAGAGGCTTTGCTAGCATGTCCATGACCGTGGACACGGCTATTCGAATAGTTTTACACTCTGCAGAGGTTGTACACTTTACCCACATGACATGATTCCTCTAGTTTGTTCGGCATCTGTCAATACCACCTCTCACTGCCGAAGGTAAGAGATCTAGAGTTCATGACAAGGCCTTTACAATGCATCATTCCACCGCAGTCCACCCTCATTAAGGTTTCGCAAATCCCCCCTTTGGATAGAAATCCGCCAGGTTAATGGGTGCCCCCTCTTATGCTTGGTGGGAATAAAATAGTCATAAAAGATAGGCCATGAAAGACCACCCACGTACATACAGGATCAACCGCGATGGAACTATGCAAATTAATTAGCCAGATCCTACGCCCCATTCTGAGGACATGTGGTTGCACGGTGAGGCATAGCCCATTATAGGCATAGCAAAGGAACGCTCAGAGGCCGGTCCTTAACTGACTTGGGCGACTTTCCGCAAAACCCATGGGCCTCGATCCTAACCAGATTGAGCCCGTGCATAAACATGCACCATCCAGACAACCATTTCACCCAAGTACAAACCATCATTTTATTTTATTTTGCAAAGTCATTTATAAACTTCCATGACACACCAATGTCATGGATACAATTTAAACAATATTTGATTTTCGGTTGAAATCCCCAAATCAAACATTTTTGGGTCTAAGCGTCGCTAAGCATAATTTTTCCAAATGATCCTAGTTCATACTATTGTATCAACTAGGTTTTATCTAGGGTGACAATGTATTTGATTCAATTATCAAATTGGGCCATACAAGGAATTTAGGCATATCTATGAATTTATAACATGAATTTAAATTACTGAATATAAATAAGCATGCAATAATAATTTAAAATAGAATTTAAATAATTTGAAATAATGGGTGCAATATGATCAAGAATGTAACTTGCCTTACTCAATTAGTTGTTGTTCTTATACGGTGTTGAAATCTGGTCGTCCGAAGTTGTCGAAATCTATACGCGTAAACGATCCGAATTCAAATAACATTCCAAGAAAATCCAAATAAAATCCAAAAATTATAAAATAAATACTACTAGGAAGGTTTCGACTTTTTATGAATTTAGGAAGTTGAATCGAAGGAATCGGAGTTTGTATGAAGGAGAACGAACCCCGGGAAGTTTGGAAATTTCATGAAATGATATAATTCCGAAAATTATACTATTCATCGGAAATTGTGGTTTCGGATGACTGAAAACAAAGAAAAAGCTTTATGGCCATGGAGAGGAAGTACGACATAGAACATGTTGTGGCAAACTCAACGGTGTAGACAGCTCGGCCAAAGGATCTTTGATGGCGACGCAGTCCGACGGAGAAGACCTTCGGCGGGCGAACATCGGCGTTCCGGGCAAATGGAGAGGATTTAGTGAGTGAGGTTGGCGGCGATTTGAAGATGGAACCGTGGGGAACACAACGCTCACCCCGGTTGTCGTGGAATGCGCAAGGTCGGCCGTCGGTAGTGGCGACGCGCAAAATGAACCGAATAATTAACAGAAATTAAATAAAATCTAAAAATTATGAAATAAATACTAAAAATAGTAGATGAATTTAGATGAATTTAGGTGAAGGAATTAATGGATTCGGAGCTTTTATGTGGGAGAACGAAATTTTGGAATGAATAAAAGGGACATGTACAAAGTGTAGTGCATGACTAAATAAATTGATACTATTCATCTTCAAAAACACTTCGGCCGAACAGAAGGGCAGCAAGCATGGAGAAAGGTGGTGGCGGCCATGGAGCTCCGGCGACGATGCCGGCGAGGGGAGGGGAGCACCGCGGAGAGTGTGACATCGCGATGCCGGCGGTGGAGACGGTGTGACCAGAGCTAGCTCGACGGCGACACAATTCGCAATGGAAGAAGCTTCGGTCTAAGATTTGATGCGATGTTGCCGTAACAGCGGCATTTCGACTACCTGGCGAGGGGTGGAATGGAGAGAGGAGAGGACGGGATGCCGGTGCTCACCTCGGTGGTTGCGAACGTACGGATGGCCGGAGGCGGGGACGATTTACGTTGGTGCGATGTGGTTTCACGGTGGCGGCGGTGCTCGGCGGCGGCGACGAGAGCACCGTGTCGGCGACGATAGGCGGCCGAACCCGGTCGGCGATGGCGAAGTGGGCTTGGACAAGACCGGAGACGAAGAACGAAGAAGCTTTGCTGTTGCCGGAGAAGCTCCAAATTCCGGCGATTGGAGGGATGAGAGGAGAAGTGGGTGATGGGAATGAGATGGTGATGAGAATGCGCACCCGGTGCTCCCTTTTATAGGGGGCGGAGGGGGCCGGGGCTAGGAGATCGAGTCGTGCGGCCATCACGTCGGTCATGGCGAAAATCCAGCGAACGTGTGCGTGATGGAGGGGGAAACGGCCGGGAATGGGGGAGGTGGGGAGTGGCGGTTTGAATGCCATAATTTTCGTGGAGAAATGGGGAGGAAATCCCGGGTTTTGAGAAGCTTTTGTGGTGTCAATAATGGCGTCGGCCTGTTTGCGTGTTCTCTGGACAGTCAACAGAAAACGTTGCACGCTGGAGAAGAAAAGGAAGGATGGTAGGAATAAATAAATAAAAGGATATGACTTAGTCAAAAGAAAGTAAATGGAAAGATGGTAGTACATGCAAAGTGCTTTGGGTGGAGTGTGCTGCCCCCTGAGCACTGCTCGGATGGGTGACCGTGCGGGAAGTGGCGTCCCGTGCGGTGGAAAATAGAATTTTTTTTAATTATTTTTCGAATACTGTAGCAACAACAATAAATTAAATACAATTTTTAGAAAATAGCAAATAGAGTCCAAAAATTCTCAAAAAATTCTCAAAAATTCCTAGAGTTATTTTGGACTTAATAAAATTATTTCCAACTTAAAGTTGGCTTTTAATTTTGCAAATAAATTATTTTGGCTTTAAAATATTTAGGAAAAGCTTTTAAAATTCCAGAAAATAATTAAATTTTTATTTTTGACTTTTAAAACTTCAGAAATTCCAATAAAGCAACCAAACTCTTTCAAATTTCAGAAAAACCAATAAAATAATAATTTTATTTTAGTAACAGCACTTTGGGATGTTACAAAACCCTTTTCTGATGCTATGTCGGATGAACCGACAAGAACTGTAGCGTGTCCATTTGCTGTTAACCGTGCCGATTAGAGTTAACCACGAGTTGGTCTAGGGTTTTACTTATTCTAAGGATTAGATTTAATCCTAGCAAGTTACCTCATTGATCATATTGAATCCTATTATTTTAAATTATTTAAATTCCGTTCTAAATTATTATTGCATGCTTATTTAAATTCAAGTAATTTAAACTCCATTTTAAGCTTATAGTTATTCCATATTCCTTTGTATAGCCAACTTTGTTATTAAATCAATCATTCCTTGATACCTTAGTTAAAACCTAGTTGATACATTAGTATGAGCTAGACCATGTTGTAAAACACTACGCTTAGACAAAGCTTAGACCAAAATATTTACTTTGGGGAAATTAGCCAAAAATTCAATTATGATTTAAACAATGTTATGGTATGTCTATACCGTACAATCTTTGAAATGTTTAACCTGTTAAGTAAAATGAAAAATGGTTTGGAGTTGGGCGAAATGGATGTTGGATGGTGCATGTTAATGCACGGGATCGATCATTTATATGATCGAGACCCATGGGTTTTATTGGAATGTCGCCCAAGTCAATTAAGGACCGGTCTTCGAGCCGCATCTTGCTAAGCCCCATCGTACTACCACATGTCCTGTGTGGGTGGGACCTAGCTAAATAATTTGTATCATTTCACCGTGGTTGTGCCATTCGGTTGCGTGGGTGTCTTTTATGACCTACTTTCATGTATTCCCACCTAGCGCAAGAGGGGGCCTGAACCCGGAGGGTCTCTATCCGAAGGGGGCGAAACCTTAGCGAGGCAGGACTATGGTGTGATGACGCATTGTAAAGGCTTCGTGATAATGACTTAGTCGCACACCTTCGGTAGTGTGTTAAACGGAAATTATAAGTCAATTATCTCTTGTGGGTAAAGTTGTACCACCTCTGCAGAGTGTAAAACTATTTGAATAGCCGTGTCCACGGTCAAGGACATGCTAAGCAAAGCCACTCCAAGTTAGATTTTTGGTTTGTTTTTCAAAGACTTTATTAAATAATTTTGGATTTCTATCCAAATGGGAATTGGGCGGTTAGCCATGTGATAGGAGGATACCCTTCACCACTTATTGATGAATGTTATCTGACTATAAAACTTGAGATTTAGAAAACAAATTTTAAATTATGAAGTAAACCGCTTTGGAACTTAGTATGAATATTTAAATGGGAAATGCCGCTTTATGCAAATTGAGCCATATAAGCCTCCCTTTGTTGAACCCTTGTATGCATTATAATTCTGTTACATTGGGTGTAACTTACGGAGTACATTCATTTGTACTCACCTTGCTTAATAAATTGTTGATCAGGAGAAGAATACTACGAGGATAATGAGAACTTGGATGACTAGGCTACGCCCTCCAGACGATTACCTGTGGCAAATCGTGTGGTCTACCTAACTGCTTTTGCTTCCGCTGGATTTTGCTCTTTGGCTTTATGCCCCTTTTGTATTAAACCGTAAGTATTTCAATGAATGACGTTGTATGGTTGTGTTATCCACTTTTGTTGACTGTGTACACTAGCTGTTCCTAGACTAGTGTGTTTCACAGAGAATCCGAGATCCTTCGCTCCTGGGTTCGACAATTTTGTGTATGTGTTGATGAGGACACGGTTTAGGCCTCTAGCATATAAAAAGAAGGGAGAGGTTAAGAGTTAATCGAGGATTCCTGAGACGGCTTTAGAGAAAAAGCTTTTGGAGTAGTCATGCTAGGGTTTGAGGGGTGTCATCAGGGCACTTTGTATCCACAGAACATGATTCAGAAATAAAAGGTCAGATCTATTCTAAGAAAAATTAGTCATCGCCGGCAGCATGTCTTTCTAGGCATCGCCTTCGACTTGTTCTTGTTCCAAGAAGTGCGTGGTGAGATAGTGCTCCTCCATCAACTTCACTGTTGTCGATCACATGCTGTCTCGATCACCTGATCGTTGCCAATAGCATCAGCATGCAGAGCAAATTAGAGCACGGCAATTAGGAGGCATCAAGCACGAGTACGGTTTCTTCAGTCGTAGGTTCAATCCAACGCAGACTATCCTCGGTAATTCGAGAAGAGATTACTACAATCATTCGCCTTCCTTTGATTGCCGTATTCGATCCTACAAGTGGTATCAGAGCAGGTTGCTATGGCATCAGAGAGGTATGTGAATCGTCCCCCATGCTAGATGGTACTGACTTTGCCTTTTGGAAGTGTCGTATGCAAGCTTATGTTGAGGCTCAAGATAGTGATGTTTGGAATAAGGTTTCTAGATGTAACATCCCAATTTTCTGAGCTTTAAAAATCTTTTGATTAGTTAGTTGTTAAAAATTCACCCTTTGGTTTTATTTGAATTTAATTCAAAAGCCTAACTTGGACTTTTAGTACCAAAATAATTTAATATGATTAAAGTCAACATCAACTATTGTTAAAATTATTTTATTTGGATTCTATGTGCTTGGATATATTTTCTAGAATTTTTCTGAGCTCATTTGCTATTTTCTAATGGCCATTTGGAATTTTTGCTATTTACTAAAAAGAAAAACCAAAGAAAATCTCGAATAAAGATTCAGGCTGAATCATTCCGGCCCAAAATCCATTTTCTCTGCGCGTGGCCCACGAAGCGGCCCATTCGTGCGCTCTCGCGCAGCCCAGCTGCGCTCGTGCCCTCGTCTCTCTACCGGTGGGCCCCGCCACTGCGTTGTCCTCCTTGCGCTCGTCTTCTACGCGCGAGAGTCGCCTTCGTCCGCCATTACCACCTTCTAGAAGCCTGTCCAACAAAACGAATTCGCCAAATAAAATATCCTGGGAAATCAGTCCGAACTTAACCTTCATCTCTTCCGCATATGTTCGATCAAAATCATATCTCAATTCCGTTTCTATTTCTAAAATCTGCAGAGTCCGAGTTTATCCCAAATTGGGGATTCCTTATATGGACTCACCCTCAGAGTATAAATAGTACCCCCGGGTGCGCCTTCACATCTACACCCCGAACCTCACTTCCATTGATCCCCTAAAGCCTTAGAGCCGGTGCAATCGAAGAGATTAGGGTTTCTATGTGTAAGCCAAAAACTCGAATTCCACTGCCGTCGGCCGTGCTCCACCTCTGTGGACTTCATCATCGGCATCCCCATCACAAGAGATTCCTCAGGAACCCCTTCGTTGCCCCGGAGCGCCTTTGGTTATCATTTCCGACAAAACCCATTCGTCATCTTCCGCTTCGTCGCTGACTCCAGTGATACTCGTCGACCTCCTGAGCCATAGAGCATACCAGTATGAGTGCAATAGTGAGCCTTACCTGTTGTGTACACTCACTGTCGCCACCGTGCCCCGGTTCGTCGTTGTCGGCCGGAACATAAACCCTCGTCGTTGCTGACATCATTTGATGGCGTGGCCGTCCACATTGGTGTCCAGCTCAGCACCTATGCGTGCGTGTTAGCCGCGTGTCACCTAGTTGTCGCTGTGTCAGCATCCGCGTGGCACGTCCAGATCTGAACTCAAAACCCTGGTTCGGTGAACCAAGTTCACCGTGAACCAACTCTATGTCAAGTGGGACCCATCTGTCAGCCCAAATTCTTTTATTTCTTTTAATTCCAAAATTCCAGTGCTCATGTCATCCGACGTCATTATCTGATTTTTCCTTCGGAAAATAATTCGAAAATTTTGATAAATCCTATTTAGGGTATTTTCTTTAGATTCAAACTTCTAAAGCCCATATGTTTTGCATCCGAATTCTGATTGAGACCATTCAAATTTCTAAATTCATCTAAATTTGATATCTATTTATTTGAGTTTTTATTTAATTTTTGGAGTTTGTTTTCTCTCTGTTATTTATTTGTTTTGTTTATTTTCTTCGTTTACGAGTTGACGTTGATACTTCGAGGAAATTTTAAGAAGGAGTGCCTCAAGATCAAGACTAGTACCTAGATCTATTCCAAGGCAAGTTATACCTTTGATCATGTTGAACCTAGTTTTCAAAATACTTTGATTCAAATTATTGCATTGACTTTAAGTATTTATTTAAATGCTTTTGGCGTAGTTATTAATCCTAATTGTTATATCCACCTTATCTGTTGTTATGTCATAATCTTTTATCACCCTAGATTGGTTCATCAATTAGTTGGTATTATCGTAGCACCAACGTGGGTTGGTTAGATACGATTAGATTGTTTAGCCATGCCACGAGTCATCATTTCATGTAAGATCCAAATATGAATCTGACTAAGTAATTATGGAACTTTGTGGTAAAACTGTGTGTACTGTGTGCTATTACTCGTTGATGGCATGTGTTGCACTTAACCAACAGGGTGGTAAAGGATTTAGACTGAGGCAAGTGGCGGATACTGTGTGACATGGTGGCTGTGTGATTGGGAATGATAATCTGTGTGGTATAGAAGTCTTGCCTTGGTCAATTAAGGACTTAACTTTGTGCGCCACTGAACTGAGCCTTCCGTACAACCACATGCCTGATGGGACGGGCCTAACTTAGTAAGTTGCAGAGTCTTGACATTGATTACTCAGGTAGTAGGTTAGTCTGTGTGAAAGGGTGGAGGTGTGCAGTATCAGGTAGTCGCATCACGGGGCAGTTCACCATGTCCCTATCCAATGGTGTGTGTTATGCCAAAGCACTGTGTTTGGGTTGGTATGACAGTAAAGCACACTGGGAGTATCAATATTTGAGATGAAGTTTCTGAAACGTTTTGTTATGATTAGTGCTTACAACACTAGTTGTATCGTGTGGGTAAAGTGTACAAACTCTGCAGAGTGTTAAATTAATCTATTCGAATAACCACGTCCACGGATATGGACATGCTTGGGAATTTCACACGAGGGGTAGTTTTCATAAAACATCTGGGAATCGAAGGAAGCTGTGTGATCTAAGTCATATGGCTGTGTGAATAACTTGTTTAGGCTTTGCGTTCTTTGTGAAATCAAATTGGTAAATTAATATTGTCTATTTGTTTTACATTGTGTTTTAATCTATTATTCATATTCAATTGCAAATATTGCATTTCTGCAAAAGAACCACAGAAGCCATTCCTTTAGAATAAGCCATCATCTATAAATTGCATTTTGTGGTATGACTTGGGAGTATGGTTGTGTACTTATGCTTGCTATAATCAATCAACAGAAGTGGAGGAGTCATTGCATTGTTTTGAGGAGGAGTTCTACGAAGGTGCTGATCGTTAAGGTCTTGATCCCAGTCGGTTGCCTGTGACGAATTGATGGGATTTCGCTAGAGTTTAGTTTGTTCCGCTGCTACTTATTTCTCTATTGCTAGCCCTGCGTGACTTAATAAATGTAAACTCGACCATAAGGTCAAAACCAATATTTGTTATTCAACTTAGTCGTTTATGCTATTAATCGTCTTGTGCGGATCGATATTCATCTATGTTGATACACTAGCATGATCCTGGACTAGTGCATTACACACAGAGGGTCCAGAATTGTATTTTTGGGTCCCGATAGAGGTGGCATCAGAGTTAGATTGACTGTAGGTCTTGACCTTAGTTAGATCGGCCATCTTAGAGTGTCCAAATTGTTTTCTAAAGCAAAATTAACTTGCAAGATTAATTGAACTGCTTAACTCCTCTCATGTCTGTCTTGAGTCAACTATTGATGGAATTTTTCCTCTCCCTGCTGTTTTTAAGTTGTTCTTACCCTCTTGTCTGTCTTGATAGATGCCTTGTCTTCAGAACTATGGAGAGCGCAAGGGAGGACTTGCCGCTGAGCTTTGGAAGCTGTTGCAGGTGCTTGGAGGTTTTGACCGTCTGATGTACCATGGCAGCAACTAGGTAGTGAACGGTCGAGACCGGGGAGTGATTTGCCATTTGACTATCTATGCTAGGAGGGACACCAAAGTAAGCCAACCCCTGAACATCTCAGCTCGGAGGATTGTCTGGACCAAAGCAATTCAAGAAGCTTTGCGCCTCGTCATCTTAAGGATCTGCAACATCTATGCTCGCGAGCTATAAGACACCGTCTTTCGCTACCACCCTTGTGCCTCTGTAGTGGACCTTCCTGCACGTTACCCATCTACGGATGGAGAGAGCAATGCTACCGTGGTGCACCTTGCCCTGTTCACCGCTACTCAGGAGGAGTCACTGGAGTTGGCTGCCACAGAGCTGGAGTGCGTCCACGAGACCTTGCAGATGGCAGAAGAAAGGATAGCCGTGCTAGAAGAAGCCCTCTACGGTCAGCGCGAGCATAAGGAGGATCAAGAAGAGGATGTCCCTGAATAAGAAGACCCAGAGGAAGATCCAAAAGAAGCTGAGGAGCTAGCAGAGGCCGCAGAGCCGAGGAGCCACCAGACTGCACTGAGGACGCCTGTTTACCGCACTGATCCCGGGCACTAGGATCGGCTTTGAGAATGCCACCACTTTCAGTCTACAAAGAAAGCGAGAACACCATCGTAGTTGTGGAGGTTAGCTTAGCGACCGAGTTCACTAAAGTTTAAGTTTAGTCAGGCTTAGCCAGTTTAAGGTTAGGAGAGTCGCCCTTTAGGCGGTAGATTGTGTGTTTAGGTTCATTCTTATTTCTTGTGTGCGAGTATGAGCTACAAAGGCCCTTAGTCATTTGTTGCAGCCATGCTAAGACCTTATTACTAAAAGTATTTCAGTTGGTTTCTTGAAGTTGTGTTTGTTGGGTTTAATCTACCCCCTCGTTTAGTTCTTAACTCATCTTGTGCTTGCTACCTTATCTAACCCATGGAGCTTCATCAGATGGTTCAGACTTGTCATGCTACTGCAAGTGGTTCCGACACCCCTGTGTCAGAAGAAAATGAGCAAACCCCCGTAGGAGCAGTTCCGCTGTAAGCACCCCCAATCGACCTACAGAATTTTGGAGTTTTCATGGCAGCTCAGACCCAAATGATGTATATCATGATGAACCAAATTCAGAATATGAACAATTAGAACAGCAACAACAATCACCACAACGGAACCCCAGTCGCTCATGGTCACCATGGACCATCTAAACTAGCCGAGTTCATGAGAACTCGTCCACCAACCTTTTCTGGACATGTCTCACCTGTTGAAGCCGATGATTGGCTTCGTGTCATAGAAAGAAAACCGCTGATCACCCAATACAGCGACCATGAGAAGGTTCTGTACGCCACTCACCAGATGGAAGGCATAGCTACCGAATGGTGGGAGAACTTCTGTGTAGCGCACGAGACGCTGCAAAATATTGGTTGGAAAGAGTTTTTCACAGCCTTCCGTCAGTACCATATGCCGGAAGGAATAATTGATCTAAAGAAGGATGAGTTTCGCGCTCTCAAGCAAGGAGGCATGTTAGTGACTGACTACCTCAACAAATTTTCTCAGCTAGCTCGCTATGCTATAGAGGATGTCGCCACCGACAAGGCTCGCTAGAGTTGCTTTCTGAAGTGATTGAATACTGGATTGCATGTCAGTTTAATCGCTCATACTTTCCCAGATTTCCAAGAGTTGGTCAATAAGGCGTTAATTCTTGAAGACAAGCGTAAAGAACTAGAAGACAACCGCAAACGCAGGATGGCTCAGCAAGGGAGTCACCAATCACAGCAGAAGGCAAGAATAGTTCCACAACAGTTTAATCGTTTTTCACCGTAGAACTCTTTCAGGACGCCTGCACCAACTTCAACACCTCGTTTAGTTGCTCGGAACTTTCGTAATCCTGCACCAGCCAACCCCAATCCAGGGAACAACCAGCAGAATGTACAAAGAGTTTGTTATTCTTGCCGTCAGCTAGGCCACTTCGCCAACCAGTGCCCTTAGAAGGGAACAATCACTCTAGTACGCTTCAACCTTGGAGCTACACCCGCCAAGACACTAGCACAGAGCAACAATCAAGGAGCTTCTCAAGCTACCGGTCAATCCAGAGGAGCACTGCAATCTGTGGTTAGAGGCCATGTCAACCACGTCACTCTAGAGGGAGCCCAGAAAGCACCCGATCTCATTCTGGGTAAGTTTCTAGTAAACTCAGTACCTGCATCAGTTTTGTTTGATTCCAGAGCTTCGCATTCATTTGTTTCTGTAGTTTTTGTAACTAAGAATAACTTAGAAGTTATGCATTTTAAGCATACTCTGTTAGTCCAGTCGCCTGGAGCAGAGCTAAGTTCTAAAGTGAGATGTTTAGATGCTATGTTACTCATAGCTGGTGTAACACCCTGACTATGCAAAAGCCAAGATGTTACCTAAACTCCTAACATAAATCAATAATAAAAGATGTTGCTAATATTTTAACATCTAAAGACAACTATACTTCAACACACAAAAGTACCACTACGTTAAATAACCTAAATTTCAGCAAGCAGTTAAACTCTAAATTTCAGATTATAATGTAATATTCAAGGGAACAAAATCATGAATATATATCCAGAGAAACTTAAGACATCAACTAGCGCAAGTAAAGTCTTAAGACGAACATTAGAAAACAACATGAAACCAATTATTACAATCCATAGCTCTCAAATGAAGAAAAGTCACAAAATTATTATCTAAACTGTGAATCATGTGATATAGTGAAGTTCATCAAGTGGTCTAATTCCTTCCCAAAGCGAGTCATCCTCAAGGTTTACCTAGAACAAAACAAGACTTGCAAGAATGAGTCCATGACTCAGCAAATATAATTGAATAACATAAGAAACAACGAATCAAAGACAGGTCATTCTCAATGTTTCGAATATAAGAAAACTATGCAATGGATGCAAGTATGAAAATGCATTCTCTTCTCTTCTGCATATACCGGTATAGCCAATGAACACCTGTCGGTGTTCACTCAGGCCCGCATTACCAAAATACGGGGATCTAAGGCCCGTATGAAGAATCTTTCAAATGGGGATCCAATTACCCATATTGGAATGATGGGACTTTCATTACCCACTCCCGTGGGCGAGGCATGAATGAATGAAATGAAATGAATAACATTAATTGCATTCTCTCATAGAAGCAAAAGGATATCACCAATGCACATAATCATGTAAGAACGGTAATACTCATCATTTATAGAATTCAACCATGACATACTCATACTCTTGAATTGAACCAAACATACATTCTAGATTATTCAAGCTATACTTGCCTTTCACGTTGCAACCCGTTGGAAGGTAGGAAAGGTGCAATTAACCCCGAAGCTTCTCCTCCAACATCAAGCATCTTACTCAAACCAAGCTTGACAAAGTAATACAATGCTAATTGCAACACTCTCAACCACATTCCCAAAACACATGATTCAATTACTCAATCTAATCAATTATGACAACGAACTGGCAGAAACCTAAACTGGACAGCGACCCTTCTAAAATTCATAACTCTCCACCCGTTAATCATAAAAAGGCATACTCGGTTTCTCTAGAAATAGTACGCAACCATCTTTAAAAACTTAATCGGCAAGATCTCTTAATTTTGCATTTAACTAAATCTATTATACAGATGAAAATCTTCTGTTAGAAACTGACAGACAAAATGGACAGCAGCACAAGAAAAAACTATAACTTTAAATTGGCTGAACCAAAATTTATGTTCTCTAACAATCTGGAAAGGTAAGCGAATTTTCTACGAAAGTCATGTTGGGAGACCTCCCTAAATCGGCCATTAACAAAACCTTATCTATTAATTAAAATGACTGCTGTATTTCGACAAGGTTTCTGGACAGTACTAAAGAAATTAACATATCTCCTAAACTACAACCCCGAATTAAGTGATCTCAGAACCTATAGCAACCTGAAGATAATCCCCACAATTCTCTAGAAGGCCCAAACCTCAAATTTTGCCCTGATCTAGACCTAATCTAACGAACAAGAAGACTGCAGAATACCGACTCAATTTCAGTAGGAACAACGAATCACTAAACGACATCATCTCCTCGAAAATACTTAAACCAACAGCGAGGATTAGAGGTATTACCCTAGAAGACACAAATGAAATCACTGGAAATCCGCTACGAGGAACTCCTCCTTCCACTCCCCCTTCCTCCTCCTTCTCTCCCTTTCTCTTCCTTTCTTCCTTGGCCGGCAGCAAGGGGCGACATGGCTTGGCCAAGGAGGACGACATGGAGGTAATGGTAGCAGGGGGAGGGTGTGCTACAGTAACGGCAGAGCTACAGTAACCGTGTGCTACAGTAAAAGGTGCCCTAGGGTTTAGTTGCCCCTTCTTAAACCAACTTCCCACTTGGGGCAAACAATGTGGGCCGAAAGCCCAAGATTATTTCTCCTCAAAAAAAATCTGAATTCTTTTTTTAAATCCTGTTAAATACCTTTCTCATTTCAATTAATTCTCTAATGTTAAACGGGATATTACTGCTGGAGTTGAGTTTCTAGCCAACCTTATTGTTCTAGACACCCAGACCCTAGA
The DNA here is from genome assembly GCA_036346405.1 of Phyllostachys edulis. Classification (NCBI taxonomy): domain Eukaryota; kingdom Viridiplantae; phylum Streptophyta; class Magnoliopsida; order Poales; family Poaceae; genus Phyllostachys; species Phyllostachys edulis. The sequence continues at coordinate 107,970,071 of CM070549.1, forward strand.
TGTCATTCTTGGCATGGATTGGTTAATAAAGCACAAAGTTGTGCTAGATTGTGGCCGAAGAGCCGTAACAATCGAGGATGCCAAGGGAAACAAGGTAGAGTTTCTAGCCACCTCAGTACGTGATGGACATCTATTAGTCAATAGCCTGAGGACCGTTGCATTGGAGGATGTGCCTATTGTCAGAGAATATCCAGATGTATTTCTAGAGGAATTACCAGAAATGTCACCAGACCGTGACATTGAGTTTGCCATCAATCTAGTGCTAGGAACAACACTAATTTCGAAGAGACCCTATCGGATGCCAGTCGATGAGCTAGTAGAAATGAAGAAGCGGATTGAAAAACTTCTTGAGAAAGGTTTTGTGAGACCTAGTTCGTCGCTATGAGGAGCACCAGTGTTGTTTGTCAGAAAGAAGGATCGAAGCGTAAGAATGTGCATTGATTATCGATCTCTCAATGAAGTCACCATCAAAAACAAGTATTCACTGCCCCGAATTGATGATTTGTTTGATCAAATGAAAGGAGTCGGAGTGTTCTCGAAGATCGATCTACAATCAGGTTACCATCAGTTGAAGATTTGCCCGAAGGATATACCGAAGACCGCTTTCTCAACGTGGTATGAACATTATGAGTTCTTAGTCATGTCCTTTGGTCTGACTAATGTCCCTGCTTATTTCATGAACATGATGAACAAGGTATTCATGGAATATTTGGACAAGTTTGTAGTTGTGTTCATTGATGATATTTTGGTGTATTCCAAGTCAGAAGAAGATCATGCGAAACACCTGAGGTTAATCCTGGAGAAACTCAGAGAACATCAACTGTATGCTAAGTTTAGCAAGTGTGATTTCTGGAAAAAGGAAGTTGATTTCCTTGGTCATGTGATGACGGCCGAGGGAGTAGCAGTTGACTCCGGTAAAGTTAAAGCAGTGTTACATTGGGAACAGCCCAAGACAGTAACTCGGATTCGCAGTTTCTTGGGAATGGCGGGATATTATCGCCGTTTCATCGAAGGATTCTCAACGATTGCTAAGCCTCTTACGCAGTTGTTGAAGAAGGAGAAATAGTTCACTTGGACCCCAGCTTGTGAAGCAAGTTTTTTAAGAACTGAAGAAGTGTTTGACTTCAGCCCCGGTGCTAATTTTGCTAGATATTCGCAAAGATTTTGATATCTATTGTGATGCTTCGCGTCAAGGATTATGATGTGTCCTTATGCAAGAAGGAAGAGCTATCGCTTATGCGTCTAGGCAATTAAGGCCTCGTGAGGAGAATTACCCTACCCATGATCTGGAATTAGCTACCATAGTGTATGCTTTAGAGATTTGGCTCCATTACCTCATCGATAATCGCTGTGAAGTATATACAGATCATAAGAGCCTGAAGTATATTTTCACTCAATTTGATCTAAACATAATACAGAGAAGAAGGTTAGAGTTAATAAAGGATTATAATCTTAGAATCCACTACCATCCTAGTAAGGCCAATGTCATTACCGATGCTTTACGCCGTAAGAGCTACTGCAATACTTTGGAAGTGAAAGAGGCTTGTTCAGAACTTCAAGAGGAATTTCAGAAGCTGAAGCTAGAAGTTGTATCTAAAGGATTTGTGGCCAGTCTAGAAGTACAGTCTACCTTGGAGAGGCAGATTTGTGAAGCTCAACCAAAAGATTATGTGTTTTCAGACATAAAAAAGAAGATAGCATAAGGAAAATTCAAGGACTTCACCAAAGATGATCAAGATATATTGTGGATCAATGGACGTATTTGCGTGCCAGATGTTGATAGATTGAGACAACTAATCTTAAAGGAAGCCCATGACTCAAAGTATTCAATTCACCCTGGAAGTACTAAGATGTACCAGGATGTTAAGAAAAAATTTTGGTGACCAAATTTAAAGTGAGAAGTTGCAGAGTTCGTTGCCGTGTGTGACGTATGTCAGAAAGTGAAGGCAGAACATCAGAGGCCAGCAGGTCTGTTGCAACCTCTGAAGATTCTAGAGTGGAAATGGGAAGAGATCAGAAATGGATTTTATTACCAGCTTACCAGGACTCAATCGGGTTACGATTCGATTTGGGTAATAGTGGATCGTTTGACTAAAGTTGCCCATTTCTTGCCAGTCAAAACCACTTACTCAGGAGATGGCCTTGTAGAGCTATATATGTCGAGGATTATCAGTTTGCATGGTGTTCCTAAGAAGATAGTGTCAGATCGAGGATCTTAGTTTACCTCTCGTTTCTGGCAAAGTTTGCATGAGCCTTGGGAACTCATCTGAATTTCAGTATTGCCTATCATCCTCAAACAAATGGACAGACTGAAAGAGCTAATCAAATATTGGAGGATATGTTGAGAGCCTATGCTCTAGCTAATGCTACTAGTTGGGATAAGAGTTTGTCATATGCAGAATTCTCGTACAACAACAGTTATCAAGCCAGTCTGGAAATATCACCGTTTGAAGCTTTGTATGGTCGTGCCTGTAGAACCCCTTTGAATTAGTCAGAAACAGCTGAACGTTTGGTGTTCAGGCCATATATTATCCAAGAAGCAGAAGAACAAGTGTCTATGATCAGAGAAAGATTAAAGATAGCTCAGTCGAGGCAGAAGAGTTATGCCGATAACCGTTGTCATGATCTCAGCTTTGAACCAGAAGATTTTATGTATCTTCAAGTTAATCCACTCAAAGGTGTAAAATGGTTTCATGCCAAAGGGAAGCTTGCCCTAGGTATGTTGGTCCGTTCAAGATTTTGGATCACTGTGAAGAAGTAGCTTACCAGTTGGAGCTGCCGTAGTCGTTAGCAGCAGTACATGATGTCTTTCATGTCTCGTAGTTGAAGAAATGTCTTCATGTGCTAGAAGAACAAGCCCCGTTGGAATCAATTGAGTTGAAAGAAGATCTCACTTACAAAGAGCAGCTAGTCAATATTTTGGATGTCGTAGAGCGTCATACCAGAAGCAAGTCCGTTCATTTTTGCAAAGTTCAGTGGAGCAACCAATCAGAAGGAGAAGCAACGTGGAAGCATGAAGAAGAGCTGAAAGCCAAGCTCCCAGCCTTTTTTCTAGCTAGCTTGAATATCACGATCGAGATTCCTTTAGGGGGGAGGTTTGTAACATCCCAATTTTCTGAGCTTTAAAAATCTTTTGATTAGTTAGTAGTTAAAAATTCACCTTTTGGTTTTATTTGAATTTAATTCAAAAGCTTAACTTGTACTTTTAGTACCAAAATAATTTATTATGATTAAAGTCAACATCAACTATTGTTAAAACTATTTTATTAGGATTCTATGTGCTTGGATATATTTTCTAGATTTTTCTAGAATTTTTCCGAGCCCATTTGCTATTTTTTAATTGCCATTTGGAATTTCTGCTATTGACTAAAAACAAAAACCAAAGAAAATCTCGAATAAAAATTCGGGCCGAATCTTTATGGTCCATAATGCCTTTTCTCCACGTGTGGCCCACGAAGCGGCCCATTCGTGCGCTCTCGCACAGCACAGCCGCACTCGCGCCCTCGTCTCTCTGCCAGTGGGCCCCACCACTACGTCGTCCTCCTCGCGCCCGTCTTCTCCGCACAAGAGTCACCTTCGTCCGCCATTGCCACCTTCTAGAAGCCCGTCCGACAAAATGGATTCACCAAATAAAAGATCTTGGGAAATCAGTCCGAACTTAACCTTCATCTCTTCCGCATCTGTTCGGATCAAAATCATATCTCAATTTCGTTTCTATTTCTAAAATCTGCAGAGTCCGAGTTTATCCCAAATTGGGGATTCCTTATCTGGACTCGCCCTCAGAGTATAAATAGTACCCTCGGGTGCGCCTTCGCATCTACACCCTGAACCTCACGTCCATTGATCCCCTAAAGCCCTAGAGCCGGTGCAATCGAAGAGATTAGGGTTTTTGTGTGCGAGCCAAAAACTTGAATTCCACCACCGCCGGCCGTGTTCCGCCTCTATGGAGTTCATCATCGGCATCCCCATCGCAAGACCTTCCTCAAGAATCCCTTCATTGCCCCAGAGCGCCTTTGGTTCTCGTTTCCGACAAAACCCGTTCGTCATCTTCCGCTTCGTCGCCGACTCCAGTGATACTCGTCGACCTCTGAGCCATAGAGCATACTAGTGCGAGCGCAATAGTGAGCCTTACCTGTTGCGTGCACTCACCGTCGCCACCGTGCCCTGGTTCGCTGTTGTCGACTGGAACAGAGACCATCGCCATTGCTGACATCATTTGATGGTGTGGCTATCCACATTGGTGTCCAGTTCAGTGCCTGTGCGTGCATGTCAGCCGTGTGTCGCCTAGTTGTCGCTGCGTTGGCATCCGCGTGGCACGTCCAGGTCTAAACTCAAAACCCCGGTTCGGTGAACCAAGTTCACTGTGAACCAACTCTATGTCAAGTGGAACCTATCTGTCAGCCCAAATTCTTTTATTTTTTTAATTCCAAAATTCCGGTGCTGACATCATCTTATGTCATTATCCGATTTTTACTTCGAAAAATAATTCAAAAATTCTGATAAATCATATTTAGGGTATTTTCTTTAGATTCAAACTTTCAAAGCCCATATCTTTTGCATCCGAACTCCGATTGAGCCCATTCAAATTTCTAGATTCATCTAAATTCGAGATCTATTTATCCAAGTTTTTATTTAATTTTTGGAGTTTGTTTTATCTCTATTATTTATTTGTTTAGTTTATTTGCTTCGTTTGCGAGTAGACGTTGATACTTCGGGGAACTTTGAAGAAGGAGTGCCTCAAGATCAAGACCAGTACCTAGATCTATTCCAAGGCAAGTTATACCTTTGATCATGTCGAACCCAGTTTTCAAAATACTTTGATTCAAAATATTGCATTGACTTAAAGTATTTATTTAAATGCTTTTGGTGTAGTTATTAATCCTAATTATTATATCCACCTTGTCTATTGTTATGTCATAATCTTTTGTCACGCTAGATTGGTTCATTAATTAGTTGGTATTATTGTAGCAGCAACATGAGTTGGTTAGATACGATTAGATTGCTTAGCCATGCCACGAGTCATCATTTCATGTAAGATACAAATATGAATATGACTAAGTGATTATGGAACTTTGTCATAAAACTATGTGTACTGTGTGCTATTAGTCGTTGATGGCATGTGTTGCACTTAACCAACAGGGTGGTAACAGATTTAGACTGAGGCAAGTGGTGGATACTGTGTGACATGGTGGCTGTGTGATTGGAATGATAATCTGTGTAGCATGGAAGTCTTGCCTTGGTCAATTAAGGACTTAACTTTGTGCGCCACTAAACTGAGCCTTCCGTACAACCACATGCTTGATGGGACGGGTCTAACTTAGTAAGTTGCAAAGTCTTGACATTGATTACTCAGGTAGTAGGTTAGTCTGTGTAGGACCGGAAAGGCGACTAGAGGGGGGGTGAATAGACGCTTTCTCTATTTTTCTCCTCGATCGAACTCAACACTACTTTCACTCCAATAGCTATAAAAGCTATGAAGATCTGCATACAGGCACAGCGGATGACCTGTGTTGAATCTGATCTAACCCTGAAGCAAAAGACCAAAAACATCTCACACCCGCATGCACAAAATCCAAAGCATCCTCTCACGGCAGAGCACAAGCAAAAACCAAAGATGTACTAACTAGTAATAACTAATGGCTAGACCAAAAACTAGTGGATTAAATAGAATGCATCTAGATTCTGTATTCTCTCTCTGATCTCATCTCATGAGTCATGACATCAAGCCCAAGGTCACTAGAACATATGTCTATTCACTGGTTCATGCTGGTAGCCAAATATCTCATCAGCTTTTGGAGATCAGACTTAAGACTAAAATTGCATTCATGTCACTTTCAATCTACAGAGCAAAAATAAAAAGATCTTGCCTTGTCTCCCTTGCAACTCTACTCAGTCGGTCAAGGCTGTTCCAACCGAGTACGCAGATCTAGGACCAAAAACCAACACAGAGCCGACAAGAAACTGAAGCAGAGCAATAATCTAAACTAAAAATTCAATGCAAACTACTGCCGCCGCATGCACATCGTGCTGAAATCAAACTACACATTAGCAATAAACAAAAGTGGTCACAGTATCAATCGATCCATCAGTCACATCATTGTTGGCACGCACTAGCAATCAAAACACAAAAGACACAACAAGCCGTTGCAAGGACTCCTATTTTCTCGTAGGCACAAACGCGCACACACAAAGAAGTCCAACATCAAACCGACAAAGATCGAAATGACAAGCAAGCAAAAGGGCTGTAGCCTAAGCAAAAGATAAATCTAAACAACAAATCACCAGCAACAAAGATTCAGTCGCACCATTGAATAGCAGCCAAATAAAAAATCTTGAAACAGGGAACAACTAGGATTCACTCACTGCAACATCAGTGAACTTCAGATCAACCAAAGTATGAGATCTCTTACATGCAAGAGGCAAAATGGCGATCACTACTGCCGCAACAATCCACAAGAATCCGACAGACACGGCAATAAACAAAACCAAAAGAAAACCACTGAGATCTTGATCTTTCTGTCTACATGAGACTGCAAGACGCCGCCGCCAAGACACCTATTTTTGCGGGAGGAACAGGCCACCGCCAGAGCCTCTGAATTTTGCGGGCTTCTACGGGCGCAGCAACACGGATGTCCCATCTCCATCCTTTTATATGACAGCCACCAACCCTAAAACCCTTTTAGAATTGGAGCTTCTAGAAGATTAAACCTAATGGGCTTCCGTTAAGGCCCAACATCAACGGAACACACACGCACGCATTTTAAAGCGCTGTCTTCACTTCTCTTGACCTAATCCACTTCACCTCGCTCTGTCTTGCGAGTCCAATCCTGTTGAAGCAATCGCCTGCTTCGCCACGTGTAGGTTGATTCAGCGGCTCTCATCATGTTGGCAAGTCTCTCCCATCCGGTTCCCACCAGACCACATTGGCACTTGCACCGACCCCCGCACCGCTTGATCAACCAGTCACACCGAACTGCCCGTTCAGTCATCCTTGTCTATTCTGCGCCACGCTTGAGTCCATTGACCTCACCCAGCATCCTTGATCGTTCTGGACCTCAGCTCTCCAAGCTTAGTCCCGATTCTCCTTGCCGTTGATCGTCATTGACCTCCAAGCAACCTGCACACCAATAGACAAGCAAATCGAATCCGGGAACAAGTTCTTCACAACTTGACCCACGTTAGTGAAAACATGCATCATGCAACACATATGCACTGTAACCTATGAACTCAACCTATCCCAAAGCCAAATTCCCAAAATGGCTGAAAATCAGCCTTTTAACTTTGCCGAAAACGCGTGAAACTTCAAACCAAAAGCAACATTGCCAATTGTTTCATCATCCTAAGATCATAGGCATATCCCCATCATATCCACAATCTGTGTGAAAGGGTGGAGGTCTGCACTACCAGGTAGTCGCATCACGGGGCGGTTCGCCATGTCCCTGTCTAACGGTGTGTGTTATGCCAAAGCACTGTGTTTGGGTTGGTATGACGGTAAAGCACACTGGGAGTATCAATGTTTGAGATGAAGTTTCTGAAATTTTTTGTTATGATTAGTGCTTGCAACATTAGTTGTATCGTGTCGGTAAAGTGTACAAAATCTGCAGAGTGTTAAATTAATCTATTCGAATAGCCGCATTCGCGGATATGGACATGCTTGGGGATTTCACACGAGGGGTAGTTTTGATAAAACATCTGGGAAGGGAGTTGTGTGATCTAAGTCATATAGCTGTGTGAATAACTTGTTTATGCTTTGTGTTCTTTGTGACATCAAATTGTTAAATTAATATTGTCTATTTGTTTTACATTGTGTTTTAATCTATTATTCATATTCAATTGCAAATATTGCATTTCAGCAAAAGAACCACAGACGTCATTCCTTTGGAATAAGCCATCATCTATAAATTGCATTTTGTGGTATGACTTGTGAGTACGGTTGTGTACCCATATTTGCTATAATCAATCAACAGAAGTGGAGGAGTCATCGCCTGTTTTCGAGGAGGAGTTCTACGAAGGTGCTGATCGTTAGGGTCTTGATCACAGTCAGTTGTCTGTGGCGAATTGATGGGATTTCGCTGGAGTTTAGTTTGTTCTGTTGCTGCTTATTTCTCTATTGCTAGCCCTGCGTGGCTTAATAAATGTAAACTCAACCATAAGGTCAAAACCATTATTTGTTATTAAAATTAGTCGTTTATGCTATTAATCGTCTTGTGTGGATCGATATTCATCTATGTTGATACTGTGTGCACTAGCGTGATCCTAGACTAGTGCATTATAGACAGAGGGTCCAGAATTGCATTTTTGGGTCTCGACACTAGACTTTATGAGGTTCCTATTACTGTTACTAATCTAAATAAAACAGATGTTGATTTAAATGCTCAAGCTTGTAACTTGCTATTTCAAGGGATTTCTCACAAAGAATTTGATCATATAGCTCATATTAATTCTGCCCACTTGCGAGGAAGGTTGTACATACATAGATTGATGGGCTAGGTGCTATGTCGGCTGCTCATGTTACCGAAAAGATTCATTCCATTTGTACTCAACCCTAACCTTATGTTCATCGGTTCCGCACCGACCTCTTCAAAGTTCCGATCGAAGTTTCTCCACTGGGCAGAATCAGCAGGGTGTCTTAGCTTTCCATCTTTCTTACGCTCCTCCGAGTGCCAACGCAGCAATCTTGCCTCCTTTGGGTTCGCAAATAAACACTTCAAACGTGGGATCACAGGCAGATACCACAACATCTTAGCAGGAGGTCCTTACTTTACCTTATCAGCATTCTTACGCTGGTATCGGGATGCTTTGCACACGGGACATACATGCATATCTGCATACTCTTTACGGTAGAGGATACAATCGTTCGGACATGCATGTATTCTTTCTACTTCCATTCCCAATGGACAAAGAACCTTCTTTGCTTGGTAGGTGGTGCTGGACAACACGTTTTCCTCCGGAAGGATGTCCACTAGGAGGCCTAACAACGCCATGAAACTCTTGTCGGACCAACCATTGCTTGCCTTCAATTTCAGTAGTTCAAGCATGGTTGACAACATTGTGTATTCCGGCTTGTAGCCAGGGAACAAAGGTCTCACCGAGTCCTCCATTAAGCCCTTGAATTTACAAAACTCTCTCTCACTGTAGTTCTCTTCTGCATCGCGTAACATCTGATCCAGATTGTCATCGTGCGACCTATCCTCATCAAAAGCACAGTCCACATCCGGCATATCGTTGACTTCCTCCGCGATGTCGTTGTTATTAACTTCTTCTATAATATGCTCTTCACCGTGACTGGTTCAACATGTATACCCTTTTTTTGAACCCCTTCAAATCAAGTGCGCTTCGATCTGCGTCAGGTTATTAAACATCTTCAAATTACCGCAATCAATGCATGGACAGTACATAAATTTTATCCCCTTCTTCAACATATCTTGCTCGGTGACTCTTCTAAAAGCAAACACGCCATTAATGTACTCTTGACTCACACGGTTCACACCGTACATCCAGTTTCGGTCCATCTACGCTACACATATAACAAATTAGTGTTAAATTAGATTAATAAACCGCAAGTACGTACTCTTCCTATTGACCAAACATACTTAAATTGATTAGCAATTAACTTATAGCAAACATAAAGTGTTATAGATCGTTACCCTCGGAGCTCATGACAAAAATACCAAATATCCCTCGAGATTCCTCTCCTTCTCCTCCCTTCCTCCTCTCCTTCTCCTCCCTTCCTCCCTTCCTCCTCCTCCCTGCCTCCTTCCTTCCCTTCCTTCTCCTCTCTAAGCTGGCGCAATGGGGGAGGACCTAGGTGGCGGCTCAAATGGGAATGGGCAGGGGGTCTGTAGGGACCAGGTATTTATAATGCCAGGCTGTCACAGAAGGTTTTTATTATGAACCGTCTGTGATATGCAACTATCATAGACGGGTTTTTAATAGAATCGTCTGTGATAATTCATAGACGGTATTTGTTAAGAACTGTCTGTGATACTGGAAATTATCACAGAAGGTTCTTTGTAAGAACCGTCTGTGAATTATCACAGATGGTTCTATTAAAAAATGGTCTGTGATATGTGCGTATCACAGACGGTTCAAAAGGAACCGTCTGTGATAAGTTCAACACAGACGGTTCCTTTTGAACCGTCTGTGATGAGGCATCCACTATTGCCTGTTTTGTAGTAGTGATGAAGGAACCACAAAAATTAATAAAGTGCGTAAAAATCTTTATCAAAAAGAATATCCTGATTTTGCTATGAAGCCTAGTGAATCTATTGATGATCTTTTTGCTCGTTTTGAGAAAATATTGAGTAATTTGCGCGGTGTTCATGTTATTCCTACTGATGAAGATAATGCAACTAAAATTTTGAGATCTTTAGGTTCTGAGTAGTTGATGGTTGTTATAACTATAAATCAAACTGTCGATCTAGATACTTTAACCATGGATGATCTTTACTCTAGATTGAAAAACTATGATATGGAAGCTTTGCCATCTAAGATTGATAAATCTTCATCTTTAGCACTTCTTACTAATCCTGTGCAGGCTGCTTCGTCGAGTTCTTTTTCTATGTCTGCTTTGTCTTCTTTTTCAGAGGAAGAGTTCGAACAGCTCCCTGAAGAGGACTTGGTGTTGATCTCCTCACGGACATACAAGGCACTCAACAACATGAGGATGAGGAAGCGAGGTGGCGTGTCAAGTTCAATCAGGTGCTATAAGTGTGGTGAGCCAGGTCACATTAAGATGGAGTGTCCTAAGCTCATGGGGAAGGTGATCAAGGAAGACAAGAATTACCGTCGTTGGCCATCTAAGAACAGCAGCATCAAGGGTGGAAATTTCCGATGAAAATTTGCTTAAAAGGTTCTTTCGGCTACGAACATCTTGATTTGAGTGATATGGAATATGAGAGTTACGACGATGATGACCACGACAAAGATGATGCTAAAGGTAAGAAAAAGAACAACGATGACTTCTAGGGCATGCGCTTCATGGCAAGAAACGATAACAACAACGACGATGACAATGATCCTGATTAGGTAAGACCATCATATGATGAGCTTGAAGATGGTTTGATTAAACTTGCTATTGAACTGGAAAAGACAAAAAAAGAAATTGAAAGAAAATAATTGTCTTGTTGAAAGCTTAACTTCTGAAATTAATAGACTTAGAGTTTCTATTCCTGGTAATGAATAATGTGAGTCTTGTCAAGTTTTACATTCTGAGTTGGAGACTGCTAGGTCAATGAATGCATCAAACTTGGTTCAACTTAGGAATGTAAATACTAAATTTGATGATTTAAGGTTGGCACATGACTCTTGTGATGAAAAGTTAAAACTTGCAAATGATGAAATTGAAAAGCTTAAGTTTAGTTCTCCTACAGGTTTAGAGTCAAGTATTTCAAATGCTTAAACTAAAACTTGCTCTAATTGTCGATTGCTAGAAGCTAGACTTAATTCATCTCAGGAAACAATTCAACAAATACTTTATCATGAGATATCTTCTTGCTCTAACTGTCCTAAACTTAACATAGAAATAGAAGCTTTGACTAGACAACTTAATGATTTTGCTAAAAAAGAAAGATTGGCTCAGTCTAGTGCTTCTAAGAATCTTGTGAATGAAACTGTTAAATGCACAACTTGTCCCACTCTAGCTAAAGAAAATGAGTATCTTAAGGATATATTAGAGATATTTTCCTTTGGCAAGAAAAAATTAAATATGATCCTAGACAAGTCAAAAGTGAGTGTTAAAAATCATGGTCTAGGATTTAATTTTGTTGAGCATGCCAAGAATAATCCTCCTAAGGTTGTTAAGCTTCTTGAACCTGGAATATTTAAAGTAGAATCTGAACCAAAACAAATTGTTTTTAAATCAGCTGGTATTGCAAAGGACTCATCTACCAAAGTGGGTGTTGTAAAGGCAAAAGATACGACTTCTCATCAAGACAAGTATCAATGCACTCATTGTGGTAGAGAGGGTCATTTGGTTCAATTTTGCTTTCGAAAAGCAAAGAAAGAAAAGAAAGACAGGTTAAGAAAGATTTCTCGTTCTGGAGTAGAGTTTGGTCAAGCTCCTTATCATCGCTTTACTCCATCTAAATAATTTTATGTAGGTTTGGGAGTTTTTGCAACAGGACCGGTCAGACTAGCGTCTTTCACACTCGGCCGACCGCTAGCTCAACGGCGGTCCGACCGTAGAGGGCATGTAATCTAAAAGTTCTTTGTATTTGCCTCATCTGTTGTTCTGCTCATCGCAGATCTCAAGATCGTTACCTAAATATTTATTCTCTAATCCCAGTACTAAGATACTAATGATTGTTCGTACTCTGTAGGCTCGCCGCAAGCGGAAGGAGAACATATGGTTCATTGACTCCGGTTGTTCTCGCCATATGACCGGAGACTCACGATGGTTCTCCTCCCTCACTCGTGTCACCGGTGATGAGATGATTTGTAACACCCCAGCCAAACAAAGGCTTAGAATGCTACTAAATTAAGTAAATTTAAACATATTCAAACTAAAACATCTTACAAAATTTCGGCAGAACCTCCTTTGTATAGTTACCTATACTGGAGGTTCCAACAGACAGTTAAAAGATATAAAGATAATCCAAAATTGCAATTTGATCAAGATGTAATCAAAACTGACTATTCGTTACTATAACATCCATAGTAACTAAGCACCTAAGAAATAGACCATGTGCAATCCAAACATCTATTTATTACAGACTAATCCAATCAAGCAATAATCAATATGAGTACTCTAAACAGTTCATTCATCTCCTAGTTGGTTTTCCTTTCATTCTATGGTGGGTAGTTCGTGCGGAAGTGCAAGAAGTCTAATTCTTCCTTTCCCCCATGCATGCCGATCTCGTAAAAGTACCTAAACCACAACAAACAACAAGAGGTGAGTCCAAGACTCAGCAAATATAATAAATGGCACCAACAACGTACAAGCATGTAAATCAGCAACTATACTTCACAAATCCACAAATCAATCACCTTACACACACATGCTATGCAATATGCTCAAAATGATCCTTTTCCTTCTCTTTCCCTTTTGCATTTTACCGGTAATGCAAAGTGTGCATCCGTCGATGCACACCCATGCCTGTGCCATCTGACATAGGGACTATTGCCCATACTCCGTAAGTATGGGGACCAAAGCCCATGCTTTATAAGCATGGGGACCTTTAGCCCGTCATCAACATGACGGGGACCTCAAGAGTTGCTTGGTCATCACATGACCAAGTCTTCAATAAGCCAACATGATGCATATGTATGAATTTCTCAAATTAATACAAACATGCATCCGCAACACATTGCATATGAATATCCTATTCATACTACAAAGCTCATAAACATAGACTTCACAACTAGCAAACATCGATTAACACATAACTCATATCTCTAGAAACCATGAACATTACCAACTACGCCATCATCACAACTCATGAACACGCAATTTCTCATAATATATATCAAACCTTGCCATTCAACAATATATATTATAACCATCATTATACTTGCCTTAACCGCGAGAGAGTGAGGGACGCGTAGAAGGTGCTGCCCCCGGGACCAGTCCACCACCTGAGTAATAATTATTACGCACGCTAAGATGGCAGTAGTGGACCAAAACAAAGTATACAACAACAATCACTAACTTGCAAAAGCGTCTAACTCGATCCCAACCCCAATTCCTACACGTCGATCTGTCCCCTCGGTGGACAGTCAACTTCTAAAATTCATATATATTGTTACAGGAGTCCAATTAAAGTTTTCTTAGACTTTATAGAAAGTTAATTAAATTCTCCAACTAAGTCTAGTTGGTTAACCTCTCTGAATCGGCCAAATAATACCCCTACCAAGCCAGTTAATAAAACATCGATTTCCCGTCAGGCTCTCTGGACAGAGCACTAAAAATACCATAACTTTCAGTACGTGTGTCCAAATCTCGAGTTCTTGAGCTTTCTGAAAATCTGAGACAATTATATACAACTTTGATTATACTGAGCTCCTCTGATTTCCCCTTTAACTAATCGTTTTACCCAGATTACTAAAACCTGTCAGAAAACCCACAAATCTGCAGAACAGTCCCACTAATAAAATCATAACTTCTGCTACATGGGTCCAAATAATGCGTTCTAGCACTTCACGGAAAGATGGCGACGTCCTCTACAATACTCTAGGAGACGTACAGAACTAATTCCACCTTTAAGCACATCAAAACCTCGATATACTCTAATCTGTCCTGAGCAGCCCTAAATACCAACATTGCTAAAATAATTAAACACGCATCTAATCGGGGAAAAACAGGGGTTACCCTTGACGAACCGCTGAAGATCACGATGCAGCCCACGAATCCTCTTCCCCTTCCTTTCTCCCTTCTTCCCCTTCCTCTTCTTCTTCTTCTTGGCCGGGCAATCACCCGGGTGACCTTCCTTCTTCCTCCACTTGGCCGGTAGCAACAAGGATCTTCTTCACCGGCAGCGGGGGGGGGGAGGAGGAGGTGCACTGTAGCAAGGCACTGTAGTGGCTGTGATACTGTAGCTACAGTACGGACTAGGGTTTCCCCTCCTTTTATTGGTGGCCGGCCCCTCATGGGCCTCTTAGGCCAAGGCCTAAGGCCCAAGTTGCTGAAGAACTACAGAAACCCCCTTTTTCTTATGTCTAATTTCTCTTTTAAACGCTTTCTTTCTTAGAATAAATCGTGGTATTACATGATTACTTTTGGGGACAATGCTCAAGGATGAGTTCTTGCAAGAGGTACTGTGTGAGTCAACGACAAATTCATTTTAAAAGACGTTGCTCTTGTCAGTAAGTTGAGCTATAATTTGCTTTCAGTTTCACAGTTGATAGACGATAATCTTGAGGTGAGTTTAAAAAGCATTCATGCTGCATTTTAGATTCATCTGGCGATCTAGTGTGCAAAATTATTCGAGTTGGTCATTTGTTTAAGGGTGACTTTTCATATTCATCATCCTCTGATCTTAGGTGTCTTATTTCATCTGATTCTACGGATTTATTTTGATCATATTGGTTTTGATCATCTTGCTCGTATCAGTAATATGAATCTTGTTAAAGGAATACCTAATCTTAAAATTAAAAAATCAATGGATTTTGTTTGTTCACCCTGTCATCACAGTAAGATGATTTCTGCACCACATCCTCCCCTCACACTTGTTATGACTGATGCACCTGGTCAATTGTTGCACATGGACACTATAGGTCCTACTAGAGTTCAGTCTCCTGGAGGTAAATAGTATATTCTTGTTATTGTTGATGATTACTGTAGATACTCTTGGGTCTTTTTCATGGCATCTAAGGACGAAACTTTTGGTCCATTTAGAGAGCTTGTCCTTAGACTTGCCACTGAACTCCCAGGGGCACTTAGAACAATTAGAAGTGATAATGGAACTGAATTCAAGAACACATCATTTGCTTCTTTTTGTACTGAAAAAGGTTTAGATCATCAATTCTCTTCAGTTTGTGCGACACAATAGAACGGTGTTGTAGAATGTAAAAATAGAACCTTGGTTGAGATGGCTAGAACGATGTTAAATGAACATGCTACAGCTAGGAAGTATTGGGCTGAAGCCATCTCTACCGCTTGCTATATTTCTAATAGAGTATTTTTGTGAGCTAAATTGCATAAGACTTTCTATGAACTTCGTTTTGGTCATTCTCCTAATATTTCTCACTTGAGGGTGTTTGGATGTCAATGTTTTATCCTTAAACATGGAAATCTTGATAAATTTGAATCTAGATCCTCAAATGGTATTCTTCTTGGATATGTAGCTCACACTCGAGGTTATCGTGTACTCAACTTAGAAACAAACAAAATTGCTGAGACCTATGAGGTCACTTTTGATGAGGCTAGTCCTGGTACTAGACCTGATAATGCAGGTATACAGGTAAATGACACACCCGAAGACATCTTCTATGACTCTGACGACGATGAAAGGGCAACCCTGATTCACACTTCGACACACGTATCTACACCGATGGAGTCTACAACTAGTGGCTCTGCTCCTATCTCCAATGAGGTAGAGGCCACTACTCTACACCTATGCCACCAACAGCTCCACAGGCTCCTCTGCATATTCAATGACGTCATCCTCCTGAACAAATGATTGGTGAGTTAGATAAGAGAGTTCTTCACAATAGGTATAACTCTGATACCTCATATGCTCATGCTACTTTTGTTTCCTTTTTTGAACCTCAAGATGTAAGTCACGCTTTATCTGACGAGTCTTGGATTAATGCCATGCATGAGGAATTAGAAAATTTTGAGCGTAATAAAGTCTGGACTTTAGTTTCATCTCCTCTTGGTCATAATGTTATTGGAACTAAATGGGTTTGTAAGAATAAACAAAATGAGGATGGTGTTGTTGTTCGAAATAGGGCTAGACTTATGGCTCAGGGTTTTACCCAGGTAGAAGGTCTTGATTTTGGTAAAACTTTTGCACCTGTTGCTCGATTAGAAGCCATTAGAATCCTTTTAGCATTTGCTGCATCTAAGGGTTTCAGATTCTATCAAATGGATGTTAAGAGCACTTTTCTTAATGGCTATATTGAGGAAGAAGTTTATGTAAGACAACCACCTGGTTTTGAAAATCCTAAATTTCCTGATCATGTCTACAAAATGTCCAAAGCTTTATATGGTTTAAAACAAGCATCTAGAGCTTAGTATAATAGGCTTAAATCATATTTGCTTAAAATGACTTCCAAATGGGCAAAGTAGATAAAACATTATTTACTCTCAAGCATGGCACTGATCTTTTACTCGTTTAGATTTATGTGAATGATATCATCTTTGGTGGTTCCTCTTATGCTCTTGTTTTCAAGTTTCAGATACTATGAGCAGAGAATTTGAGATGAGCATGATGGGAGAACTCACGTTTGTAACGCCTGACCTGGAGTCACCCGAGAGGTCCCTTAAGACCACCCAGAGGTCCTCCAAGACCTCTCAGAAGGTCCTTCAAGACCACCTGGATGTTTCCCCAAGGTGGGCTCGAGACAGCCACTAGATGACCCCAAGTGCCACGGCCTAACCCAGGGGTGGTCGAGAGACCAAGCCCGGAGAGGTCGTGGAACCAAAGGTGACCCAAAGACCTCCCAGGACCAGGCCCGAGGGTGGTTGTGGAGGGCTGGGATCACCCCAAAGACCTCCCACAACCAGACCAGAGGGTGGTCGTGGAGAACAGGGATCACCTCATGGTCTTCTGTGTGAATCGAGCTAGTCCCAAGGATCAACGGCTAGCTCTTCACAGCATACAACAATGGTAACATAAATCAAACGCAAGCTTTATTAACAACAGAGTTGATTACAAAGGGGAGGCTTACAAGCCAGCAACCAAAATACAACGGAAGATAAATAAGTAGACCACCTAATACACCACAGGCAATCGGCTGGAGGGCGCATCCTAGTCGGCCAGGATCTCTAGGTCCACTACGAGGGCCTCCTTAAGCTTTCTTTTCCTGCTCCATAAGAATATCAAGCAAGAGTGAGCACAACAACCGTGCTCGTAAGTTACACCCGTCAAATAACAGCATGACATGCATAAATGGATATCTCAAAGGAAGGCTTAATATGGTTGATTTGCATAAAGCCCAAGTTTCTTTCAATTACATGTACTAAGTTCCAATGCAAATAACAATAATTAAAATTCATTTTCTCAATTTCAGTTTTCAGTTGGATAACATTCATCACTAGTGGTGAAGGATACCCTCCTGTCACAAGGCTCCCTGCCCCAAACCCATTAGGATAGAAATCCAAAACCATTTGACAAAGTCCTTTTGAAACCAAAACCAACATCTAACTTTGAGCAGCTTTGCCAGCATGTCTATAACCGCAGACACGGCTATTCGAATAGTTTTCACTCTGCAGAGGGGTACAACTTTACCCACATGACATGATTTCTCTAGTTTGTTTGGCAACCGTCGATGCCACCACTCACTTCCGAAGGTAAGTGGTCTAGAGTTCATGACAAGGCATTTACAATGCATCATTCGACCGCAGTCCACCCTCGCTAAGGTTTCGCTCCCCTCTGTGGATAGAAACCAAACAGAGTTCATAGGGGCCCCCTCTTGTGCCAGGTGGGACTAACAAGGTCCTAACATGACCAGCCATAAAAGACTACCCACGCTTCTGCGGGATCGACCGCGATGGTAACTTTGCAAATTAGTCAGCCAGGTCCCCTACCCATACTCAGGACATGTGGTTGCACGGTGAGGCATGGTAAAATACACTCGCAGACCGGTCCTTAATTGACTTGGGCGGTTATCACAAACCCTGGGCATCGGATCGCACGATTCCTGCTCATAGACATGCACCAACTAAACAACCAGTGCCGCCCAAGTCCAAATCCATTTTCCTTTTCGGCTTTACGAAATCATTTACAAAACCTCCATGACATCCCGATGCCATGGCTCAGCTTTTAAAACATTTTAGACAAACAAGGTCTTTTGGCAGAAAAGCTCCCAAATCAAGATTTTGGCCTAAGCATGACTAAGCATCAAGTTTTGCAACACCAGCCAGTTCATACTAATGTACCAATTAGCTCTTTATTGAGGTGACAAGGGGGTGATCAATTCAATAATCAAGATTAGTTGTACAAAGGAATTAGGAGTAACTACAAGGTTAAAACAGGGATTGAAATACTTGAATTCAAATAAGCATGCAGTAATACTTGAAACAGAACATAAATAACCCGAAATATTGGGTGCAACATAGTCAAGGGTGTAACTTGCCTTGCTCGAAGGCTTAAGTGTCTTCCTCCTCAGAGAGCTCGGGCTCCTCAATGTCGCCGCACTCTACACAAGAAAAACAAAGCAAACTCAAATAGAGCTCAAGCAAGAACCAAAAGAACTCCAAAGAAACACCGAAATAAAACCAACAGAGAGGCTTCGATGGATTGGAGGAGGTCGAAGGAGCTGGTTGAAGAAGATCCGACAGTTTGGAGGGAGGTCCAAGAACTGATCGAAAGAGCCAGAGAGTTGAAATGAGAAAAAAGGGCAAAGATAGAGAGCTGCCCAAGCTTATAAAGCTAGGGAAAGAGACTGGGAGAGCCACCGAGGAACTACGGAGGGGAACAAACAAGTACAAGGTAGGTGGGCAACAAGACAAGGTACGCTCAGGCGTGCGCAGATAGCTGACCGGAGATGCGACGAGACAAGCGGGGAGGGAGCAAAACGGTGAGGTAGCATTTAATGCGATACAACCCATTAAATGCGTGAAGACTCCGGCGAGGGCATCCTCGGGGACTTCAGTGAGAGTAGCGCCGCGATTTAGGGGAAAAAGGAGGTGAGCGAGGCTAACCGGTGGGGCCGGTCAACACTCGAGATGGGTGGTCAAACCAATAGGGTGGTCATGACCAAGGGGGAGGTTGTGACCGGCAAAGGTGGTCTTGACCGCAAGGGTGGTCTTTGCAAAAGACCAACAAGGGAGGTCATGACCACATAGGTGGTCGTGACCAGGAAAGGGGGTGGTCTTTATAAAAGACCCGCAGAGGGTGGTCTTTGCAAGGACCAGGAGGTCCTGCGGACAAGAAGGTCCAAGGGACAGGAAGGTCTAAAGGACAGGGAGGTCTTGCGGAGGCCCTGAGGAGGTCCTGCAGAGGTGGTCTTTGCAAAAAAGACCAGAGGTCGTGACCACAAGGGTTGTCTTGACAAAAAAGGGTGGTCTTTGCAAAAAAAAAAGACCATAGGGAAGTCCCAACCAATGGAGGTCACGGCAAAACGACGAAAGGAGGAGGTCGCGGCCTCAGAGGGAGGTCACGGCGAAAGAACAAAGGAGAGGAGGTCGCAGCCGCAAGGGAAGGTCGCAGCTAAACGACAAAAGAGGAGGTCGCGACTCCAAGGGGAGGTCGCAGCTAAAGGACAAAAGAGGAGGTCGCGACTCCAAGGGGAGGTCGTGGCTAAAGGACAAAAGAGGAGGTCGCGACTCCAAGGGGAGGTCGCGGCTAAAGGACAAAAGAAGAGGTCGCGACTCCAAGGAGAGGTCGCGGCTAAAGGACAAAAAAGGAGGTCACGACTCCAAGGGGAGGTCGCGGCTAAAGGACAAAAGAGGAGGTCGCGACTCCAAGGGGAGGTCCTGACCACAAGGGGTGGTCATGACCAGGAAGGTGGTTTCACAAAAAGACCACAAGGGTGGTCTTTGCAAAAAGACCAGAGGTCGGGAGGACAAAGAGGTCCTAAACCAGGATATCTGAAGGACAGAGAGGTCCTAGGGAAATCCCGCAAAGGTGGTCTTTGCAAAAGACCAGGAGAGGTAGTCCTCAAGGGAGGTCCTGACGGTCAGATCAACTCAGAGAGAGGTCCTGATGGTCAGATCGACTTAGAGAGAGGTCCTGATGGTCAGATCGACTCAGAGAGAGGTCCTGACAGTTAGATCGACTCAGAGAGAGGTCCTGACGGTCAGATCGACTCAGAGAGAGGTCCTGACGGTCAGATCAACTCAAAGAGAGGTCTGGACCCTCAGATCCAAACGAATGGTGGGATTCAAAGGAAAAAGGATCCAACGGAGGAGATCCAGACGGTCGAGATAAAGAGCGAAGTAGGTCTTGACGGTCACAAAATGGAGGTTGAACTCCCCAAGTTCTACAGACCATTTAGACACGCGTCCCGCTGCTTCCCTATTCTGGAGGATCACTCTCAAGGGAAACTCAGACGGCACAATTATCTTGTGCGCCTGAAAATAATGTCGTAGTTTCCTCGAAGACATGAGGAGGGCATAGAGAAGCTTTTGGACCTTAGGGTAACGCTCCTTAGGTCTGTGTAAAACTTTACTTACTTAGTACACTGGTCGTTGAACGTTTTCGCGTTCTATGACTAGTACTGCGCTCACTGCCTGTGGCGTGGTAGCTAGATAAATTAAGAGCGTCTCTTCTAGTTTTGGGAAAACCAGAACAGGAGCACTCATAAGATATCTCTTGACATCCTCGAAGGCAGCGTTTGCCTCTTTTGACCACTCGAAACCCTCATGCTTCTTTAGAAGTTTGAAGAAAGGTAGTCCTTTTTCTCCCAGTCGTGCTATGAAACGACTTAAAGCTACCATACATCCTGTGAGTTTTTGGACTTCTTTCTTCGTGGTTGGAGAGTGCATTTGAACAATGGCTTTTATCTTTTTGGGATTTGCTTTTATTCCTCGTACAGAGACCAGGAATCCAAGCAACTTTCCCGAAGAGACTCCAAACACACACTTATCAGGATTGAGTTTCAAGCGGTGTTTTCTGAGGTTGTCGAATGTCTCCTGCAAGTCCGAAACATGATCAAGCTATTTGATACTTTTTACGACTAGATCGTCAACATAGGCTTCCAAATTTTGGCCTAGCTGAGGTGAAAAAGTCGATTGCATCAAACGTTAAAAAGAAGCACCAGGATTTTTTAGACCAAATGGCATTTTGACATAGCAAAATATACCAAATGGAGTAATAAACGTGGTCTTTTCTTTATCTTCTAGACACATATTAATCTGATGGTAGCCAGAATATGCATCTAGAAAACTTAATGTTTCGCAACCAGCAGTAGAGTCAACCAACTGATCGATACGAGGTAAAGGGAAATCATCTTTTGGATAAGCTTTATTAAGATCAGTGAAGTCAACGCACATTCGCCACTTGCCGTTAGACTTCCTAACCACTACAGGGTTGGCCAACCACTCTGGGTGGTCGACTTCTCTTGTAAAGCCTACTTTAAGTAGCTTGTCCAATTCTGACCTTATAGCATCTCGTCGATCAGGGGAAAATCTCCGTAACTTTTGTTTTACGGGTACTTTGTCAGGCCGTAAAGCTAGCCTGTGCTCAATCACTTCCCTGGGGACTCCGGGCATGTCGGATGCTTGCCACATGAAGACATCTGCGTTTTCTCGGAGGAAAGTGATGAGTGCGTCTTCCTACTTGGGGTCGGAAGTATCCCCGATGCGAACAGTCTTCGAAGGTTCGTCCTAATCTAGTGGAACCTCTTTGACTTGGTCGTTCAGCTTGGGCGCAGCTTTAAACTTCGAACTCTTGGTCGAAGGCTGCCCTTTTTCTTCCCGAGCTGGTATCTGACCGACCATCTTGAGGGATCGATGGTCACACGTGTGCGCCATCTTCTTATCACAATGAATTGTGATTACTCCTTTGGAACCTAGCATCTTAAGATATTGATACCCATAATAAGTTGCCATCAAGAATTTTGCCAAAGCTGGTCGTCCGAGTATGGCGTTATATGCCGTATCGAAATCGACCACATCAAATGAGATTTTCTCCATCCTGAAATTACTTGGTGAACCAAATGTTATAGGAATGGAAACTTGACCAATAGGTTTGACCGAAGATCCTAGTATAATACCATGAAATGAATATCTTACCGGCCTTACCTTGGTCCTGGGTACTTGCATCTCGTCCAGGGTGTTCGTCAACAAAATATTTAACGAACTACCACCATCAATTAACACTCGATTTACTCGACAGTTGTTGATGGTTGGTTCGACCACGATTGGGTAACGACCTGGTTGAGTCGAAGGAATCGGGCAGTCACCCTTCTCGAAAGAGATGGTGACTTCCGACCACTTCGGTACTTAATTGACAAGAGGGGAGTCAATAGAGTTTACCTCACGTTCGACTGCCTTAAGCTGTTGTCTTGACTCGTACACCGACGATCCCCCAAAGATGTGCTCGATGGTGTGCTCAGGATCCTGAAGCGGCATGTCCGCGTTGTCGTTCGATTGTGTACGCCCACTGGCTTGCCCTAGCTCTTCGAGAGCAGGAAGTGGCCCTTTGTCGTTGTAATAGTCTTCAAGTTTTTGTTAGAAAACTCGGCAATTGCGGAGGTCATGCCCTTCCTTTTTATGGAAAGGGCACCACCTAAGCTTGTCGTTCTTCCATTCGGGGCGCTTACCTTTGCCTCGATTGGGGTATTATTTGGTAGCTCGTGGCTCCTTATCACTTACGGCCAAGACCTCCTTAGAAGCATTGGCTTGAGGCTTTTGGCCCTTTGCCTTGTTTTTGGATTTCTTGGCCTTCTTATCCATCTTTTTTGCTACATTTGTGTGAGGACCCCGGTTTATTTGGCTTGTAATGCTTAGTCATCCATTAGCTCTAGCATCACAAACAAAATAACCCGTGTCTTCGAGATATGTATACTTCCTAGAAATGCAGTATACACACCCCTTTACAAAATCATGCATCAATTCCATTCAAGACATAGAACCAAAGCACGAACTAGATTAAACCAAAGACATACATAATATAGAGTTATTACAAAAGGGGCCGACCGTCCAAATAACAACTAAGAAAGATAAACACAGCGGAAGCAAAAATCCATAAGATGGCGATAAACAAAAGAAGGCCACAAGGTTTGCCTTTAGCCCATAAGGCAACCGACCGAGCCACCTAGCTAGTCTTCCCAACCGCAGCACATCTCACAAAAGCAAAGCCCTTTAGGCTCTACCTCCTCTGCAACAAAGTTATTAAGCAAAGCAAATGAGTACAAAATGTACTCAGAAGATGTATGTGTAAGGGTAATGACCTATACATATGCTACATGCAAGCTTTATTTAAGTGGAAGGCTTTAGGCTCATTTTAGCATAAAGTAAGTTTTCATTTGCAATATTTAAATAGATTCAAAGCAGTTTTGCAATTCATTTTTAATTTGCAAATAACAACGAGACAATAACATAATAACAATAGATAGATGACAACAACAAACCTGGAAGTGACTAACCCAAAAGCCACCACAACAATAGCATGAATTACCCATTCATACCACCCATGTCAAGTTTTAATTAAAGGTTATAGTCTAACTCTCGAAAGACTTCCCCAAGCATGTCCATAACCTAGGACGAGGCTATTCGAATAGTTTGAACCCCACAGGTGTACCAATGTACCCACACGCCGACCGCCTTTTCGCCAAGCTATTAGCACACTTCCTTTGGTATGCCTACAGCCTAAGTCCAACGAGACATTTCCAATATTGAGTGTCAACAACGAGTCGCCCATATGGGGATACAACCTCCCCATACGCTGATGCTAAGTCATCAAAGATGCTCACCCCTTATACGGTGGTGCTCCTTGCGATGGATAACCCCACCATCTGCCACCCAATATCCCACCATGCGACTCGAAGCTAACACCCGCCAAAGTATTTTAGTCAAGAGAGGTCCCATATCCCTCTCGTGTGGTTAGCATGCAAAAATGCTTGGTTTAGTGTAACAAGATGTTCGGTCCTTGTTGACTTAGGCACCATTCCACATACCAACAATCACACCATCATCCATTGTTCCCAAGTCCAAATAGTTTTCATTTTTAGTTTTGTTTTGACTTTACAAATTAACAAAGCACAAGTGCTGGACATGATCAAGATCATCGACTAAGTCGATGACCACCCAATTCTACCGTAATCTAAGCATTTCTAAGCAATACCAACGCGAACTACTAAGTGGTGAGAGCTCATCCAACGAACTCTAACCACAGCAAGATAGTCCTAGGCTTAGTAGTAGAGAATGCATCTATAGGCTCAACTAATCGATAATTTAACACAAAATAGCATGCATACATACAGGTGAAACAAAGTATTAAACTTTAAAAGTACTGGGACAATATGGATATGATCAAACTACTTTCCTTTCTGGGGCTGTTCACAATGCTGCAAAGGATCACTCACGGGATCAACGCACTCGTCGGCACCTAACGAAAAAGCGAAAAAGAACCGATAAGAAAGAAAGAAAACCAAAAGGACTCCACAGAAAACTTTCTTCAAATACTCTGAAATTTTTACAGCAGCAAGATCATGATTTTTAGAGAATTTAGCAACAAGAACCAATCAATTTGGATTCTCAATGCAAAAGATATGGCCAAAATAATTCTGCTCACCCTGGAAATTGCTGGAAAATTCAAATCGGTTACTGTTCATCCGAATTAAATTCTCAAGCATAATTTTCCAAAGAGGTGTTGCACCTGGAATTTTTATGGTAAGACAAGCACCTCATGAGATGAACAACACAATTGAGTTCACCTCATTTGGAGCTATGATGCATGTTTTATGATTTTACAAAGACATGCAAATGAGCACAAGAAACATGCACCCACAATTTTTTTGAAAATAGTGACATGCCTAAATCATATTCTACCATTTAGTGCACTAATAGAGGAAGCCAACAAAGTTGGATTCACCCAAAAATGAGCTATAGAGAATTACTTATGCATTTTACAAGTTAATTGCAATTTTTAGAGCAATATTAAAAGCTAATTTTGAAACCAATTTACCATTTCTTTTTCTGGAGCCGAACTACACTTACAACCATTTTTAGATTAAATTTTAGTTCAAACCAGAGCTACCAAAATTTGAATCAACTAAAAAGGAGCTAAAATGAATTAGTTATGCATTTTCAAAGTTCATTACCTTTTTCAGTTTGCGAATAAATCCACCAGAAAATTCCTAAAAAGGAAACGACGAGAAAAAGCCTGGGCCATTGATCCTGGATCGGACGGCCCAAGACCTCAGGGAAAATGCGCACGCGACCTCGCGCGATGGACGAACGTGGGCCGTGGATCTTGGATCCAACGGCTCACGACATGCAGATCGCAAGGCCATAGGCCACAAGAGTCCAACGAACATGGGCTGTTGATCTTGAATCCAACGGCTCATGTCCTGCGGCAGCGCGGCGCGTTTGGATCTCGCGCGCGCGAACGGGGGAGGAGGTCGTGGCCGTTGATCGCGAGATGGACGACCCGCGACCAACGCACACAGCGCACGCGCACGGCCTCGCGAGATCTCGCCCGCCGATCTAAAAACGAACGGTTCTATGAGGTCGCTACAGTTGTCGGTTTCATCCGACAACGAAACCGACGGTGAAGAGATGGTCACCGTCGGCGTTCTACGGCACGGCGGCGCAAATGGGTTCTAGGTACGGGTGCGCAATAGCAAGCAAGACTACGGTACCACCCACATCTCATGGGTGGATTAGAGCGCCAGCGAGCCGAGAGGGCGGCAGTTGATGCACGTCCAAATGACAAACAGCACAAGGAGCTCCGCAGCTGTCATACAAGCGGGTGCCCAGCTCCTAGGGGTTACTTAGAAGGTTACCTAGGTGCAGGGAGGACCCGAGGAGGACTGAGGAGCTCAGTGGCGGAGGACCTTGCCGGCGCCGAGGAGGACAAGGTGGAGGAGAGGACCTGGTCCAAATTTACAGCACCAGGTCAGTACATTGGTTCTCAACAAGCTCCAGAAAAGTGCCAAAGAGAGGAATTGAGAAATGGAGGTCTTACCGGGGCTGAGGAAGAATGGGGGGAGCTCACGGCCGAAAAGGGGAAGCTCCAATTTCAGCTGCACCCTGAAGAGGCAAACCTAAATTAAGTTAGGGTTAAGACTCCAGGAGGTCAGAGGAACAAGAATGAGCAAGAGGTTGAGTGAGGGAGCCACTGGAGCACGGGTTCCACCGAGGAGCTCCGAGGTGCAATAATGGCGGCCAAGGGGATTCGGGTGATTTGAGCTCCACAGAACCGAGAGCAAGAGGTGAAGTGTGTAAAAGAAGCCAAGGAGGAACCAGAGGAGGTCTTATAGCCCGGGGAGCAGAGGCCATGAGCTAGGGTTAAGCTCCATGGTGAGCTTAGCCCATGGCTTGGTCCATGGCTCGGACAAGGACGTGGAGGTGATGGGGGCAGGTCTGAGCAAGACCTAGGGGCGGAAAGTCGACCAAAGATTTAATGCTTGGGGCAAAAAAAGAGTTGGGGAAGTGACAGTCATCGCCTCCTCCTCTGCAATGGCACACGCGCGCGCCCGAGGAAGGAGAAGAACAGGACCTCGTATCGACCGTTGGATCAGCGAAGGGGGAGGTCGTGACCCTTAGATCCGCAACGGTGCGGTCTGGAAAGGCACGGGGGAGGTCGCGACCATAGGATCTTCATTGCACGGTGGCGCAAAGAAAAGGGGAGGTCGCAGCCGTGGGATCTCCATCGCACGGTTGCGAAAGGAAAAGGAGGAGGTCGTGCGCTGAAGGGGATAGGAGGTCACAGCCGTTGGATCTACATCCAAAGGCACGGAACCGATGGGGGAGGTCTTAATTGATGCGCGCGACACAGACAAGGGATGGGAGGTCGTGGCTGTTGGATTTTAATCCAACGGCGCACAACATAGAAGGGAGGTCGTGGCCATTGGATTTACATCCAAGGGCGCACAACATTGAGGGGAGGTCGTGGGCTTTGCGCACGACACAAAGGAGGTCGTGGCCGCTGGATTTTAATCCAAGGGCGCACAACACTGATGGGAGGTCGTGGCGGTTGGATCTTGATCCAACGGCTACGAACAGAAGTGGGAGGTCGTGGCGGTTGCGCACAACGCGAAAAAAAGGGGTAAGGAGGTCGTGGCTGTTGGATCTTGATCCAACGGCTACGACCAAAGGTAGGAGGTCGTGGCGGTTGTGCACGACGCGGAAAAAGGGGTGGGGAGATCGTGGCCGTGAGATCTTGATCTGACGGCAACGAGATGAGAGGGGAGGTCGTAGCCATTGGATCTCGATCCAAAGGCGACGAGCTGAGGTGCGGGAGGTCTGGACCGTTAGGCCAGACACTGGAAAGGGAGGGGGAGGTCCAGGCCGCGAGATTTCCATTTGACGGCGATGAGAGGATAGGGGAGGTCGTGGGCATTGGATGCGGATCCAAAGGACACGACCTCACGCGGGTGGGAGGTCTGGTGCGCATGACACCAAGGGGAGGTCGTGGCCGTGGATTTTAATCCAACGGCGCACAACACATCGCGCGGGGAGGACTTGGCTGAGCTGGGCCGAGGTTGGCTGTGGCGGAGGTCGTGGCTGTTGGATTTTAATCCAACGGCTACGACCTCGCATGGGGGAAAGGGCACGGGCTGAGCAAAGGAAGAGGGTTGGGTTCGACCCACTTGGAAGTGGCTCGGGCCCAAGGAATAGTGCCAGATTTTGAATTCAAATTGAAGGCTAAGGTTGGAGGAATTTTTAGAGGTAGCAAACTAACTCCAAAAATTCTGAAATTTTAACTGGAGCTTCCTCACTCCAAGCTTAACTTTACATAAAATTTCCAGAGGTTTTTGTGCACTGCATTTTCCTCCAGAAATTCATCAAGGGTGTTCTAGGGTTTGACCAATTGAAAAATTGGTTTGACTTGCCTCCAAAATTATCAAATAATTTCTAAAAATTATGAAATAATTCAGAGGGATCACACATCATCCCTAGAACCCAGGAAAAATATTTCCAAAGGTTGGCAGAAGATTTGTGACAAAGTGGAATAAGGGTTTGACTTTAGTCAACAGGAGGTTTAGGTTTTTGAACTCTACCACTCTTGACAAGAATTATAGAAGAGTTCAAGCGTTTCAAGATGTGAGAAAAAGTTTTAATTTCTACATATTTTCTTACATTTGAAACACACACCCATTTATACATTTGGGATGTTACAATTCGCCAGTCTCCTGAGGGTGCTGGTCATCTCGATCGATGATTTTGGTCCACTCGACTGCTTCATCAGCAGTAACGTACCGATCAGCCATCTCGAAGAGTTCAGCTACAGTAGCGGGAGGGTTCAAAGCGATGTCCTCCATAATCCTTCTGCTACGGACTCCCTGTTTGAAGGCTCTACTAACAAATGAGTCAGAAACCTCAGGAATCGAATTGCGAACCTGACTGAAATGCCTGATGAATTGGCGTAGTGTTTCATTGTCATTTTGTCGCATCCGGTGTACGTCATCCTCCTTTCCAGGGCGATGGTAGGTGCCCTGGAAATTGGCCAACAATAGATCGCAGAGAAGTTGCCACAAATAGATCGACTCGACTGGTTGGTTTAATAACCATGATCGAGCAGACCCTTCGAGCACAGTCGGAAGGTAATTCGCCATGACGCACTCTTCTCCTCCTACTGCTCGAACAGTGGTCGTGTAGATCTGAAGGAATTCGATGGGATTTTGAGACCCACCAAATTTCTCCATGTTCCCTGGTTGAAACCGTGGTGGCCAGTGAACTTCTCGGAGGTCAAGCGAGAATGCCCGACATCCGGTAATCACGTCGTAATGTCTCCTTTGCATAAAAGAGGGGTTGACGTCGCCAGGTGATCGTACTCGACGATACCCAGCCATTGGTGAATCCGACTTATGGTAGGTCTTGATCCTACGAGGGTAATACTCCTCGTATTTTGTCTGCTGTTGCAGACCTCTGGGTCGGAGCGGTGAATGATCACCTCTCCTTGGAGCTTTATGTTCTTCAGGCGTTCGAGGAACTCTTTTCTGGATTGGGGAGTGATGCACCTTGCGGCGATCTCTGTGCGGTGAGTTATTCGAACGACTGGAAGCTGATGGAGTCGTACTGCCACGACTTCTAGAATGATGTCGGTGGGGTCGTTCGAGCTTGCTCATCGTATTCCGTAGCCTTTGTGTGATCTCTTCAGCGAAGAGGTCGTGAATCGGCGCCGCAAGTTCTCGAGAGGGTTCTCGAAAGGTGTCGTTGATGTGAAGTTCCCGAGCTTCCTCGATTGGTATTGAGGCGCCAGCAATTTTATCTCGAAGCACGACTCGCTTCGTCGGACTGTTTCAGAATCATCCATACCTGACCTTTGGGTTTGCTTTAGCGGAGTGTGATGATCGCGAGAATTTCCTGCACGTTCATCAGAGTGTTGACTCTGTTCATTGCTGGAGGTGTCCTCTTCATCGCCAAGAGCGGTCATAGGGTGTGATCTTCGGGGAGCATCCTCAGCCCTATTTCTAGGAGAGTTATTGCTACCTGAGGGCAGGACGAAGACCTCCCGTTGATGATTTGCACTTGCGCTAGAGGCCTCCTCGCTTGAGGAGTCGTCGAATGACACCATCTGGCGATTTGGAGCAAACCCCTCCACGAAGGGGAATTCCGGGTTATAACCGTCTCCGTCGGCAAGCGAGTCCTGCGTTGGGATGGTCGAACCAGCACGAAGAGTATGTTCGATCGCATCCTTGGCTGGGCTAACCGGAGAGAGAGAATCACCAGATGCTGATGAAGATCCGAAATTACGACTTCCAAGAGTTGTCGCGCCAGGTCGGACCGTCTCACGTGGACTTGGACATTTGGAGAGGGAACCCTCACCATGACTCGAGTCTACCTTGGGACAGCCCTCATTGTGGTCAGATTGAACCTTGCCCTCTGAGGAAGCTGGTTCCTCATTTGGACGTATAGTTGTGGGAGATAAGGATCCCTCCTCAACTCCATCGATGGTAAAGTCTCCTGGAGAAAGATCTCCAGGGGCGAGATCACCATCGGATGATGCATCACTCGGCTCGTAGTTGAAATCGGCATCTATGTCGATATCTGCGTAATCGGCCAAGTTGAACCAGTTCTTCTCATTCCACTCTCCTGCCATGAGAGTATGAGAATTGGAAGGATGAAGGAAAAACTGATGACACAAAGATCCCCACGGTCGGCGCCAACTATCGGTGTTTTAGGACCAAACTTACGTCAAGATTGTTTGGTTCGGGCGTTCCTCTAGGCTCAAGATCACACAGAGATGGAGACATGGGGATTTTTATACATGTTCGGGCCTTCTCTTGGGAGAATAACAACCCTACTCCTGTGTGTATGTATTGAGTATGCTGGATTACAAGATTGAGCCAGAAAACTAGAGTATTGTGCTTCTAAGTGGCTCTCTCTCCTCTTGCCCTGATGATCCTTGCCTTTTATACTGTCTTCGCAGTGCGCCGTTGGATCTTCAATATAAAGGTCACTTAACATTCCAGATCGTGGAGCCATTACTGGAGGTTATTACGGGAGTTAAAATGTTCCCACGTCACTGGGCAATTATCATCCTAAAAGGGAGTTAAAATCGTACCATTATCCCAGGGAATAACGGCGTAGTTTACTGCCCGTATCTTGAATACGGTGCGGAAGATTCCCTTATCGACTAGGCCCACATGTCTGTGAGCCTTGTCAACTAGGGACTGGTCATAGAAGGTCATACGACCAGGTGGTGGTCGCAGGAAAGCTTACGACCACATACTGATTATAGTAGAGCTGACGATCATGGGATAGTTGTAGAGGGACCTACAACTATGGGGTAGTCGTAGGAAGACCCACGACTACAGGGTGGTCATAAAAGAACTTACAACCTCCAGCTTCTCCCTTATTAACATTTAAGGGGTGTACTCAAGAGTTAAGTGACGTCATTATTATCCATAATATGAATTATAGATAAATGATTAAATGAGGATTGTTATATCCTCATCATCTAGCCCCCCAGCTTAAGCGAAAAATAGCTTACTTGAGGAAGGAGCAATAGATGATCTTACGACCAGTAGATGGTCGTAGAAAGGTGGTCGAAGGAAAGACTCTTAGACTAATGTTTCATTTGACCAGAAATTTACTTAGTCAAGAAAGTTATGGGATAACCTTGTGACTTACAAGGTGGTCGTAGGAGATCTAACGACCACCGAGTGGTCGCAGTACTGTGGTTGGAAGTAGAAACTTTCCAACCGTTGTTGCGTTTGACCAAAAAAAACTTGGTCAAGAAGGTAATTTCGCTTGAGGTGTAAAAACAGACCTGACTTCCTCGAGTAGACAAATTTAAGAATCCTAATTGACTCCCTCACCTTTGTTTGTTGGAGTAATTCCCAAAGCGTTGGCAACCGTTGGGTAGCCACGTCTTTTCAACTTCGGGCGTGCTATTATAAAGATTCACCGCGGGTGAGGATAAGGTCTTTTACCTTCCCCCAAATTGCTATTGCTATTCAAACTTCCGAGTTCTCCGCCACCGACCAAATCGAGCTTTCTTCTCCAATCCTTCCACATCCAAACCTTTAGCTTTTGGGAGAAATGGCCGGAGCCGCTTCCCAGTGGGCTGAATCGGAGATGGATGCGGCCAAGATTCAAGGTTTGGTCGACTCCGAGAAGATCCCAAAGGTAGAATTTGTACAGTGGATTAAGGTTGCCAGGCAACATTGGCCGTCGAGGGAGATAGGGCAAATCCCCGTCTTCCAAGCATTCTGTGAGTGTGGCCTTCGATTACCTGCTCATCCTTTTCTTACATTAGTACTTGAATACTTCCAAGTGGAGTTGGTGAGCCTCGTTCCCAATTCTATCACCATGTTGGGAGTATTCGTGTACCTTTGCGAGGCTTACCTGGGGATTCCTGCTGATCTGGAGTTGTTCTGATACTACTACGGAATGACTTGATTGGTCGGAATCGCCGGTAGTTGTAGTCTGAAGCTCCATGACGGGAAGTCGAGGGAGTACATTCAGATGTTTACCCAGTCGTCGTGGCTAGGGTGGAAGAAGAGGTGGTTCTATTGGGAGATCACCAATGAGGACAACCTCTCCTTCATTGGAAAGCCGGCTGAGAAGGTTCCTTCCTGGGATGCGATTCCTAAGGATCTTCGCCGGATCGCCCCCTTCGTTCAAGCCATCGCAAACTTGAAGGAAGAGGGGCTCACTGGATGGCACGTGGTGAAGGATTTCATCACGTGCCGTATCAGCCCTCTGAAGAAGAGGGTTCATCAGATGTGGAGGTACTTGGGATCAACGGACCCGACGAGGGACTACGCAGAGGGTATGTAAACCTTAAGCTTTAGCCTTCTTTCTGTTGATTTCAAAATTGGCTTTATTTAAGGTTCTCTTATCTTTGCAAACCTCTCACAAGAGGAGATTGACGCCCGAGTCAAGCTTATCTGTGAGAAGCCCCCAGCCCATGTCGTGGCACCTCCAATCCTGGCTGATCTGTCTCCAAAGGACAAGTTTGAGCGCCTAAAGGTAATCGAGAGTTGATTTCATCTTTAGGACTTTGTAGTCATAGGAGAACTTATGACTAAGTACTGATCGTAGGAAAGCTTATGATCAGGTTATGGTCGTAGAAGAGCTTACGACTAGAGGTTCATCGTAGAAAAAACTTACGACATGGTAAATAGTCGTAGAAGAACTTACGATCACTTTATAATATATCTCTCTTCCTGACTTCTTCAGAAAGTAGGCATGGAAAACCATTGGGATGAGGAGGAGGTCGAACTGATGGTCGTTGGAGCGGCTACCATAGAGCAGCTTGTTTCTCCCCCTACCAAGAGGCGTCGACTCGTGAAAGTCACAGACAAGGGATGCTCAAGTTCGAGCCCTGCTGTTGAGCAAGCAGATGCTCCTCAGACCAGGAAGAGGAAGCCCATGCAAGCTATTGACAAGGGCGGTGCAAGCTCGAGTTCCGCTACTCCGTCTGCGCCTTTGGCTAATCTTGCCACCGAAATAATTACTGCAGAGGAAATAATTGCGGCAGGAATAGCTGAAGTATTCAAACCCAAAGCCGCCAAGACCAAGATACCCTTCTATTATGACAATAAAACCTTCACAGTTTCTGCCTCCCGTGGTTTTATCAAGTGACTAGAAAAGGAGAACCAGAAGAGTTTCATGTCTTTTGTGGAGGAGACTGCTGCACCAGCAGTGCCCGTGGTTGAGGGTGATGCTACCCTTGAGGTGGTCGAGGCTGATCTCGACTGCCCAGAGAGCCAAGGGGCCCAAGAAGCGATAGTGTTCGATCAAGACCCGTGACTAGACGTAGTCGTGGTTGTTCCTCAACTTAAGTCTCAACCAGACGTGGTTGAGAAAAAGCCGAAGAAACCTCCCATAGGGAGGGTTGTTTCCAAACTTAAGATCACATCCAACACTTGGAGGTACGCAAAAGAAACAAAAGTGTAAGGACATCATTTACCTTTTGCTTTTTACCACCTGATCGTGTTTTCCTTTTTATGGTCTTAGCGCGGTTCCTCTCATCATCAAGGACATTCATTCCAAGGAACCTACTGCAGTTCCTTCAGCATGCGAAGGAACAACAGTGGCGGTGGTCGAAGGGTCAACCACCGTCCGAATGGTGGAGGATGCCATTGCAGCTGACATGGCTACGACCAGTGGAGCAGTCGTAGGTTTAGAAATGGCTACGACCACAGGAGTTGTCGTAGAGCCAAGGGTGGAGATGGTAGCGGCGAAGATACCCGGCCATGGGGGTGAAACATCCATTCACCGCTCCGGGAAGGAAGTTGCTGTGGATGATCCTCCTAGCCTCCAAGGTCAACCTACCGATGCTGTTACCTCCGAAGGAGGAGAAGGGTTCGAGCTCTTCGATCACTCCTTAGGGTTCTTTGCCCCTGCCACCGTTGTGGGTTCCCACACATTCAGATCTCGTGATCGCGTTCCTCACCCTAATGACATTCCCAACAGAGAGGATGTTTTCGATGACAAATGTCTCGAAAGGTGTAACGCCCCGTTTATTCTAAAAGTTCTTGCAGCTTTCAAAATCTCAAAGAACCATTTGGTTTAATTGCCTGTTCAAGCTTAACTTGGTATTATGGAAGTTGGAGAGTTTAACTTGACCTAATTAAACCTGAACTAAGTCCCTTGTTGGTGTTCCCTGTTGGTTGGAGCTTCTTGTTGTTCTTTGGTGTTCGTTAGTCTGGTTTTCCTCCTAAGCTTCTATGTGTGCCTCTTGGTCTAACCTCCCTTTAAACCTCCTTTGTTGGTTTGAATCTCTTTGAGATTAAAACCTCCCTCTCCATTTAAATCTCATCCTTTGTTTAGACCACCCCTTGTTTTGGACCTCCTGTTGAGGAACAAGCTCGGGTTTGTGTTTGAAAACCCCTTTGGCATCTCAAAGATAAGTTTGGCCTTGTTTCCCTTCCTCTGGACCTCCCTTGAGGGTGGTTCAGTCCGGGTTGCAGTATTACCGCCATCCCTCTAGCGGTCGTACTGTCCGCTCAAGTTGCGGCACTTAGCCTTGGTTTTACCTTCTCCGTTTCGGTGTTTTCGACCCCCGGTCGCACCGTTGTGGTAGTGTCGGAACTACCGCCTTTGCTAAAGTCCTCCTTTGAGCTTTCTCGGACCTCCCTGTGCTCATATGGATCTCCCTATGTCCATATGGAGCTCCTTTGACTTCCCTCGCGCCTGTGCGGTGCCACCGCTTGCTTTGGCGGTACTGCCGCTTGTTCCTTCGAAACTACCGCCTTTGGTAAGACCTCCTCTGAGCCTTTTGGGCCTCCCTTGCCCGTTGGACCTCCTTAGAGTCTGAAGGACCTCCTTTGACTCCTTGAAGACCTCCTTTGTGCCCTTGCAGACCTACCGCTGTTGTTTTGCGGTCGTACCGCTAGGATTTAACCTTCCTTGCCTTAGGACCGTTGATGTTTTTGGACGGTCCGAACGGCCCCTTTGCTTGGCCCCGTTCGATCTTGATCTAACGGCCCTAGCTTGTTTCCGCGTATCCTTGTTTTCGCGGACCTCTCCTTTGCTTTGATCCTGATCGTTGAGATCTCATTTGAGAGATCTAACCCTCAAGACCTCTTTGTGACCTTAGGACCTCTCTGTACTCCTTTGGACCTCTCCGTGTCCATAGGACTTCCCCAGGTCAGACCTACTGTTCGCTTGGTCGGACCTACCGCTCGAGCATGGTCTCAGTCACATAAAAACCCTTTGATCAGATCTGACCATAGGACCTCCCTCTTGGAGATCTTACCATCAAGATGTAACATCCCAAATGTATAATTAGGGTTAATCAAGTATAATTATATGTGTAGAAATTAAAACTTTTTCTCACATCTTGAAAAACCCTAAAATCTTATGTAATTCTTGTCCAAGAGTTGTGTAATCCAAAAACACAAAGCTCTTGTTGACCAAAAATCAAATTCCTTTTTCCAATTATCTTAAATCTTGTGCCAAACATTTGGAATATATTTTCCTTGGTCCCAAAAACTGATATGGGGCCCCTCTGAAAAATATCATGAGTTATAACACTTGTTGATAATTTTTGGAGGCAAAACAATCCTTTAAACAACCTTCATGAATTTCCTGAGAAAAATGCATTGCATAATAACCTCTGGAAATTTTATGCAAGGTTGATCTCATTATCAGCAAGCTCCAGCTAAAATTTCATTAAATTTGGAGTTCATTTGCTATCTCAAATAATTCTGCTAAGTTTCAATTGTTAAAACTAAATTTTAAAGCCTACACTGTTCCTTGGGCTAGTCATATTCAAAATTGGTCCAGCCCAACCATGTCTGCACCTCGGCAGACCTTATCTCCACCTTGATCAGTCGCGGTAGTTGGATTTACATCCAACAGCCCACGACCTCCTCCATGATCAACACCGCAGTGCTTTCCCGCCTCATCGAGTCATGAACCGTTGGATCAAAGATCACGGTCATGACCTCCCCGTGTGTTAAACCTCAAAGACCTCCTCGATTTGTTAAACCATCGCAATGAGGTCATCCCACCTTGTTGAGGTCGTAGCCGTTGGATCAAATCCAACAGCCACGACCTCCTCCTCAACATACTCGGTCAGGTCCTCCCACCTACGTGAGGTCACAGCCCTTGGATCCAAGATCCATGGCCCTGACCTCCTCCTCTCAACCTAAACTAAACAAACCTCCCACCTAACCACGGTCGTAGCCATTGGATCAAATCCAACAGCTCACGACCTCCCCGTGCTATCAAGCACTCACAACCTCCCTCATCTTTTGTTGTGCACCGTTAGATTAAAATCTACGGTCACGACCTCCTCCTTTGTCTCATGCGCACCAGACCTCCCCAGCGCACGTGAGATCGTAGCCCTTAGATCTAAATCTAAAGGCCATGACCTCCCTTGTGCGTTGCGCAAGCTCAGGACCTCCACCTCTTTTGATCGGAACCCTTAGATCTAAATCTAGCGGTCCTCATCTCCCTTGCCTGTTGCGCATCATATCAGACCTCCCCATTAGGTCAGTGCCCTTGGATTTAAATCCAAAGGCCATGACCTCCCCTCATGTCTTTTTGATCGCGTGCGGTTAAGTCCTCCTTGGAGGTCCGCACTGCTGGATGGAGATCACGCTTTGGACCTCCTGTCCCTTTTCCTCACGCGTTTTGCGCGACATGAAATCGGAGGGCCACGACCTCCCCATCTTGATCGTGTGGTGGGACCTCCTCCCGGCCACTTAAAACATAACGGTTCAAAATTGGATCCGATGGTTAGGACCTCCCTGTGTCTTATCCAACGGTCACCAAGACCTCCCTGTTCTTCTCCTTCTCTGGCGCGCATGCGTGCTCGAGCGGTGGAGTTGTCTTGCGCCAGCCAGCCTGCACCTTTTAACTCTTTCTTGACCGCATTTAATGCTGGTCGACTTTCATCTTCAGTCAAGACACCGCCACCCTTGTCAACTTTATGTCATGTCCACCCCATGGACCAACCCGTGGGCTAAGCTCACCATGGAGCTTAGCCCCAGCTCATAACCTTCACCTTAGGCTATAAGGGTCCACTCGAGCTCCCCGTTGGCTTCCTTTGCACACTTGGAGCCTGTCATACCAGTGTTTGGCTGAGCTCCTAACTCACTCACCTCCCATCTTGGCTGCCATTGTTGAGGACCTTGGAGCTCCTCAGTGACTCAAGGGTTCCAGTGGCTCCCTTCTTCAACCCTTGCTCACTTTGTGCTCCCCAAACCTCCTGAAATAACCCTAACTTATTTTGTTTGGGCATTTTTCAGAGGTGGACAAAGCTGAGCTTGAGCCGGTGCCGTGAGTCATGAAGCTTCATTGTCTTCCCCAACTCCGGTCATCACCTCCACGACCTCCCAAAGACCTTAGGACCTCCTGTACCTCCTGTTAGTCCTTTAGTTCTTGGCACCCGCTGAATGCATGTTGCGGAGCTTAAGTTTTGGCACACGCTGAATGTCGCATGAGCTCCTTTTTGCATTTTGTCGTTTGGCAGATCTGCCTTCGTTGTCCTCTCGGCCGCCGGCGTTCAAGGCCATCGCCGTTGAGAGGAGGTCCTTTGAGTGCGCATGGTTATTGCGGACCCAACGGTATTATTGATCTCGCCGACGAGGTCTACATCGCCGGCGATGACCACATCTTCTTTCGGGTTTTGTCGGACACAACGGCGGCGTCGTTGTCGTTTTTAGGACAGAAATCCTCCATGTTTAATGCGCTAATCATGTGTTCCAATCATTGTAATCAATGGGGCGTCTTAACTGCCTTAAATCCACCCTTTAATGCGTGCATTTAAGACCTCCCGCGCGAGCGGACCTCCTTGATGTCCAAAGGCGCATTTATTCATGTCCAAGCGTGCGCGAAGTTAAAGCGCTGGTGCAGGACGCCCAGACCTCCTCCGAGGAGATCCGAGCGCCCAAGACCTCCCTTGCGAATCGTGGCCGTCGAGACCTCCACGGAGGTGTGGACGCGTTAGACCTCTTAGGACCTCCCCGGCCATCTCGGCCTTTCATGACCTCCTCGGGTAGATCTTGACCGTTAAGGTCCTCCTCGGACGATCTGGACCATCAAGGACCTCCCTTGGAACATCTGGACCGGCCCAGACCTCCCCGTGAGGTCCTCGGCGATGTAGATTTTCCTCGGGAGATCTTGATGGTTTGGACCTTCCTTTGGAAGATCTCAACCGTTGAGGACCTCCCTTAGATCTGGTCCGTTCAGGACCTCCTTTCGTGTTATGGTCCGTTGGATTTCGCATCACGGCCCGACCTCCCTCACCTCTCGCATGTGCGTTGCTAGGAGGTCCAGACCTCTGGACCTCCTGAGCGCGTGTGCGTTGTTCACCTGGGAGGTCTGAGCCGTTAGATCTATGATCTGTGGCTCACGTCCTCCCATGTCCTTATGGGTTTTAGAAATTCCAGTGAGCTCTTAGTTAAACTGAAATAAGGTATAGACTTTAGAATTCCATATCTTTTTCATTCTTAATCCAAATGAGGTCATTCAAATTGTGTTGGCTCTGTCTTGGACTTGACTTTAATCCAAAAATGATTGCAAGTTGAGTTCAGCTCCAGAGCCTGATTAGCCACTAGGTTTTAAAACTAACCTTGAATATACACTCAAATTAATGCTTAACTTGTAAAATGCATAACTAATGCTCTATAGATTATTTTTGGGTGAGACCAACTTTGTTGGTTTCTCCATTAATGGTCTTACTATGAACATTAGTTTTGAGCATGTTGCTGCTAGGAAAATGAGGACTTGTGCATTATAATTTTGTTCAAGTTCTTGTTTTTGAAAATTTGTAGAAAGTGCAATATAGCTCCAAATGAGGTGAACTCAATTGTGTTATTCATCTCATGAGGTGCTGGTTTTACAGTAAAAATTTCAGCTTCGCTGCTGTTCTAGAAAATGTTGCCTCGTAATTAAATTAGTGAATAGTGCAGTTTGGTATTTTAGGGCTGAGCAGAATTGTTTTGCTCATATCTTTTGCATTGAGAATCCAAATCAATTGGTTCTTGTTGCAAAATTTCCTAAAATCATCCTTGCTGCTGTAGAAAATTCAGAGAATTTGGAGTTCGTTTGTTGTGCTGTCTTTGTTGTGTTTAAATCGTTCTTATCGGTTCTTTCTCGCTTTTCCGTTAGGGAAGCCGACATTTGTGGTGATCCCGAGAGCGACCCTCTGCAACAACTTGGCCAGCAACAAGGCAAGCAGTTTGACCATTTCCATCATGTCCCATTACTTTAAAGCTTAATACTTTGTTTTACTTCTATGTATACATGCTACTTTGTGTTAAATGTCGCTAGCAAGCCTATAGTTGCATAATCTGTAGGAATGGTTCATCCTCTACTACCATGAGCCTAGGTTATTTGCTGTGGTGGGAGCTCGTTGGATGAGCTCTTATCACTTAGTAGTTTCGATGTAAATTGCTTAGACATGCTTAGTTATCGGTAGAAATGGGCGATCATCGACTTAGTCGATGGTCTTGATCACTCAAAACTGATTATTACTCCTATATGTCCAGCACTTGTGCTTTGATTAATTGTAAAATCAAAAAATGAAAATAAAAGATTGATTTAGACTTGGGCATATTGGATGGATGGCGTGGTTTTGGATGTGGTGGTATGCCCGGGTCCCTAAGGACCGAGTACTTGGGTCACTAAGCCAGCGATTTACAGACTAACCACACGAGGGGCATATGGAACCCTCTTGACTAAGTACTTTGGGCGGTGTTAATTGGGGTCGCTCGGTTGGTGTGTTTTAAAGATAAAATGTGTGTGTGATGTGGGAGGAGCATTAGCTTCGGGAAGGTTGTGTGATGTCTCCTTCTCCCGTGGGTTGTGCGACTCGAATTAGCATTGTCCATTGGAAATGTCTCAGAGGACTTAGCGTGCAAGCACACCTAAGGTAGTGTGCTTAAAGGAAAGGCGGCTTTCGACGTGTGGGTACAGTGGTACACCTGCGCAGGACAAAACTATTGAATAGCCTCGCCCTAGGTTATGGACATGCTTGGTAAGGTCGTTCAAGACTAGACTACAACCTTTAATTAAAACTTGACATGGTTGGTATGAACGGGAGTTCATGCTATTGTTGTGGTGACTTGGGTTAGTCACTTCCAGGTTGATCTTGTTGTTGTTACTATGTTATTATCTCGTTGTTACTTCAACATTTAAAAATGATTTGCCAAATTGCCTTCAATCTATTATGTTATTGCAAATAAATGTTGCTTTATGCTAAAATGAGTCCAAAGCCTCATCCACTTAAATAAAGCTTGCATGTAGCTATTTATAGTTCTGTTATCTCACACGTAAGTCTTATGGAGTACTTTATGTACTCATCGCCCGTGGTTGTGGCATTTTTGTGGCTTTTGTTGCAGAGGAAGAAGGAGAGCTCCAAGAGCCTCTCTTTTGTGCTACGTGTTGCGCTTTCTTGACGACTAGCTTGGCGGTCGGTCGATGCCTAGGGGTTAAGGCACACCGATTGGTTTTGTGTTATAGCCATCTTTATGGCACTTTTGCTTCATTGCTATCTTTGTAGAATTGTTGCTATTTGGCCTAAGGGCCCTCTCTTTGTAATAGCTTTTCCTTATTAATATTAACTTCGGTTTGTTGCTTATGTTCTATGTGTTGTATGGAATTGATACATTCTTTTGGTGTGAGGTATGTATCTTGCATCTGGGAGTATACATCTCTCGAGACCGGTTTATTTGGTTGATAATACTAGGGTCAATTGGATGACTAAGTATTATGAGCCTAATAAACGTCTGGTCTCACAAAAGTTGGTATCGAGCCGTTATGACCGTAGTAACGCAAGCTTGGTCGATCCTTAGGATATTTTGAAAACCTATTTTCAAAGCATCAAATGAGTTTTGAAAGCTTAGGTAAATTCTCGGATTTTATTCCTTACCTATCTTAGCTTTCTCTTCTCATCCCACTCTAATTTGAGTTTTAAAAGTTGTTTTCCTCTCTTCCTTCTACAAAATAGTTGTTATCGATTAACCGGTTTTTGGGAGAACCAATGAGATTGGCAAATTGAAGTGTGAGCTGCCCACTACAAGGTTTTGAAGTTAGGAGTCGGTGATTCGACAAGGAGCTTGGATGCGAAACCTGGACAGCAAGCATCAAATTTCCGGACAGCAGTCTCAAAGGTGTCTAATTAGGATAGATAATGAGATGTTAATCAACTAAAACTTGTCGGAATAAAAGGGTAAGATGTGATACTAGTTAGCTAAGTATCTAACACTTATTTCGCTGCATTAACCTTGCTCTCTTATAGTTTTAGATCTCATCTTACAATCTGACTTTTAATCTTCTCGATCAATTACTCGTTCATTCAATACGGGTTAGTTGAGTTGAGAAGTTGAGCCTTGCTTTTGGTGTTTCTTGGCTGTTTTTAGAGTCTTTTAGAAGCTTTTTAAAGTATAATTACCCGATGTTTTGGCTTTCGTTTAGGGTGATATTCCATTCCCCTGGTCGTTGGCTTTGCTTTCCTTAAGGCTTTGTTTTGGGTTTAGTTGCTAACCAAATTTCATTGTAACAGATGGCCGACGCCTTTTCGAAGCGGCCAAGGCGATCTGGTCCGGACGAGGCTTCCTCCTCCTCCGACCATGGCCGAGGTTCTTCTTCAGATCGGCGCAACCGCGCGGATGACCGGAGAGTTCTATCGACGTCATCGCGCGCAACACCACCGCTAGACTTTACGGAGCTTGAGGATCCGGGCAAGGAACGCCCATCACCGCGTGGAGGACTCGCGGAGTTTCTTCGTACTCGGCCCCTACCTTTTCGGTCAGAGGACCCTTTGGATGCAGACGATTGGCTTCGTCTTGTGGGCGTAAGCCAGATCATCGCAGATGCCAGGAGCACGAGAAGGCGCTATTCACATCACACCCGCCTAGAGGGTGCGGCGTTGTCATGGTGGGAGAGCTTTCTGCCATGCAGCCCGCAGACCACACCGTTTCTTGGGAGGAGTTTCAGTCCGCCTTCCGTCGGGCTCAC
Source organism: Phyllostachys edulis (assembly GCA_036346405.1). Classification (NCBI taxonomy): domain Eukaryota; kingdom Viridiplantae; phylum Streptophyta; class Magnoliopsida; order Poales; family Poaceae; genus Phyllostachys; species Phyllostachys edulis. The sequence continues at coordinate 108,012,213 of CM070549.1, forward strand.
ATCCTGCCGGCTTGATGGAGATCAAGAAGCGGGAGTTTCTTGCGCTCAAGCAAGGGCGTGGCTCAGTCATGGAGTATGTCTACGAGTTCAACCATCTAGCTCGTTATGCTCCTGAGGACGTGGCCACTGATATGGCTAAGCAGGCCAAGTTCAGGCGTGGCTTGTCTGAGGAGCTGAAGGACAAGCTATCCATTGTCGACTTCACGATTTCCGGACCTTGGTCGACAAGGCCATCGTCGCCGAGCATGCGGCTCGAGCTTATGGACTCCATAGCGCAAGTGGGAGGCCCATAAGTCATCCAGGGCCAGTTCTTCCCGTCCCCGCTTCGGGCAGTCTCAGGGGTACCACTCTCACTCTTCGGCGCCCCCGAGGTCACCTGCCCCTGTTCCTCGTCCTTCGCAGGCCGTGTCTCGATCCACGCACTGCGAAGTCGCCAGAGTGGCCCCCGCAACCCGGCAGCTGGGGTCACATGCTTCTCATGCAACGTAGGGGCATTATGCGAACCAATGCCCTAAGAAGACAGAGACCCCTCGTCCTAATGGAGGACGCGGGCGAGAGGTGGTGCTCCAGACCGAAGATCGTCCCGCTACCCAAGGCGTGGGTAGTGGTCGCGTCAACGCCATCACCACAGAGGAGGCTCGGGGAGGCACCCGGCGTCGTGCTAGGTACACTTTCGTTAACTCTCATCCCGCTCATTGTTTTGTTTGATTCAGAGCATCTTATTCCTTTGTTTACGAAGTCTTTTGTCGCTATCGGAGAGCTTCCTTTCTCTCCATTGTCGGTCCCGCTTACTCATTCGCTCTCTGGTTCGGAGTTGAGAACCGAATCTGAGTGTAGGATGTCCCTATCGAGATCGAAGGCGAGATTTCTTAGCAAACCTTATCCTTCTCCATTCAGTGAGTCTTGATGTGATTCTTGGCATGGATTGGTTGTCCCGGCACATGGGGCAAATCGATTGCGCCAGAAGCTCATCTCTATCTAGTCCTCCGTGGCAGGTTAAGCTTTTAGCAAGCGCTAGATCCGCATCTCTTCAAGGCTTGAAGCGAAGCCGCTCTAGATATTAGCGAAGTCCCAACAGTTTGTGACTTCGTTGATGTCTTTCCATGAATCTTCCGGGATGCCACCCGTTCGAGACCTCGAGTTTGTCATTGAGTTGGCTCTGGTACGCCCCTATCTCAAAGAGGCCTTATCGGATGCCACCGAACGAGTTGGTAGAATTGAAGAAGCGATTAAGTGAGCTACAAGAGAAGGGTTTCATTCGCCTAGCTCATCTCCGTGGGGTTGTCCAACAATCTTCGTAAAGAAGAAGGGCGGTACTTTATGATAAGCGTTGATTACCGCCCACTTAATGAAGTGATGATAAAGAACAAGTATCCTTTGCCCGCATTGACGATCTCTTCGATCAATTAACCTGGAGCTCGAGTTTTCTCCAAGATTGATTCGAGAGTGGGATATCATCGAGTTGGATTCGACCGAGGATATTCCAAAGACGGCGTTCTCTACTCGCCACGGCTTGTATGAGTACTTTGTCATGTCATTCGACAACCAATGCTCTGCCTTGTTCATGAACCTCATGAATTCGGTATTCATGGAGTATTTGGATAAGTTTGTCGTGGTCTTCATCGATGATATTCTTATCTATTCCAAGAACGATGAGGATCATGCCGAGCATCTCAAGCTTGTGTTAGGCAAGCTACGTGAGCACCTGTTGACTGAAGTTGACAAGTGCGATTTCGTTGAAGGAAGTGACTTTCTTAGGCCATATTCTTTCAGCGGAGGCGAGCCGTTGATCCTAACAAGGTCGCGATGTTCTTTCATGGAGTCAACTCGCTTCGGTCACCGATGTGCGGAGTTTTCTCGGTTTAGCGGGATATTATCGCCGCTTTATCGAGAACTTCTCCAAGATCATGGCCGATGTGAGTTGCTCAAGAAGGACAAGAAGTTCGTGTGGTCCGCTGAGTGTGAGGAAAGTTTCCAAATACTCAAAAGCGTTTGACCACCGCTCCCGTTCTTGTTCTTCCCGATATCCATCGGCTTCGATATCTTTTGCGATGCTTCTCGTCGAGGCCTCGGTTGTGTCCTTATGCAAGAAGGCAAGGTAGTGGCCTATGCATCAAGGCAATTGAGACCTCATGAACTCAACTACCCTACTCATGACTTGGAGTTGGCTTCGTGATTCATGCACTTAAGATTTGGCGACATTACCTAATCGGTGTCGTTAGAAGTGTATTCGGATCACAAGAGCCTTAAGTATTTGTTCACCCAAACTGACTGAACTTCGTGCAAAGGAGATGGTTGGAGTTGATCAAGGATTATGATATGGGTATACACTACCATCGGGCAAGGCTAATGTCGTTGCCGGCGCGCTTAGTCATAAAGCGCATTGCCATGCCTTGTTGTCGAGGAGCTTGACCCGCTCTTCGGAAGAGTTTGACGTCTCAACTTGGGTTTAGTTGAGCGTGGTTCGCCACGCCTTGGTTGTGCAACCAACCTTGGTGGATCGGATCAAGTCCGCCCAGCAGTCGGATGTTGGAGTGAGCCACATTAAGACAAATGTCAAGAACGGAATGACCAAGTGCTTCTCTGAGGATGAGCATGGCGTCGTGAGGTTCGGGCAGCGCCTTGTGGTTCCAAAGGACATGGAGTTGCGGAGTTTAATCCTCCGCGAGGCCCATGATTCGCCTTTATCCATTCATCCCGGGGCCACAAAGATGTATCAAGATCTCCGCCAGAGATTTTGGTGGACCCGAATGAAGAGGGAGATCGCAAAGTTCGTTCTTCGAAAGCGGCGTGTGTCGTCGTGTCAAGGCGAACATCGGCGTCTATTTGGATCGCTTCACCTTTGCCAATTCCTGAGTGGAAGTGGGATTCGATCGGAATGGATTTCATCACCGGTCTACCCACATCCCCGAAGAAGAATGATGCCATTTGGGTCGTCATCGATCGATTGACTAAGGTGGCACATTTCCTTCCGTCAAGATCGAACCGGGTAGGTCTTTTGGCGGAGCTCTACATCGCCCGCATCGTGAGTTTGCACGGTGTGCCGAAGACGATCGTGTCGGATCGTGGATCCCTTTTCACGTCTCGTTTTTGGCATAGCTTGCAAGAGGCTATGGGCACTCGTCTTGCTTTCAGCACGGCATTTCACCCCCAAAGCGATGGTCGACCGAGAGGGTCAACCAGGTTTTGGAGGACATGCCGTGCTTGTGTCCTTTCATATGGGAAGCATTGGGAGAAATGCTTGCCATTCGCCGAGTTTTCTTATAACAACGGCTTTCAGGCCGGTCTCGGCATGGCACCTTTTGAGGCCTTGTACGGGAGAAAGTGTAGGACCCGTTGAACTGGTCAGAGACGGTGAGAGACCTCTCTTTGGCGGACTCAATCAATGAGGCCGAGCGCCAAGTCCGGCTTATTCGTGGCGTTTGCGCCAGCTCAATCGAGCAAAAGAGCTATGCGGACCGCCGTCGGCGTGAGTTACGTTTTGAGCCTAATGACTTTGTTTATCTCAAAGTCTCTCCTTTGAAGGGCCATCAACGTTTGGCGTCAAGGGCAAGTTAGCTCCTCGATATGTCGATCCCTACCGCGTTATCGAGAAGAAGGAGCTGTTGCCTATAAGTTGGAGTTGCTACTGCACTTAAGGGGTACATGATGTTTTCCATGTGTCCCGACTTAAGAAGTGCCTCCGTGTTCCAACCGAGGAAGCTCCATTGAAACTCTCGATGTCAACCCGATTTGACCTATCGCGAGCACCCTGTTCGCGTACTCGATGAGTCTGAACGAAGAACAAGGAATAAGACCATCAAGTTCCTTAAAGTTCAGTAGTCAAACCATTCTGAGGATGAGGCTACTTGGGAAAGAGAAGATCGTCTGCTTGCGGACTATCCATCTTTCTTTACAGAGTGAGCCAAATCTCGGGACGAGATTTCTGTAAGGGGGAGAGATTTTGTAACATCCCAAATTTATAATTAGGGTTAATCAAGTATAATTATATGTGTAGAAATTAAAACTTTTTCTCACATCTTGAAAAACCCTAAAATCTTATGTAATTCTTGTCCAAGAGTTGTGTAATCCAAAAACACAAAGCTCTTGTTGACCAAAAATCAAATTCCTTTTTCCAATTATCTTAAATCTTGTGCCAAACATTTGGAATATATTTTCCTTGGTCCCAAAACTGATATGGGGCCCCTCTGAAAAATATCATGAGTTATAACACTTGTTGATAATTTTTGGAGGCAAAACAATCCTTTAAACAACCTTCATGAATTTCCTGAGAAAAATGCATTGCATAATAACCTCTGGAAATTTTATGCAAGGTTGATATCATTATCAGCAAGCTCCAGCTAAAATTTCATTAAATTTGGAGTTCATTTGCTATCTCAAATAATTCTGCTAAGTTTCATTTGTTAAAACTAAATTTTAAAGCCTACACTTGTTCCTTGGGCTAGCCATATTCAAAGTGGTCCAGCCCAACCATGTCCGCACCTCGCAGACCTTATCTCCACCTTGATCAGTCGCGGTAGTTGGATTTACATCCAACAGCCACGACCTCCTCCATGATCAACACCGCAGAGCTTTCCCACCTCATCAGTCGTGAAGTTGGATCAAAGATCCACGGTCATGACCTCCCTCGTGTTAAACCTCAAAGACCTCCTCGAGCTGTTAAACCATCGCAGCGAGGTCATCCCACCTTGTTGAGGTCGTAGCCGTTGGATCAAATCCAACAGCCACGACCTCCTCCTCAACATACTCGGTCAGGTCCTCCCACCTACGTGAGGTCACAACCCTTGGATCCAAGATCCATGGCCCTGACCTCCTCCTCTCAACCTAAACTAAACAAACCTCCCACCTAACCAAGGTCGTAGCCATTGGATCAAATCCAACAGCTCACGACCTCCCCGTGCTATCAAGCACTCACAACCTCCCTCATCTTTTGTTGTGCACCGTTAGATTAAAATCTACGGTCACGACCTCCTCCTTTGTCTCATGCGCACCAGACCTCCCCAGCGCACGTGAGATCGTAGCCCTTAGATCTAAATCTAAAGGCCATGACCTCCCTTGTGCGTTGCGCAAGCTCAGACCTCCACCTCTTTTGATCGAACCCTTAGATCTAAATCTAGCGGTCTGACCTCCCTTACTGTGCGCATCATATCGAGACCTCCCATTAGGTCGGTGCCCTTGGATTTAAATCCAAAGGCCATGACCTCCCTCATGTCTTTTTGATCGCGTGCGATTAAGTCCTCTTTGGAGGTCCGCACCGTTGGATGGAGATCACGCTTTGGACCTCTGTCCCTTTTCCTCACGTGCGTTTGCGCGACATGAAATCGGAGGGCCACGACCTCCCATCCTTGATCGTGTGGTGGGACCTCCTCCCGGCCACTTAAAACATAACGGTTCAAAAATTGATCCGATGGTTAGGACCTCCTGTGTCTTATCCAACGGTCACCAAGACCTCCCTGTTCTTCTCCTTCCTCTGGCGCGCATGCGTGCTCGGCAGTGGAGTTGTGCGCCAGCCTCTGTGCACCTTAATGACTCTTCTTGACCAAGATTTAATGCAGTCACTTTCCGCCTTCAGTCAGTCAAGACACCGCCCCCTTGTCAACTTTATGTCATGTCCACCCCATGGACCAACCTGTGGGCTAAGCTCACCATGGAGCTTAGCCCCACTCATAACCTTCACCTTAGGCTATAAGGGTCCCTCGAGCTCCCGTTGGCTTCCTTTGCACACTTGGAGCTGTCATACCAAAGTGTTTGGTGAGCTCCTAACTCACTCACCTCCCATCTTGGTCGCCATTGTTGAGGACCTTGGAGCTCCTCGGTGACTCAAGGGTTCCAGTGGCTCCTTCTTCAACCCTTGCTCACTTTGTGCTCCCAAACCTCTGAAATAACCCTAACTTATTTTGTTTGGGCATTTTTCAGAGGTGGACAAAGTGAGCTTGAGCCGGTGCCGTGAGTGCAAGCTTCATTGTCTTCCCCAACTCCGGTCATCACCTCCACGACCTCCCGGCACCTTAGGACCTCCAGGTACCTCCTGTTAGTCCTTTAGTTCTCGGCACCCGCTGAATGCATGTTGCGGAGCTTAAGTTTTGGCACATGCTTGAATGTCGCGGAGCTCCCTTTTTGCATTTTGTCGTTTGGCCGTATCTGCCTTCGTTGTCCTCTCCGGCTCGCTGGCGTTCAAGGCCGTCGCCGCCGTTGAGAGGAGGTCCTTTGGGTGCGCATGGTTATTGCGGACCAACGGTATCGTGGATCTCATGGCGAGGTCTACATCGCCGGCGATGACCACATCTTTTGCTCGGGTTTTGTCGACACAACGGCGGCGTCGTTGTCGTTTTAGGACGAAATCCTCCATGTTTAATCGCTAATCATGTGTTCCAATCATTGTAATCAATGGGCGTCTTAAGCGCCTTAAATCCACCCTTTAATGCGTGCATTTAAGACCTCCAGCGGACCTCCTTGATGTCCAGTAGCGCATTTATTCATGTCCAAGCGGCTGCTTGTGAGTTAAAGCGCTGGTGCAGGGACGTCCGGACCTCCGAGGAGATCTGGGCGCCCAAGACCTCCCTTGCGAAATCAGAGCCGTCCTGACCTCCTCCCCGGAGGTGCTGTGGACGTTAGACCTCGCTAGGACCTCCCGAAGCCATCTCGGCCTTTCATGACCTCCCGGGTAGATCTTGACCGTCAAGGTCCTCCTCGGACGATCTGGACCATCAAGGACCTCCCTTGGAACATCTGGACCGGCCGGGACCTCCCTGTGAGGTCTCGACGATGTAGATTTTCCTCGGGGAGATCTTGATGGTTTGGACCTTCCTTTGGAAGATCTCAACCGTTGAGGACCTCCCTTTAGATCTGGTCCGTTCAGGACCTCCTTTCGTGTTGTGGTCCGTTGGATTTACATCTGACGGCCCCGACCTCCCTCACCTCGCAAGATGTGCGTTGCTAGGAGGTCAGGACCTCTGGACCTCCTGAGCGCGTGTGCGTTGTTCACCTGGGAGGTCTGAGCCGTTAGATCTATGATCTGTGGCTCACGTCCTCCCATGTCCTTATGGGTTTTAGAAATTCCAGTGAGCTCTTAGTTAAACTGAAATAAGGTATAGACTTTAGAATTCCATATCTTTTTCATTCTTAATCCAAATAAGGTCATTCAAATTGTGTTGGCTCTGTCTTGGACTTGACTTTAATCCAAAAATGATTGCAAGTTGAGTTCAGCTACAGAGCACAGTTAGCCACTAGGTTTTAAAACTAACCTTGAATATACACTCAAATTAATGCTTAACTTGTAAAATGCATAACTAATGCTCTATAGATTATTTTTGGGTGAGACCAACTTTGTTGGTTTCCTCCATTAATGGTCTTACTATGAACATTAGTTTTGAGCATGTCGCTGCTAGGAAAATGAGGACTTGTGCATTATAATTTTGTTCAAGTTCTTGTTTTTGAAAATTTGTAGAAAGTGCAATATAGCTCCAAATGAGGTGAACTCAATTGTGTTATTCATCTCATGAGGTGCTGGTTTTACAGTAAAAATTTCAGCTTCGCTGCTGTTCTAGAAAATGTTGCCTCGTAATTAAATTAGTGAATAGTGCAGTTTGGTATTTTAGGGGCTGAGCAGAATTGTTTTGCTCATATCTTTTGCATTGAGAATCCAAATCAATTGGTTCTTGTTGCAAAATTTCCTAAAAATCATCCCCTTGCTGCTGTAGAAAATTCAGAGAATTTGGAGTTCGTTTGTTGTGCTGTCTTTGTTGTGTTTCGTCGTTCTTATCGGTTCTTTCTCGCTTTTCCGTTAGGCTTCGACATTTGTGGTGATCCCGAGAGCGACCCTCTGCAACAACTTGGCCAGCAACAAGGCAAGCAGGTTGACCATTTCCCATCATGTCCCATTACTTTAAAGCTTAATACTTTGTTTTACTTCTATGTATGCATGCTACTTTGTGTTAAATGTCGCTAGCAAGCCTATAGTTGCATAATCTGTAGGAATGGTTCATCCTCTACTACCATGAGCCTAGGTTATTTGCTGTGGTGGGAGCTCGTTGGATGAGCTCTTATCACTTAGTAGTTTCGATGTAAATTGCTTAGACATGCTTAGTTATCGGTAGAAATGGGCGATCATCGACTTAGTCGATGGTCTTGATCACTCAAAACTGATTATTACTCCTATATGTCCAGCACTTGTGCTTTGATTAATTTGTAAAATCAAAAAATGAAAATAAAAGATTGATTTAGACTTGGGCATATTGGATGGATGGCGTGGTTTTTGGATGTGGTGGTATGCCTGGGTCCCTAAGGACCGAGTACTTGGGTCACTAAGCCAAGCGATTTCGCGTACTAACCACACGAGGGGCATATGGAACCCCTCTTGACTAAGTACTTTGGGCGGTGTTAATTGGGGTCGCTCGGTTGGTGTGTTTTTAAAGATAAAATGTGTGTGTGATGTGGGAGGGGAGCATTAGCTTATGGGAAGGTTGTGTGATGTCTCCTTCTCCCCGTGGGTTGTGCGACTCAGAATTAGCATTGTCCATTGGAAATGTCTCGTAGGACTTAGCGTCTTGGCACACCTAAGGTAGTGTGCTTAAAGGAAAGGCGGTCGGCGTGTGGGTGCAGTGGTACACCTGCGAGGACAAAACTATTGAATAGCCTCGTCCTAGGTTATGGACATGCTTGGTAAGGTCGTTCAAGACTAGACTACAACCTTTAATTAAAACTTGACATGGTTGGTATGAGCGGGAGTTCATGCTATTGTTGTGGTGACTTGGGTTAGTCACTTCGAGGTTGATCTTGTTGTTGTTACTATGTTATTATCTCGTTGTTACTTCAACATTTAAAAATGCTTTGCCAAATTGCCTTCAATCTATTATGTTATTGCAAATAAATGTTGCTTTATGCTAAAATGAGTCCAAAGCCTCATCCACTTAAATAAAGCTTGCATGTAGCTATTTATAGTTCTGTTATCTCACACGTAAGTCTTGCGGAGTACTTTATGTACTCATCGCCCGTGGTTGTGGCATTTTGTGGCTTTTGTTGCAGAGGAAGAAGGAGTGCTCCAAGAGCCTCTCTTTTGTGCTACGTGTTGCGATTTCTTGACGACTAGCTTGGCGGTCGGTCAGATGCCTAGGGTTAAGGCACCTTGATTGGCTTTGTGTTATAGCCATCTTTATGGCACTTTTGCTTCATTGTTATCTTTGTAGAATTGTTGCTATTTGGCCTAAGGGCCCTCTTTTGTAATAGCTTTTCCTTATTAATATTAACTTCGGTTTGTTGCTTATGTTCTATGTGTTGTATGGAATTGATACATTCTTTTGGTGTGAGGTATGTATCTTGCATCCCGGGAGTATACATCTCTCGAGACTGGGTTTATTTGGTTGATAATACTAGGGTCAATTGGATGACTAAGTATTATGAGCCTAATAAACGTCGGGGTCTCACACAAGACCTCCTTGCCCTTTTTGATTTGACCGTAGGACCTCCCTCTTGGAGATCTAACCGTCAGGACCTCCCCCTCGCCTTTGATCTTAACCGTTTAGGATCTCCCTTTGAGAATCTAAGCTGTTGAGACCTCTCCTTGGTTTGTCTCGGTCGTCAAGGCCCTTCCCGGTTTGTGGTTGTACCGCACCTTAAACCCAGAACTACCGTTATCTGGTAGTACCCCTTCTTGAACACGGTATTATCATCGTCGAAGATATCATGTCCCTCTTTCGAACTTCTTCGAGTCTCTGGACCTCTTGTCCAGGACCTCCTCTTAGTATCCGTGGACTTCCTGCCCAAGACCTCCTTTCAGTGTCTTTGGACCCTTTGTCCAAGACCTCCTAGTGCCTTTAGACCTCCTGTCCACAGGACCTCCCCGTGGTCTTTTTGCAAAGACAATTGTGTGGTGAGGACCGCCTCTTTGACTGGTCGTGCACTTCTTAGACCGGCCCCGCTGGTCAGCCTCACCCACCTTTTATCATTTTTGGCCGCCTTGAAACTTTGGGCGCATTTAATGCATGTCGGATCACATTAAATGCAGTCACTTCTAGGGTGCATTGTTTATTTCTTTTTAGGACATGCCCTGTCCTAGCCCTGTCCAGGCCACCTCCGATCATTGACACATTTTGGCTGAGTCCTCTTTGTGCCTTTGCCAACCCTGGCCATAAGTAGCCTGGGCAACCCCTCCTTTGTCACCTTTGGCTCATTTCTAACTCTTTTGTCTGGGCTCCTCGGTGCCCAAGTCCTCCCCAGGAGCTCTCTAAGCTGAGCCGTGTTCCTGGGTTATTGGCTTCTTTTGGTTGTAGTTTTGTTTAAGTTCTTTTGAGCCTTGAGTTCTTTTGTGTAGGGCAGTTTTGCTTATTTCGGTTCCTTGCGATCGTATAGATTCCGAGCTTGAGGAGTATTTGGACCCGGCAGTTTCAACCGAAGGACCTGCACTGCTTGACGAAGGCAAGTCACAGCCCTTGATCATGTTGAGCCTAGTCTTTTAAATATATTTTGTTTTACTTAATCTTGCATGGCTACTTTTATATGAAAATGTTTGGGCAGTAGCTACTCTCCCGCACTTGAAGCTATGCCTCCTTTGGATTTGTTGCTGGACATGTTGACATACTCCCTTTGGAAACTCTAGGTTGGGTATTTTAGTTGGCATCTTTTGGTATTGCCGACATAGGACCGTAAGTTATGCTTAGCCTTGCTTTAGATCCGTGGGTTTCGAGAATCTTGCTTCATCAATTAATAATCTTGACTAATGATCTATGTAACCTGTGGTCGGTGCCATTGTTAAGCAACTATGGCAGGATGCCGTATGTTGTGTTGATGGTGGTGTGAGACCACTTTGTTTAAAAACTTGTGTGCCAAGGCTGGGTGGTCTTTTGGCAGGGGTAATCACCAAATTGTTTTGGCTGGGGCAAGATGGCAGGGAGTGAGAAGTGGGTGCTTTGCACATGGGATGTGGAAGTCTTGCCTGAGCACAACTAAGGACTTAACTTTGTGTCTGTGGATCCGGGTAATCCGTGCAACCACAAGGTCATTTTATGGGGATGGCTTTGGGCGAATAATGAGCAATGAGATGGCTCGGTGTCTTTGTTGTGGTTGAGCGAGTTTTATCGCGAACTTGGCAAGAGGGGCACGAATCTGGTGGCTTTGCAACCCATCGAAGCGAAACCTTAGCGGGCAGCTCCTAGCCAAATCAAAGCTTTGTAAAGGTCTTGTCACGCTCTCTAGGCGCTCACCATCGAAGTGAGCAAGGGTCTTTCCGGAACCCGCCCCGCTAGAGATCATGGATTGTGGGTAAGTTGTACACCTCATGAGCGTAAAATCTATTCTAATAGCCAAGTCCTTGGTTATGGACATCTCCCGGAGAAGTGGTACAAGGGGTAGCTTTTGAGAAGTTTGTGTTCCCTGGGCACTCCTGCGAGAGGCCGTGGCCTTGCCTCGAAGAGACCTTGGCCGGCTTTAGATGGGTCATGGCTGGCTTGAGGTGTGGTCCAGGGGATGGGATCGAGCTCTAGGGTTGGTGCTCTAGAGAGGTCTTGGGAGAGGCCCTGGCTGTGGGTGCAACCAGACCTCCCCCAAGTGGTTTGGATGTGAGTTGGTGCTCACTCCCCTCTTTTCAAACAAAAGTATGTATGTATTATTGTTTTAACTTGCTGCTTTTCAATCTATTATGTTATTTGCTGTCAAACCTTGCTTTGTGCAACTAACCATACAGCTCCTCCATTGGTAAGCCATTGCATGAATATTAATTGCATAAGTGTTCCCTGTGATTTGCTGAGTACATTCAAAGTACTCATGGCTCTAAGCCCTGTGTCAAAGCAGTGTATGAAGATGACCAAGTGCAAGGAAGCTCAGACCTCTTTGAAGAGGATTTCTTTGATGATCCAACTGCCTAGGACGTCCTCCACTCGACAGCCTGTGGGCTTGCCGGTGGGCATCTATGCGTTTTGGTGTTTCCAGCTGCCAAGGTTCTTTTGTTGCGGTTTGTAAGCCTAAGTGGCAAACCCTCTGTAAAAAAGTTTGGACCATAAGGTCTTGTTTAATACTAAGTTTAATTTGCCTGCTTCATCTTTTGTCTTGACCTTGTGGCTGTGTGTGTACCGAAGTGATTTTGTACGAGCTAGCATCTGTATCCTGGGACTAGCTCGGTGTGCACAGGGCCAAGACCTCCAGGAGGTCTTGTGATCTCCTGGGAGGTCCTGGCGAACCTCCTCTCGGACTTGCCGCGCGGTCCTCTCGGACCGTGGTACTACCGAACGCTCCGGGCGGTCTTTCCGGACCTCCCTGAGCTTCGGGCAGTGCTTGCCCAGCTTAGCCAGCGATACTATCGCTCCTTCGTGCGGTAGTACCGGTTGCAGCGAGGTACTATCGCTGCCCTTGGCACGACAGTACCGGCTATAGTAATACCATAGCTCTACTTGTGGAAGTACCGGCTGTATAAAAAAAATTGGTCCTTCTGGACTCCCCGCTTAACCTGAGAAGAGGTCCTCACAAAAGGGTATGGTGGAACCGAGTCGATGAGATTGATGAACTGAGGGACCCCACGAACGTGGTATCTTCGTTTGCTCGGACCGCCATGAATGTAAGTACCCGAAGCTTGGTATTTACATATATGTCTTTTTGCTCTCCTTACTGCCTTTCTTTATGCAAAATACGTTGGAACAAATTGTCACCGTTGCCGAGTATCACAGGCAACTTGTCCAACTGCGACAAGACAAAGCGCTACTCTGTGAGCAAGCGGAGAGGTTGTAAGTAACTGCTTCTCGTAGCCTTTATATGTTTTGACCATTTTCACAGTACTTGCAGGGTTTGTCGTAGAAGATCTTACGACAAGGAACTGATCATAGGAAAACTTATGACCAGGGTATTGTCGTAGAAGAACTTACGACTAGGAACTGATCGTAGAAGAAACTTACGACCAGGTTCTATGCTGATGTCTACCCTTTTCCTTTGCAGGCTCAAGAGTGACATGAAGAGCCTAGCTGATTCTCTCGACTATAAAAAAGCCAAAACAAAAAAGCTAAGGGATGAGAAAGAAGACCTCTGAAAGAAGCTTCAGGAGGCAAACTCTGCAAAACAAAAGTTGCAGGGACAACTAAGCGGTAAGTGCTGAACTTAAGACCGCTTTCGACATTCTCTTCTTTTTCTGAATCTCATTTCCTTTCAGATAAAGATCAAGAGGTCGAGAAGTGGGAGCAGTGTTACCTTAAGGACACTGCAGCCCACGCTGAAGAAGTTAAGAAGTTAGATTCTCAACTCGTTGGTAAGCAAATCTTTACCTGTAATTGGTTGTATTTTCTTCTCGAGGTCATTTTATTTGACTGGCCTTATTCTTTTCAGAACAAGTAGTACAAGTAAAACGACTCCGCGAGGCTTCGACTCGCAATCAGGAGGAAATGAAGGCTTTGAAGATTAATCTTCAAGACAACGTTTCACTTATGAACAATGTACTCGGTGGGCTTCATTCTGAGGGGATTACTCCTCGTGATGACACCTTGCCTGCCCACTCGAGTGCCATCGGCGAACAAGTCAGAACTTTGTAAGAGTTGGTGACTACTCTGAGGGCTAACCAATTCGACTCGATAAAGGATGCGACTCAAGAGGGAATAAGATTTGCCTTAGAAAAACTTAAATCTCATGATCACAGCCTAAATCTGCAGCCTGTCGTAGACGACTTCGCCTGCCCTGAAGCAGAAGCGGAGCAGTTAATAGCGACAATGCATCCGATCGCCGAGTTAGTCACGCGGGGTATGCAAATAAGATCCCCTTCGCCAGAGTAGTTTGTATTGGAGTCCTGTAAAGACAAGCTTTTTGTTGATGTTGATATATAATCCTTCCTTTTTCCTAAAAAATCATCTTGTCGAGTAGTTAGTAACTCATAAGATAATGAATGGAAAAAAGAGCAAGATTAAGAATTGAAGTCAAGTTAATAACTTTATCCTAGCCCCCGACTATTTGCTTGGTTTATTTAGATAAACCGACTATTTAGATCGCCGAGTAAATAGTGCTAAATGGGTTTTCTGAAAAGAGAGTGGTTTAGCTAACTTGCAGTTTTTCGATCATGATTATCTTGCACTAGTCGAAAGAGTAGGAACAGGTCGACACTAGGAAGTTCCTTCTAGTGGGCAGGACCACATGCAGAGAGAAAACGCTTTGACTAGGTGATGTTACCATCTCCGATCAGATTAATCAAATCAAGAACGATCAACTTGAGTTAGATAAACGTCTAGAGTTCCTTAAAAAATTGTCCAACTTATTTCAATGCACTCAATATGTTTGCTTTGGTAGCAAGAGTTAGAAACAGAACGACGCTAGGAAGTTCCTTCTAGTGGGCAAGACCACGTGCAGAGAGGAAAGTCTTCGACTAGGTGTTGCAACTTCCTCCGACCAGTTAAAACAAACCAAGTTTATCGAGAGTAGTTGAGAAAATTTGAAAAGTGTACTCGGCTTAATTTATTTTTCAAAAAGATAAATGAAGAAATAAACTAAGGTACTAAGAGTTGGTTTGACATTGTTTCGACCATGTTTTGAACCCAAGCTCTTTGTGTTGGTAACAAAAAGGGAGGAACGAATCGACTCTAGGAAGTTCCTTCTAGTGGGCGGGACCACGTGTAGAGAGGAAAGGCTTCGACTAGGTGATGACGTGATGTTACCATCCTTTTGACCAGTGTAAAGATGAACTGGGTATTGGTCGTAGGATGTCTTACGACCAGTGTAATGTCGTGAGAAAGCTCACGACTAGGAACTGGTCGAGGGCGGATCTTCGACCAGGGTATGGTTGAAAGAATTATCAAAGCGCTACTCAAAGTAAAACAATACAGATACAAAGAACCTGATGCTTTATTGAATAGTTGGTCGCTTACACATAGAATTTGCGCAACTAGTCGATTGTCCAAGAATTAGAGAGAACCCGGCCGTCTTCCATTGCCAGTCATACCGAACCTGAACGCATAACTTCGACCACTGTGTAAGGACCTTCCCACTTGGGGGAAGTTTGTTCCGATTAGACTGGGATTGAATTTTCCTCAATACCAAGTCACCTGCAGCAAGGCTACGAGGTTGGACCTTATGATCGTAGTATTTGCGCAGGGCTTGCTGGTAGACTGCTGAACGGATTAAGGCCTGATTTCTCTTCTCTTCGAGCAAGTTAATGTCATCCGCTCGAAGTTGTTCTTGGGCTGAGTCATTGAAACTCTCGACCCTTGTAGACCTGATCTTTAGTTCTAGCGGAAGCATGGCTTCGGCACCAAAGACTAGGAAAAAAGGTGTTTGACCTGTGGCCTGACTAGCGGTCGTGCGAACTAACCATAATACTGAGGGTAATTCTTGTACCCAAGCCCCCGAGTGCTTAATAAGCTAATCGGAGACTCGGGTTTTAATTCCCTGCATTATTTGACCATTCGCTCGTTCGACTACCCCATTGCTTTGGGGATGGACGACAGAGGCATAACAGAGCTTGGTACCCGTTTCGCCGCAAAATTATCAAATTTTGGCGCCGAAAGCTGCTTACCATTATGCGTGATTATTATTTGGGGACTCCAAATTGAGTAATTGCGCTTCTCGTCATGAACCGCTTTGCGGCTTCCGTTGTTATCGATCCTGAGTTCGCCGATCCATTTTGTGAACGCATCAATAGCCATAAAAGGAACTCGAAACCTCCTGGAGCTCTTGGGAACGGTCCTAGGATATCGAGACCCCAGGTCGCAAAAGGTCAAGATAGAGGAATTGTTTGTAATGCCTGAGCTGGTTGATGTATTTTCCTGTTATGAAACTGGCATTGTACACATTTCTTAACCAACTCGTTGGCATCATAGAGAGCTGTTGACCAGTAAAATCCTTGTTGAAAGGCTTTACCAACCAACGTTCTGTAGGAAGCATGAGTTCCACAGATGCCCCCGTGTATCTCGTGAAGGAGGTTTAGTCCTTCTCTCTGCGGTATGCATCGCATGAGTACTCCTTGAGTACCTCATTTATAGAGGAGTCCTTTGACCAAACTATACATTTTGGCCTTTCGGGATAAACGATATGCTTTGACATCATCATCAGGCACAGAACCCGTCTGAAGATACTTGTAGATGGGATCCATCCAAGTATCCTCGTATTCTAGAGAGGCTGTCTCAATAGGAGATGTCTGTGGTGTTTCCACCAGAGACGGCTTTTGGAGTTGCTCCAAGAAGACTCCTTTTGGTACTTGTGATCGGGAAGAAGCTATCCGAGCAAGCTGGTCTGCGAGGAAATTATCCTTTCGATGGATGAATTGTACCTCGAAACCGAAAAAATGTTTTTCAAGCTTTCAAACCTCCGATAAGTACCGAGACATGGTCGGGTTAGAGCACTGGTACTCTTTTCCGACCTGATTCACGACTAGTTGAGAGTCTCCTCTCACGAGTAGTCATCAAATCGCGAGCGCTTTCGCAGCTTGATGCCGGCTAGTAAACCTTTGTACTCTGCCACATTGTTAGTGGCCTGAAAGTTTAACTGTATGGCATACTTTAAAGTCTCTCCGTTAGGAGATTCTAGGACCACCCCAGCCCCCGAGCCACTTAAAGTAAGTGACCCGTCAAAGTACATCGTCCACTTGTCGTGGGTATCGTACTGGGGATCCTGAACAGGTTCAGGATTTGTCCATTCGGCGACAAAGTCTGCCAAGATCTGGGATTTAATGGCCGTTCAGGACACGAAATGGAGATCGAACTCCCCACGTTCTACTGACCATTTAGACATGCGTCCCGCTGCTTCCCTATTCTGGAGGATCACTCCCAAGGGAAACTCAGACAGCACAATTATCATGTGCGCCTGAAAATAATGCCGCAGTTTCCTCGAAGACACGAGGAGGGCATAGAGAAGCTTTTGGACCTGAGGGTAATGCTCATTAGGTCCGTGTAAAACTTCACTTACGTAGTACACTGGTCGTTGAATGTTTTCACGTTCTACGACTAGTACTGCGCTCACTGCCTGCGGTGTGGCAGCTAGATAAATTAAGAGCGTCTGTTTTGGTTCTGGGGAAACTAGAATAGGAGCACTCGTAAGATATCTCTTGACATCCTCGAAGGCAGTGTTTGCCTCTTCTGACCACTCGAAACCCTCGTGCTTCCTTAGAAGTTTGAAGAAAGGTAGTCCTTTTTCTCCCAGTCGTGCTATGAAACGACTTAAAGCCGCCATACACCCTGTGAGTTTTTGGACTTCTTTCTTCATGGTTGGAGAGCGCATTTGAACAATGGCTTTTATCTTTTTGGGATTTGCTTTGATCCCTCGTACAGAGACCAGGAATCCAAGCAACTTTCCCGAAGAGACTCCAAACACACACTTCTCAGGATTGAGTTTCAAGCGGTATTTTCTGAGGTTGTCGAACATCTCCTGCAAGTCGAAAACATGATCAAGCTGTTTGATGCTTTTTACGACTAGATCGTCAATATAGGCTTACAAATTTCGGCCTAGTTGAGGTGAAAAAGTCGATTGCATCAAATGTTGAAAAGAAGCGCCAACATTTTTTAGACCAAATAGCATTTTGACATAGCAAAATATACCAAATGGAGTAATAAACGCAGTCTTTTCTTCATCTTCTAGACACATATTAATATGATGGTAGCCAGAATATGTATCTAGAAAACTTAATGTTTCGCAACCAGCAGTAGAGTCAACCAACTGATCGATACGAGGTAAAGGGAAATCATCTTTTGGACAAGCTTTATTAAGATCAGTGAAGTCAACGCACATTCGCCACTTGCCGTTAGACTTCCTAACCATTACAGGGTTGGCCAACCACTCTGAGTCGTCGACTTCTCTTATAAAGCCTACTTTAAGTAGCTTGTCCAATTCTGACCTATAGCATCTCGTCGATCAGGGGCAAATCTCTGTAACTTTTGTTTTACAGGTACTTTGTCAGGCCGTAAAGCTAGCCTGTGCTCAATCACTTCCTTGGGGACTCCGGGCATGTCGGATGCTTGCCACGCGAAGACATCTGCATTTGCTCGGAGGAAGTGATGGCAATCGGGCGCGACGGGTACGGGTAGTGCTCACCCATATCCATACCGCGAGCCCGATTCCCCCCACGGGCATGCCCGCGAAGGACGACGGGCAAAAAACCTCGCCCATGCCCGTCGCTCGCGGGCATACCCGTTTACCCGCAAACAATACACTATCGCCCGTGGGCATACTCATCACACATAAACAATGCACACATCAACATGTGCAACTGTTTTATATTCAAAAGTCATCCTTGTAACGAAGCACATGTCAATTGTCTTGCTGCATTTTCCTTTCCTCTTTCGAAATTTTGCCTGTTTGTTTTGCATGCTTTGTAAGCAAATCAGTTGTCTGTCTTACTCCCCATCATGAAACATCCCGGCATCTCCTTATAATGAAAAAGTATCTGCACAAAAAATTCTAATACTATGACTACTTTTTCAGGAAATTGATGCAGCAATAAGTAGATTGCCACCATCTTTCCGAAGCAGAGTTTATGCATTGAAGGAAGGCATCTGAAAAAATGAAATTGAGAAGTCTGGCAATAGTCAAGCTCGCTTTCTTCTCATCCATCTGAACGATTCGCTATGGGGAGGTTCCCTTTTTTCCTGGGTGTGACCCTTCCCCAACAAGAGATTATCGCCCAAAACTGTAAATTGTAGCACCCAAATCCCCACTAATTTCGCCGCTAATGCCATCGCTTGTACAAACCGGTTCCCAAATCGAATTAAGATGCCCCCCTTTTTCCACCAAATTGAGCACCAAGAAGAGACCTTTTGGCACCATCCTCTCAGTATCTAACAAAATTACTTGGCTCTGGGCATCCTAGTTTAACATCAAGATCCACACATCCAAGTACTAGATCCACACATCCAAGTACTAGATTCACACACCTGAGTTCATGTAACATCCCAAATGTATAAATGGGTGTGTGTTTCAAATGTAAGAAAATGTGTAGAAATTAAAACTTTTTCTCACATCTTGAAACTCTTGAACATTTCCATAATTCTTGTCAAGAGTTGTGGAATTCAAAAACCTAAACCTCCTGTTGACTAAAGTCAACCCCTTTACCAACTTGGCAAGAATCTGGTATTCAACCCTTGGAAATATTTTTCCTTGGTTTTAGGGATGATGTGTGACCCCTCTGAATTATTTCATAATTATTAGAAATTATTTGGTAAATTTTGGAGGTAAGTCAAACCCTAGAACAGCCTTGATGAATTTCCTGAGAGAAATGCAATGCATAACGACCTCTGGAAATTTTATGTAAGGTTGATCCTAGAGTGAGGAAGCTCCAGTTAAAATTTTGGAATTTTTGGAGTTAGTTTGCTACCTCTAAAAATTCCTCCAACCTCAGCCTTTAATTTGAATTCAAATCTGGCATTGTTCCTCGGGTCTGAGCCGCTTTCCAAAGCAGGTCGAACACAAGCGCGCCCCAGCTCACCGCGAGCTCTTCCTCCCTCGCGAGGTCGTGCCCGTTGGATCAAAATCAATGGCCATGACCTCCGCTACAGACCTCCCACCTCCCAGCTTGCCCGAGCCCTCCCCCGTGCGAGGTCGTGTCTGTTGGATCCAATCCAACAGCCACGACCTCCCCTCTCCATTTCGTCGCCGTCAGATGGAGATCTCACGACCATGACCTCCCCTCCCCTTTTCTGTGTCGTGCCCAACGGCCCAGACCTCCCGCACCTCAGTTCGTCATCGTTGGATCGAGATCCAATAGCCACGACCTCCCCTATCCTCTTGTCGCCATTGGATCAAGATCCACTGGCTACGACCTCCCTTCGCGTCGTGCGCACCAGCCACGACCTCCCCCTCAATGTCGTGCTCCGTTGGATGAAAATCCAATAGCCACGACCTCACCTCCATGTTGTGTGCCCTTGGATCGCAATCCAACGGCCACAACCTCCCTTTGCGTCGTGCGCACGCCCACGACCTCCCTCCTCTGTTCAGCGCCTTTGGATATAAATCCAACGGTCCTGACCTCCCTCTCTGTTGTGCGCCTTTGGATTAAAATCCAGTGGCCACGACCTCCCTTGTGTCGTGCGCAACGTCCACGACCTCCCCTCATCGTGGTGCGCCGTTGGATCAAAATCCAACCGCCACAACCTCCCTTTGTGTCATGCGTAACCGCCACAACCTCCCTTCGATGTTGTGCGCCGTTGGATCAAGATCCAACAGTCACGACCTCCCATCGCGTCCTGCGCAATGGCCACGACCTCCACCCTCTGTTGTGTGTCCTTGGATGTAAATCCAATGGTCACAACCTCCCAGCTTGGTTGTGTGCCCTTGGATGTAAATCTAAAGGCCATGACCTCCCATCTCTTGTCATCTGTCGGGACCCAAAATTACAATTCTGGACCCTCTGTGTTTAATGCACTAGCCCAAGATTATGCTAGTGCACACAGTATCAACAAAGACGAATATCGATCCACACAAGCGAATAGTAACATAAACGAATAGTTTGATTAATAAATAATGGTTTGACCTTATGGTCGAGTTTACAATTATTAAGCCACGCAGGGCCAACAGAGAAATAAAGCAGCAGAAACAGAAACGGCAACGGCATCCCATCGATTCACCACAGGCAACCGACTGGGATCAAGACCTCGTGATCAGGCACCTTCGATAAACTCTTCCTCGAATACTGGTGAAAACTCCTCCTCTTCTGCTTGATTTATTTTAAAGCAAGCGTGAGTATACACCGTACTCGCAAGTCACACCACAGAAATGCAGTTATACATGCAGGCTTATTACAAGGGAATGGCATTTTGTGGTTCTTTTGCAAAAATGCAACATTTGCAGTTGAATACAAATAATAGATTGAAAGCGAGTAAAACAAATAGACAATAATAATTTACCAGTTTGATTTCACAAAGACACACACAGTCTAAACAAATTATGCACATAGCCATATGATTTAGATCACACAGCTCCCTTCCCACACAGTTTTAAAGATCTACCCCTCGTGTGAAATCCCCGAGCATTGTCCATAACCGAGGACGCGGCTATTCGAATAGATTGTTTACACTCTGCAGAGTTTGTACACTTTACCCACAAGATACAACCAGTGTTGCAAGCACTACTCGTAACAAAGCATTTCAGAAACTTCATCTTAACATAGATGCTCCCGATGTGCTGACGTCCGAAGCTTCGAAAGTGTTGGAGAATGTAGGTGGATGCGTCCTGGGAAACTTCACCAATTTTAACTGCTGATCGACTGGTGACGGCGGTGGCAAGGCAGCAACCTGATGGTTCTGGTTCGCCATTGTCATCAGAGTAGCCACAATCTGGTTTTGCTGGGTCATCAAGTCGACTAGGGCTGCAGTAGCCTGATTCTGTTGATTCATCATTTGATTCATATTCTATATTATGGCCTTCATTAACTAAGTCTGACCTGCCATAAATTGACCCAAGCCTTGGTCTGCCATGAACTGACTCATACTTTGGTCTGTTGGGGCTGCTAGAGGAGGCGGGGGTGGTGGCAGTGAGGGATCCACTGTTTCATCTTGACTTGCTGAACCGTGGGTCTGATCCATCTGCAAGGCACCTTCTCAGGCTTAATAGATGAGAGAAAAAAAGCACAATAGGTAAGAGGGAAAAGCACAAGGGACGAGAGAGAGCAAGAGGAGAGACAGAGCACCTTAATCGGGGAAAAGTAGGTCAAACCCAAAACAAGTAGCCGGAAAGCTACAAAGAGGCATAAAACTCTAACAGAAGGCCAAAGACACGAACTAAACGGCACTAAGCTAAGGAGGACCACTCTAGGCACTTCTACTTTAACTTACAGGGGTGGGCAACTTAAAACAAAGCTCGATCCTACAGAGATTCCCGAGGTAAGAGGGTCAATTTAAGTTTTAAAACACAGTTCCAAAGGGGGTAAGGGGTGAGATTCTAAGAAGAAGGTAAGAAGAGGTTAGAATAAGATGAGAACAGAATAGAGTAAGATGATAAAAGAATAGCTACTCAAATTAATCAGCCGGTTTGATTTAGAAAAATAGATTTTTAGACTCTTGTCTACGACGACCATACTAGCTAAGGTTACGTTCTACAGTCGAACTTGGCTTTGATACCACCTTGTAACGACCTGACCCGGGAGCACCCGAAGGGTTCTCCCAGGACCACCCAGGAGGTCCAGCAGAACCGCTTGGAGGTCCGGGAGGTCCTCCAAGAACACCCGAAGGTCCTCTAGGACCACCTGGGAAGTCTTCAAGACCACCCGGACGTCCCGAACTCTGTGCACAGAGCTAGTCCCAAGATCGACACGCTAGCTCGCACAGGATTACAAATGGTGACATCACAACCATACAACAAACTCAAAGATGAAGCAGACAAATTAATATTAACAAAAGACCTTATGGTCAAGCTTGTTTACAGGGGTGCCACACAGGGCTAACAACCAAAAGAAATACTACAGCGGAAATCAAAACAACTCGTAGGGCCATTCGATAAGCCCACCGGCTATCGAGTGGAGGACGTCTCCTAGCACGCAGGGTCTTCCAAGAACTCCTCCACATAGGGCTCAGGGCACCCTGGGAGGTCTTCGGCTGCTAATCAACCAAAGGGCATAAAGCCATGAGTACTTTGAATGTACTCAACAAGCCATAGGGAAATAATGCAATAACATTTATGCAAGGCTTGACAAAGAAAGTTGTATGGTTAGTTTGCAGAAAGCAACATTTACTGGAAATACAATAAGTAGGTTGCAAGGCACAAGCTGAAAAGATAATACATAAGTAAACAAATTCTTTGGAAGCATCACATGACCACCCAGTCGCGTGCCCAGACTACTCACGACCACCCATTCCCGAGCCCACCCACTCGGAACAAAACCCAAAATTTTTAGAAAGCTCTACCCCTTGCGTGAAAGAACCGGGCATGTCCATAACCGAGGACGCGGCTATTCGAATAGATTTTACACTCTGCAGAGGTTGTGCACTTTACCCACAAGACACGAAGTCCTCTAGTTGGTTGGGCACCCGTCGATGCCCCTGCTCACTTCCTTTGGTAAGTAGTCTAGAGCTCGTGACAAGGCCTTTACAAAAGTCAGTCTAGACTTGGTTCTGCCCGCTGAGGATTCGCTTTTCAGGGCCCCCTCTTGTGCCGTTTCAACCACCACGACAGAACCGCATAAGGACCTCGCTAATTAGTTGGCCAGGACCACCCCATTATGGACTTGTGGTTGCACGGGAATGACTCAGATCGATGGTGTACAAGGTTAAGTCCTTAGTTGGCTGCTCAGGCGAGTCTGACCGCAAACCCAGCTACTACACAAGCCACAAACCAGTGTGCTGGGGGTAAACTAACATTGATGATTTATGGTGAGATTAACGTCTACTATAGCATGGCTAAGCATTAAAGCGTATCCATGTTAGTATACAAAGACATATCCAACTAAGATAACCCCTCCTACGGATTTCCAAGGGTACATGTCAACATGTTGCATTCAACCAAACCAAGGAGTCATAAGGCAAGTGGGTGATTAACTACTCCCAAAACCAATTTCTATAAAACTAGCCATGCATGTTTATATCAAAACAATATACTTTTTGCAGAAATGGGTTCAATATGATCAAAGGCCTATAACTTGCCTTCACTGATGAACTGAGGGTCTTCTGTTGAGAAAACTGGGTCCAGGAGGTCTTCGGAACAGTCGGATCCTACACGTTTTCGAAAAGATCCATGTCAACAAAACAACTTCAAAAGAAAATCAAAGAACTCACCAAACCAGAGCTGAAAGAAATCAAAGATTTTGACGAAGGAAAGAGGTGGAACCACTTCAAAAGAGAGCTTGAACAAAGGTGGCCGGGAGAGCAAGTGAGAGTGAGTGAGAGGAAGCAAAAAGAAGGGCAAAAGAGCTCCCAAGCACTCTATTTATAGAGGAAATGGGAGCCCCGGGCAACCGGAAGTTGCGGCGAGACTCACGGGGGCTCGGCGAGGCTCAACGGAGACAACGACATTTAATGCCCATACTGCCACAAGGACAGCAGCATGCCTTGCGCACGACCTGCAAGTACAGCCGCATTAAATGCGCACGTCTCCACCAGAGGAGGGCAAGGAAGAGGAAACAACTAGTGCTGGCCAGCGACTGGTCAGGAGGGGTGGTCTCTGCAAAAAGATCAAGGGGAGGTCGTGACGCAAAAGGGAGTCTTGGCCAAGAGGGTGGTCTTTACAAAAAGACCATAGGGAGATCTCAACAAAAGGAGGTCACGGCAAAACAACAAAAGAGGAGAGGTCGCGGACTCAGGGGGAGGTCACGACAAAACGACAAGAAAAGGAGGTCGCGGCAAGCAAGATAAAATCAAGGAGATCTCGACAGTCAAGACAAACGCAGGTCCCAACGGTCAAGATGGAATCAAGGGAGATCTCGACGGTCAATACAAACTCAAGGGAGGTCTCAACGGTCAAGATGGAATCAAAGGAGATCTCGGAAGGAGATACTCAACCCGAGCGATGTGTTTCAGAAATCAAGGACATTTGAAACACACACCAGAGCTGGGGGCACCTCGGGGTGGTCTGGACCCAAGGGGAGGTCCAAAGGAAAAACTCGAGGGGAGGTCAAAACTAGCAGAGACGCCTAAACCCAAAAAGGGAATCCAATCCTCAAAGGAAATCTAGACCTCAAAGGAGAGGTCTAAACTCAGAAGGAGTAGAGCCGAGGGGAGCACGGGATGAGCAGAGAGGGGAGGGACAACACCAAAGCTCAAGCAACTTCAACTAAAACCAACTCGGAACAATCAGCAAAGAACAGAGATAAACAACAAGGAACAGGCTCTCAGGAAAAAGGGGCTTGACTCGTTGGGAGGAGGTCCAATGGATCGGGAGGAGGGGAGGTCCAGCAGAGGGGGCGGTCTTTGCAAAAAGACCAGAGGTCTTGACCACAAGGAGGCCTGACGGTGGAGATTCAAAGGAAAAGGATCCAACAAAGGAGATCCAAGGAGGAGGTTCGAAGGAGGGCGAGGAGATCAGGACCAAAGGGTAGGTCTTGTCCGTAGGATCTACAACAGGAGGCCTTGGACGGCTAAGACCTACAAAGGAGAGGTCCTGGACGGCCAAGAACTACCAATGGGAGATCCTGGGCGGCCAAGATCTACCAAGGGGGAGGTCTAAATAGAGAAAGAGATCTAGATCAAAGGAGATCTAGACAGAGATGAAAGTTTAGACGAAAGGGGAGGTCTAAACACAAAAAGGTTCAAACCAATAAAGAGGTTTGAAGGAGTTCTGAACTAAAGGGAAGTCCAACCAGAAGTGGGGTCTAGGGAAAACTAGAGAGGTCCTGACCAAAGGGAATTCACGACCAACAGGGAGGTCGCTACTCAATAGGGTGGTCTTTGCAAAAAGACCAACCGAGGTGGTCTTTGCAAAAGACCAAGGGGAGGTCCAAACAGGAAAAAGGTCAGAAGAGGCTAAGGGAGGTTTAGAGAGATCTGAACGAACAGAGAGAGAGGAAAACAAGGCCAAAACTTGAACAACTCCAAATAAACCAAACTTTGGATTAGTTGAAGTTTGATTTAGTCGTGTTAAATCTCCAAATTTCCTAAATCTTCAAGTTAAGCTTTGAACTCTCAACAAAACCAAATGGTTCTTTTTATTTTGAAAACTTTCAAGAACTCTAGAAAATTAGGATGTTACACACTGCCCTCAGCTAAGACCAGCAATGTGACACGACGATGCAACACAAACTCAACAATGCAAATTGCTAAAAAGACGATGCAATGGCGCAAACGGTCTTGGACAGAAAGGTGATCTAATCCTATAATTTTTTGGGCCTTTTCTGGACTTTTGAAATTAAGCAACCTAACTATGAAAACAGTAAATTCTCACCAAGCAACCTTGAGCTCTGATACCACTTGATGGGGGTGGGGTGCCCGATCTTTCGATGAGATTGATAACTATCGATTTTGGTGGAGGTGACTCTCGCGATCCGACTACAACCGTACGACGACGTTTGCGCCTTAGCAATCGTTGAACCAACTCTGAGATGTTATTGACCTTGCTGAAAGCACGATCAACCTGAACACGAGGTTCAATTCCTGTGAGCAATCGAAGAACTAGCAAGAATAAGATGTAAGCAATCTGATATTGCAAATAAAATTGTAGTATCGATGGTATTGAAAAACAAAGGTGGGATCCCGAAGGCTGTCTTGACAAGTGGTCGTCTGACACAACTGAAGAACAGAAGTTTGCATAATGGCTAAACCTAAACTCAATGAAATTCGAGTTCTAGCAAAGGAAGGCGGCGGCTCCTATATGGGGAGACGACCAGGGGTGGCAGCCAGGGGAGTGGACGCATGCCCCCTAGGGTTACAAGGCCCATGGGCCCAAGTGGAGGTGGCATAGCACCCTTTTGACTCAGGCTCAGAAACAGACGTGGACTCTTTTGATGATTGTGGCCAGCTTGGATGGAATTTGATGATGAGGTTGGATCCGTTGGAAAGTAGACTTGATAATTTGTCCATGAAGTCTAAGAACGCCCCAAACGGAGTCCGTATGAAGAAGTTACGGCAGTTTAAATTTAGTACTATCGCAGCGATCAATCGAATCCGAATCGAGCCCAACTCGAACTCTTGCTTGACTCGGACCCAAAGTGACGTGGTGACCTCCATTATGCCTTCCATGCATGTCCATGACTCCACATGCCTCTCCTTGGTCCTTGCCCATGTTCCTAAGCACAATTAAATCACTTGCATTAGGTAGCGGTCTATTCTTAGTAATATATAAACTTAGGAACGAATTCACATGGTAATTAAGTTGGCGAACACGAGCTCGAGTAAGTGGTCCTTGTAACACTGGTTGTGGATGAGTTGTGTGTGTAGGCGCGGTTGTATCCATGGTAGGGATGTCCTCATTAGCCGCCGTGCCGCTCGAGTGCCACAAGCCGCTGCTGCCGTCCGGCCATGGAGCTGCCTCTACATGCTTCCACCCAAACCATTGCTACTCCTTCCCTTCTCTCAAACTTGCTCAAATGGCCATGCATGCAAAAAAGTCTTGGATGAATGGAACACTGGTGGGATGGTGAACGTGTAGGTATGACATGCATAGCATGATTTGTGGTTCTTGGATGGGATTGGAAGGAGAGAAGGTGATTTGGCTTGAGCTCAAGAAAGAGAAATGGTTGTTCCCTGTTGGGGAGAAGAACATGGCGTGGAGAAGAAAGATGGCTATGTAGAATGGGTGGTTGAATGGTTGGTTATAGTATTGAGTAATGGGGGTAGAAATGGCTATGTAAAGAATCGAAAAGGTGGCAGGGGATGGCAGTGGCCAGTGGGGTTAGCTGTTGGGAGAAATGGGCCACTGCCGTCGGATGGACAAGAAGAAAAGGATGGCAGCGAGGAGAAGAAATGGCTGTGCAAGTGCTCTGGTGGGGGAAAGCAAAATGACAGTGGGAGGAAATGAGGATGGCAGTGAGAGACATTGGTAGTAAGGCCTTTCGGTTGGGAAGAAAATAAAGGGAGGTGCAGCGGAGAAAAAAGGGGAATGAGGCAGTAGGGAGGTGTGGGTGCTTTGGTTCGGCTGGGCAAAAACAAATAAATGGCTATGAGTGGCTCGGTTGGGGTGTAGAGAATGGGTAGGGAGATGGCTTGTTCGGCTGGGGCAAGAAATGGACAGTGGAGTGCTCTCTGTTGGGTAGAGAAATAGATGGCAGTGGAGAGAGATGAAGTGTGGTGTGGGGGCTTTCGGCTGGGCATAAAGAGAAATGACATTGGAGAGAAGAGTGCTTGGTGGGAGAGGAAAACTAATAAATGAAATAAATCATGATGCATTTCTTCCTTCTTTTCTCCAACTCACTCAAACAACCTTGCATGGGGAAACCGCTATAAAATGGAATGCTTGTTCGATTTATTTAATGCAACGATATAACATCGTCACATGATTTTTGTTTTTGGTTGTGATTGCGAGGAGAGAAGTTGGGGAAAAGAATGGACACGCAGCGCCTACTTTGTGGTCGGTCGGACTAGAAAAGCGCCGCAGATCCGCTCGGGGCGATGCAGTTCCGGCCGATTCTGCCCGAGAATCGAAAACCGGACAAAATCCTACCAAAATTCAAATCAAAATTTGAATGCAAAAAAATCTCGGTGGGTTCATCGGAGAATGCTAACGCCAGAATCGAAAAACCTACCGAAAAGCGAAAACCGAAATGAATGGAAATTTGGTAATTAGTTAATAAAGATGCTAACTAGATAATGTTTTGTAACAATGATTATAGCTTGTATGAGTTAAGCCTGATTCAAGAAGGTATATACTATATAGTATGCATATACTCTAACCAAGAAAGCAAAAAAACAAAAGCAAATTCAAAAAAAAAAAAAGTAGGGATTTGTTCTGCCTGGAGTTCTGCACGGGATTTCTATCCTTGGGCGGTATATGCATTATGACATTATTTTTGAAATGCATGCGAAAACAAGAAAACAATAATTTAATTTAAAGGCAGTCTTTCCAAACAATTCGATTTAAATTTTGTTTTTTTAAAGAAACCTTTTACTAAAGCATGGAAAATTTTAAAACTTAGTCAAATATTTAAAAGATCACCAAATTAAATATTAACATCCCGATTCTGAAAATTGGGGTGTTACATTCAAGGCCAGATATTCACTTTGCTATATGTCTATTTGCTCGTTTTCAAGCTTCCCCGCGTGCTTCACATCGTCAGGCAGTTAAGCGATTTTTTAGGTATCTTCAGTCAACTTTAGAATTTGGTTTATGGTATTCTTCTTCATCATGCCTTACCCTTAGAGCTATTAGTATTGCTAAAAATCCTGTGCAACATTCAAGAACTAAACACATTGATATTCGATATCATTTTCTTGGAGACTATGTGGAAAAGGGAGATGTTGTTTTGCATTTTATTGATACAGATTCTTAAGTTACTGATATTCTCACAAAATCGCTTGATTCTGCACGGTTTGCTCTTTTGCGAAGTGAGTTGGGTGTGTTGCATCCTGTGGGTTTATTCTGAGGGGGAGCTTGTTGTTTAAAATTTCAAAAGCTTTGTTTATTATACTTGTCAAACAATTCATCAAGTCCAAGTCATTGAAATCAAATGAGGTGTAGAGTTCTCGTTATCATATTTACTCATGTGCTGTGTAGCGTTGATCATGACGTGTTATAATTACTTTGCCACATTTGAACTAAAGCATGACATGGTGGAATACTTTGACTAGATTGATTATAGCTATTACTTTGCGATGTTCATCGAAAAGGATTAGCTTGATTGTGAGTCTTATTTTAAATCTTGGCTATGAAGCTTGTATGTTTTTTATTGCAATCTTCTTATGTTCACTCAATTTGGCATGTTATAAAAAATATAAAAAAATGAGAAAGAGACAATTGAAAAGATGTATGCTTCAAGCATGCCATACATACATACATACATACATACATACATACATACATATATATATATATATGTGTGTGTGTGTGTGTGTGTGTACACACACACAAAAATGCTCAAATAAAAAGAAGTATGCTTCAAGCATGCCACCATTGAAAAGAAGTATGCTACAAGCATGCCACATGCTTAAGAATTGAGTGTGGAGCAATAGGTTGTTACATGAGACTGCTAGCTCGTCTAGATTTAAAGTTTGCTTCACTTTTAGGCTTTAACTTTTCATTGTGATATTTCATTGTGCTCTTTATAATCGGTTTGGTCATTGTTGAGATGCCTGTCATTAATTTAACTTGCTTAATCATTATAAAGACTTGTTTTGACATTGCTATATGGTATATGACTTTATATGATCTAGATAGCTCTACTAAAAAAGATGGCTTGGTTAATTTATTAAATTAATGCGAAGTGACTTGGATAGTCTACAAAGCTTCGTGATTTTTACTCTCATTGCTCTCTCTTTTTAGAATTGTTCTTTCTCTGAAGTTCTTGATGATTACATTGCCAAAGGGGGAGAACAATTGGAGAATTTTGCTTCCCTTGTTTTGAGGGGGAGCTTTTCGGTCTTGTGTTGAGGGGGAGATTTTCAGCTGTGGTTTTGTGTTGCTGTTGTGGTTTGTCACAATTCTTTGCTTTGCAGCTTTGAAACTTTCTTTTCGCAAAATTTTCTTTCTTTCAAAATTCAACTCTCGGTTTTTGAGTATTATTAATGTATTAATCAAGGGGGAGATTGTTAGACCATGTGGATAGGTCATGAATATTTGTGATGATGAATAATTGACATTTGGGTTGCATTGATATTTGTGGTTGCGAAAGTTTCGGTCGTTGGAATATCCTGGTCGATGTTCGAAAGCTGCAGTACCTGGTCGGTGGTCGAAAGCTACAGTACCTAGTCGGTGGTCGAAAGCTACCATACTTGATCGATGGTTGAAAGCTACAGTGCATGGTCGATGGTCGGAAGCTACAGTGCCTGGTCAGCAATCGGTAGTTGTAGGCTTTGTG
This sequence comes from Phyllostachys edulis, assembly GCA_036346405.1. Taxonomy (NCBI): domain Eukaryota; kingdom Viridiplantae; phylum Streptophyta; class Magnoliopsida; order Poales; family Poaceae; genus Phyllostachys; species Phyllostachys edulis. The sequence goes on from CM070549.1 coordinate 108,042,529, forward strand.
ATCGGTTGTTATAAGCTTCACGGTAGGTAGTCGTAGGCTTCGAGTGGTCTCGGGTTGTTTTTCTGAAAGCATGGAAATTAAGATCGTGGATGGTCTGGTTTGTGTTTATTGATGGATGAGAGTGTGATATGCGTGTGTGGACTGATATTGGTCAGGTTGGAGAACTTGTGCCGTGAAAACGTTCTTTGGTCTTTGCATGTGCAGGTTGGGCGTGGAGATAGTCATGGTCGATGACGAGGAGGACTGAGACTAGGATAGGAAAATCCTAGGTTCAGGTGGTCGAGGATGTCTCGAGGTGGTCGGGCTTACGCTGGGGCACGTGGAGATCAAAGGTGGATGCATGATGCGTGGAGAAGCTACGAGAGGTGCAGTCCTGGAGGCTTCGACGCGTGAGGAGTTATGGAAGGTGTTCATAACTGAAAGATTTAGAGATTTTGGAAAACCCGTGTTTGGAAGGGTTTCGGGTCCCTTGATTTTCGAAAGGAGATAGGATTTTGTGTCTGTGTTGATGAGGACACGCTTAGGGCTCTAGCATATAAAAAGGAGGAGAGGTTAAGTGTTAATCAAGGATTCTGAGGCGACTTTAGAAAAAAGCTTTTGGAGTAGTTATGCTAGGGTTTGAGGGGTGTCGTCGAGGCACTTTGTAGCCACGTAACATGATTTAGAAATAAAAGATCATATCTATTCTCTGAAAAAATTAGTCATCGCCGGTGGCGTGTCTTCTGGGCATCGTTTGAAGTCGTTCTCGTTCAAGCGGTGCGTGGCGAGATAGTGCTCCTCCATGGACTTCACTATTGTCGATCACATGCCGTGTCGATCACTTTGATCATTGCTAACAAAGACAAGGCGGCAGAAGCAGTCGAGCATGACAACTAGGAGGCATCACACACGAGTACGGTGTCTTCAGTCGTAGGTTCAATCCAGGGTTTAGGGTTTAGGGTTTTTAGGGTTTAGGGTTTAGGGTTTAGGGTTTAGGGTTTAGGGTTAGGGTTTAGGGTTTAGGGTTTAGGGTTTAGGTTTAGGGTTTAGGGGTTTAGGTTTAGGTTTAGGTTTGGGTTTAGGGTTTAGGTTTAGGGTTTTTTAGGTTTAGGGTTTAGGGTTTAGGTTTTAGGGTTTGGGTTTGGGGTTTAGGGTTTAGGGTTTAGGGTTTAGGGTTTAGGTTTAGGGTTTAGGGTTTAGGGTTTGGGGTTTAGGTTTAGGTTTAGGGTTTAGGGTTTAGGGTTTTAGGTTTTAGGGTTTAGGGTTTAGGGTTTTGGGGTTTAGGGTTTAGGGTTTAGGGTTTAGTTAGGGTTTTAGGGTTTGGGGTTTGGGTTTAGGGTTTGGGTTTGGGGTTTGAGGGTTTAGGGTTTAGGTTGGGGTTTAGGGTTTAGGGTTTAGGGTTTGGGGTTTAGGGTTTAGGGTTTAGGGTTTAGGGTTTAGGGTTTAGGGTTTTAGGGTTTAGGGTTTTAGGGTTTTTAGGGTTTAGGGTTTAGGGTTTAGGGTTTAGGGTTTAGGGTTTAGGGTTTAGGGTTTAGGGTTTAGGGTTTGGGGTTTTGGGTTTTGGGTTTG